>OX346252.1:5165602-6405948 GCA_947049275.1 Epinotia bilunana
GTTTGTCTGACATTTCGCATTCCAATTCAATTTCAATTTGTTTATCACGACAGCTTCTTCGCGCGTATCTCGACAGACTCCTCAATCAAATATGATGATTATTGAGATAAAAATTATTAAGAAGATTGCATTCTCCTTGCCAAACTGCTCACAGAGCGTGCACATGGTGCCTTTTTAAAGCGATACAAACGCCACGCCACAGATACTCCTGCATCGCTACTGTATCGCGCAAACAGTCCGTGTAGCTCTATAACATTTCACAGCTTCACAAAAACATAAATCCTCCGTAACCCGGCCGACCTTACAACGGATTGGACAAACAACGCTTTGTGGTGTCGCAACGCAACCGTAGCATCCGAGTTGAATGGTCGGCCTTGCGGTGCGGTACCACGCAACGCTTAGACACGCTATTCTCTAACATCCAACGATTAAGAACAGTAATGGACGCAATTCACTGGCTTTCGTCGGATAGAAAAAAGAATTAAATGTCGTTTCTCGCGTTTGTAGACCCTAGAAGAAATATATCAGCCGAAAGACGTGCACTGAAAATGCTTCCCCCAAAAGCCAAAGTGATCGGTCCTGCGTCATCCGTATCCAGCGGACTCCCGCGTCCTTTACCAGGTCATCAGTCCACCTTCTGGGGTCTACCCACGCTGCGTCTTCAGGTACGTGGAACGGAAAGGCTCTCGCCACTCGAGAACTTTTCCGCTCCAACAGCCATAGGTACAAACATCGGTTAGAAAAGATTTGTCTAAATAAGGATATTATTAACGATTAAGGCGGGATTCAACCAAACTCTTATATGCACTAAGGGTCTAAGGATCACTGTGCGAGTTGTGAAAACACATATTCGCACATCTTTAGCGGATCAGCCTTAAGGCTCGACCACGACTACCAGCGAGCGGCGGCAGATCCTGAGATCTAAGTCGTTGCCGAGTCGTTAGTCAGAGGTCCAACTTCAAAATTTTATGGACTGATTTTGGAATAATCTTTTCCGGTCTGGTAGAAATTACACTGAGAGCCGTGCTTGATAGAGTTCACAGTTTCGTCTTGACGACGGCATATCACTAATAATAGAGTGAGTCCCTCCCTCGGTCCGTTAGTTGGTCACTGGTGGTGGCCCTCCTGCCTGCAAAGTTAGTAAGCCAGGGTACGAATACTGTTACAAAATCGCGTACGTTAACGTACTTGTCATTTATTATCATACAATCTTGTTTTGGTTGTACGTCACATAATATACTGCGCGGGAACACTTGTACTGTAAGCATGGTCTGATAATGTCATATCAAATTTGACGGCAAATGCTCAATATTTATTTATTTTGAATAAACAAAACAATTGATTATTTGAAGAATGAATAATTGCCAATTGGTCATTAAATTCGTATTTATGGTATTATTTAAATTTCAGGTATTACTGTGTCCTTCGCCCGTTTCTGCCTTTATGAAACATGACTTTTTCTTCGAATAATCGAAGAGACACCTAGGTGTATAAATTTAAGTACATAACATTCCAGGTGGTATTTACTTGACCAAACCGCAATGGACATACCATGTTTCTCATTCAGCGATGATTTATTTTGTTTTTACTTTCCATTTGTATTTACCACTTAGATTTTCCAACTTATACTTAGTTGAAGTCACAGATAGAATACTACTAACTAATTTGAAAATAATTATAGGTAGTGATGTTTTAAAACTTTTTAATAGGTACCTAAGAATGTTTCTTGGCTATATGATCAAGTTTTCTAATTCTTATTAAAATCCCAAATGACTACCCACTATTATGTTTTCTTTCTCGCTGAATGCGGGTGGAGGTGGCGCAGGACCGGTGATTGTGGCACTCTTTGGGGACGCTTATGTCCAGCAGCATCTTACAGATGCCATGATGATGATTATTATGTTTTCTCGTAAATAAACCGCACGTCTGCTTCGTGTTTGATGGTGTTTTTCCACCATCACTGTTGTTTACCCATCATGACAACTGCATAAGTAAAGGATGGCGTGCATAGGAAAAGGATGCAATTTTCGTGGGTAGGAAACCACTTTATGCACGTGAAAGGGTGCACATGACATCGCGAACCACGTGTAATTACGCCCCGGTCACGACATTGCTCCAATTGCGGCGCGATAAGCGTTTTATCTGTTCATTGCGCGGTCGAGACGCGCAACGCACTGTGGTTAGTTGGGATCACACGCAATGGATCAGAAAATCCTTTGCCGCTGCGCAATGTCGTGGCCGCGCCGTTACAGGCCAGCTTACCGGTTGCCGGGCACACACGGCACGGCGCTCGCGGCTAAGGGCCGCCAGGACGCTCGGCTCTCCATACAAACGACGTGCTAGAATAACATGAGACTTTGTATATACGATGGAACCCGCCATATCTAGGCCAAAAACTAGAGTCTGTTGCTAGAAATTAAAATAGAAAAAAAATAGAGCGAGTGGAACGTGTTCATACAGTCTCTAATCGCTTCTTTTATTTTCTATTATTAAAAAATAGAGCGAGTGGAACGTGTTCATACAAAGTCTCTAATCGCTTCTTTTATTTTCTATTATAATGTTTAGCGACAGAAACAGTTCCCGGCCTAGATATGGCAGATACCATTGAGTAAGAAAAGTTTTCTGTTATTACAGTATGCTGTTTTAAAATGAGAACCAATCTTCAGTTGTACAGAGAGACGACTTGAGTCGATCGCGCCGAAGACTCGTAAGCGATGCAATATGTTGTTAGTGGTGTGACTTCGAATTCATATCCACTGTGTCCTATTCTTACGGCGGATTCCACCAGCTTAAGCTTCCCTGTTAAATATGGCGCCGGCTGCTGTCGTTCGATAAAAACTTGTCAAACTTTCCATACATTCAGATTTTAACGAACACTGCTTACGATAACATAAGGTTTGGTGCAAACCGCCCTCGGTCTTCGACTTATTTATCACATTGATGACGCAACATAGCGCCATTGAAAAAGGTTTAGGTTCTTACTTACCCTATATAGTGAGTGGCATTCCTCCACGTATTTCGGAAGCGTTCGCGCCGCTTGCGCAACCGCGAGGTTACAGAGATTCGGCGCATTAGTCTGTTACAGATGCCAAATATTCGTCTGTTAAATGAACAAACAGGACTTTATCTTAGCTTCTCACAAACTGGCGCGGTCTGCGGTGGCGGCCAGGCTTTAACCCTCTTACTGTAAACTAGTAAACTTGTTATTAACTGTCACATTTACTATAGTAGACCGCTACCGCAGACCGCACCAGTGTGAATCTGGCCTCTAACAGTTGAAGTGCCTATATATTGTCAGATATAAAGGCTACCACAGGTAATCTGGCGACGATACCAACATCCTAAAAACATACAAGTTAAATAACTCTACAGTAAAATATCCGTCACATGCAACAGAGCAGCTGAAATACATAAACATATTAATATTTTATAAAATCGACGAAAATGTTGATCGTTGTATATCACTGCGGCAAAATCAAAAGGTGCAATTCAATACGATCTCTCGGATTGACGATCCAACTATTGCAGATTTAATCCCTCTAATCCAATCCAAATCCTATTCAAACTTCCTACCGAATTCCAGTTAAAATTTCACTGGTTCACTAGGTACTGGTTCAATAGGTGTCTAATTGATCTATTGAGCGTAATTAAACGAGAACATTTCTATATGTGTATAATACATTTCCATTTGTATGTGTGAATACACTGTAAAATAATCGTAGTATGTAGTGGTCGTAACACTCGTAACGAAAAACTTATTTGATTTAAAAATGAACGCTAGATTTTTTATACAAAGATATAGCATAACCTACTGCAAATGCAGCATTCTAAATCATTCGCTACACTCCTATAAAATATACTCCTAAAATACGGGTCTACGGGTCTACCCCAGCTAGTATTCCATCAACTTGACTATACGACAATTTGTACTCGTATATTTCCGGTTGCGCAAGAAGCTATAATGCTAAGCTATATTTTTTTACTCGTAACGCCAGTAATGCACTGCTAATTCTCGTCGTCTAGATGCGGGATTTAACATTTTATAAAATCCAGTATATAGGCGGGTCATATATAAATAACGAGTTTTACTGCGACCTAACACCCTTAGGGCCGGCGGGGTCCATCAGGATATATATAGCGGCTACGACGCTTCACCACACATAGGGATGGGATATGTACCGGTTATATCTTCTTGTCTGAAAACGTGAAAAGGCAGACGGTAAAGACTCTTGAATATACGTGGGTGTGTAAAGTGGAATTTTAGTAAGTTATTAATTAACATTACTTTCTCCTTCCCTGTCTGAGTGTTTGTGAATAGTGGTGATGCACACTCGTATTTGATCCAATGGTCGAAGGGCGTAGCTAGGATTTCAGGTGAAGGCAGGCGTACAAACCAAGAATAATATCTAAGGTAAATGCTGCATGAGCAATGGGACATCTGCCTCTTCTAATAGGCTATAAATGCAGCTGCCCATATCTCGGTAGGCCCTTGGTCGACTGGTAAAGAGTGCGAAGCATGATACGAGTAATCTGCCATTTGAACTGTAGGACACAGATAAATTGATGCTTTTAAGCCAACCTGTAAGAAGTATGAATACCAAGAAATCGTACTTTCATTATTCTACATATTCTACTATGTAATAGTGCCCCACTGCTGAGCTAAGGCCTACATATTCGCCTTACACGTCTTCAGATCTTAAACAGTATAATACCGATTATTTACGATACAAGTGCCAAAAATAGAAAATTCGCAACGAGTGGTAATAAATTAAAACACAACCGAAGGGAGTGTTTTAAATCGACGCGAGTTGCGAATTACCTATTCGCACGTGTATCGTACAGTCGAGGTCAAAGATATGTTTACACTTTTGCACCTTATTGCCTTGTAATAAGGTGCAAAAGTGTAAACATATTTTTGACCTCGACCGTACAACGTTTTACTGTAGGTACATATGGGCTCTTTAAAGTTTCGACATATGCACGAAAAATGCTCTTTTCCGCACTAGTGCGGGAAAGTAGCACCATATGTACCTACTGTAAACAATATTTCGATACACATTGCCAACCCTGACGGGCAATGTAGCGTGCAGGGCAAGCATGGTCCACAAGCGGAAGGGAGTATTCCGGGCAACTGGTCCGTGCTGGCACGCTCCAGGGTCCAAGGTTACGTAATCTATACAGGGTGGCATAAGACGTGTAAAAATGGGTTTTGCTAAAGTTGACATGTCACTTACACCATTATTATTCTAATTATGAACCGGATTATTTCGCACGATTTGGTCTCACCCTTCAATGTATGTCGTTATGGCATTTGCCTTAATCTTGGCATGATATAACCCATACAAACCGCTCAAAACCAATTAAGTACCTCTTGATCGTTTATGTTAGAAAAAGTACACCTAGGTACGAAACTCTTCATACATTCCCTCTCTTAAACCACTGTATTTTTAATCTAATTTTGCATTATGTGTGCTGTAATTGCCCTTAAAATGCACTTTGGTCATTCTTCTCATAATGAGGCTTCAAAAGAAATAGGTAACAAGTGTGTTTGAGCTTCATACGAATCTGCAGTTTTCTTGACGTAAGCGGCCGAGCCGTGGAAACTAGAGCGTTTAAATATAGTTGATGTTTCGAAATATTTATAATGGAAGATATCTTAACTAGAGCGCCACCTGAATAGTTCGGATTAGTGTGCCGATTACACCAGAGATGGCGCTTCCACTTTTGTATCGGACGTAACACACACAATAATGTATATCCGATAATACTCGTAACAAAAAATGCACAAGTTAAAATACCCCTTTGTCTTTGACAAATCTTAACCTTGAAGATAAAACTGCGGGTAGTACACAACGAATTAGTTGTCAGAGGTATTAGCGACATCTGTCGATAATAACCTTTAACTTGTTAAACGTTTGTGTGAAAAACGACGTTACGGACTGATTGACCGAGTCAAGGGTGATTGGGCAATGTTATCGAGCACGAGGTCCCTATTCGCGCCATCTAGCGTTCTGTGTAGTAATCTACCTGTTACAAGAACACTGATACGTTATAGTTTACGAAATTGCATATTTTAACAAAGCTGACTCTACGGCAAAGTAAAACATAGGTACAGTATGAGGTACAGTTTAGAGATTTGGTCCATCCAATGGTTTTATGATTTTGCAGACTTCGTTTTGGCCGGCTAGGAGTATTTGAGAAGAAGCTTCTAGCAAGTTTATTAAGCGTGTTCCCGAAATGATACGGATATCGTGAAGTTAATTTATTGATTACGACGAGGAAAATCACTGAATAATTATATTTAATAATAGATTGCGTTTATCCGTTACATTACGAAAGGCAGAAGTGCAATTTAGATCTACCAACTTTTTTGACTTGATTATTAGACTCGCATCTTTTTGTCACTCAGACTTTTGCATCTATGGTCGTAGTTTTACCGAGAAACTGCTCTCCTTTGCCATCTCACTAATATTAAAAAAGATCAAACGCCTAAACCCGTTTTCCGAGTTGCGTGCTAAGCGCAAATTTTTGCTTTCCGTTTATCTCTACCATCGATTTCCTGTAATGTTTCCTCCGGCCTGAATACATGGCAAAGTCCATCACGAACACGATTATAAACAATTTTGTAAACAAGGTCGGACATCTTGGATTTGGGCTCGTAGGATACACTACGAGTACCTAGTTCTTCGATTTGATGTCGATCCAAAGAATAGATGCAGGGAAAAGATTGTGCATTGAAAAAACCACTGATTTATATACCTATCTAGTCTTATAGCAGCTTCTATGAATAAATTGTCAACACATGAATTATACTTAGTTTTCTATATGGAAACGTCATTGTCTATACACGCAGGTATATTCTCATTAGCTATAAATAACAAGATCATTTATCAAATACTTAATGTATTTTTTCATAAGCGCACATTGTTATTAATTTCCCGTGTTTGTAGTCTGTTAGTTCACCAAAAATATATATGGTATTTCCATTAATTAGTTACTTAAAAAGTAATATCCATTACATCAACGCATATCATTTTTCATCCCAATTCCAGGAAATAGTTTGATGCGACCGCATTATCGGGCAAATGTTACACCAATTCGGTACCTAAAATATTTTATTTATCACTATAATGTACCGTGAAACGTATTTAACTTTTGACTGACCAAAACATGTGGAGGATATTTAATAATCATAAAAACGTTTAACCCGTTTCAAAATGGCAGGAAAAAAGATATTACCATTTTAATTGTTCGTTATTTTCAATAATTATCAACCGAGCGGAATTGACGTAAAAGATTTCGGCCGCTCTGCCGAACAAGTGTACATAAGTTACACTGTATTGTAAGTTTAAGTGTCATTTTTCTTTTCAGCTGCAGAATTGCAGTTGTATTTTCCATGCAATACTGAAACAATACGGGTAAAGAACCTGCAAAGTCGCGTCCTACATTAGCATTTGAAAAGGTATCTTGAAGAAACGGATGTCTTTGTTTTTAGGTTATAATACGCGCCCTCTGTGCAAATAAAATGTTATGATACTCGTAGGCACTAAATTCTACAGTAGGCGTTGGCTAGAAGGTAAAAATAGTACAATACTGCAGAGGCCGTGAAGTAAGGGATTGCTGGACGAGTTTGGTGTAGACGGCCGAGTCGTAGACGAGGCCGGATACAACGAGTCCAGCAATCCCTGTGCCGGCCGAGGATTGTATAGTGCTTTTCTCAAACGATGTGAGGAAATATTTAAATTAAAATAAATACAAGGTAATTAATTAAAAATAGGTAATTTGCCGCCTTTTTATTTTTAAAAAATGCCATTTTAACAAGCCGTTCGAGCACCATGTTTAACCGCACATAAGTATAGTACCTACCATAGATTTTGTTTCTTTTTTATGTCGCAAGTATGCTTACAGAGTTTAGGGGTGGTTGGCAGTATGTAATTTTTCCTTTGTCAGTTTAATATTAGTAAGCAAATTTAAAAAGTTAGAGTAGCGGACAATAATGGTTTTACTTAGGGTTTCCATACATTACTTATTGGCGTAAGGCCAAGAAGAAATGTAGGGAGCCTTAAACAAGAAACTTCATGTCTTCATTTTATGATATTAACGCATACATTTCCGAGCATGTTTGAGAAAAATATTTAATATATTTTGGTTATAACATTTTGCAGACGGTTGGTTTGACCTTGCTAATCTACTAAAAGATTTTAGTTGATTGGTGTACGGTACGACTAATAACCGGGTTAGCTGCAATGTTTTACACGTGTTTCCCGTAATTTAGTTTTCTAGTAACAAAATAAATAGAGAAACTCTAATTCAACTCGAAAAATACTAGTTTTCCGCACACCCGTGCGCTTTTAAAACTCGCAAGACGTCTGATTGATCAAATATGGCGTCTTGGGAAGTGCAGGAATTCGCGTCGGCAGCGGGGGTGCGGGGGCGCGGGGGGTGACCTTCGCGCTTGATGCAATGTCGCAGTGTCATTGACCACGGCGAGGCGCAAGCAGCCCCGCGCGCTGTCTATCGCCCCCCGCCCGCGTTGTATGCAATTACGAACAAATTCGTATATATTAGAGGCTACGTTCACGTCTGTCATTCCACGCGTTAGATAACAATTTCAGCTAGGTACTTCCAAAATAATAAATAGAATAATAGAATAGAAATGAATTTATTCCCAGCCAAAATAACACCACATCACAATTTCGTTCCTAATTAGAAAACACAATAAGTACCTATATAAAAAGAAACTCAATAAATACCAACTTAAACTAAAAATAACATGTACGTAAAAAGAAGACTGGTGGTGCTATATAATAATAGGTATACAATTGTTTAAAAAAAAAAAAATTGAGAATTCTGTTATGTAAGTACAGTCAGCTGCAGATAAACATCACCCCCAGTGCTCGACTCTATAGGCTGTGTTACTTTAATTTTATAGGTACTTAGACAATTACCAATGAATTTAGTTGGTAAATAGATAAATATTACCGAGGCAACTCGAGTCAAGTGGAGGGAGCACCTGCCTGGCAACTGAAACAATTAAGACTGAAAAGTTATATAACGGGGATTTGCTTTAAGAATTCTTAACTAACCTAACAAGGGCTCTGTTTTTGCTAAAAAGTACATAGTCTACCTAACTGAATTTGTCTGTCATGTCATAGACTTCCTATAGTTACAGTATAGATTATTCTAAGGATGACTACCCAAAAGCCTCTCGTTTATCATTTAAATTTATCAAGTTAACCTCAGTGTTATAGCTATAAGTACCTATGCTTAGCTGTAAGATGCATTAAATATTGCACGCTGAATCGATAGTGTTATTTTGTAAGTTGCGAATGTTTACGCAAACGAGGTATTCGAACTCGGCTCACCTTGGTTGTCCGAAACGCGGGTCGCGGCGTCGATTAAAATGGTCGATAGGCGGCTTGGCTTGACAAACACTGGGAAAGTCAAAAGTACGGAGATTAGCGGATTCTCGCTTTGTTTCGACTTACCTATTTAGTGCAAGCATGTTAAGACTAAAACGCCTCTAGGGCTGGAATCGCTTTACCTGAAATACCTGTTTGGGAACATATTAATATTTACATTTTATGACTGAACTCTCATTAACATTAAGGGATAAAAGGGTTGGTATACTAACGGTCATAAACTTTTAAAGTATAACTTAGTTATCTGCTACTTGACTCGATCGCCATCTTGTCAAATAACTTTTTTTAAATGCCCGGAGCTAGGACTGCGGCAGGTGATCAATCAGCCAAACTCTTTCACAACAACGAAGCGTGTAAAGTGTCTATGAGCAGTTATTGGTAAACGGGATCACAAAAACGCAAAATAATAATTAAAATTCATATTTTTACTCTTAATTACGATCATGTTACGACGAAGCAGACCTGGTAGTTAGGTATATACGAGTGTAGGTACGATAAATATGATCGACTGATCGTATTAATATTATTATTTATCTCTGAAAAAGAAAACATGAGATCTACGAAAGTTAAAAGTAGTAACTTGACCGCTACTATACCTTGCGACTTTTTTTACCGATAACCCCCGGGTTATCAGACATAATATTTTTTGTATGATAGTGCAAATAAATGGCCGGATGCACTGTATCACTGTTCTTTATTTTACCGAAGTGGTTGGGTGAGGTCAGGTCCGTAGCTGGGCAATGTTAACTTATTTCATGCTACCGACGTTCGCTTCGGGAATATTCGATCGTCTTCGGGAAGCGTCGGCTTACCCATGGTTTTAGGAGTTATGTTCGGGCACTGTAAACTTAGACTTGTGTAGCGTACATTATGTTTAAATGCAATAATATCTCCGAATTTGACTCAAAATTGTACTCATACAAACTAAAAATACATAGGTATGATAATTCAGAATACGTAAAAATCACGCGATCTCTTGTTCATTTCGAATTTGCTTCAAACAAATTTGCTCTTTATTTAGATCATTTAAAGATGAGGGTCATGACAGGTTTTTAACTAAATCACTGTGACTAAATACAGTTACGTATATAATTAGGTATAATCCACCGAAACTAATAATTGTCAAAGGAAGTTATCTTTCAATAAACAGAAAAATAATAGCTATAAGGCACAAGAAAATTCATGAAAGTGAAATTAAGGTACTGTTTAGGACAATGGTCACATTATTGAGTAGGAGATGCTCATACGGAAGTATAATGGAGTGGCTGTCACAGGCTACGGCACACAGAATTACGTGAACCCTACACGTGGATATGAACAATTTGACACGCATCTGAATAAACTGTTTATATATTTAAGTAGGTCTAGTGCGCATAGTTTAAATTTGGAACTAAATCAATATGAACCAGCTGTGCCAACCAACCCACTCAACTTAGGAACACTTTAAAAAGGATTACATTTTCTTTTGCGAATGAACCATCCATATTGGGTTTTTTTATTTACTTTATTGCTTCACAAGACATTATTGAATAAACCATGTTATTACTCAATTGACGTTTTTTTGAAAGATGACCAATTTAATTCAAAATAGCTGTGCAATAAATCTGATATGCCATAGTTATACAAATTATTCTTTATCTCAAATTATATGTCAAATTGTATCCAATAATTGTAACTTGTGAACGTGAACCTATGTATTACCTTCGCCTTGTAATAATGTAACACCTTGAAATTGGTTTGTGGTTTGAATTAATATCATATAATAAAAACAAAAAGAGTAGGTAATATAGTATTTATAATGAGATTGCTACACCCTAACAGGGTCCATGCTGTACCTATAAGATCTTGTAATACCATGGTTGCTTGAATAAATAAATAAATTTATAACCTCTGCTGTACCTACATGAACATTATGTTTTAGTTCTTATTTTAGAACCTAAAATTGTCTGGAACGCATACTCGCCATGGCATCACACAAACCCACAACAAGTATTATAAGTACAGAAGTCTCACTATCAGTCGTTGTATAAGGTTAGACACATATTGCAAAACAACCTTCTTTGGTAGCCGTAAGCAAACGTATTTGTGCAACTGTTCTGCCGCCGCCGCCGTGACAGCGTGCTGCGGCTAGCCTGCGTTATCGTCGAGATTAAAAAAGCAAAATGTCTCTGGTGTTATTCTATAATTTTCAATTTAAAAAGCTTACACCCTACACGATTAATCGAGCAACATCTGTGTATTCACTAGTTCTCGGAAACGCCTTTAACGATTTGGGCTGAGATTTACATACATGAAATTACGAGGGCGAAAAATCCTACTAGGTCTCTTTTACGGGAAAATCTTCTCCATACACTACGTCGAACAAAGTTCGGTGTCCCAAGTGCTTGTAAACTAAGTTACCTAATATCGCTGTTCCTAATTTCGAACGCGATGGCGGGCTGCTTAACGACTAGGCTGTTAAAAATCAAATCAGTGCATTAAATAGTACGTCGAAAACAAAATGCAAATGTGCGTTTAACAATCCTAATGCATTGGAACGGAAATGCTGGATTGTAAAGGTCACAGGCCCACGGGCATGACATCACTGTGAACGGTGACTGCAGCTTGAAACAGAGCATTCAGACCACCTTTAATGATGAAACACGAGTTTAGAGACACACCATCTTATAATAAACATTTTGCTGGAGTTCCTTCCGCACGAAAACGTAATCTCGAGCACAGGATCTCGGCCTCTGAGGTTTACTATGTCTCTCGGTTTTCTGACTCCCACATAAGATCTACTTTGTTGCTATGAAAACATTCATCTGTTTAGATAACATGATCTAATTTATCTCACGATTGTCTGGCAAGTATTAGCTAAACTAAAGGTAGTTTAAACATTATCTACACTATGCCTAAAATATTACGACACTTCCTATGTCTCTAATACATTAACTGCAGAACAGTTTTCGTTCTGAGGTACCCCTTATTATAGTCCAAAATTAGAAGCTAACCCTCTTTGTCTATGACCCAGACTCGCAGTCGAGCGAATCATTCGATCTTCCATTAACACTTTTAGAAACTGTGTCGGAACAACACGTCCTAGTTTCTTGTGACGTCATCACTCTACCTTAACAGCTTCTGCATTGTAAAATAAAACATGAAAGCTAAAATACGAGTGTTCGGTTTGGTATGATAACAATGATTTATAATAGATAAATAAGATTGCGTCAAGCGCGCCTTGACCTGGTTACGGGTGCCTGTCACCGCCGCAGCCTGTGCCTCGGTTATAAAAAAAAGCGGGGAGTAACATATTCTGTATGCCTCATTAGAAAAATATGAACTGATGATTCAAGAACGCAAAAGTATCATAATAAGGTAAGAATACACTGAAAATACATGCTCAAATTATGTAACTATGTCTTTAGACTAAAATAACCCGCAAAATTTCTTAACGACGGAAGTCTGTTCGGGGCTCAGAAAAAACTCGTTATTATTAGACGTCTTTGATGACGATACACTTGTTTGTTACGCGTTTTCATTTAAAGGCACTTTCACACTTAAGGTTTTATTGAAATATATTTTTTTAAACTAATTCGTTTTTAGTTGTAAATGTTGTAATTGTCAAACAATGGCAATGTAAAGTCAGGCAAAGATTGCTGGGGTGAGTAAGCTCGGTAAATACAATACAAGCCTGCCGGTTTTTAATATTTTATCCTCAAAGTATCAATGTGAGTAAATAACAGGCAATGCTGATAAATGCGTCAACGCATCCTTTGACGGATATTCCGGATATAACCACAAATAAGTAGGCCGTCGGCTGCATTACTAATATATTAAGTACCTATAAGTGTATATTTCGCACAGTTTATAATGAACTTTACAGCTTACTAATTAAATGCTCAAATTCAACGGTTTTGTGTCCCATTAACTGAGTTTCACAAACTTTAATAATTATTTGGTCAATACTCAATACTGTCCTACTGAAACCAATCAGTATGTGTTTTTTTAACCAGGTATCAACTTCCAACCAATTTGCATAGCATGACACTAAGACTGGCAGTAATATTTCCAAGTCTCAGCTGACTGAAAAAAAATGATCTCCGCCTGTGTGACCGCTATCTTGCAAATCAGCTAATGCGTATTTTCGCGCTTTTATCGGAGGTCGTTCACCCGCTGGCACGTGTTACCGTAACAAGTGTAATAAGAATAATAAGCTTGCGTAACGCATATGACAATTGTATGATTGGCATCGTTTAGTACCAATAATTGTTACAATTATTTAGTGCGTAAGGTAAGCATATTTTTTGATGCAGGGGACAGTTGGAGCCCCTTTGTAATTGTAGAAATGAAATAAATTCCTAAAATTATTCTTAGGCGTTCTTACTTTATCCTAGGTAAGCATGTACTTCTCATGGTCAGACATATGTACGCCTGAGCGTCAAAACAGAACATTCAAGGTTGGCAAATCACTAACAGAGATATCTTTTGCCTATCGATTTACGTAATAAAAATATAAACGTGTTTTAAAAAGTCACATAGTTTTGATTGTATACTAAAACAAATTAAAACGTTTTTCCTCGTCCGCTAACGCCATCCTTTTGACGTTATTGATTGTCTGGTCGACTCAATGAAATCACTCAGTTAATATCAATGAAGAGACGAAAAAAACGAATTATTTCGTTGTCTTGTGTTAGCGTCCTGTCTTTAGTATTATATATATGTAATATTTACCTCTGAACATAAGAACCCGGTCTGATGCGCTTTTGCGTTCCGCAGTCCCACACAGGGTTTGTGGGGCAACCCATATACAGGCTACGCGCAACCGGTTCCCTCGCCCCCCGCTCGCATACTTGCATCCGGGAATAAAACGACGCACGCGCAACAGGAATACCCACCCTAACTCCTGGGTAATAAAGCTGTATGGTTTACTAGTTGTTTCTTTTTGCGATAGCTTCGCAAAGTTATCTTTGCACGCGGTTGGTGTGTCGCTACGGAGAGTAGGAGTTTCTGCGCCTGCCCTCTGGTCTGACGAACGCGCCTGCGGTTGTCCGGATAACTTTGCCGGCTAGTTAGCTCTGGGTTCTAAGACCGTAGGGTGGGTAGCCTTGATCTTGGAGTTATATATAGACCGCGCTTTTTTTGGTTCTCAGGCTTTCTGACGGGAACGGTTCGTGTTAATACTGTTATTATAATGGTTTTAATAGACGTTAGTGATTGCTAATTATAGATCGGACCGACAAAAATACTGTGTTTGATCTGTTTTACAATAAACGAGCTTTAGTCTCGTCTATCACAAAGACATAATTTTAAACGACTTCTTGCTGATTAAATTAGTTATATTATATCGTACATTAGGCTTTTCGGGTTCTTAAATGGCAATCAAATCCTGAAGGAACAGGTTAGCTCACTGACATATTATTATTCTTTCGTCACTTTTTAGAATCTGTATTTTTTTATCCAGCGAGAAAACAGCGTCCAGTCTATAATTGGCTCAGCGTTGGAGGGAGCGCAAGGCAAAGGAGTGCAGTTTGTCCTTGAGATCCATCATTTGCACAAAGACCGATCCGCGGTGGTGAAATACCTATTTTATAGTTCGGGCGCTGCAAGTTCACATGTACTTTAGTAGACCATATGGATAAATCGTAAGCGGACATACTACAAATAAAGCCTATGCTTAGCATAGCGATATTCTGCTAGAGACCAGTATTCGATTCCGTACGTCTTTATCTCAAAGATTAGACCAACCTGAATCCACTTGCGTCAGCAAGCAAATAACACCAACGGTGCATTATCTTACATTATCACTATTATCAGTGTGCGAAAATGTTATCGTCTATTTTGGCAAGATATATAATATTTCGATTACGCGTATTCCTCACAGTAACAGTCGGTGTTGATAATATACATTTTATCTTGGGTATAGCGGAAGCGATAATGCTTTATGCGTTTTATCAATTTCCTGGCTCGTGAATGAAAGTAATGTAATTTTCAATGAATAATATAATACCATTACGAAGTATTATTATATTTTGAGAGGAAAAGCTTCTCTTTTAGTGTGCTGACTTTTATAATTTAAAGTTCTTAATAGGTATGCAAAATCAATCATAAAGTAAAGATGAATAATTCATAAATAGATACCTACTTAATGTTGGTCAGTTGTACTCTAGTTAAATATTTAAATTTAAGTATTTCCTAATTAGGCAGCTTAATCCATATAAACTAATCATAATGCCGTTTCAACCGTAGTTAAAACATATTCCTTCAGATACCCACACAATAATATTTTCCAAGTAAAACTGTCGTACGTAGAAACGTGTAAACTTAGGCAGTAATCGTGACGGATTCCACATCCTTAGATCCCCGTATCCTGCATGACCGGAAAGGTACGCGAGTGTGCGCGCTGCCAATGACCAGGAAATGACGCCGACGGCTGACCTTCGGCGCGCCGTTTCGCTTTCTGTGGTACTTTCGCGCGTTAGATGAACGCTACGTTAAAACATGTGACGGCTTTGAGGCGTTATTCGCTTTCTTAACGCCACAATCGAATGCTAGTTTTTTTAATACGGAATTACTATTGGTAAATATAAAAAAGGATATACATGGGTTAAGTAGGTAACTTTAGTCGTTGCAGACTGAGATTAACTTGATGGTACCAAATTATTGCACTGTCATCTATACTACTCACTCGCAAAGTTATAAATTGATACACCCAATGGAAGAGGACGAAAATCGGCTTGCAAAAATTTGATCGTTGGATATACCAATTTAGTTATATGTGAAATTAACAACTGAAGCATACACTAAAAAGCCTATAATCACAAAGAAGCGGTTACACGGCTGCAACATAATATATTCGCAAATAATTTGACAAGTAAATAAAATAACTTACATAACGTGTCTTATCTGTGTTATCACTATCAACGAAAATGTTTATAAATTAGGCGGTGTCACCTTGGCTGGGTGCATCCGAAACTCGATCTCCGATGTCTCTGAGATTGGTCACGTATATAAGTAATTTACTTTAAAAACAAAGTTATAACCGAATTCAATTTAGTACTCCGCCAAGCCACGAGAACATTTCCACATTTCTTTTCCAATTTATCACATGAACCGATTTCCGAGAGCAAATGCGTTGATTATTAGAGAAAAAAACCGAATCGCTGTATGTGGGCCGATAATATTTGAGGACTTCCGTCGATTCCACAAGGATCACCTTTGTCACTTCATTAGTTGCTATTTCAACGGAATCTTATCAGAATCTGTGACGTGCTTTAGTACTTTTAAGTACATAATTGAGGAATTCCATAAGTCATCTGTGTTCTTCATCATCAATTCCACTCCACCAAATTTATGATTATATAATAAATACACGAGTTATAATAGAAAATACCAAAATCACTACACCCGTGCCTAATATAATTGAGAAGTTCCCTGAATTCCTCATGGATCCCATCATCCAATTGAATTTTTGAAAAAATGGGACCCACCTGGAAGCATATACTTACAAACAAACAAAAATACGAATCGGCTCATCAATGAGGAGTTCTGAGGTAACAAATATATTTTTTAAAAGATTTAAAAAAATACAACCGAATTGAGAACCTCCTACTTTTTTTTGAAGTCGGTTAAAAAATAAAACGCCTGCGTTAACCCGTTGATTTTCCACTACCTACGCAAAATTCAATGTACATAATTTTAAATTTTTATTGACACTAACATGAGTGTTGATTGGATCCAGAGTTATTTAAAGTCCTCTGAACATAAAGCTTTATTCAATCCAATCCAATATTATCCAATATTTGTAAAGTGCACGGTTATTTCCGAAAATTGTGGACGTTTTACAATTGTAAACATAGAACGACATCCGACCGTAGGTGTAAAAGTAATACCATCAATTAAACTCGATATCAGTTAGCTAAAAACAGTGGTAAAATAAAGGCACAAATGTTATATTTCAGTTACTGCAGTTGTATAAAATTGCACCCTCGTGAGAAATAACTCTTCCAGAATACGTAGTCTAAACTAATCTAAATTTAGAACACGCATGAAATCGAATACCTACAGACTGCACAAGTGGTATTTGTAGTTGCACCGGAAAAATCGCGATTAATATAATATATCAGCGGAACGGAAGTAACAGAACGCAACTGTTTAAATTTGGAATTCATCCACGCATCGCGCAACGTGTTAAGTAAGGTCAGCGCAGCGCCCTGTTACGTAACGCGATAACACAGAGGGCGACACTGTATTGGGGTCACGTGCACCGGACGCAGTCACGCGATTGTAACCATAGACTAGTTTTTTTTTTCTATAGACACCATGAACCAACGCTTTTATGAGAATTCGATACAATGAGGTTACGTTTCAGTTTGAAGTTCCCAATTCAATATTATTATTATTTTTAAACCTATGTAGTAAGGGAAATCCCTCTACTTGTTTTAAATGCTGTTGGCCGCAGCAGAATTCTATGTTGTAGCATCAATAACATCTGCTTAGTGTATTGAAACCTTACCCATATGCCATTAGGTTCATATTCACGAGGTTAAGTTCCTAGCAGTAGCTTCCTTGTTGGCATGGCAATATGTAAAGTTAAGAGCAAGTAGAACGGATGGACGCATCTTGCTCCAACTTTGTACTCATATGCCTCTAACTTCGCCGGCCTACTTCGGCTTCCGAAGCTATGTACTTAAACGTACAGACTAAATGGCACTGAAGCAGAGCTTTGCTTATCATAATAACAATAATAACATGTGGAGTTGAAGAAAACTTTGCCCATATCCGATATATCACACACATTCTCGCACGTTTAGTAGATCAGGCTGTCAAATAGAATAAAAACTATACAAACAGGAATGATAAGTAATTGTGTTTTGTTTGCAGCAGGCGCGGTGAGCGAGCGCGACGCATACGGCTACGGCTACGGCGGGGGAGGGGGCGGGGGCGGGAGCACGCACCACTTCGCAGCGCCCGCGCCGCCGCCCCTCCCCGAACACGACCTACCCTACTCCGTGTTCGATTTCGGAGACTACCAGCGGCACCACCATCACAACAAGCTCAAGCCCAAGAAGAGGCCCCGCACCGACGTGCCCCCCACCCCAGGGGTCAAGCGCAAGAGCCGAGAAGGCTCCACCACTTACCTATGGGAGTTCCTCCTCAAACTCCTACAGGACAGGGAGTACTGTCCGCGCTACATCAAGTGGACCAACCGCGAGAAGGGAGTCTTCAAGCTCGTCGACTCCAAGGCGGTGTCTCGCCTGTGGGGCCTCCACAAGAACAAACCTGACATGAACTACGAGACGATGGGTCGCGCGCTGCGTTACTACTACCAGCGCGGGATCCTCGCCAAGGTCGACGGCCAGAGGCTCGTCTACCAATTCGTGGATGTCCCGAAGGACATCGTGGAGATCGACTGCTCCTTGGCTTAGAGTGAGAATCTCCAGTGAAAGGACACTAAGCGTTTAACGTTTCACTTTAACATTGATTCACTTTAGTAAATTGGTCTATTTTACGATTCATCGCATTCTATTCGCTTAAGAGTGTTTTCGTGATTAATCTATGTGGATAATATAAATTTTTAAATAATGGAATAAATGTCGTTGAATTTAATATTTATACAAAAATATGGGGAGACGAAAATGATTGCTCAAATGTTTATATATTTTAGGGGATTCACAGAAAAGTACTAAATTTGCTACGCGAAGATGGAGCGATTTTTGTATAATGTTGAAACGAATTTTTAAATGTTTGATGACGTTTCTGTAAATACCTATTGATGGCTAGTCGTGGTCGCCAACGGGCCGCCACCACCGCGCACCGCCGGCGGCCCCGGGCAGGTCGTAAACCGAACTTCCTACCTCAGCCTCAGACTACGCAAACTATACCTGCTTCATAACTCAATTATACACTTTATATTTGAAACTACAGTTATACATCAGTAAGAACTTTATTAATAGTCTTTTAAGAGTTTATAATAAAGAAATATTTACGTAAATAAAAACGTTTACTATAGTGACAAAAATATCATATTCTATTACTTCTCAGATATTTATAAATATATATAACTAACTTGGTGCTTTTTGCAACCTATCAATCTATAAGTTTATGTCTTAATAGGAGCTCCTGCTCACAAATAATGTCGTTGTATATATTTATAATTAATTATATGTTATGAAAATGGAGAACATTTAATAGTTAACTAAAAGATTTCGTGAGCCGAGTTCTAGTTCTTGGACGCCAGCCGGTGCCACTCGACGACTACACTAAGACAGAACTGATACCTACTGCCAACTTCTGTTTAAACCTGATACTTTAATTAAGGGAAGATATTTTGTGCGTTAATTGTATTAATTATATTAAATAGTGTTTTTTTAAGTGACCTTGCTCTAGTTTATGTATGTTTATTTAATAATTATATTAAATACGTTTTAAGGGGGCGTCGCGCATTAACTCACCGACATATCAAAATTGGAAACCGTTGCCCGCCAACTGCATATCAGAACCCCGCTTACACAGCATGACTTGTAATTCCCAAATGGCGTAAAGGACTCGCAACAGTCTTTTACGTCGTTTCAGACTTACCCACGCTACGTGACGCCCCCATTTTTTGTTACCTGAATTAAATATTAATAATTAATTACGATTTGTGGTCCAATGTTATAGGAAACATGATAATTTTTAACTAGATAGATTTAAAAAGTGTAGCCTAGATATGTTTATTTTCGTACAACTCTCACTATCGCCAAGTTAAGGTAAGTCCGAGGACGCCGCAGACTAAATGGCCGTATAGTGAGCAGAGTCCACTGCGCTGTGATTGGATAATAAACAGCTGACGCTCTCTGATTGGCTGGGAGACTCGCGCGACGCAGCTAGCGGGCCCGTGATTGGCCCCTCGGCTGTCGATTACTTTACAAATACCGCAATTTCAACATTTTAATATGGTCCAGTATGGAATCGTTAGGAAGTCCATTATGTTGCTCGGAGCTCGCACTGCACCACTAAGTTTCCCGATGTTATTATGTAATTTTTATATTATATTCAAAATAATTATATCAATTATGTAGTGGTATGAATGTTAGGTAAATGTATGGTGGGGTGTGCGCGCTCCGCTTGAGTGGGCCTTAAGGCAGGTGAAGGTGCTATGTGGGGACCGCAGGATCTCGGCATTCAAAACTATTATAGAACAGACCAATCCAGGCTATGCAGGTATCTACTTATACATACACCCAGTGTGCTAAGTGTAAATTCTATTAAAGATCTCAGTGTCCAATTCTTCGAACAAATCCAGTGTCCCTTGTGATTAAATTTTATATATACCTTAAAATGTGGATGTAATCGTATTTGTGTATAGCTAGGATTCAAAATTTACTTTTCGGCACTTGTAATGCTTTTGTAAATATAATTAATAGATTAACTTATTTATTTCTCTTGGATAACGTACGTGTAGCTTGCGGAGGTCAGGTTCGCACGCGGAGCCGAGCGCGGCTGAGCGCCCATGTGGCGCGAACCTTACCCACTACGTGTAGCTTGCGGAGGTCGGGTTCGCACGCGGAGCCGAGCGCGGCTGAGCGCCCATGTGGCGCGAACCTTACCCACGCATCCATGTTTTACTTTTTAGGGAATTTCGTTCTTTAGATTAGAAATTTTATTGTAAATGATAATTGTAATTAAATTATATGTAATGATTGGGCCACGTGATGGAATGTGAGCTCTCAGGATCGATGCTAATACTGGCTCAGCGTTCGATGGTTACCGGGATGTTCGAGCAAGCATTTAAAACGATGCTCTGTCGTATCTTAGTCGAATTGATGTTGTTAAAAAAATCAAAGTTTATAAAAATAATGTACTTATCAGTGTACATTTTATCAGCACCTCGAAAATCGAGCCTAGTCGTAGAATTTTAAAATTTATTTGTAATTGGAAGCCATATTTGGTGTGAGGTTTTCGAGATTAAAAAATGGGACGCACTCGGTCTTGGCCGGTAGAGAATCAGGGGAAAGAAAGGTTAGTGACTCGGATTAAGAATGGCGCGTGCTGGCGGACCAATTTAACATGCACTCCTGGCAGTAACAATTAAATAAGTGATATCACTTGTCCGTTAAACATGAGATATTTATGATATTACTTACCACTTTTCAAAAGTCTCCGGACGCTTCTGGAAAAACTTGGTCAGATCCGGGTTTCCAATATTGTATAAAAAGGAAGTAGTCCAGTCAATGAACTGACAACTGGTATGGAAAAAATGTCAATTTTGGAAATAATTTATAATAGCTTATTTTTTATGTGTAACGGATATATTATCAATTAAATAGTTACCCAGCGACAGAATCCGACAAAATTTCAGACATCGAATCAGAAAAAATATTAATGAATATTTTTGTCTTTATTTTGGTTCTAAATGAACAACCGTTGCTCTATAATATTCAAGATAAATCATACAAAAAAGACAATGCATGCTTCATTTAAATTTACATAATTACTTCCGGGTGGAAAGTTTGTCGGATTCTTGAATAAAGCATCTTAGAATAATATTTAAAAATAAAATCAACAAAAAAACGCTATTATAAATTAATGTTTCTCATAACGGTATTTTTCCTGGAGTAAAGTATGTTGTTAATAGATTGGGAATATATATAGTAGTTCTGGGAGTCTTGGAGAATTTGTTCGCTGCACGACGCGGCACGCACTGAAGTTTTCGACGTTATTAAATATTTCAATGTACGTACTCAATTGTTAAATTAAATTAAATTTAAATTAATGTCGTATTTAAAGAAAATTTTAGAGAATTCGATTCCTTCGGGATTTATAAATGTTAGTTCTGTGTGGCTGGAATTTCTGCCCCCACCCCGATTGTTTGTCTCGCTCTGAGAGCAGGCTAGCGTTAGCTAGTGCTTGTACTAGTTTATAATCAGTTAAAAGTCCGTTACGTTAATATAATTATAAAAAATAATTTAGTTGTTATTCTCTACAAATACTGTATTTTCTGCCCAGTAGTTAAGTTATTTTTCTATGTATAGTTAGTTATAAGTGTAAATGATTTAGCACATAAACTTGATGCATGATGATACAGTTAATAAAATATCCACTATAAAATAAAAAATGTTGTTTCTCGTCGACAACCCTGTTTCTCCCAAACAACCCATGTTCTGTGCAAACAATCAACGCTACAGGTGACATATGTTATATGGACTAGAAAAAACACACTTATACAACCTTTTATAATAACTTAAGGTTTCAGAAAGGGTCATGCTAAAACCCTATTAATAATTAAAGCAAAGACGCGTAGTTTCACTTTCGGGTAACCGCTGTTTCAATCGGCTGCCTCGTGACAAAAAAAACTTTGTCATACATTTTTTATATGTTCGTCCGTCCTAGTCCAAGTTGGCCAGTCCGGGTTGCACAGGGCGGTTGCCTCTTGGACACTGCAACTACGCGTCATTGCTCTGAATAGAATAAGCCTCATTTAATTACACCGGACTGCATTGACAAAGTTAGTACAACTATAATAAATAATTGGCACCGTGCAGCGGCAGCGCCCGCGTCATCTAGCTTAAATGTTATAAAACCACTGCAGGAATATTATTCGACTACGAACCAACTAATTTATAATTAAAAAGAAATCTATGTCGGTAACAATCTCAAACGAAGTATAATTTACGTTGAATCATTTTAAAGAGGAAATATTTGTATTTTTGTGTGTGTGTATGTTTGTAATGAATAAACTCAAAAACTACTGTGCCGATTTCAAAAAATATTTCACCACTAGCTCCCGCCCGCGACTTCGTCCGCGTGGACCTGGGATAAAAACTATCCTATATTTTAATCCAGGCTATAAACTATCTTCGTGCAAAATTTCATTCAAATCGGTTCAGCCGTTTAAGCGTGATTGAGTAACAAACATCCAAACATCTAAACTTTCGCATTTATAATATTAGTAGGATTGGAAAGTTACATTCAGCCTGAGTGACATAGGCCACTTTATACCGCGGGAAAATGCTTCATTCCTACGGGAAAACGGGTAATAGGACAACGGGTAGTAAGAAGCCGGACCGGGCAGCTAGTCATTAATAATTTATTAGTTATATCATTTTGATAGTGGGATTTTATTATATGTAGTTAGTTTAGGCTGTTATGTTTCATTTCAATCTTTCCAGAACTTCAATGGATTTGTGAAACAAAATAAATCTAGGTATTTACAATTTCATAACTACTATGGTTTTTAAATGTGCTAACAATAGTATTGAAAGTTGCTGCGTTAAATTATTAGAAAGAAAGAAATAAACTTTATGTCCATAACCTTAACTAAACACGTATACATTACAATCACATTAAAATTTAGAATGAGGCTATGGGTGGTTCCCAATTTCAGCATGTGCTGGCCAGAAATGACCAGCGCTGGTTTTAGTCCCAAAAGAAAAAAAAAACTACGTATTAAATAGGAGCTAATAGTGGAGCAATTCGGAGTTGGAAGTCGGAACCACCGGGGCCAACTACTGGCGGGTTTCTTGGAGAAGGAGGGACTCTACATGATACATTTCTTCTTCAAGAAACGCGAGCACAGAAAGTGGACCTGGATGAGCCCTCGAGAGCGCGTGAAGTTCGGGTTCCTCCAAAGGAGAAGCCCCCGCGCACCGATGTGGATAAGGAGGGTTTTACAACGGTGTCGAGGAATCGCAAGCCGCGCAAGAGTCAGTGTGGTACTGCAGAACCGGTTGGGTCCGGTCTGCGGGTTGCCACACCGAGCAAGGCGCTATATGTATCGCACCTGCATTACACCGCCACGGCTGATGATGTGGTGGAGTACGTTCGTCAGAAGACCGGCTTCTCGCTGAGGGTGTTCCAGCTGCGTTCGCGCCACTATGTGCACTTCAGCTCATTTGTGGTGCGCGTGCCGCGACCGCTGCAGGAGACCATCGCATGTGCTGAATTCTGGCCGAAGGGTGTCGTGTTTCGACGGTTCCGGGGCAATCTGCCGAATCCTACACCAGAGATGACGATGCATCGGGGCCACGCCGTTTCGTCGCCTAAATAGTATTATTTGTTGTTTTTAGTTTCGTGACGCATTGGTTATTACTGTAATGTCACGTAAATGTATTTGTCAATAAATAAATAAATAAATAAATAAATGAGTCCCGATGGTGTGACTAAAAACGGGATTAACTTCATCATGTCGACGAGGAAGCATTAGGTATTCCATTGAATATCTAATGCTTCCTCGTCGACATGACATGACATCATTATGTCTCTGTGATCAATACGTTTAAAACCGGGAGTGTTCACCGTCTGGTATGAGGCATATTGGATATATGTGTCAAGCGAGAGCGCTCTCGGCTGATGAAGTCTACGCTCCATCCAGTATCCACCTGTAAGTATAGAAATTGACGTATAGTTTGTCACAGCAAAAGACGGAGACAGGTGATTGACCTCAGAAAACAGCTGATTGCTCTGAAAAGAGCAGTTTTTGATTGTCCCGAAAAGGACAGTTTATATTTGTGAAGACGCCGGCAATGCAGCATCGATTCACATCTTCATGCAGCATCACTATCGTCGAGGTTCTTCAGCTTCTGATCTTCAAGCACGGAGCGACAGCGCAGCGATGTGTTCGTCTCGACGGCCGGCGCAGAACAAAAAAAGTATATAGCCATATTTGTAAATAAATTATTCCAGTTTCCAGTATTCCAGTATTCTACATATAACAACAGAGTTTCAATTCACTACCTACAAGTCTCCAGCCAAGTCTCCCTGCACCAATCCTCTGTTAAACACCCAAATCCGAAACCCCGAGAGCTTTCAGCTGGAACTCCAAAACCGTTTCGATTGACTCGATCGGCTCAACGACGGTGTGGGTGTCTAATCTACGTGTCTAAAACAATATTATAGAAATTAAACAATGCAATAAAATATATATTTTATACTCGTATTGTTGTCATTTGTTAATCTTTATTGGTGTTTTACTTTAATCTCTATGCCCTCGCAGCGCAGCCCTGCCTAAACCCGCCAGTTGCTGTGTTGTCCATCTTGCGGCGCCACTAAGCAGTACAAAGGTCAGCGGGGGCTCGCTATCTATACCGTTCGCCGACATGGCAGGCATATGGTGGTCGATCCCCCGCTGTCAGGTGTCTCTCAGCCTACGCCTTTGCCTTGTGACAAGGGCTCTTCACCGGCTCCCACAGCAATACTGGCGGAAAGACTGGGGCTGTGGAAGAGGAACATCCCGATTATAAAGAGAATCCCACGCGGAACGCGCATCTCAGTTGCCACTCCCCTTACAGAATGTGTAGGTAGCCAAAGTCGTCGCGGAAAACTCCCTTCGAGCTTGGGAGCTCCTTTTTACTTTTCCATACTATTCCCTCACAACTCAAATTAAAAATAATGCTTCACCAGTTAATCCCCAAAATCCCCGACTTAATATCCATCCAACATACCATGTTAGAAAATTCTAAAATAAAAGCCATAGAAAATAAAATTTCAGAAGGAAATGTGAGCGGTGCTGCCCGCCTTCTTTTCTCCCATGATGATTTGGCTTACACATTCAGCCTAAACGCATGCCGCCTTGAGGGAGAAACATCCAGTTCCTTCCGTTGCCTCTTCGCTTCCAGATCCACCAGCCACTGACGTTTGACGATTTTATATGTATATTTTGAACACTGTTTCTTTATATAGAAATAATTTACGTTGTTAGCATGTTAGTATGTAAGATCATTGCAATGCCCTAGCAGGGTATCATGTACCTACTGTATAACCTATCTTAAGATCTACTGTATGGACATGTTCATTGTCATCTCAATAAATGAATATGAATTCTTATAACCCACTTGGTGGGACTATTTTACAGCGCCATCTTACAAAAAGTAATAAAACTACGCAAACCCCGACTAGTCACCCACGGCATTTTCAGTTAACTCTGAAATGTTTCGCTACTACCCACGAGGTGGCGCTTACATAAATTTCATATTTTATGTGATTCATTGTCTATTGGCATTGCTTATGTGAATGTGTATTTTAAAATAAAATAAATATGTTCATAGTAGTTAACGAATATGATTGTTCCAAATTGAGTTGCATTCCATTAACATTGTAGCGGGTTTTCTCAGAACGCATTTTTATCGGTCATTATGGCTGACGTGACGTTTGTTTTGTCAAAACTGTCAATCTTACTTCGGTGACGTGTATAGCGAAACGCAACGTATAGTATAGCTGTGCAGCCACAGTCGCTCCCAAATAATGTGAAGAAATACATTATTGTTATGTGAATAAAACGATATACTAGCTCTTCAAACAATTATACAGTGCCGAGACGTTGTAACATCACAAATTGAAAGTTAACAAGTTAATCATCCAAAATGGTGCTGATGACGATGATAGCCCGAGTTGTCGACGGTCTGCCGCTCGCCGCGACCATGCAAGACGACGAACAGGTAATCTAAATGCTAGATAAAACCTTTGCTAGCTCGTAAATGTCCATAATTTTGTGTTATCATGTCATTCTAATTTGTTATTTCAATTTATTTTGCGTTCGGCAGAGCGGCTGCAATATATTGGAGTACCAAAATCAGGCGAAAATGCTGTTCCGGAAACTAGGACCGCAGTCCCCCATCCGGTGCTCGATCGAATCAGGACCTTTCTTGTTCCAGTGAGTTGCTTTTTCCTTTTTTTTTCAATAATATTTTTATTTTGCATCATAATCATGTACCTTTGCCGTTGCCGAATTCATCAAATATACATCTTTAAATATACAGAAAAAGGTACCGACTATGTTTTTAGTAGCTTAAACTAGTACCTTATTGATCGTGTTTTTCGCGTGACGTAAAACATACTCAATGACAACAGAAGAAGATTGATATTTGCGCAACACCATACTTAACGGTCACCTCCGTTGTGAAATGCATTTACGATGTAATGAGTATTATTATTACCTGTTGATTGCCGTGCCACTAGAACTGGCATGTAAAATGGATTAGAGAGCATGATGATATTTTCATACAAAATAAGTGATGTTTATTTTTATAAAATATTTACTAAAACAATATCATCATTAGAGATGCATTGGATAGAAGTTTGGCTATATACTGAATACCGAATATCTCGCAGTGCAGCCGGCCAGTTAAGCTTAAAGTTACATGCTAAAATGAAGAAAAGTCAACCGTTATTCGGTTTTGATAAAAACATGGGTAAATGTTTTAACTGCCCCTTACACGAGATTACGGGCTGAATGAATGCGACGAGCGAGCAACTGCCCTCCTGCTCCCGGCCAGGCGTCCCTTCACAACATCAACAACATATACGTGCTTACTTTGTAGTTTATTATTTATTTACCCTTCTTTTACATACTCTTCCAACTTGCTCGTCTCTCACACCTAAGATTTGCTGATGACCTCGTAATACTTAGCAACAAAACAGACCAACTACAAGGAATGTTACAGCAGATATCAGATGAAAGTAAGAAGATGGGACTACAAATGAACACGGAAAAAACAAAGGTTATGACCAACAGACAAAGGGTTCCCATCATAGTTGACCAAGGCATAATTGAGTATGTGGATGAGTATGTGTACGTGGGCCAAATCATATCTGCAAGTGACATAATGGACAAGGAAGTAGACAGAAGAATTTTGAACGCCTGGAAACGGTATTGGGGCCTAAAGGAAGTGATGAAGAACAAGAACCTGTCCATGGCGCCTAAACGCAAGCTCTTCGATACTTGCATCCTTCCAGTGCTAACCTACGGATGCCAAACATGGGCACTGACCAAAAAACAACTGAGTAAGCTAAAGGTTTGTCAGCTCTCCATGGAGCGAAGCATGATGGGCGTAAAAAGGAAAGACAAAAAACGACTTGATGATATCAGAAGACAAACAAGGATTGAAGACATAACAGTAAAGATCAGGAAACTAAAATGGAAGTGGACAGGACATATGATGAGAGGAAAAGGCAAATGGAGTCGCATTGCCACAATATGGTATCCTAAAGACCAAAAGAGGAAGAGAGGATGACAGTTCAAGAGATGGGTGGACGAAATCGTCCAAGTAGCTGGGAAAACCTGGACAAGACTTGCAATGGATAGAGATAAATGGAAAATGTTGGAGGAGGCCTTTGCCAAAAGGCAAACAGACAAGTAACGTGAAATAAAAAAAGTAACGGTAATAATGTGTACAAAAAAAAAACAAAGTTAATATATTAGTAATAATTAGTATTTAATAAGAAAGCAGTCAAAACATATAAATAAATATGCATCAAAATAATTTTAAATGCTAAATATTATATTCATTAATTACCTACTTTTACTTACTATACCTATATTTATTAAATACTGAATGCATAATTATTAATTGTTAATCCAAATGTTATTGATAATGTAAATTAGAAATGAATTATGTTTTAGAAAATTATCATTGTATAAAACTGCTATCAACTTATTAAATGATAGGATTATGCATGTAATAGTTTGTCTGAATAAAAGGCTATTTTATTTTTATTTTATTTATTTTTATTACATACTCTTGTTCTCATTTAACCTGTTCTTCTGTTTAAAATACTATCTGGTATCTGGCCGGATACTACACCAGTATTTGGTATTCGGCTGTATAGTAAAATTGTTTCTGTACAGTGGCTGGAAACCACCAGATAGAACCTGGACATCTGTTGCATCTCTAATCATCATCATCATTAGCCTAAAAACATCCCAATGCTGGGCACAAGCCTCCTCTCATAGTTGAGAGAGAATATATACAGTAACCCTCATGCTGGCACGGCGCATTTAAAACAATATGATGTAAAAATGAAGATAGTTTCTGCTGCTAGAAATTATAATAGAAATATAATAAGAATACGGAACCCTAAAAAGCTAGCTAGCTACTATGTACCGTGGAAACTGGGCAGGGTCCTTATGTGGGACACCTGCGTCGACACGTTCGCGCCGTCCCACATTCAAGGAACCTGCTCACAGGCTGGCGCTGCAGCTGGCCAGGCCCAACTACTCAAGCGCCGCAAATATGCGTCTATACTTAAAGACTTCGAGTTTGCGGCCAGTGCTGTAGAGACATTGGATCCCCTGATATGAAGTCATTCATGAGAGCTTTATCGAGGCGGCTCATCAACACCTCAGCTGACCCTGGCGCTTACCTCTCTCAAAGAATCGCCCTCGCGAGACAGAGAGGTAAACAGCCAGCGTCATTGGGACAATGCCACAAGGGAATCTCCTCGAGGTCGGAGCCAGAGAGGCTGGTCACTGGCTCTCACTGTCCATCCGACCTTCCTTCGTCTGGCGACTAGTCTACGGCTAAAGCGGGTGCAGCGACGAAAAATGCCGAAAATTACACACACGAACACGCATTAAATATAGAGTCCTCAGCAGAGAGTACAACCTTGTACCATTTGGCGTCGAGACCCTCAGTCCGTGGTCAAAAGCGGAAATCGCGAAACGTCTGGTTGACGTAACTGGTGACCGAAGAGCTGGCGGCTTTCTCGCTCAACGCATCAGCATTGCAATTCAGCAAGGAAATGCCGCCAGCATCCTCGGTACAATGCCTATTGCCATTTTTTTCTATTTTAATCTCTAAGAAGAGAAAGTAGTTTCCAACCTAGATATGGCGAATCTTATTGTGTATACAAAGGTTCATGTTGTTCTCCTGTACTACTTTGGTTGTCCACACTTTAGGAGATGTTACAGTGACACGCACATTAAAGACATAACTATATCCTTGTCATAGTGTTACTGTGACATCATTTGGGAAAAAAAATACGGACTGTTGAGCTAGTTTCGGCGTTACTTCTTAACTGTGGTTTTCTTTTTCAGAAACGCTGGTAGAATTGTGACTTGTAAAAGTGGCTTTGCAATGTACTTGCAGAATAAAATTCATTTATTCGGTTATTTTGAGGATATTAGCCACGTTGCATGCTTGACGGCCAAGTGTCACTTGTGTGGAAACTAAGCACATCATGTTTACTCACCCTAATCAGCTAGTTAATGTATCGATTAGGGAATGCCATGAAATTTAAACGAAAGCGAAGAAGCCGGTTAAAACATAACCGATTATTTAGACAAATTTTCAAAACGCGTTTCGGTATTTTGAAAAACCGATTACGGTTATTTTCGATTATACTTTTCCTTAGTTAAATTATCATTATCAAGATAAACAAATTTTGTTACATTATTTCTGTGAATTTGACAAATAAGTTGAATAATGAGTTATAAATGGCGAAAACAGTACGCTCATGCTTGTCAAATGTCGTTTGATCTTAGAGGTACAGTGAAGGGCAATATGTATTCACTCAGCAATCACTCAGTTTCATAAATATGTATACTACAACCTTATTGTTGCAGAAATAAGGTCTGCGTTCGTATTTTTGAGACTTGTGCTGTATACATATTGGTGCCCTTGACTGTACATATACAGTGAAACTCGAACTATGCTGCTTTTGCTTGTATTTGGGTTGCCTCATATCGTCAGAATGGTCTATTAGTTATTTTCTGGTGTTTAACCGATAATTTATTTGTTTTTAACATTAAATAACTGGTTGTAACCGCTTTTCGGTTATTATTACACCAGAACCGAAATCAAAACAGGTTATAAAATATACCGGTTATTGCATTCCCTTACATCACTTTTAAGCGCAAAGTTATCCAGACCCTCAACTAATCACACATTGTGCAATGATTCAATATTGTAACGAAAATGAGTCATGACCAGGGGCGGCTCCCTCTGTGATTTCTTAGCGCCGCTACAAGTGCATACGTTACGTACCCCGGCCGGTATGTAAGCGATGCATGTGATAGAAAGGGATGGTCACGTTTAGGCTCGTTCTACATAACTAAACAGGGAATTTGTTACCAGAGAATCTTACTTTTATTTATTCTGTGTTATGAGTGGGAAACTTGGTGACTTACTGGGATTCATTACACATTAACGGACGTACTTATTCATAAACGTTCTACAAGCCTATTTTAACTAAAATGTAGTTTAATTTCGTTTGTCTTTATCTGTCACTTTGACATTTGTGCTCGTCAGGCAGGGAGAAAGCACATTTTATTTAGCAGAGGCATTTTAAGTTTTATGTATAAGGGGGTATGTCTTTACCACCAGACATTCGGCGCCACGCGTCCCGGAATCGTGTTTATCTGTGGAGCATATGAGGTGTTAAATTTATGAAATAGCATTTTTGCACAGGTTTGATGGATTCCCTCTAGCCCCATTAGTCCCAAATACAAAATGCATAACTTATGAGAGGCCTCAACTTTGCCCTGTCTGTAAACCACTGTCTTTTAAATCAATATATTATTATATGAAAAAGTATATTTTTCTTAATTGTGGATCATTAAAATGTACTACGAGTATGTTTGGAAGAGCGAGATTCTCAACACATGTACAGTCAGGGTCATATAGTTAGTAGCAGCCAAGGTAGTCTTTATTACTGTAAGAATAAGGGTGTGTTACGAAATATTTGGCTACTCTAGCTGCTACTAACTATATGACCCTGACTGTACACATATACCTTATGACTGAGTCATACACACCAGCACGTCTTGTGTTAAATCTTTGGACACTTATTAAGAGTCCGCTGTAAGCTCGATTCTCCATACAAACGTAGTTACGCTCTCATTTTAAAACTACGTGTTGGATTATAACGAAACTGCATATACAATGACATGAGGTATATCTATGTCTGTAATTAGTTTATGTAGCTTCAGATACCATAGTAAAAAAATACAGCGAAATCAAGTTTTTCATACAAAACTTGTTTTTGCTGTATTTTGTTTGTTTTATAAACTGGAACTATATAAACTAATTACAGACATAGATATATATTATCATTGTATGTACATGCAAAGTTTCGTCACAATCCAAGACGTAGTTTTAAAATGAGATCGTAACTACGTTTGTATGGGAAGGTGAAATTCGGCCGAGCTTACTGCGGACTCTTAAGTTATTAATTTGTGATTATTTCTGTCTCGTGTTACTTTTTTCTATACTCTCCTGATGACTATATTTTTAATCTTTTTTCAACATGATTCAATATTTTCTTAGTTCCTATTTTGTTATTGTTGCTGCAATGTCCACAATGAGCCTGTCCTATTTCAGCTATCTCATTGAGAACGAGATCTGTTACCTGGTGTTGTGCGAGAGGAACTATAACAAACGGCTAGCGTTCAGCTACCTGGAGGAAATCGCCCAGGAGTTCTACCAGCAGTACGGGAAGAGGGTGAGTCGCATCTTTTTACAAGATTTATATTAACTTGACCTGCGGGCATAGCGCGGTTGCCATTTTATCACTTATCGTTGCGGATAAGCCATCCGTCACTCTCGCACTCACATACTTGTCAGAGCGTGATGGGCGTCTTTACCACAACGATAAGTGATAAAATATCAACCGTACTACACCCGCTGTTCGTTTGTATGTAAGTAAGTTGTCCGTCAAAATTTGCAATCCTTTTTTCAGTCACTTGCCGTTATCCGATTGAGCTGAAATTTTGGGTATTATTATAGTTTTGGATGACAATTCAATATTATGGTACCATCGAGTTGATCTGATGAGGGAGACAGAAGGTGGCCATGGAAATTCAGTAGTTAACCGACGTAACCCCGTTAAGTTTGGGCTCGTTAGAATCGTCTCAATGAGTAGTTGATGATGGTATACAGAAAAGTACAGTCGGCAATCAAAGCTCGTACCAAAAATGAAATGTTTTGACAAACATTATAATATTACTAGCTGCCAGCGCGCATAAAACGCAGGCAAACCCGCGGGATAAAATATACTAATATTTATCCCGCGCAATACAGGGCTTTTATCAGGATGGACGAAATTATATTTTATACCGCGGCCTCACCTGAGTTCTCCATCTGACGCTGGCAGCTAATAAGGAATGTTTGGTTCACAGGTGAATACGGTAACTCGACCTTACACATTCATCGAGTTCGATACTTGGATGCAGCGTGCGAGGCGACAGTATAGCGAGGTAACTCAGCGATTTCATTTACATTAAAGTCACAGTGCTCTCTGTCTACCCTGCCTGCGAGCACGGGCTTGCATGTGTAAAAGCAGTTCTAGTAAGGCTTTTCTAAAATAACACTTTATTTAAGACTGACTTTCAACTTTCCTTTTTGTTGATATGATAACTAATTTCAATTCAATTCCGATGAGTCGTTTGTCCGAAAGCATATTTTTATCCGAATTCCGAAGACCATGTTCCACTGAAGGAATTATTGTTTTTTCAGGGTATAATACTAACCTAACCTATTTATGTATTCCATTAAATCATCTGCGTCCAAATTTACGTTTAGCGGAAGGCGTTGGGAATTTTGAACTTTCGTAATGACGGTTTCGGATAAATTACTTCGGTTTTTTTCTGTTCCCATTCTGTGTTCCCATTTCTGTTAAAATACATAAAAAATAGAACACATGATAATACAAATTATCTACATTTACAGTCTTAATATCACTAAAATTTAAATTTAAATTATAAAATGTAAAATTATACTGAGTAAAATTACCTTTTCAATAAAAGGTTCTTCAAATTATATAATTTATGAGTGCTCTACTAGCGTATCGCAGTCCCATTCACCAGTTAAGTCGCATATTATTCATAAATTATTCTACTGAATACAAGCATTGTTCCAACAAAATTATATTAAGTTTCTTAGCAAGCATGTTTGCATTTGTGAGTAACTTCAATTCGCGCGGCAGTTTGTTGTATATGCCGATTCCCTTGTGGTCCTCGGAATGTTTTACTACTCTGAGTCGCACTACAATGGTCTGTGGTAGATCCTATCGTCTGCTAGCTATTCTTTCTTCTGGTGTTTCCATGTTTGGATATGTTTCACTAGATGTAAGATCCGCCATACACGGACTGCTTAGAGCAGTCGAGACCTCGTTTAGTACGAGGACTGCTCTCGTGCTGTTGGTCTCGACTGCTCTAAGCAGTCCGCGTATGGCCCGCGTTAGAATGGGTGCTCTTGTGACGCTGAACCCTTGTGTTGGCAGGGCGGGACGCGCGCGCGCCGCACCGGCGCCGCGGCCGCCCTCGGGGGCCAGCTGGGGGACGTGCAGCGAATTATGATGCAGAACATTGACGACGTACTCCAACGGGGCGCAGTGCTGTCCGGTAAGGCTTGTGCCCTAAACTTTTTTACGATGCCATTCAAACCTGTATTTGGAGAGAAACAAATGTTTGCATGAGAGCAACCACAAAATACCCAATAGTTTGAGTTTAAGACGGACCTCCGCTTGCGGCAGCCTACACGATTCATTCTAAATTGACGTAGAAGTATGACGTTACCGTTTGCTATTTGTACTAATCGTTGTATGGAAAATACAGTAAATTGCTGTTTCGGTCGCGAAATACTGCGTTTGGGTCCATAGGTGGCATACAATTTTGTTTCTATAAAAGCGTAAAGTACTCTATTGGTAGCGTTAATTGCATATTGCATTTATTGAAATGCATATTTCTTGTAAACTTTCAAGGTCCATATCTTTTTAGGATTTAAATATTATTTCGTAAATTATACTTTATTGCAATATTTTGATGGTTTTACTGTCTATTTAGAAACACAATTATAAAATGGGGAAGCTGTCCTATACTAAGCGAATGCGAAGTCGTTTCCTTTATTTGCACTGATTGCATGTAAATATGTCTGTTGCCCTTCAGACTGTTAATAAGCTGAAATTAGTTATGCTCATGTAATTTGTATGGCACCACCGGCAGGGGCGGCTAACTCTGTGAAGTACATACGGCCCCGGCCGGTATGTTAGCGCTGCTACGGCACGCACGCGTTCTATCGCAGCGTGTTGCATGCGATAGAAAGGGCGGCCACGTTTAGGCACGTTCGGCGTACCTAAACAGGGGATTTGTTAACAGAGAACCTTCTGTACGTAGTGCTATTATTTATTCTGTACCACCGAGCTGGTCTGATGGACACAGAATTAGCATAGTAACTCCTACACTACACAAGATAAACCCAACCCTTTCGACGAGCAGTTGTACTGTTCATTGGGCCATATAAGCTTTTACCAAAACTTTAATTTTTGAATGTAACCTATTGCAAAACAACATTTACATTTGTTTTTATTTTTTTTCCTAGCTTTGGGATGCTATCGCGAAATTCTTAGCTAACATTATATCTAAACTTCATATTATAAATGCGAAAGTAATTACGTTTGTACTTAACAGATTATTAATAAAATTTGGCATGTAGAAATAGACTTGGCCTACATTATCTGATGTGTCCTTCAAAATTTGAAGTGGAGAGTATTTGATATTAACATTAAGTATTTGCATCCCGAAAATGAAGACTGGTTCCGACGGACAAACGCGCAACCTATTGTTTGATCATAGAAAATGTATTTATCCGCGTTTTGTCATAGATATGCGCTATATAATTGTGTGCGAGTTTTCATAAAGGCCGGCTATGCGAGAGATACCAATGCGAATTAACATTTACACCAAAATAAGCGAGATTTTATTTCGAAAAGTTGCATCTGTATCCCACTTGGGATAGAAATAGAGATATATGGGTGTCTGCCATTTTTGTTGTTTGAAGAACATTGTTGCTTAGCGATATGCTCAAATCAGCGTGAACGCATGCTTACGATATAATTACTCTTTATGGCCCCCCACAATTAAGCTGCATAGGCGCCTTTCCGTCCCTTATAACAGTTATAACTCCTCTTTAGACATCTTTACTCTAAGCCCCCACTTGGTATTTTAATCAACGATAAATAATTAAATATAAGTTACGGTAGGTTCAGACTGTCAAGCGGCTGTCTAGGGTTCGAATCCCGGCTCGCACCAATAAGTTTATCGGAACTTATATACGGAATATTTCCCGTTAGCTTTTCGGTGAAGGCAAACATCGTGAGGAAACCGTTCTAATCCCGATAAGGTCTAGTTTTCCCTCTGGTGAGAAGGCCAGCCTCTCAAAGTGGTGTCAAAGTGCACTCCGGGATCCCTTAGGGCACAACCGGGAATAACGCTAGGAGGGTGGTAATGAAATAATTAAATATACGAATATCTAATAGCGGGTTGCATCATACACTCTACGTCAAATGTTGTCGATGGGTGAACCAACATTTTGACTATCACGTGTCTTAATAATAATACATATTAAATATTAGGGGACCACCTTACCCAAATCGACCTAGTGCCATAGTAAGCTCAATAAGGCTTGTGTTATGGGTACTATAAAGACACTACTTAATAGATTAAATACATAGAGAAAACATCCAAGACTTAGAAACAAATGTTCATGCTCATCACACAAATATTTGCCCTTACCGGGATTCGAACCCAGGACCTTCAGCTTCGTAGGCAACGTCACTACCCACTAGGCTAAATGGTCGTCGTCTTGGGTCACTATTAAATATAGAAATGCGATTTAATGATGGGTCAAATCCACCCAATGTAACTACAATGTCAAGTTCACCCTTTTTTCTGATCGCATCGTCAATAGTGCAACAATTTTTCAAAGAAAGTAGTTAACGGGAGCGAATAACAACATAGTTATATGATTGGTTAGTGATTGATGACCTATTTCCCTTTGTCCTTTTACCGTTGCACTTGCGTAATTAACCCGACAACTCGTCTGATGCACCAGCGTAAGTCAGACCTCCGTGTAAACATAGTTTTTTTTATGTATGTCGCGGTTAAGTTAGACTGGACGAGTAGTGTGGGAGTGTGCGAAAGCTGCGGTACGCATGCTCACTGACTGATGCCCGGGCAATATTGATGCACTTGCAACTCGGATTTGGTATATATATATATACGAACGCACATTCGTAAAACTTACAGCAACAGTATGTCTACTGTTTTCTCGGTCTTAAATGCTGATAAGATGATGCCGTTTAAAAATAAACTGTTTGCTCTTCTAGCGGAAAAGGCATATATAGAAAAGACGATTTATAAAGTCGCACTAATTATGTTATTACATAGAAAACTAGCGACCCGCCCTGGCTTCGCACGGGTAGGTACCATATTATACATATAAACCTTCCTCTTGAATCACTCTTATCTATTAAAAAAGACCGCATCAAAATTCGTTGCGTAGTTTTAAAGATCTAAGCATACATAGGGACAGACAGCGGGAAGCGACTGTTTTATACTATGTAGTGAAGCACGCTGCTTGAAAATTGAGATTTAACGTTCTTTCAAGCCTACTCGTACTATTTTTTGTTACACTTTCGGGTAAGGCATAGTGATACCAAGCTGCATTTTAAAACATCTGTATAACCTATGTTTAGCAAATTTAAATACTTTGACTTGAACTCGTCATCATTGTATCATTTATGTAACGGCAGATTTCTTATCATGTACAGTCAGCGTCATATAGTTAGTAGCAGCCAAGTTAGCCAAATATTTCGGTACACGTCTTTATTACTGTAAGAATAAGGGTGGGTTACGAAATATTTGGCTAATATGGCTGCTACTGACTATATGACGCTGACTGTACCTATATAAAAAAGTTAAGGATAGCGCTTCTTGTTCTAGTAGCGACAGGTTCGAATAGGCATTTGTTATGTTTTTGCAAAAGTTATTTGCGGAAATCGCGAAACGGTTGGTTGATATAGCTGGCGGCTTTCTCGCGCAACTTGCAATTCAGCGAATAAATGCCGCCAGCATCCACGGCATAATGCCTCGAGGGCCTTTTTACAAGCTTTTTATTAACTTGCAATGTATGTAACTATCTTTGTTCGGGTGGAATCATGCAACTCAATTTTGAAGCAGATATCTTCAACCGTTGAGCTGAAATTTTGGGTAAAGGTATAGTTTGACCTGTTCGTTTGTATTTCATGTTTGTATGTAAGTATGTAAGTTGTCCGTCAAAATTTCCAATATTTTTTTCAGTCACTGACCGTTATCCGATTGAGCTGAAATTTTGGGTATTAGTATAGTTTGGATGACAATTCAATATTATGGTACCATCGAGCTGATCGGATCAGAAGGTGGCCATGGGAATTCACTACTTTACCGACGTAACCCCGTTGAGTTTGGGCTCGTTAGAATCGTCTCAATGAGTAGTTCATGACGGTATGCAAAAAAGCATAGTCAGCAATAAAAGCTGGTACCAAAAATGATTTTTTGTCAGAAATCTATTTAGATTTAACTTAGCTTTAATTTAATTTAGTTAGGAAATAACTAATGTGCTAACTTGAAAAAAAATGCATAGTATATTTGAATAGGTCGCAGGTTCGAAGCTTTCAGCATTCCAAGAGATTCTTTACTTTTTTTTGGCTTTACTGATTTATGTTGATTTATTTAAGAATGCCCCGCCATGTCTACTTAATTATACACTCGTATTCAAGTATTTCCACATTCACTTATATCTCGGTTATCTGCCTAGTATGCATGCGAATTTCATAACATCCTATTTTACTGGCCTTTACGCGAAAATGAACCTGCTGGGGATGGTAAAATTTACCCAAATCGTGTCTCTGTTGCTTTTGGTCAACTTTATTTAATTCAATTCAATAATAAAAGCAATGTTTTACACGTCAATGAGATATACAATTAAGATTAAGTTTATACACGATACATTTATACATTTAGATATTAGATTAAATTGTTTATATTAAGATTTATGTCGGTTAATTAGGTACCTACATTATTTCCAATTTCCCATGTCATCGTGCGAGAAGAATTCGCTAAACCAGTAGTAGGCAGCAGAGCCTATTGTTTATATTAAGATTTATGTCGGTTAATTAGGTACCTACATTATTTCCAATTTCCCATGTCATCGTGCGAGAAGAATTCGCTAAACCAGTAGTAGGCAGCAGAGCCTATTGTTTATATTAAGATTTATGTCGGTTAATTAGGTACCTACATTATTTCCAATTTCCCATGTCATCGTGCGAGAAGAATTCGCTAAACCAGTAGTAGGCAGCAGAGCCTAGGTAGGCTTTGAATTTAGAAATAAATGAGCAGTAGCTCGTTGCTGTTTTTACGCTCTCTGGATTCATAATATTACCCATTTTGCCATTGCGTTTTGAAAACGGATACTTTTCAAAGGGGTAATATGCTAGGAAATGTATTTGCAAATTAGCAAAATGGAAACGTAAATTATAAGTAATAGTTTACATGAAAAAAATCATCATATAAAATAAGCAAGCGCAAAATCGTACATATATTTAAAATGTATTGACGCACTTTATTTGAAATGCCTAAATAGCAAATGAAAATATTTTTAACCGATTTCAATAGAGGTTCTCAATCCGTCGGAATCTTTTTATGTATGTTCCCCGATTACTCGACCCCGTTGTTTTGAAAGGGTATCCTTCCCACGTGGTCTCATGGCCATCAGGTCAGGATCTGATGACGACCGACGTTCGACGACCATACAAAACTTCTTTTGGCATTCGCAGGCTAACGGCGTGCTATTTTAAGAAACTTATGTAACAAACTTTCATAAATTGGTTTTACATTTGCGCGAAATTCCCCAATTGGTACAATAAACTTGTATAAGCTAGAATAATCGTTTTCCCAACGTATCACGTGACAAACTAATTTCGCGCAAATGGAAAGCCAATTTATGGAAGTGTGTTACATAAGTTTCTTATAATATCACGCCGTTATCCTGCGAATGTCAAAAAACGTCTTGTATGGTCGTCGAACCACCTTAAGCCTTATCGCTGAAAGTGTAACACTGATTCTGAAAAAATAAGGAGATCTTTTTTTTATAATGCGAAGTACTGAATTGAAGTCGGTTAAAACTTAGTTTATAAGTAAATTGTTTACCCATTTTCTCCCCTTTACAGAACTGGACACGAAGACCCAATCCCTATCAATGATGTCCCAGAAATACAAGAAGGACGCGGCCTACTTGAACACCAAGTCTTTGCTGATCAAGGTCACCGCCGGCGCTGTCGTACTGCTCGTAATCGCACTCTACTTCTGGGTCCTGTAAGCCTGGTAGTTGGTCAATGGGTCAAACTGCCAATTTCTCCAACTCCGGGTAATTTTTACTTTGAGAGATTCAAATGGAACTATAAACATACATACGGTCGAGTGCAAACATATGTACCGATTTAATCCTCTTGTAAATAACGGGTGTCTCAATAAGAGTGCACTTAATAGGGCTGGGGACTGTAATTTGATTGTTACCCCAAAAGAAAGAAGGCAAAAATGGTCACGGGTCTCGAGCTTCATAGTAAATGACAATCGTTTCATGTGAAGGTCCGTTTTGCGGAAAAGGGACCGAGTATACCCTCTTAAAACTTTGGATTATTTATTGTCTTGTGTAACTTTCTTCTCCGTGTGACTATATTTTTAATCCTATTCCGAGAAAATTCAACATTATTGAATATTTTATTTGGTGTCACCATCCCTAGTAGCTATTATAATACCTAATTTAAAGGTTATTTTAAATTAAAATAGTGCGTTCTTATTGAGACACACCTTATGTACCGAAACCTTAATCCACTGAAGTAACTGCCATAGGACATATTTATAAGTAAGTTTTGAGCACCCATATTTTACATTTGACTGTACAAGAAAAATTGCCGATAAAAATTTCCTCAACAAGGAAATAGTTAGTTTCGTTTTAGAATCGAATTCAACAAAACAAATGCAGCTCTGTTCAGATTTAGAATGGTATAAATGTCATTGGATGTCCTTTATCGGACTTAGATAGAATGGTGACCCTGTTATACATAAATCTTAACAAACCTCTGTTAGCAAAATGCGTCTTGCCAACCAAACAACACAAATGCCAAAGTAACAGATAAAGACAAGCTTATTTTAGCGGCATTTTAACTGTAATAGGCTTGACGAGCGTTTATGAATTCCATAATTGGTTACCCAGACATGATAGCAGTGTCATAGAGGTTATATAACTGGATCTATCGAAGTATGCAAAGCCCATCACGAGACGGCCCGCGTGCTGTCTCGCGGCGACATTCACTGTCTAAGCTTTCTCGTTAGAGAGAAGCGGATAGTATCTCGCCGCGACATAGCTCGCGGGCCGTCCCGTGACAGGGCTGCAGGACTCATTGTTAATTGACTGAGGTACGGATGTCGCTACACTGTGGATAAGCCCAGACATTTGCTATCGTTCACATTAACGGCCATTCCCAATAATCAATCCACGGATAGTTTTCTTTACCAGCAGTTACATTTTGACAGATTACCCGTAGAAAATGAGTCAAAATGTACCTGCTGGCAAGGAAAACTATCCGTGGATTGATTATTGGGAATGGCCGTAAGTAAACTGAAGTGTTTTCATAGTCATTTCCTGTTTTATATATATATATATATATATAACTTTATATATATATAACTTTATTAATATAATATTTATAATATAATATTATATTTTTATATATATATATAACTTTTTATGGTTATTTATTAAAATTTATGGAATTATATGGAATGTATCGGTTGGAAATGGGCGAAAATCAAATTATTCCTAGTTCCAAATCGTGTTGCAAACCTCCACATTCACTATAATATATTCCGAGTTTCGTACATGCCTTTTCACCTTCTAGCGAATGCTACAAAGATCACAAAATAAACAGAAGCGTTTTGCGAGCATTCTAGCGAAATATCAGTTTTGCTTCGAGTTTTTTGCCGAGCAAAAAAAATTACTGCGTGACCGTCAAGTCGGAAATCTTCGTGAAGAATACATTTTCGACGAGCATTCACTACAGCGTTCGCGAGAATGATCGAGAAAATGTTCGTTGCGATGTTTGGGTTTATGCTCGGCTCTGTTCGTTGTTCAGTTGGTCAATTTTCTTTACGGCGATTGCTCGATTTTCTGTTTCTTGTGAATGCACAAATCAGCACCTTTAGAGGAACCTGATTTCGAGTATACCATTTTCTACCACTGTGTTGCCATTGAAATAAAACATTCCATCAGTGAGAAAGAAAGAAAGAAAGAAAAACATTTATTGTTAACCATGGCAAATAAACTCTCGTCGAAAAAATGCACGTAAGTAACTTCATTAGTAATTTAAAAGATATAACCTAAATAATCTGTGTTAATAAACATACTTCTTCAGAAACCAAGCGTATGAATATATCTAATTAAAACTTTTTTGTGGTAGAAATATTTTCATTACAATGGGTGTCTTCGGGTGTCAAGAACATTAGTAGTATTGACACGAAAATATTATTGTTTGAAGATGTGGGTATATTATTATACAATATGTTTTAGGTACAACTAGTTATAGTTAAAATTAAAGGTGGGGGGTTGGGGGCACGACATTTTTACTTCACTTAATTTTCGGTATTTTACGTCTGTAGCGGACCGGAAGAATGGTTTCTTTAATTGATTTATTTTAAATTTAATTTATAAATGATATACCTATAGGTCACTCTGACATCGATTCTGACGATTATATTTCATATTATCATAATAAGGTTGGTTACACCTGGAACTTTGGCATGTTTCTGGGACTATTGGCAGTAGCAACCTCCGCAAAGTGCTTTTAATTTTCAGCCCTTCTGTTGGCAGGTTGAACCCGCCATTTTGGTGGCGATAAGGCGGACATTTCGAGTTAGTGATACGTTAAATAAGTTATATTGTATATATGTTTTGTTATGCGTAGCTGGCCAAACGTAAAGGTTTCATGAAAAATATGGGAATTTAAGTCAATCGACATTGTGTGGTAATGATTGTTCCTATCAATACATAAACAATGTTAGTAGAAAAGCTATGTAATCTGGTAAAGCAGTGACTACGAGAGGGACAGAGTCAGCTACCTACTCGTAAGTATGAATCCGGCTGCAGGCACTATACTTGTAAAGCCTTGAACCCTTAAGGCTAGAGGCTTCAGTCACTGAATCACGCGCAAATAAAACTGAATATGGCGAAACTATAAGGGTTCCTTGTTGACTACGGAACCCTACATGTGCAGAATTGCTACAAGAGTGTAACTTTTTTGCTCTTGAATGGTCCAGATACTGAATTCAGTGCATGCCTTGTGCAGTTAGTGCACTCACTGATTAGAGAGAGAGAGAGATGGTTTATCTCCCCTCCCCAAGTCCCGGTGGGTTGCACCAAACCGTCTGTAATCGTAAGCGGTGTTCGTTAAAATATGATTGTATGGAAACATGGACAGTACGGGATGACAGCTGCCGGTGGCGCCATATTTAACGTTGATCGGTATGTAATCGTAAGTTGGTGCAACCCGCCCTTAACCAGCTCTAAAGGCTTCTAAAGCGGTTAGAAGATGTGGTGTGAAGAAGAATATGTGAATGTGAAAGAGATAGTTGTGAGTTTGGTTTGCGGATGCTGTAGTGATATTTTTGTCGCTGGCGTTTCTGCTTAGCCTGTAAATAGAATGTAAGCTCTGTTTCTATCCAATACTTACACAGACTTCTGCTATACTTTGTATTTTCTTATGCCTTCCAAACACGATAGGTTATGTATCACTTATATGTGGCTTCAAAGACTATCTTCTACTGTGTTACTTTCAAGAACAATACGAACTTTATAATTCGGTCTGTGTATAATAACAGTAATATTATATTATAATCAAATCATGAAACCCCAATCGGGCTGTAGAAGTGTTAAGCTGTTATCTAAGTATATCGGTGTCCATAGTATTTAATATTTCCCTATTTTCTACGCACCGTATGTCATTCATCCTATGTCCACAGAAAAACCGGTTTTCAATTGTGTCGCTTTTGCACGCCAATTGTTTTTGAGAGAAATTGAGACTTGCGCGCACTAGAATTAAGTTCAATTTGCAACATACCGAGTGGTTCGGACTACTCTTGCAGCTTGGCTACGTCCTTGCTAGAGTGGCGTGATGCGAGCAGATGGGAGACAGAGTAGACCAGCTAGCTAGAAGAACAAGCGAAAGTAAACCTTATCTGATTGCGAGTAGGCTTTTCCATTCTACGTTCTGACCAATGTGTAGTTGAGATTAGGTAATGAGGCCGACTTTTTATATAATTCTTTTCTTTGATGCAATTCGGTCAACTGAAATAATCACGAGCGCGTGAGGTTTTCCTTTACTCTCGCAAGTTCTGTTCCTTGTGCCGCGGTAGTGTGTTGGAAACCAATTCTGTTTATGTGCAGAACCACAGCACAGAAGTGGGCCCAAGATTTTACCGTAGCCGTGCCTTTTGAACTTTGCCTTTTTTGTGGCCTAATGCTTATCTGATTTTTATCTAATCTGACTTTTCGCATCAAGCCTTTATAGTCAAGAACATGGCAACATATGTGTAGTATAATTCCCGGTACCAAAGTACCAGCAAGCAATACGGCGTCTTTCCCGCATCTTCACTAGTGCGCATGCTCTCTGATAGCATGCCTCAAATTACAACCTAAAACCGACTACTGCGCAGGCGCGTGCCGGGGAATATAGTATAACTATCATTGCATTTGGGTCGATCATCTTTTTCTTGATGTTACTTAGTTCCGGTATGCAAGGAGACAAAACAAGTCTTCAATGACATAACCATGGCGAAGAGCAACTAAAAATAGTTGATCAACCCATTTAGTGAATGCTGTAATATCAAAGTCCACAGGAAAATAAGTTTTTTCTTTTAACCGGTTTATAATCAACATTACTGTCATGAAACCGGTTACATACTTCATATTACTTCTTACAGTAACCTTGTAAGTATAGGTTTCGGCACCAGAGTTGAAGTTACGCACACTACAACATGTAGTAATGACAGAGGGGTTTTGAAATTGGTGTTTTTTTTTTCGTACTAGTAAGTAAAGTAAGTTCATTCAGCAAACAGCAAGATTGTCTTAAAGTTCCTTCAAGGTATATACTGAAATTATTGATAGAAAAAATATCTGATTTTATATAAGATATCATAGTATTATATCATTTTACATACGTGACATACGCAACATTGTCCGTTTAAAATAATTTTATAAAGGATAGAATATGTATATTAAACGTAAAAATCCAAAGAAAATATTTATTTATTTATTAACATATACACAACCTTCCTTACAGGCTATCCTAATTCGACAGTATGGAATTTGACACAAAACAACAAATAAAAACATAGGTACACTACAAATTACAGTAACACAATACATATAACGTGGCCTTTGTGAATTCGTGCAAAGGACAAAAAACATCTACCTCGATCGCTACTCGATTAAGGGTCCGAATTGCGTGTGTAAAGGGGGCCTGGCGAAGGAGTTGCGTTCGAGCGCGCGGCTCGGCCAGCAGGCTATGCTAGGATATGCATTCGATCACCTTTTGCAATTAGTACTTACTATATGTAGCTGAGTGTAATCATACTAATCATTCACCTCAACTCTGGTCGATACCTATAGTATCAATTTCGTACATTATACCCAAATAATAAAATAGTAAACCATAATACTACGAACCAATAAAAACATATTTAAATCAAAACTAAGAAAATGTTTAATACAGAAATCATTTTATTCTGTGAATGATTACTTTGATTATTATAAAACTTGAAATTTGTATTAAGACTTAATTAATGGAATTTGAATTTGAATTGGCATTATACCCGTATTGTACATCCATTATGATTAATTTATATTTTATTAGTTAAATTCAATTTTTTGCATGCCAGGTGCTGGTGAAATGTGTGTTTCTCTGTGATATATGCATACCATCTTCTGTACCACGTTTTACGCAAAATAAATTACTTTACTTACTTTGATACATACACCGTTTTTAAACCCCGACGCAGAGAGGGGTGTTATAAGTTAAACGTGTCTGTCTCTGGTATCGTAGCTCCCAAACGGATGGACCGATTTGAATGCGGTTTTTTTTAATTCGAAAGCTGATGTGATCGTAATGTTTTTAGCTACGTTTCAACAAAATCGGCTCAACTTTTCTAAATTGTAGTTATAAATGTATAGTTATCCCGTGTTGTTTATGGTGGAGATTATTTGATGTTGGCGATTTTTTATAAATGTCATTGGAATGGGAATCTTATACCGAGGACGGTAGAGTTGCTTTTTGAATGGACTAAAACTCAAATAATCTTAAAAACATCGTAAGCAAGGATGGTAGGCGTTGAAGAATGTCTGTGTAATAGATAGCTAAGGTTTCCATTATAATCTGAATTGTCTGGAGTACTCCCGTCGATTTGTAGTAGCCGTGAACATATTTAATGTAATTATATGGAGTTTTTTATTTAATGTATTAGGGTTGGACGGTGATATATTTGTAAATATAAAAGACATATTCATGGGTTGTTTTTATTGCGTTCATTATTTATTCTTCATATTCATTATTTATTCATTATGTTATTTTATTCTAGCCTAGAATAGCTACTTATGACGCTCATTCCCCAAGTAAAACAGCTTTTTTAGTGTTACTAAATAAACCCGATAATGGAACGAGCGAGCGAAGCGAACAAAGTTATCCGTTTCACCTAGTGTCAAAATTCTTTCGTATGTCCGGATGTCCGACTATTCTCTTCTTCTGGTCGCAATTCTCAATGATGGATTCTTGTGAATTTGTGCGAGTAGCATAGGTTATTAACTCGTTAATACGTTAATTGACAAAAATAACATTTTGACTAACAGATTAACTTTAAAAATGGTTAACGGACTCATTAACTTCCGTTAACTATCCATAAGTCCGTTAATCAAGTACCTATTATTTGCCAAAAGGACACCATCGTGTTGTCTTTGTCGGCGCGTGAGCGACTGATAAATATGCGAGGAAATTTGTTTGATATCTATGATTCATCCGTGAGCGTCGTGACCGACTGTTTTGATTATTGTGATTAAAATACTAAGTCCGTTTCACAGGCTTTATAATTACTTACTAGTTAGTGTGGGTCAAATCTCGCAGGTAAAATTTGACCAGCTTTGTCTAATCGAATTGAAATTTAGTAAATCGCGTAAGGCGGATAACAAGATGTCTGCAACAATGATGCCTACTGTTAGCAGCAGTGTCGGTAGCACTAATCGGGGTAAAAAATACTGTTTGAATATAACCAGCGTAAAGGCACACCCAGACGGCGGTACCTTTGATGGGACTGGACTCGGCGGAAGACCAGCGCTGGCAGTTAAAGCCAGCATCATGCTGAGCCGGGTCCATTTCGTGACGCATATAATATTTTTTTTTTTTTTTTTCTATATGTATTAGTGTGTATTTGCTGTCACGAATAAATGATTGATTTGATTTGATTTATGGGAGCTCATGTTATGCCGCTAAGAGCTAGCTATGCCGAAAATAGTTAAAATAACTACAAATAACGCGAGAACGGTACAGAACCCTTGGTGCACGTTTTCGACTTGCACTTACTGTTTTTTTTTTCACATAAGTACTACCTAAACTACCATAGCCCATTTAAGTACCCTTTTTTTGAGATTGACTAACGCAACTTTTATTCCCTGTTAACGATTAACTTTAACTTCCGTTAAATCTTAAAAATGTAATACTCACGAAGTTAACGATTAACGAAGATAACGTTTTTATGTAACGGTTTACGAAGTTAACCATTTAATTGACGGTGCCCAGCTCTGGTGAGCAGGTTCAATATTTCTCGACATTATTAAGTTATGCTCACGTGTCCTTGTGTGAGTAAGTCCGTGTCCCTGTGCCCAAGACTCAGGGGGCATATATAAGTGGGCATCCTTTGTTGGTGCTCAAGCTCTGGGCTCGCGCATTGAGTAAATAAATAATTAAATATATGCGGACAATTTTACACAAATCGACCTAGTCAGAAAGCGAAGCTTGTACTATGGGTACTCGGCGACGATGAACATACTTATATAGATAAATAAATACTTCAATACATAGAAAACGTCCATGATTCTGGGACAAATATTCGTGCTCGTCACATAAATAAATGTCCTATACCGTCCTTTGTCCTCTTGCTTCGTAGGCAGGGTCCCTACCAACTAAGCTAAAGCGGCGAGACGGCAAATTGGTACTAAGCTGATAAAGCGGGCCTATGTCCGGCAGTGGACGTCTTCTGGCTTGATGATAATAATTATGATGAAGCAGTGTGGTCCGGTCACTTTGGCACTCTTTGGGGGAGGCCTATGTCCAGCAGTGGACGTCTTTCGGCTGATATGATGATGATGATGATGAGTGTGGGTGAGGAGGTGTTCACGGGCATTTTTGCATTATTATATGCCCAGTTAGCGTGAATCATTTAACAAAAATGAACATTTCCACCCTTCACACCCATATTTGCATCCTGGCGAGGTGGCCATAGTGTGGGACGTTCAGGGTAGATAATGACTACACAAGACTTGGGTTGTAACTCATTTATTGTATAAAATACAGCGGCTTTTATAGTAAATAATTCCTTTGACTCGAAGCTAACAGATGGGTTGGAAAAGCAGAATCCCATAAAAAACATTGCCATTGCCAAGTTATAAAATTTTATTTAGCAACTAAATAAAGATTAATAAGAATGCCTGAGACTTGGCTCTACGAAAAATCTCACAACTTTTTACGGTGGAAGAGTTTCGAGACTTGGCCTCTTTTTTACATGGAATGTTTTTTATGGGATCTCACTTCTTTTTGTACGTTATTGTGTTATCAATACAACAAACATATCAAGGCTCGGCAACGCATATGTTACTACTTTGGAGTTGCATGTGTGTATAGGCTGCGGTTTCCGCTTACCATCAGGCGGGCTGTACGCTTGTTTGTCACCGGCGCCGTATTAAAAAAAAGGTAAGTCCTCATTTATTTTTTGTCGCAACTATAGATTAAGATTTTATTGTATATTACTAACACTTATGGGTGCAAGCCTGAAATAAATTACTTTAATTGAATTGTATTCAGTTTGTATGGAAATTAACTTGTTCGCTACTATTTATAAATGATATGCATAAACGTTACTTAAAAGTGACACTAGTTAATTTCCACATAAATTGCATGCTTAATTGTAGTCACAAAACAGACACGGGTTACATTTTGTTTGAAGACTCACTCTAATTGGGTAAGTTATTTTTCTCAAACATGCAATGAAATATTGACGTTGTGTTCTTCATAATGGGCTTCGAAGTGTCACGTTTCGGGCGCAGCGAGACGAGAGATCCGTAATGGCATTTTATACAAAATTGGAGGCCTAGGCCGGCAAGATGGTCTTTTTTAATTTCCATTCCACTATTTGTGGCACAGGATCACGGCGTTCAGCCATGAAAATTAAAGTGATTTCTTGGAGTTTTTTTTTATTTATTTCATTGCTGATTTGTTTGAGAAAAGCACTATACATACCTCGGCGTGAAAAGGGGTTGCCGGCCGAGCGTAGCGAGGTCGGATAGTTATGAGTTACTTCCCGGCAGTTCGAGTGACAGAGAGGGAGATACACGAACGAGGTTGGTTTTCGTTTCGCGGTAGGCCCTCTGGATTTATTTAGTGACAAAAAGCGACTTAACAAACGCCACAGTGAGGTTTAAAAAAACAAACATCACGAGTTCTTTTGGCATCACATTTATTTGGTCACATTCATATATTTGCTAGGGATCTTATTAAGTTCTATAACATTCATTTAACAATAAATATGATAAAATTTACATACATAGATAAAACGGCTAATACCAGATTTTAAAGCAGGTTATAATAGCACAGACAATTTCTTAATCATTCCTTTTTAAATAAGCATCGATCACAGATTCGATTTCGTACAATTTAGTGCATGAGATCCGGTAGAATTCTACACAGCATGCAGTAGTACGATTCCTTACCGAACGAACAAGCGAAGAGAACGAAGTTCTCCGCTACAGTTTCGGCAAATATTCTTTCGTATTCATGTCATGCTGTTCTCTAAAGGTCGCATTTCTCAACCAATCGGATACTTTTACACAAACTTTGATGAAGGATATTTAATATTTGGCTTCTGTCACAGAGTCAATTATCAATAGCACTGATCAGTGCCACATACGAAGGATTCATTTTGTGCGTAAATTCGTTAATTATATAATTATTTTTGGCAATTTAGTTTATATATTTTGAAATAAGATAATGCAGTCATTTAGGAGTTGTACAGCGCACTGAGCCACAAGGATGTTAAGATTGATGAAATTCATTTATAAGGATTATTTAAACTTGTTCCAAACTTTGTAAGACGAAACATGATTATAATAACATACAACAAACAAGTTTAAATAGATTAGTTATACCGGATTCCGAATCCGAACATAATAATACAGATAATATCTAAATTGACAAAAATTCTATATCCCTAACCTAACCCAACCCCACGTTCCGGAGTAACAGATTTCCACGAACTCTTATTGTCATACATATTACATATTTCGCACCATTCACTTACAATATTATTGCATGAGATCCGGTAGAATAGAATTAATAAGGAGTCTATAATGTATGCTTGAGGTTATTTAGTGGCCGACTTTTTTAAAACTTTGGAATTGGAACCTACCGAGTACCGGTAGAGTAGCTTTTTGAATGGATTGCTTTAATGCAAATAGGCCAACTCAAATAATCTCAAGTAAGGGTCACACAGATTTACGTTCGCGCCTCTTCAGTGACCATAAAGGTTTTGTAATCCGCATAAATAAATCAAAACCTTTTTGATACGCATGGAAGCTTTTACCGCAGGAAATGCGACTTTTGTTTTACTATCTACTATATGACTCGTACATAGGCCACACTGAAAGTTTTGCACTCCTGGCTATTCGCACTCATTCCAATTTCGAATTGATTATTTAAAAAAAATATAGACCTTTGTTTATGGAATGTACTAAATATTGGCGGGAAATCGATAGTCATTTGTTTTTTTTGTCAGTTCGAAATAAACCGATTGCATTCAAAATGGATTTGACGCGTAAAGATTTTAGAGCAATGATTTTTTATGATTTTAAAAGTTCTCTTTCTCCGCATGAGTGTAGTACTAGCCTTCAAAATGCATTTGGTGTTGAAGCACCACATCTGAGCACCGTGAGACGTTGGTACGCTGAATTTAATAGGGGCCGTGTTAGTCTCGATGACGAGTTTCGTGAAGGTCGACCGTCAACCGCGGTCACTGAAGAAAACGTTGCTGCTGTGAGACGACTGATAGAAGAAAACCGACGAATCACTTACGACGAAATTCGAGGACAATTAGGGATTGGTATGAGTCAAATACAAAAGATTTTACACGAAAATTTAAAAGTCAGGAAACTTTGTTGTCGGTGGATTCCTCATGAACTAACTTCAGGCCAAAAACGGGCACGTGTCGACTGGTGCCAAGAAATGCTGCGGAAATATAAGAACGGATGTTCAAATGGTGTATATAACATCGTAACAGGAGATGAAACATGGATTTATTGTTACGATCCAGAAAAGAAACAACAGTCTAGTGAATGGGTCTTTGAAGGTGACAGTAGGCCAACAAAAATTCAACAAGCCAAAAGCGTTGCCAAACAAATGATCGCTTGTTTTTTTTCAAAAAGTGGCCATGTCTGCACAGTCCTTCTAAATAATAAAAGAACTGTAAATGCCGAGTGGTACACCACAACTTGTTTGCCCACAGTCTTTGAAAAAGTTCGCGAGACACGACCACGAAGCCGCATACTCCTGCATCATGATAATGCGTCCCCCCACACTGCAAAAAAAACAAAAGCGTTTTTGAGTTCCGAAAATGTGGAGACCGTGGCTCATCCGCCTTATAGTCCAGATCTTGCACCCTGTGACTTTTACCTTTTCCCGAAAATCAAGGATTTGATGAGAGGTTTAACATTTAAGACGCCCGAAGATGCAGTGGCGACATTTAACCAACACGTCGAAAACATGCAGTCAAGCGACTGGGTATCATGCTTTGAAAAATGGTTCGAGCGGATGAATAAATGTATAAAATGCAAGGGAGAATAATTTGAGAAGCAGTAAATGTATTAGTTTTGTTTTAAATTGTTTTATTTAAAAGTTACGCAAAACTTTCAGTGTGGCCCTCGTATAAGTCTGAATTGGACAAGGGTGACATGCATTAATTCCTAGGGATGTTATCAACTTCTATAACATTTAAGTAACATGAAACATGATTAATATGACATACAATAAAAACTACTAAACTAAAGAGAGTCCTGGCGATGTGTTTAAATAGAATTACTTACCACAATAAAAACAGAAAATTTCTTAATTTAAAAATCCAACGTCACCCGTGTTTCGCAGATTATATATTACCGCAATAAATTTCTTAAGAGTCCGCAGTTAGCTCGATTCTCCATACAAACGTAGTTACGCTCTCATTTTAAAACTACGTGTTGGATTATACATTGACATGAGGTATATCTATGTCTGTAATTAGTTTATGTAGCTTCAGATACCATAGTAAAATACAGCGAATTTAAGTTTATCATACAAAACTTGTTTTTGCTGGGTTTCGTTTGTTTTATAAACTGGAACCATATAAACTAATTACAGACATAGATATATCTACATTAACATGAGGTATACCTCATGTTAATGTATATGCAAAGTTTCGTCACAATCCAACACGTAGTTTTGAAATGAGAGCGTAACTACGTTTGTATGGGAAGGTGAAATTCGGCCGAGCTTACTGCGGACTCTTAATGTAAAAAAGTCTGAGCTATGTAAATACTATATATATACACTCACAATATTCTTACATACGATGGTTCTAATCAGCGAACGAAAAAACCAGAGATTGCGAGCTCCTAACAAATTTCTACCCAAACACGTGCCTAAAACCCAGTATGCGCGTGTTCGAACTAAACGGCTGCCTGGCATCGTTTTAACACGCCGCCCCCAGCCCGCATAATGGCAATGGCATCCATTCTGTGCGGCAGTACTTAAGACTTCTATGGTTTTTTCGTTCGCTGGGTAGAATACTCTATTCAAAAATAGCTCTTATAACTTATACGTATAAATTTTATAAGGATGATATACATTAATATCTAAAGATAGAAATACCATTTCGAATCCGGCCAAAATACCACAGACAATTCCTAAATTCATTTTACGTTACTCCTTTTTGCCGTACAGAAGCAGAGATCACAGATTTCGAACAATCAATGTACAACACGTTTAACTAAATTCACTCACAATAGATCAGTATATATTTGGTTAATAAGAAACTACACAGGAAACCACAGGAAAACCTGGTATTACACACAAAGTATTCCTAAAACGGGTAGTGAATAATTGAATAAAATGTCCCTTCTAGCAATTGCTGATAGGTTTCTGGACCATCACGACACGCTTCATCACTATTCCCAATGTCGACTTACGACACCACGCAGGCAATGCCATTATCTACAATTCCGAATAATCGTCTAATTCAGATAAGGGCGAAATAACGAGCGACGTCAAACGGTCGCCGACCTACTCGCGCGACGAGCTGGCCCCCTGGCTTCGCCTGTACCCCCGTCTATCTCCATATCCAGAATACCCCTGGCCATATCTAAAGCCAGCGCACTCTTGACTATGTCTAAATCAAGGGTAAGCCTAGCTATTTCCAAAGCTGGGGCACTGGCTATTTCCCAAGTTGGGGTACTGGCTATCTCTAAAGCCAGCGCATCCCTGGCTATCTCTAAATCTAGGGCAAGCCTGGCTATTGCCCAAGCCTGGGCGCTGGGTATTGCCCTAGCCGAGTCACTGGCTATCACCCAAGCCGGGGTACTGGCGCTCTGTAAAGCCGAAGCATCCCTGGCTATCTCTAAATCCGGGGTGCCACTGGCTATATCCAAAGCCAAAATACCCCTGGCTATCTTTGAAGCGGCAGGATCGCTGGCTATCTCTGAATCCTGCGTGCCAGTGGCAGTCCCCAAAGCCGTGGTTCCTCCGTTGGTACAGGGACAGGTAAACTGGTACTGGTTCTCGGGGCTGAAATGGGGTGTGAACTCGTACGGACCATACGAACCCAGTGGCGTGTGCAATGCGCTGTTGCGGCTGCCGACGGGCACGTAGCCAGCCCTCGTAATGGCGTGAGTCTCATTCATTCTGTAAAAAAAAGCAAGAGTCAATTCGGTTCATTCGGGAGCTAGGATGGCATATCCGTATTATAAGTGACATTGTACAAGGGGTCCCTGGTGTTATTTTTTCAGATTTCAGATTTCAGATTATTTATTGATAAATGTACATCTCATTTACAAGTCAGAGTATAATAATATTTTTAAATTTTTGGCCTGTGTTAGGGTCAATGATCTTTTTGGAGAAACTCATTTACATTGTAGCATGCAAGGTCAGTAAGCAATGCCTTGAGTTTTTTTGTAAATGAGGCATCACTCCCAGCTGTTTTAATGTGTTCAGGAACACAGTTATATATGTGGATCCCGGCAACGCTGAGAGCCGCGCGAGCCTTAGCCAAGCGCCGCGCGCCGGCGCGGGGGCTCCAGCAGATGCCGCCTGCGCGTAGGCCTTTGGGTGGGTTGACCGTAGGTTTTATAGTTATGTAGGTTGTTTCGTATGTATGAACAAGCAGTTATAATATGTATACACTTGGTAACGTTAGGATTTTATGGTGTCTAAATATGTCTCTCGCGGGATGGTCTACTGGTTTTCGGTCGATGATTCGCAAGGCTCGCTTTTGAATTCTGAAGACTCTGTCACGATTGGCAGACATTGCCCACAGATCTACCACTTGAATTAGAATTGAGTGAAAGTAACCGAAGTAAGCTTTCCTCAAGTTACTGGGAGACAAAGTAGGTGCGAGTCTAGTCAGTGCGTAGCACGCGGCGGACAGCTTGTCGCATACATAGTCAGTGTGTGGTGACCATGTCAACCCTGAGTCAATTACGAAGCCTAGGTACCTAGTTGCGTCTACCTGAGGTAAAATGGTATTGTTGGTGGTTATGTTTAGTGGGCTATGTTTTGTTTTTAGACTAAAATGTATAATGTTCGTCTTTTCCACATTAAGTAGCATGCCATTTGCAGAGAACCACTCAGACATATGTAACGTGACAAGTTATAAACCCCACATTGCGTTACTGAGATTGACAACATTCAGGAACTATAACAGTTTTACTCATGCTGTCAACTGGGGTGAAGTCAACTCATAAGTGGCTGAACACTTTGGTACCTAGTCACTTTTACCCGTTAAACAACTTCGTATGGTAGTTTAAAGATGGCGTGAAAGCGACGCGGTACGTGTGTTCAGCTGTTTGTGGAGCCGGCTGTACACAATTCCGAAGAGCCGTTTGTCCGAATTTCATAATGCCGGAAATCATGTTCCGCGTGATTTTTACCAGCTTTCATTTAACATAACTTGTTCGATTGTTAGTATGTTTGTTTGTTAGTGTGGGACAAATCTTAAAGCTGAACTTTGAACCAATTAACCTCAAACGATCGAGCTGAAATTTTTGGTATAAGTATAGTTTTGATGACAATTCAATAATATGATACCCTCGAGCTAATCTGACGATGGAGACAGAAGTTGGCCATAGGCATTCAGGATTTAGCCTACGTAACCCCGCTGAGTTTGGGCTCGGTATAGTCGTCTGAATGAGTACCTAGTTGATGACGGTATACAGAAAAGTACAGTCACCCATAAAAGCTTGTACCAACAAGTGAAATTAAAAGGTTTTTCAAAAAACCCAACTGCTTTTTTCAAATTTGGTCACTCCCACGATCAAGAGGAATCCAACGACACCTCATGTGTCGAAATCCGTTAAACGGTTTAGGCTGCAGGGCGTGCCAAAGAATAAGGTCACATACATACATACATACATACGCTCATAAAACATAACCATCCTCTCCTTCGGCAGTCGGGTAAAAATTTAGTTTTTGGCAGAAACTTATTCAGGGTATAATTGTAATTACTAACCTATTTATATATTCATTAATTCACCTGATCAAATCTTCGGACTTTTTTATACATCGGAATAATTCGGACAAATTACTCAAATAAAATATTTTTGCGTGGACACTGACGTGGCGTGGTTGCATGCGACAATTAAGGGTTTTCATACAAAACGTTGCAAAGACTTAAAACAAACAGCCAATCACATAAACTCAGATAACAAACTTATAATGGAAATTAATATAAGAGCATTTCCAAAAAAGTATTGTGCAGTAAGTGTAAAGTATTATGTCCGCGTTATTAAGGTTTCGGTGCATATTTATGACGGTCAATTAAGGCATGCTCTTCTCTTTTCTTGAAATGCTTTAAAACAAATAGAAAAAATCATCAAACAAATTGAAAATATCCTTCTCCTCTGCCCTCTCCCCTTATCTGGGGTCGGCTCTCCCTGTCTCCTCCATTTCTCTCGATCTTGCGCTGATGCGGCGTCACTGTTGGTAAGTTTATGGCTACTCGGAGCATATGGCCATCAGGGTGGCGAAGCACATGCCAATACCATCGCAGGCGTCGTTCTTTGACTTCGTGTATAATGTGACCAACTTTATAGCTTCCTCTGATGTGGACATTTCGAACTTTTGCCTTGTGACAAACAAATCGTCGCAACTGTTCATTTAAATACTGGCTGCAGAAATGAAAATTACATTCGCAAAGCATGATGTGGTGCCATATTTGATATGTCGTTAAAACTAGTAGGAGCATACCCAAATCTTCAACCCGTTGGTTTAAGCGATTTCCCCCCCATAATCCAATGTTTTCCATCTACACCCTTCCGTATGGATTCTTGGTGTGTGCATGAATTTGAATTGCCTATAGATTTTAAAATTACAAAATGTTTGAAAATGATGCAACTTTTTTTGGAAACAACAAACTTATAAGTAGCGCGTTCATTTACCAACTGTACTACCTAGTCGGTCCCAAAGTTCTGTCACTGGCATATTATTTTTAAATTTAGAAGATGATTTTAAGAAAATTTTATTGCATTCCATTTTTGAATGTTTGACAATTATTTTAAAATAAAAAACAGTCATTCGTTGCAATTTCTCACGATGGAGTGGACATTGAAAGAAAACCGAATAGCTGTTTTAGCATTGCACCGCTGTGGGCACTCGCCAAGTACCATTTTCAAGTTGCTCAAAAATTTAAAAATAACGCTTAGGTTTGTGTACCGTACTATTGATAGGTACAATGAAGTCTCCAGTGTTGAGGACAAGAAAAGAATTGGCCGGCCTCGCTCCGTACGAACACCAGCAGTAATCAAAGCGATCAAGGCACGCATAGCAAGAAATCCTGTCCGAAAACAGAAATTGATGGCTTTGCAGATGGGTGTCAGTAGAAAAACCGTCAAAAAGGTTTTAAACGAAGATCTTAGTCTACGAGCATACAAAAAAAAGCGTGGGCACTTACTTAATGCCCGTCTAAAAACAATAAGGCTTAAAAGATCCCGGAAGTTGTTAAAGCGGTACGCGAAAAATCGACACCGTGATATCCTCTTTACAGACGAAAAGATTTTCGATATTGAAGAGAAGTACAATAAACAGAATGATAGAGTGTACGCTAGGAGCTCTGAAGAAGCAGGAAAAAGAGTTCCGCGGCTGCAACATGGGCATCATCCATCATCAGTGATGGTCTGGTTGGGTGTATCTTATTACGGGCCAACTGAGGTTCATTTTTGCGAAAAAGGTGTCAAAATCAGTGCGAAAGTATACCAAGAGACAATTTTGGACAAGGTTGTCAAAGATCTGCCCAACACGCTATTTTCGGGACATAATTTTGTGTTCCAGCAGGATTCTGCGCCAGCACACAAAGCCAAGACCACTCAAGCCTGGTTTGACCGTCAAAAAATCGACTTTATAAGACACGAAGATTGGCCTTCCTCTAGTCCGGGCCTTAATCCTTTGGACTATAAAATTTGGCAGGTCTTAGAGGGGAAGGTCTGTGCTAAACCACATAAAAATTTGGAGAGCCTAAAGTCATCTTTAAGAAAAGCAGTCACTGAGATAGATATGAAAATGGTGCGTGCTGCGATAGACGACTGGCCGCACCGATTAAGGGCCTGTATTAAAAACAAAGGAGGTCATTTTGAATAATTTTCATTAATTTTAATTCTTTATTAAATGTACTTTAAATCGGTATATAATTTATTAAAAATTTATTGCTACTTTAGTTTTTATCATTATTTTCATTTGTGACAGAACTTTGGGACCGACTACGTATACCCCTGCCGGTCGTAACAATCTATCAAACATTGATCAGCACATGTTACCTTATCGAAATCGGTGATATGCCATTCAAAAAAAAAGCAACAATGTTAAAGCGTACGTAAGAAGCCAATGCTCGCCTCTCGTTCTGAGCTGCGCCATGATGCGCTCTGCGGGATGGCCCCGCAGCGGTGGCGGACTGCGCCCGCGCTCGTGCTCTCTGAGGACCAAGCATGGCGTCTCATTCTTACCATTCGCCAGACTTAGTTATTTACGACACCACTGCTATCACAGGACGGCCCGCGGGCTATGTCGCGGCGAAATAGACTATCCGTCTCTTTCTAAGCGTTCTGATCAGTGGATGTGATAGCCGTGCTGGTATTTCCCTTTTTCTTCTAAAGCCACCGCCAGACGAACGTAATCCGCGGGCTGTATGCAGAGTTATTTCGGCCCGTGTGGATAGTACATTGTGTTGTGATACAAGTGAGGTATGTTGATAATTACATCAGAGGCGGAATTGTTCACGCGAGCCGCAGGAAAACGTGATAAGAGAGCCGATGATGTAATTATCAAAGCTCACGCGTTTCATACGACGTTCTTCAACACATTTGCGAGGAAAAAATCCTTTTCTTAAGATGAGAATGTTATTCCCTTTAGTTATTGATGGCAACAGGTTTTTACTCACATATTGTTCATCAACATGAATTTCCAGTGGCGCCAATTATATTTATCACTTTCCTATTCACCAACAAGTCAACATTTTTAATAATAACCAAACACGCAATTTTTACAAATATTTGTGAAATTACCTATAACCCCGCGCGCAACTGTTTTTTTCGTGAAAACCGCACAGTGCGCGCGCAGCTGTAAAGCGAGACTTAGAAGAAATCTCTAAACAGCCAATACAAAATAAAATAAATATTTTCGTATTCAATACAAATTCATGTACATGTTATCAAAAGTAAATAGTTTCACTACCTAAATGAAACGTTTCTATACCATAATCAAGACGAAATAATCAATTAATTCACAAAAATTACCGGTTCTTTACTGGTCTTATATGTATTCAATGAATTTACCGGTTAACCAACTAGGCTAAACCGGTCGACTGGACTAACGCTGTGTTTTCTACCACCGCGAGTAGACCCGACCCTCTGGATATCGCGGTGCCTTTTTAAGACTGTCGCAGCTACTGGTAAATTACCTTATTCCTCTTTCTTCTCCAGCGTGCCACGCCCGGATTCATCGCCAAGTACCGCTCTATCGCCCTTTCCATGGTGAATTGTAGATGCCTTGCTAAATACGGCGCGATGGTCTGAAATTAATAATATATATTGGTACTTATTGGCTGTACTTATTATTTATCACATTGGACCACTCCAATATAACAATATGCGTTAAGCGAGCCCTAATCCCAATTGTGTGCTACGGTCAAAAGTGTCGATTAATCACCAGGCAGTAAAAGTATTCCTAACTTTGTCTTTTATAGGACCTTACCTGAGACAGCGCCTACTACGAGGCAGGGGCGATAGGTAAAGAGGGAAAGTCTGTGATACTCAATAGATATATAGACTGAAAAACGTAGAAAACATCCAAGACTCAGAAAAATATTCACGCACATCCCACAAATATTTGCTCTCACCGGGATTTGAACCCAGGAACGTCAGCTTCGCAGGCATCATCATATTCCACTAGGCTAACACTAGATTTTAATTCACAATACCCACATGCGTATCGAACGATGCTAATAAACGACCAAATTAAATTACTACAATTGTCTGAATTTGAGAACAGACCAGATGCAGACGCAAGCATACACGTACTTTAACAACATTTTGCCGTGTACCTTGCAACGAGCTAAACTCTGTCCCTTCTTGCAAATAACGCGAGGCGTTCAAACGATTATCGCCCTAAAGATCGAAACCGCAAACGCAAGCGATGGTACAGTCGAACGCTTCCCCCTTTTGACAACTTCGTATGACAGTTTAAACATGACGTTAAATCGACACGTTACATGCCCTTGTGAGGTTGACCGTACGTATGTGAGCCCAAAACAGCTTAATAATTTCATATAGCTTATTCGGACATGTGTTCTTGTAGAACAACGCATTATTATGAATTGTTTTCTTTGTATTCAGTTTGACTTATTTTAAGTAGGCTAAGAACTATCATTGTAATAAGCTTTTTTTGGCAAAAAATGACTGACTGTAGAGTTTGTTTCGGCGTTACTTCCTAACAGTGGTCTTCTTTTTCAGAAGCGCCGGTAGAGTGTTGACTTGTAAAACGGCCATTACGGCCCACTTGCAGAATAAAATCCATTTATTTCATTTATGTGACCCACGCTGTGGCAGACGTGACGTGTTGTCCAGCTGTAGACACGGGCGCGAGCATCATGCACACGTGCACGCGACTCACCGCGACACGCACGGGATACAGCACTGGGCCGATGCCCTCCCTCCAGTGACGTGTTGTCCAGCTGTAGACACGGGCGCGAGCATGCACACGTGCACGCGACTCACCGCCACACGCACGGAATACAGCACTGGGTCGATGCCCTCCCTCCAGTGACGTGTTGTCCAGCTGTAGACACGGGCGCGAGCATGCACACGTGCACGCGACTCACCGCCACACGCACGGGATACAGCACAGGGCCGATGCCCTCCCTCCAGTGCGCGAAGCCGAACAGGTGCGCCGTGAACGGTATCCCTGTGAACGGCAACTGGAACCTCAGGAATTTCAGGGAGACTCGCATCATGGCGGACAGGTCGTCGAGCTGTGGACAACGTTTAATTCATTGTTTGTTTTCTCCGTCGACTAAGGGACCAGGGTTGAAGTGTGTTGTGGGCGATGGGCTAGCAACCTATCACTGCAATATCACTTTTTGTCGATCTTTTATACCCACATCTATGCTAAAAGTGGCGCTGGAACATGCGCTTCATGTGCTCTGCCTACCCCTTTTGGGAATAAAGTTGTAAATGTATGTATGTATGTATGTATTTATAGAAAGGATTCCGATGGACAGATGGTATATTAAAATTAATCGCGGGTTTGCGTGCGTTTTTTGCTATACGCGAGCGATGCGCGGACAGCTTATATTTAGTCATAATCCTTCCTAGCGTTTTTCCCGGTCGTGCCCCTAAAGGACCCCGTGGTCCGCTTTGGGACCTAATCCCAAGATTTGGCATAGGCACTAGTTTTACGAAAGCGACTTCCATCTGACCTTCCAAACCAGAGGGACCTAGACCTTATTGGGATTAGACCGGTTTCCTTCACCGAAAAGCTAACGTTGAATATTCCGAAAAACTCATTGGTACGAGTCGGGATTCGAACCCACGACCGCCGCTTGACACCCGCTTGCCTGAACCACTAGCCTACCGTAGCTTCCGGACGACTTATATTTATAAAAGGTAAAGTTAGTGAGTAGTTGTAGTTTTGTAGGGTAATCTCCGGAACTAATCCTTTCCATTCTCGCACTAACATACTTGCTAGTAAGGGATGAACGCTTTTATGTCCGACATAAACGTGATCATGCAGGGTTTCTTAAGTGTGGTCCGTGGACACCTTAGGGGTCCGTGACATGCTTGCTAGGGGTCTACGGCCACTTCGTTCACTCTTAACGTAGGCAGGTACACATGAAATATGAGATTTTTCTTCAACAGGGGTCCGCGGTTTTTTTGAAATCCTGAAAGTGGTCCACGCGTAACAAAAGTTTAAGAACCACTGCTCTAGGCTTATAAAGATTACACAAATTGCGAAAACATTCACGTGAACTTTTGCCATTTTAGCCTTTAGTACAATAGTACCTACGCAGCGAAAGTTGTGGAACAGTGCTATGAAATAAATCAATACCAAAAGGTGGATTCTATCTCCACCCTTCACTCCCCTATTCAGTCACGTTAATATTTATTTTAGTTTGTATTATTTTAAATGTCATGACGTTCCCAGAATCGGGCGAAGGACTCGATATATTGGGCATATTTCCAAACGTGAGTACTCAATTCATTTAATTGATTTCGGGGAACTGAACAAAATTCGAAATGTATTTTATCTACATCTCATTCACATAAAACCACTATTATACTAACGAGAAATTTGAACTCGGGAATACTAAGGAAGTCATTATTCATGGTCAAGGTCATGTGTATGACCCTAATGACATTCACAATCGCCTTTGACCAGTGGCTGTTAAAGATGTATAAGAAGGCCGGTGCACAGATCGCTAAGTAACACGATATATTCCTTCCATTCTTCCAAAGTTGGGTCTTTATTTTCTTTTTTTTATACTCAGTCTACTCATACAATACATTATTTTACGACACAATCAAGTTAATATTATAGTATTTTATGTCATCTAAAATCTCACTTAAATAAATAAATAAATAGAGCCTTTATTACTGAATTATTACATTTCACTTATTCTAATTTGTGGTTCTGACATCCGGGATGCTTTCGTTTGTGACAGTCTGCCCTTTGGCAATGGCCTCCCCTAGAGTTTGTCATAATTTTCTATCTACAGCTTTTCTTCTCCATAATGGGCCAGCCATTTCTCTAATTTCATCCTCCCATCTTTTTCTTTGCCTTCCCCTTCTCCTTTTTTCGTCACGGGGGTACCAAACAGTGATGTCCTTAGACCATTTCGCTTTTCGGCTACGAATTGTGTGCCCAATCAATTTCCATTTCAGTTTCTTTACTGTGTATGTGATATCAGTATATCACACATATGTGTGGGTAGCTCCGGTGATGTATAATGCATGAATGTGGGTAAGTGTCCAATCAAGCTTGAAGGCGACACCTTGAGAGCGTTTGAAGCCTGCAAGGAGTCTCTGTCTCAAGCGACAATGCTTACCCATCCAGATTGCTCGCTTCCGCTCGCCCTGACAACCGACGCGTCTGATACGGCGATGGGCGGGGTAATCCAGCAGCTCAAGGATGGAGTGTGGGAGCCCCTGGCTTTCTTCTCCCGAAAGCTGAGTCCCTCGCAGGTGAAGTATTCTCCCTACGATCGAGAGTTGCTTGCAATCTACGAGTCGATCAAATATTTCAGGCATATGCTGGAGGCGAGGCACTTCACAGTCTATACTGACCACAAGCCGCTTACGTACGCTTTTCGGGAGCATAAGTCCAACTGCTCACTACGTCAGTATAGAAATCTGGACTTTATCTCCCAATTCACAACCGACATTCGGCATATCGCTGGCAAAGATAATGTCGTTGCCGACACTTTGTCGCGTGTGGAGGAATTGGGAGCGCCTGTAAGTCTCGACCTCATCGCTCAAGCCCAAGCCTTCGACTCTGAGTTGCAGCAACTCATCGACGGAGGATCTTCTCTGCAGTTAGAGGAACGGCACTTACCTGGGAGCCGTAGCTCCTTGTACTGTGACGTCAGAACCCCAGCCCCCAGACCTTTCGTGCCAACTACTTACCGGAAGCAAGTATTCCACAGCCTCCATTCCTTGAGCCACCCAGGACCCGGTGCAACAGCCCAAATGGTAGCTGAACGCTTTGTGTGGCCAGGCGTGCGCAGAGATTGCCGCAAGTGGGCACAGGCATGTGTGCCATGCCAACGTGCAAAAGTCAGCAGACACGTAGCCGCCCCACTCAGCACGTACAGCCTACCTAAGGCACGGTTCAAACAAGTGCACATAGACCTTATAGGTCCCCTCCCATTGTCCCAAGGATACCGGTACTGCCTTACAGCGGTAGACCGGTTCACTCGTTGGCCCGAGGTAGCCCCCTTGGCTGATATCACAGCTGAGACAGTGGCCAAAGCGTTGCTATCTACCTGGATCTCGCGCTTTGGCTGTCCCAGCGACATAGTGACAGATAGAGGTCGCCAATTCGAATCAGCCCTGTTCTCCCACCTATCAAGGATAGCCGGGTTTGAGCACAGGCGAACGACGGCGTACCATCCGGCTTGCAATGGCCTTGTCGAGCGCTTTCATCGGCAGCTCAAGGCAGCCATTGTGTGCCACGCCAACGAGACTTGGACCGAATCTCTGCCATGGGTACTCCTCGGCGTACGCAGCGCTTTTAAGGAGGATTTGCAGGCTTCTTTGGCCGAGCTGGTATATGGCGAACCCCTCAGGTTACCCGGAGAATTCTTCGACCCTGCCGCAGTTGGAACAACAGACGTGTCTGAATTTTCAGCCCGGTTGAGGTCTTATGCCGAGAACCTGAAGCCCGTACCAGCATCTCGCCACGGCCGTAAGAAACCCTTTGTCTTTAAAGAGCTAGCCACCTGCGAGTTTATCTTCCTCCGTGAAGATGCGTCGCGTGGCTCACTTCAGCCTGCTTACTCCGGCCCACATAAAGTCCTGGCTAGAAATGACAAAGTTTTTAAGATTATGGTCAATGGGAAAGAAGTCACAGTGTCCATAGACCGGCTTAAACCGGCCCACACACTTGTAGACCCAGTCCCAAACAGCCACGTAGACCCAGTCCCAAACAGCCACGTAGACCCTCCACCTCCTGGTACTGTTCGTGACTACATCACGCGATCAGGGCGACGCGTACGATTTCCCGATTTTTATCGCCCTTGACGGTCTCTGGAGGGGAGTGATATAGGTATTCTACCTACTTACATACATATATAACACACACACACATATATATATATATATATAAACATACATACCTTATACACATATTATATTACACATATATCTTAAGCACATATACATAATAATATTTACATTAACTCGCCGTACTTATGTGACGGACGTTAAAGTAAATATCGTACGGGTGCAATGGACACGCATCTCGGAAACCTGCTCCTATTGTCTGAGCGGCGTCCACCGCACCCCCCTACCCCTGCGCCGGCGCAGCCGGCTTCGGGAGTCGCTAGCCGAACCTCATGAACGACACCCGCGTACTGCTGAGTGTTCGCTATCTCTTTCGCACCCGCTTGCTTTCCTTTATGCTATCGCTTTCTAGCACCGCGGCATCGCGCGCATTTAACGGTTATGACATTGTACTGTGCCTTGCTTTCTGCCTTCTGTTCTTTTATAAACATTTAATGTGAATTGGTGTGTGGAATTATAAGGAACATCTAAAACGTGAGTGAACTTTTATTTACACACCGCCACAAGTGAATAAAGTGAGTCTTAGCCCGAACACGGTGTTTGATTTACATGTTCGACATGGCGCAGCCGAAATAAAAGAACCTATTGAAAGTTATTGCATAAAATATATTTACAATTTGCGTAGTTAAGCGTCAGTGTTACGTACGTGCTGTAGGCATTGGGATTTAGTGACCACCTTGTGCAAAGAATAACTAAAACTGTGATCATGGAATCGATTCTGCCACCTCCGCCGCCATTTTTGTTCGTTAATAACTTAGACAATGTTACACCGGGGAACTTATCGAAAGAATGGGAAAAGTGGAAAAGTTCATTTATAATCTACTATGAAGCATGTGAATTATCAAACAAGGCGAAAAAAGTTCAGATTAGCATACTATTGCATGTTATCGGCGACCAGTGTCGTGAAGTATACGAACAATTTGACAAAACAGCGATAACGACATCGTCTGAATTGTTAGCAAAATTCGACTCATTTTTTCTGCCTAAAAAGAATCTGACAATTGAAAGGCACAGATTTTTTACACGCGACCAGCGGGATGGCGAGTCAGTTGAGCAGTATTCGTTTGAATTGAAGAAGCTGGCAAGTTCATGGAGGACCTAATGGAGACCGTTTCGGGACAGACTTATTTGTGAAATAAAGTTAGACGCCCTCCGGGAAAGACTACTGCGTGAACCGGATTTGACGCTTAAAAAATCATTGGACATTTGTAACGTTGCACAAATCTCGAAGCTACAGGCTGGAGTGATAAAGAAAGAGTCGTGGAACATTATGCCTACGAGGTCCACGGTGATTACATCGGACGGGAAGCGGTTTATAGTGGCGGTAGTGAAGTAAATCAGGTGATGTGGGTATCGCGGCGAGGAGCGCCTGCGCATAGAGGTGCAGCGCGCGGCTGGTCCCGCGCCCGACGGCAGCCGTCGCGTCCCCGCGCACCCCCCGGTCCGCCCGCGCCCGGGTACCGCCGAGGCACTGCTACGATGCAACGAACTCAGCTGGCGCACAATCAAGGTCGTGGAACTCAGTATAGCGTATGTTCGAGTTGTGGCTATAGGCAAGAGGTGTTTGAGCTGTGATCAATTTGACCACTTTTCCCGGATGTGCACGGTCCACGAGCTTCAAGCAGATGAGTCAAATGACCAGTTAATATACTACTTTTCTGATTCTACTGACTACTTTTCTCACATAATGATTGATCTGTCGATTTAATGCTAAACAACTGTAAAATCAAATTTAAATTGGACACTGGTGCTGACGTGAATGTACTACCACGGAGTTTTTTGCAAAACATAGGTATTTCCGAGCACGAGTTAGGATCGTCGTCAGTGCGATTACGCGGTTATTCTGGTAATGACATAAGAGTTCTAGGTCATTGTAACTTGAAAGTTAGCATAGAAACCGTGATTTCATTTTAGATTTCCTGGTCGCGGACGTAGATTCGCCACCAATTTTAGGACGTGATTCGTGTACTGAGTTGAATGTTGTAAAGTTGGTTTTATCAATAAAAAGCGATAGAAACAGTGATTGTAATCCTAATGTATTTAGAGAATACGTTGACGTATTCGAGGGGGTAGGTTGCATGCCCGGGTGTTATAAAATTGAGCTCAATGATAATGTCAGGCCTGTGGTACATGCACCGAGGAAGCTTCCTGTAGCCTTAAAAGACGCCATTAAATGCAAATTGGAGGAGATGGTCAAAGACGGGATAATTTCGAGGGTCGAGGGACCGACAGACTGGGTCAGCAGCATGACCGTTGGCAGAAAAGCTAATGGGGACATTAGGATTTGCTTAGATCCACGTGACCTAAACCAAGCTATCAAGCGGGAGCACTTTAAGCTACCGACTTTAGACGAGATCACCGCGAATTTGGGGGGATCCAAGGACTTCAGTACTTTGGATGCAAAGCAACGTTTCTGGCAACTAAAGCTACATGCAGATAGTACGGATCTATGTACTTTTAATACTAGTTTTGGTCGGTACAAATTTCTGCGGGTCCCTTTTGGAATTAGCTCTGCTTCAGAAGTTTTTCACAAAAAAATGTATGAACACTTTGATAATATTCCTGGTGTATGTTTGTTCATCGACGACTTACTCATTTACGGGAGTACAAAAGAAGAACACGACCGTAGATTAAAAATGGTATTAGATAGGTGCACAGGCTTAAAATTAAACAAAAACAAATGTAAGATTGGCTTGTCGGAAATTAAATACTTGGGTCATAAAATCACTCCAAATGGCATTTACCCCGATGATACTCATACGTCAGCGATAAGAAACATGCCTCGACCGACTAATGTAAAGGAATTAGAACGTTTTCTTGGTATGGTTAATTATGTCGGAAATTTTATACCTAATTTGTCGGATAGAAATCATGTGTTAAGAGAGCTCCTTAAGAAAGAAATTGAATGGCACTGGAATGAAGGGCATGAGAAGTCATTCAATAGCCTTAAAGAATGCTTGTCTAGTGCGCCGATTTTACAATATTACAGTTTAGATGAACCTGTAGTTATATCTGTAGATTCTAGTAAAAACAGTCTTGGTGCTTGCTTGATGCAGAACAACTTGCCGGTTTGTTACGCGTCTCGATCCCTGACCAACTTCGATCTGAGCATAAGCTTGCTCTGCCTTGGGGCAGAGCAAGCTTATGCTCAGATCGAAAAAGAGCTTTTGGCTTGTGTCTATGCATGCGAAAATTTCTATACATACATATATGGCCGAAACGATGTTACTGTAGAAACGGACCACAAGCCACTTGTAAGCATCATTCGCAAGCCAATAGCATCAGCCCCCGCACGTCTGCAAAGGATGCTATTGCGTCTACAACCGTATACTTTTAAGTTAGTATACAAGCCCGGTAAATACTTATATATCGCTGATACCTTATCGCGCGCCGTAGAACCGGTCGGGGGATCGACAACAGAACCTCGCGACTGTTTAGATGCGCGTGCGCAAGTTTGCGTGATCGCGGTTAGTAATCCGCTCGTAGACACACATTTCATGCAGATTCAAAAGCAAACTCAAAATGATGTCGAACTGCACTTAGCACTAGCTAAGTGTATCAAAGATGGCTGGCCAAGCCACAAACAAGATGTATGTAATGAGATCAGATTGTACTGGGGCTACAGGGACGAGTTAATTGAGGCATACGGTATGTTATGGAAGGGCGACAGAATAATTATTCCCTCCGCTATGCGTAGTGAAATGTTAAGGCGAGTGCACATTGGTCACCTTGGTCTCGAAAAATGTAAATTGAGAACTCGTGAAATAATGTTTTGGCCAAGCATAAATGCACAATTAGAGGATTTAATAAAAAATTGCCAGGCTTGCTTGTTTAAAAATGAAAATAGAAAGGAAACATTAATTTCGCACGAGGTTCCAAATAGAGCGTGGTCAAAAGTTGGTGCTGACATTTTTCCCTGGAATGGTAAGAAGTTTTTAATAGTAGTGGACTATTATAGCAAGTATGTGGAAGTGGTTGAATTGGGTTCCTTAACATCTGATCATGTGATACAGCACATAAAGGTAATTTTCAGCCGACAAGGTATTCCAGACATTATCATATCAGATAATGGCCCAGAATTTAGTTCGCACAGTTTTCATTTATTTGCTAAGTCATGGAAATTTCAGCATGTCACTTCTTCCCCCCATTATGCTCAATCTAACGGTCAAGCTGAGCGCACGGTGCAAACTATCAAAAACATGTTGAAGAAGACACGGATTGATGGCACAGAGTTTAGGTTAGCATTACTGTAATACTTGAATACTCCTATATCTAGTAAATTGGCATCCCCGTATGAACTTCTAAACAACCGTAAATTAAGAAGCATCGTCCCGTATCCACCGAAACTCCTCAGACCAAAAGTGCCAAGGCGTGTTCAACCAGAGCTCCAATTACGACAGACTAAACAAAAATTGTATTATGACAAAGGTGCCCGTGATTTGACTCCTCTCGTACCAGGTCAAATGGTTAAGGTCCGGGTAAACTAAAGATGGGTTAGTGGGGTAATAATAGGCATTCGTGGTATACGGTCGTATTCAATAGAAATAGTAGGGGGCGGAGTTTTAATTAGGAATAGACGACATTTGCTACGCGACTCTGATCTCCGTCCGGTTTCCGACGCTAGGAGCGCGGTGTGCACCCTGCCTTATGATGACCTAGACCTCCCAGCTGATAACGCGATGACGTCACCCTCGCCTGCAGCGTATGCGCAGTGGTCGGTTGGCCCCTCCGCGATCGATTCTCGTGCGGTCCCAGTGTCTAATGATAATTATACAAACCCTAATCATTATGTTACTCGTTCCGGCAGGACGGTCATACCACCTGATCGATGGGGCTACTAAACACGCCGTGTCACCAAACCAGCAGTACCTACACTGCATTCACATACATAGCTTAAATGCGCGTTAAATAAGTATTATCTGGTCATTGCGTTATGTTGATAATTTTGCTTGTATTTACTCAACTTAGATTGTATTCTCATTGTAACAATAATCTATAATCCAATTGTTCTACTTTGTTCGTTGTCATGCATGATTATTGAATCAATTGAATAAACATATGTAAGTAGATATAAGTAGATACATTTATATGAATGTTATAAATATGAATGAAATACAATAATAAATAAAATAGAATGATAAATTACTAATTTTGTACAATGTGATCGAGAACGTACATAAAATACTTCTAATTCGAAATTAAATTTGCTAAAGATAAATTAAACAAATAAAAATTATTATAATAAGGATATTAAAACTATAGAAAATACGATCATAACATAATTGAATTAGGATTACCATAGACCTATTTCATACACAATGTGATAATTATTAATTCATATTGTTATTAATTATAGTACATGTTTGACACAAGTAGACATTAAATACAACGAAAGAGATTATGTAATTTGAATGTACATTTGTTTAGAAATATTTTGTATTAGAATATAATTACATAATATGTTGTTAATTTTTTAACTACATAATATAATCAATTTCAATATTAACTATATTTTATCAAATTATTCTTTATACTTAGTCGGTAAAGAATAAAAAGTACTGAGTGATATGTTATATTTTAGTACCTATTTACATGCCTATGTAGCTTATTTGTACCTACCCAAATATAAGTTTCTTGTATTGTTTTTGAAAAGGATATAGGCGAAGCATATGTGTAGGCGTAAGATTTAAGTTTATTAATTGAAAAAAAGGAAGTTGTGGGTAGGACCGGTCATGTATAATGCATGAATGTGGGTAAGTGAATAAAGTGAGTCTTAGCCCGAACACGGTGTTTGATTTACATTTTCGACAAGTTACACCTGTCATTTTTCTGATATGTGTTAGTTTCACTTTATCCTTCAATTTGATGTTTAGCATACTTCTCTCCATTCTATTTTGGCACACTTTCATAGCTTTCCTTTGTTTTTCTGTTAAGGCCCATGTTTGACACCCGTACGTAAGGCATGGCAATATACACGTATTAAAAACTTTCTTCTTATCCTTCATTGAAAATGGTGGGTTCTTCATTACTTCTTTTAACGACCAATATCTTTTCCACGAGTTACTTATTCTGGTTTCTATTTCCTTTTGAATTTGATCCTCTGGTGAAATTATTTGCCCTAAGTAAGTGTACTGATCTACATATTCTATTGTGTTGTTGTTAACTTGTATTGGTTTTTGAGGTCCATTAGTCATTAATTTGGTTTTTCCAGTGTTCATTGTGAGCCCCACTTGTTCACTTGCCTCTGCTAACTGCTGAACCATAACTTCTAGGATTTCTGGAGTTTCACTCAACAGGATCAAGTCGTCCACAAATCTTAAGTGGTTTGGTTTTTCACCATTTATGTTTAAACCGTAAGCGTCCCAGTCCATCCTCCTGAATATATGCTCCAACACAGAAGAGAACAACTTGGGTGAAAGTGGGTCTCCTTGTTTGACGCCTTTCTTTATCTTGAATTCTTCTCCTACCTTTTCTGTTTTTACCTTAGCTGTGGAGTTCTTATAGATTTCTTTAATTATCCTTATATATTTTGGCGAAACCCCTTGACATCTCAGGGCTTCCCAAATGTGCTTATGTTTCAGTGAATCGAATGCTTTATTATAGTTTATGTATGCCAAATAGTATAACTTGCCATATTCATTGCTTTTCTCTATAGTTTGTCTAATGGTATGAATATGGTCAATGGTGGAGTAGTCGCTTCTAAACCCAGCCTGCTCTTTTGGTTGATTCTCTTCCAGTGTGTTAAAAATTCTATTGAGGATAATCTTCGAAAATACTTTATACAGGTTAGATGTTAGGCATATCGGTCTGTAGTTATTTATATCATCTTTATCACCTTTTTTGTGAAGTAGTACAATTGTTGATGTTGACCACTGTTCGGGTAGTATCTCCTTTTCCAAAATTTCATTAAATATGCTTGTTATGGTTTTAGCGATGATATCCAAGCTTCCTTTTATGATTTCATTTAGTATATTATCTTCACCTGGAGCTTTGTAACTTTTCTGAGACAGGATTGCTTTTTCTACTTCACTTACTAATATACCAGGAGTTACTCCTTCTTCTGGGAAGTCATGTCGCTCATCGTTGCTTTCTGTGTCATCATATAGGTCTTTATAGAATTGTGTGGCTCTCTCCGTAATGCGACTTCTGTTTGTTATTCTTTTCCCTGATGTTTGGCTTTTCATATTAGGTATCCACAGAGTGGTTACTCTCAGTTCTTTAAGGGCTTTTTTTATCCCTCCAGTTTTTTCTACATGATGTTCGATTACTTTCCTTCTCAGTTTTTTCCTATGCTTTCGAATTGTTTCGGATATGTGTTTGCTAATTTCCTCTATATGTTTCCTATTTCCTTTCTTGTTCTCTAAAAGTAGTTTTCTGTCTTCAATTAATTCTCTTGCTTCCTTTCCTATTGTATCCTTTTGTGTTTTTAAACAAGTAATTTTTCCTGTTTGGTTTTAGAGCTCTCCTTCTAGTATATTATATTTTTGCTGGGTATCCATTGAATTGTTTATTTTTGAGGAGAGGTTTTCTTTTAATGGAATCAGTATTTCCTCCGGTAGTGGCATAGGAATTAGGTTTGGTCTATTATTCGTCTTAATATGTTTTCTTTTGTTTTTGGGTTGTTCCTTATATATTTTGCTTCTTACCATACGGTGGTTGGTGTTGAAGTTCAGTTGATTGATTGTATCAACATCAGCAACATACTGAGGTTTGTTTGTAAGTATAAAATCTATTTCGTTTCTAACTTCTCCGTTGGGAAATATCCATGTCCATTTTTTGTTTTTTGATTTTTTGAAGAAGCTGTTCATTATTTTAAGGTTATTTGCTAGAGCTAGGTCTACTAGTCGTTGCCCGTTGTTATTTCTCTTTCCTTTACCAAAGAGCCCAAGCACGTTCCCCTCACTTATTTGTCTTCCTCCTATTTGGCTGTTGAAATCTTCAATTAGGAATACTGTTTTATGAGTCATTTCTAATGTTAATTCCAGTTGGTTATAAAATGCATCTTTTGCTTCTTCTGTAGCAACTTCTGTGGGAGCATATATTTACAAATACAAATATAATCTTTATAGCATTTTTTCACAAGGAAGCCAACTCCATATGGTAGAAGATATATTTGTCATATTCTTGTATTTGCTCACCTATTCTTCTTACTTCACTTAACCCAACAATAGCCCAATTTATTAGGTCTAAGGAATGCTCTAATTCTACTTATGATTCGTCTGTTTTGAGGGTTCTCGTGTTAAGTGTTGCTATATTAATATAATATCTTTTCTTTTTGAGTTTCGTTGAGTTCGTTATGTTTGTTATCTTCAGTTCTAGTTTTTGTTTTTCTAGGGGGTGGTGGTCGTAATCCCCGCGATGACCAATCGGCTTGGGGAGTTTGTATTTGTTGTTGTAGTTGTTTCATTTTGTTGTATTTGTTGTTGATCATTTGATGTTGTTTCCTTTCTATTGATCTGCTTCCGGAGGCTGTTATACTGTAGTTGCTATTGTTTAGTTGAAGATGATAGAGAGTTTGATCTTGAGCGGTTTAAAAAGTCAAAGGCATTTGTTTTGTTTATTTTTGCCGGGGCCACCTGAGATATCTCTCCAATGTGCTTGTTTGCATTATCGGATGTTGGTGATTTTGTTGGACTTCTTTTTCTTTTTTCATTGGTTATGTCTTGATTCGTTTTCTCTTTGATTATCAATTTGTCGTACTTAATAATAGCTATCTTGCCGTTCTTAATTTCTTCCTGCTTCTTACTTTGAAGATTCTTTCGTATTTGCATGACATCCTTGGGATAGTCCTCAGAGACATAGATATTGGTGGGTAGCTTAATGCCATTCCTTAATATTTGCATTCTTCTCCATGCTAGGCTTAGTTTGATTAATATGGGTCTATGTTTCCCTTCTTTCTTTGGACCTAGCCGGCGAGCTTCGCTTATCTCCCATTTGTCAAAATATTCTATTTCCTCATCTTTTGTTACGTTGTTCAGGGTTGTCAGGACCAGTTCTAGTAATTCGGTGTCGTTTCGTTCTGATTCTTCAACACCATAAAGTATAAGGTTGTTTTTCCTTATTACCCTCTCTAAATTATGTACTTTGTTTTTCAGCACTGTTACTTCACTTTTTAGTTTCAAGTTATCTTCCATTAACGGAGTTAATTTTTCTTCTATGGTCTTTGACAAAATCTCACTTAATTAAATATAAATAAAACTTCGCTAAGTTAGGTGTTTATCGAAATTTGTCCAAATAAGCCATTCCCGAAGAGTGTTGCGTCTCTTTTTCTCGTGCGCGGAAAGCATAAGCATGTCTTTGTCTAGTGGGCGTGGTCAAATCGAATCAAGGCATCCCCTTAACAGCGGCAAATGGAAAAATACATTAAGTTAAGAATTCTACTTTGCACCGCAATAATAAAGGACAATAAGCCAATTGTGCTGTCTACGGCGCTAGTTCTATTTGTGTAAGATTACCTCGAAGCAATATTTAATAAAAGAGCACAAAGGAAAATTGCCCGCCGGCCGCCTACAGCCCCGTTATTCTGTTATTCGCACCTCACCCGTCACCCACAAATACATCCTGACGCCACGATCCGTAGTAACTAAGCGTAATTAGGAGGCCTAGTTTCGTTAGGCGTCACAATATAGTGGTGAGTGAGCGTTGAGGTGAGCGGGGCAGGCGTCAACGATGTAACAAAAGGGTGTAAACTAAAAATAACTACATCGACAGTTTTTATCAAATGGAAAATGTATTCAAAGCAAAACCCACGTAGATGGAGCTTAGAGATTTTACCGCCAACACAGCATGTACACGTGTCAACAGGAGCACAGTAAATATAACAACAAAAATGGAATTTTAATGAGCCACCTTTTAAAACCAGAGGGGCTACCGCGAAACGAAAACGAACTTCGTTCGTGTATCTCCGTCTCTGTCGCACTTGCTTATTCGAGTGACAGAGAGAGAGATACACGAACGAAGTTCGTTTTCGTTTCGCGGTAGGCCCTCTGCTCTACGCGGCACACGTAACTGATGCACCGCAGAGTCCGCCGAAGTACGCTTAAGTTTATAGTAGCGCGTGTCTGTGAAAGCGCGTCTAACCAGAAGTTTGTATACGGAATTATTTTACTTCTTGAGAGTGCCCACCAAAATAAGTTCTTCTAACGAGCCCAAACTCAACGGGGTTACGTCTGTTAACTCCTGAATTCCCATGGCCACCTTTTGTCTGTATAATTAGATCAGCGCGATGCTACCATAATATTGAATTGTCATCCAAACTATGCTTAAAAATTTCAGCTGAATCGGTTGAAGAGTTGAGCTCAATCTGAAGAAGACGGCCCGAGCCATCATAGTTGAAAGTACATACATACAATGCATACCTATTATTATACATACATACAATACATTGCAAATGAAATAAACGCTTGTAAAAATACAATGGAATTTAAATAAGGCCGATCGGATAATAGTTTAGAATCTTGGTGTAAGTCAATGGTGCTGCTGAGTCCATCTATCGGGACTCTTAGGCAGTTGGTGGCCAGGTGTGAAGAGTATGCCACTACTCATGGGCTTGTGTACAATTCCATCAAGAGTGAAGTGATGGTCTTTAAGGCAGGAAGAATTAAGCCTTACTTTATCCCACCAGTAACTTGGTGGAGAGGTATTAAGGGTAGTGGAGTCGTTTAAATACTTGGGTTATATACTCTCGAGTGACTTGTGTGATGACGGTAACATGGAGAGGGAGCGGAGGGCGTTATCAGTGAGGAGTAATATGTTGGCCCGCAGGTTCGCGAGATGCTCTGCTGAGGTAAAAGTGACGCTATTTAAAGCATATTGCCAATCATTTTACTCAGGCAGCCTGTGGTTTCGATATACGAAACGAGCTTATAACGCCCTTCGCATCCAGTACAATAACGCCTTCAGAATGCTGCTGAGACTTCTTAGGTGGTGCAGTGCCTCAGAAATATTCGCGGACGCTCACACGAACGGGTTCCACGCGATCATAAGGAAAAAAACTGTCCCATCCTTTGGGTGGCACAGATCAGTGACATTAGTAAGATATATAAAATAGCCGTGATCTGTGTCACACCGCGTTTTGATTTGTTTTGATGTGATGTGTTTGAATTTTAATTTTATTTTCTCTATTTATTAATGTGTAACTAACATAGATATAAGTTCCTACTGTAACTTACCCGATATGGATATTTATCTGAAATAAAGTAATTGAATTGAATTTAATTTAAATCACCGAAACAATCTTTTAATGGGCTCTTAATGAACGATGCATTTAAGTTAAACAAATGGATAACAAAGGCATTTTTCAGACAATAGAGCACTCCCCGCCTCCACCGGGAGTCGATAGTGGGTGGTTTCTCTTATGAATACACCAAGTAAATATTTATATTTAAGGTAAAGTAACATTAACTAACAGAAAATTGCTCATGCTAATGTCTAATTGAAGAATAGTTCTCCATTTCAACTTGGGTTAAAACTCGTCCGTATGTCCGGTTGTCGAGATGTCCGGCTTTTCCTCTACAGCACGGCTATCATGCGACGGCGCGCGAGCTCTCGATTTTACTCGCACTATCCGTCTCTTTCTTATTAGAACACTTAGAACAAGAGATGAAGTGCAATAATATCGAGAGTATGCCGCGGCCGTCGTATGATAGACGTGCAGGTGGCATTTCTCAGCTGATTCTACCGAAATTTTGTGAGCAGGTTTTATGTTGGTTCAAAGATTCGAAATTTAAAAAAAAAATGGTTAATGGCTGGCTCCCAAGTTCTACAGCTCACAGAGCCACTAGTGTTATAGATGGGACATTGCAAGGTCTAATTGTCAATTTCGTCAAGGTTAGAAGACATTTTCTCAATTTAACACATCACTCAGGCGCACTAATAATATAATAATAATTAATGTCATTGAAACCGGGCAGAATACATACAACGTAATTCAACATTTTCCGATCTATCTCATTAGATCCATCAATCAGATCCACTGTGTATCTACTGAGAATTTTTTTAACCGCTAGATACATTCATATTTACAATGGATCTACTGGGATTTTTTCTTTCATCTGATACACTTTTCTAAATTCAATGGTACCTTTGCAGTTTTTTTAAGGATCCTAAATATTTGTATTTTAATTAATTGATAAAAAAAACAACCACAAAATACTTACTTTTTACTACTTAGTTTTTAGTTTAGATCAGTAGGCTTAGGTTTCTAATTTTAATGTGTTGCTTTGTTTCGATCTATTGTGTGACATGTATATTATTCGATTTTGGATTTATTGTATTGTGTGTAGCAAATTATTAATAAATTTCTATTTGTATGACAACATAAAAAAAAATACTAATAATTTTTCGAAACTCATTCCCTTTCTTTTTTATTTCCAATTATTAATTCTGAAACCTACCTAACCCAAATATTGGTGTATGCAAAAACTAGTGCAAACACCGATATTTGGTATTTGGCGGCCGTCTGACCTCAGGTTCCTTTAGGATGCAAATGGAATAATGCTGAGACCATGAGGATTTTAAATAATTATGATGTTTATTTAATTCAGTCGAAATTGATAGGGCATTTGACAACATAAAAAAAATACAAGGAATAAACAAAACTTGCAAGGACTGTAAATATTTGTCGCATAAAAAAACTTCCTAGTCTCTATTGGAACATTCTCTTGCTTGTGAACTAATTTAAATTAAAGTCTTAGGGAATTAATAAGAAAACAGTGACTTTATGACTTACCTGTTGAAGATAGAAGGACTGGCCTTCGCAGAAGATAACTCCAACAGTGCAGAAACAGTACATGTGATTCTGATGCTTAGTAATCCTTTCCACCATGACGTCTATGGTCAGGAAGGTGAGCAAATCTTCCTGCGTATAATAGAACATAGACATTTTGAACTTTGAAAATTTAACAAAACAAGCGCGCGGTCTAAAGTGCAGCCGACAAATCACGTATTGATTGCCGCCTAGCCAATTATAACAACACAACAACCACACGCACACTACGCACAGACGAATAGGTGCAGCGCAGGTTCCCGCGTCCCTGCATCACGTATTTACACAAACAATTACTCACAAAACAAGTTCGCAACGAAAAAGCGACTGATCAATAATATGAAAGCTAGGTTTAGACGAAGAAAATAGGCCGGCGCAAAAATAGTGATGCAATAGTGTGTGCAAAAATAGTGCAGTGTGTGCAATAACAAGCCAGCACTGGCTTCGTCTAAACCTGGCTTAAGGCTTACATATACCATAATTTCCGGCACTTACGTCGGGAGTCTCTGGAGAATGCGATGTATCTTTTATTAGCGACATTAGGGCAGTTGTGATAGCGATTAGCGATTCTCAATATTCAGAAAATTCTTATTGGCGCCGGTTTTAGTTTTAGTAAGTTTTGAGGTTATGTTTTGCTGTCAAATGGGTGTGTGACGTTAGAAAGTACTCTGTGGTGACGTTTGTGTCGACCAATTCGATTCGACCATGGACATAGGACATGGACCTATAATACTCTGGACAGGCTATGGTAATAATAATACCAGGTGCGAGCGGGCTGGTAGCATTCAAATGTCGATAAGTGTGACAGAAAGGGAAATATCATTCATTGTCCTTGTCATAGTTCCATTTTTTTCTATTTGCCACACACAACTGATTTAGTATAAAGTTGTGGCACACAAACCATTACCCGTCCAAATTAAGTAGGTTGTTTATGGCAAGTCACCAGCCATTTTAAGACCAGTTCTTAATTTAGCTGCATAGGAGCCTTTCCGTCCCTCACTGTGGCATCCCGTACCTGTCCAGAGTATTATAGGTCCATGACATGGACATAGGAAAACCTTATTCCAAGGGAAAACCTATGGACCGGGTGTATTTTTTTCCAAAGGACGTTTCTGTCGACTTTGAATTCATAAACATAGCACTGTCTCATTTTAACCAAGCACTATCTAAATGCCAAAAAAGAGATGGCAGTTTAACACTCACAACCGAAATTTCTTCTTCTATTTTTCTCCTTCCGAAATAAGAACCCTCAAATCCACAAAAAGCGGACAAAGGCCCGGACAACAGTGGCTTCCAATTATTGCCCCGGACCATGTTTGCTTAGGGAGATAATGCACGGCCCACTAATGTACAGTATGGACGCGGATTATTGGGCTGTACATTATTTTGGCCGTGCATTGTCATGGCTGTACATTAACCGGCACATGAACCTAGAATACTATATATACTCTAAGAACCGGCACCATTTGATTTGACAAATGACACATACGTTGTTGTTCTTCGTTCGTCGCCGTGAATATTTTGTTGTTTCCTGAGGCTGTTTTGTTGTAAGAAGAAAGAAACAAAAGCAATGCCGTCGTGTTTAATCGACCTGCGGCCGGATCGTCGTCTGCTGGACCATGAATTCGAAGGTTACAAGTTGAACTTGCAAGCGTTGCCGCACTTCACCCACGAGCTCGCAACGAGCGTGGACAGAGTTTTCCCCGGCGACGTCCAGTACTCGTTCATACATGCCAAGTTGTTTGCGCTTCACAACCACCTGGTGGCGGATAAGTGGGACTACACGCACAGCTTCTACTATATCGACGAGAAACAGCAAGTACGTCACATTAGCTTCGATAATGCTAGCCAGTTGTTCCAGAACACCGTTGTTTACGATGTCCCGGCTCATGTGGAGCGGAAATCCGGCCATTTCAACCTCTGCCTCTCGTTCCCGTCGAGTACCGTCGCTGTGGTCAGCGATGGGACTGGCTACTTGCATATAGTGGATACGCGGGCGAGAAACAGGCCTTCCGAGCGCAATGCTACGTGGCAAACGCTACAATCTAGCCTCATATTAGGCGAAGAGAGATATTTCATAATCATCGACACCAGAATTGTAGAGAAAGACACGGAAATCTTACACTGTCTCCTGCAGTCTGTAGAGCAAAACGATGCTCAATTTGATTCGCTACTCACATGGGTCACATTCAAATATGACGAGAACATCTCCACTTGGTGCCAAACAAGCTTCAGGCAGGCACAAGGCAAAGGCATTGTACATTATGCCGCATTGGAAAGTCTTTGCTCAGCTCTCTACATTGCCTCAGACCACCCTTTTAAGTTTACAAAAGATTCAGAAAAAGAGATAGTAGAAAAGACTGAAGAAGTCACAACAATATTATACACATGGTTGCAAACTACTGAAGATGTAACTATAACTTTGAAATTGGAAGAAAACTTTGACCAGAAGCTTCTACGGGTGGATGTTGGTGCTTCAGAAGTTAAAATAAGTTATGGGGGCAAGGATTTTGTGAACGGGAGATTGGTGAATAAGGTGGACAGTGAGTTGACCACATGGAATGTTCAGGAGAGCGGCCAGGTCAATATATTATTGACAAAGTCTGACAGCATGCTGTGGGATGACTTGATTGAAGGTAATTTCTGTGAAATACTGTCTTGTTGTTCAGTATTCTTGCCTAAGAACAGTTTTAAAAGTGGCATCTGTTTTAAAATTTTGAAACAAAAGTTAACAGTTAAAGAATATCAAATCTCAGTGATTAATGTGGAATCTTTCTTTCTTTCTTTCTTGTTCCTTGTTAGCACATAAATAGTTACACTAAAATTATAGAGGTATGATTGTGAATTTGTATGTAATGTCTAATATTGGTAACTGCTCATTGTATTTCCTTAAATAAAAATATTCTGGCGAAATAATTTTATGATTCTTTCGCCAGTGTTTAGAAGGTATTTTATCTTGCAATTATGTCTGTGTTCTTTGTTAGCGCAGCTAGTAAGATAATATTTTATCTTTTTTTAACAAAAACCTGGTTCCATCAACTTTATCATGAAAATTCTACAGGAGGCGATAAGAATGGGGAGCAAATAATGGACGAAAGCCTTATAGAGGAGGCCCATCGTCGGTTGGCGCACCTGTGCTCTGACACGGAGGTGACAGCGGTCGAGCAGGCCCCGGGACTCTCCTCGCAGCAGCTCGAAGAGTGTGACGCGGCTTCAGAGGAGGATACAGTGTTGGGTGAGATTCACAACATTGAATTGCAGTCTGATAAGTACTAACAAGGAGGCTTTTACCCTAAAAAGGGACCACAAGTAGGAAAAACAGTACACAAAATAGGATAAGAAACGTAAAACGCAGTGGGGAATAAAGATATAATAATAATAATAAGTACTAACAAGACTACATAGGCGGTCCCAGTCATCCCAATGAGGTAATAGAGGTATACAATTCTGCCGTGCTAAGCCAAATTATATGTCATTGTAAGTTATGTTCAACATGTTCTAATGACATTTCATTTTGAGATAGCGCTATTTGGCTTATGAGGGCTGAATTATATATTCAAGAACTACGTAATTAGACACTCTTTATTTTTAAACAAAAAAGATAAATGGACAAAACAAATTATCAGAATAGTACCCAAGAGAAGGGAAAAGAAAAAGAGGTAGACAGGCAGGATGGGATGTTTGGATGGGAGGATGACTTTAGAATAGCAGGAGGAAACATGGAGAAGAAGAGCAACAGATAGAAAAGAATGGAAATCTTTAGAGGAGGCCTATGGAAGGCAAGACGTCGTCGTCTAATATACGTATTAAATAAAGATATTGTTGCATGTAAAGTTGTTAAATAAAGGCTTATATTATAGCCGTGTCCACACCGGACGAACGGCTCGCCCGAGCCATCAAAAACGCTCGCCCGATCGGTTCGGGCGAGCCGTCAGAAGGCTCGGCCGCAAGCGCTCGGTCGGTGTGGACGGGCGTTCGGGCAAACGCGCGCGGCTCGCCCGAGCCAAAACGGCTCGGGCGAATTTACCTACCGATAGTTGAGCTCACGATCGACACAGCTGTCGTCGTAAATTATATGCACAACATTTATTACTACGATGGTGGGAAACAAACCAACGACCCGCCTATAGCCCGCCATACCTACATCAACTTTTTTCCTGAAGCCAATTTACCTACATCCTATAACCTACTATTTTACTTACTTTCACACGAGCAATAGGTACCTATACGTACGGAAAAAGCTCTAACGATTTCGATGAAATCTGCAATACAGAGGTTTTCGCGGCCGAAAAATCGATTTAGCCAAGTCTCATATCACACAACTCATATTTATAATCGCTTCCATTCGCTTTTTTTCCGCCGCTACATAAAGTAGGTACAGTCAAGGTCACTAATATGTATAGGTACACCACAAACCTACAAATATGTATACAGACCTTATTACTACGGAAATAAGGTAGTTGTATATATATATTTGCAACGTTGGGTATATACATATCTTTGACCTCGACTGTACATAACCTGCCAGACATTTTTTTTTACTTTGTCAAAACTTGGATAACTACCGATATTTACAACTGTCCTACAAAGCTACATGGATATAATAGTACACTATGTTTAAATAAAATTGCTTCGCGCTCGACTTGGCGGGGGCACTGCCGTGCCCCCAGATACGTAGGGCAAAAGTCGCCCTCGCCTTCTGTCGTTCGGCCGAACAAAACCACCGTCCACATAGGCTGAGCCGTTCGCGGCTCGGGCAAGCATTCGGAGACTCGCCCAAATCACGTCCACACCGGGCGAGCGCGTTTGGGCGAACGGTGTTCGGGCGAGCCGCTCGTCCGGTGTGGACACGGCTTATTATTTACAAACAAACTATGATGATTACGACCCTAGAATGTATATGGTACAGTCTGCACAAGTCCTGTCCTAAACTGACCTTTTTATCTACTGCGGCTGGAGGGTTAAATTTTTCTACTGTATTTATCTATTTATTTTTGACGCTCTGCGGCTTAAATGGTTTGTTGGTTACCATCATGGAGATATACGCGATAAAATTTGTAACAAAGGATGGATTACATGTACGTCTTAAAAATAGTTTAATTTGAAATTTCATTTACAGTGCGCTTAGACACCAAGCACGAGACGACCCACCGCGTGCCTCTCAGCGTTCACCGTTACCTCTTCAGTCTCACCATCGACCCGCAGCACCCGCCAGCGATCGTACTCCGACACGACGTAGACGCCTGCGTCTGGCAACCCTGCCCCACGGACCAGAGGCTACTCATACACGAAGGCACTCTCATGGCCTTTGGATACATACAGTCGTCGAAGACCAATCGCAAATTTATTACTTGCCCCCCCAACCTGTGTTATGGGGTCGTATGCGAAAGTTCTAGACATATTTTCGTCTATCAGCATAAGAATAGTGGGGGACAGCTGAGGAATCGAAGTGGGGGGGTAAGTAGGGCTGTCAAAATTGGACAGCAAAACGTTTTTAACATTGAAAAGTTTGGGGAGGTGCTAGGTATTGAAGCGACTAATGATTATTTGTTTGTTTTGACTGAGAAAACGTTGGTGGCTATTGGCATTCAGTAGGATTGGGACTAGAACGTTGTGTTGTATTTAAGAGCATTTTAAATGTCAGCTGTGGCGACATTCAAGTGTGTTTATAGAGCAAATGTGAAAAAAGTTGTTTTGAGAAACCTGACGTAATTTTCACGGCCTTATTACGACTATTCGGTGATGAAATAAAAATTTCACATACATTCAAATTTAATCCGATTTATCAGATTTTATATCACAAATCACAATTACCAAACAGTGTTTTATTTTAATTATCGCGGGTTTTTATTTCGTTCGTGGCGAATCATTTTTCACTTTGATAAGAAATTATAATTTAGTTGGCAGACGCTTCTGCTTTGTAAAAATATCACTATTACTTAAATAAAAGATAAACATCATTATCATCAACAACTTTTATTTCTCATCGTCACTGAAGTCTAAACTTTCCTCCGAGGAGTATCCCGTCGTGAACAACAGATTCTTAGGCTTCTTCTTCTTATCTTCTTTAATCTCCTTCTGTATTTCCTTCTGCTTCTCCATAGCTACCTTCTCCGTGAGTAAGGGCCTCTTCCTCCTTTGTGGCTCTTGATTTACTGGAATCTTTTTCACTGTCGGCTGTTCTTTAAATTCGTCTTCTGTTAAAACAATAATAACTAGGGGTTAAAATAAATATAGAACGCGGCTCGCGGGACAACTGTCCCTGCACGGCTATCATGCGACGGCGCGCGAGCTCTCTCGATTTTTCTCGCACTATCCGTCTTTTTCTTATAGAACACTTAGGACAAGAGATATAGTGCGAGAAAAATCGAGAGTATGTCGCGTCCGTCGCATGGTAGACGTGCAGACCTACACTCGTCAACTGATATGCCAACGTAAAAGTTACCAAAATTGCGAAGCTTTCCCAATTGCAAGATCTTGGTAATTTCTCAAAATCTCCCATGGAGCTTCCTAAAATGGAAACCTGATTCTTGTGTTTTTGGAAACTTTCTGCAACTCGCACATCTGTACTGACGTCTGTTATTATCAATCATTCAATCAAATTCATTCGTTTCAGGTGTTACTTTTAGTTTCAATAAAATTAGTAAATCAAATGATTATGAGGCAATAACGGTTTACAAATCACTTTGAGCTCTTCACCCGCTCATACTCCACCTGGGGTGATGATGTCAAAGTTGTACGCGTGGTCCTTAAGCACGACGAACACCAGAGGGAACTCCACGACGCACTTCCCGGACAGGTTATCCGCGAGGCTCTCGCTCGGGTCCAGCTCGAAGAACTTGCGCGCGCATCCCTTCACCTTTTCGGCTGATAACAGAAAACTTGTAGTGTATTAAACATGTATAAAACTCCTCCGACACAACAAACATGACTAAGAGCCATCGCAACCTTAGAGTATATTATGACTGAGGAGCTATATTTTTTGCCACCACAAGAGATGGAAAGGCAATTCAGACAAGACTTTCGATTAAATGTATTTACATCAAAAGGAAGAACGCAAAAAATACGCCTAATGGCGAAAATCCCATTCAAAAATCTCAAAAAGATACGAAGCTACAACCTTTTAATGTTGCTCGTTAGAGAGAAAACGTTAGGGGATCGTGATGTAACTATCCTCGAGCTTCATAGAAAATGAAGATCGTTTCATATAAAGGTGCGTTTTGCGGGAAAGGGACAGGACAAACCCCCTCTTAAAACTTTGGGCACTTATAACTTTGTGATAATTGAAACCTTTGGGTTGCTTTTTGCTCCATTTGACTAAATTTATAATCCTTTTTCGAGAAAATACACCATTATTGATTGTTTTATTTAGTGTCTGCACCCCTATTGGCTCTTCTGTTTGCAAGCCACGACGCCACAAACAGATACACATGTTAAACTTATAACACCCCTTGTTGCGTTGGGGCTCGTCTAAACTTTAGACGTTAAGCTGCGTACGAATTTGAGCGGCTCAGCCTGAGGCATGCTCGCCCCGCGCGACGAGCTGCTCGCGAGCCAATTTGGTGCACACAAATATGCGCGGGCGAAGCAGCGTGCTCGCGGCGAGCCGACTTTGTGGATCGTTCAAAATGGCGTCGGACACGATGACAGCCGCGGCTGCGTTTATCATATTTCACCGAATTGTATTAATAAATTTACGAACAAACTCGATTACACATGCACGGCTCATCCACTTGCTCAGATTCATACGCGCCTGGTCCACAAACAAGTCGGAACGTGTCGCTCTGTCCGCGGCACGCTCGGATACACGTCCAAATTACGCGAGGCACGCACACTGAGAGGCACCTTTGAGCACGGTCAAAAGACCGCCTCTGGACGGCTCGCCGCGCGCCGCTCGCGGGCTGCTCGCGCACAGTGCGTGAGCGCGTATGAACTTGAGCGAAATAGGTGAGCCGTGCGTGCCTCAACCCGAGGCGGCTCTGATTCGTACGCAGCTTTAAAAAATATTAGATATTCTACCCAGCCTGCAACTTGCCTCTCATCAGCACTTTGACGCCCTTAAACCCCACAGACTTATAATAAGTCAGCGCCTTCGATCCTTCAAACGGATCCGCATTCATATCCAAATACTTCGCCAGCAACTCGGACAGCCTCTTCGTTTCCAGACACTTCTCGTCTACAAACTTGATCATCTCTGGTGCAGCGTTCGGAAATATCCACTCCACACGCCAGTTTATGATGTTCGTCTTGTAGTTGTATCGTGTGGTGTTGACGGAGTGTCTTGAGAAGTTCTGAGCGAGGAATTGTAGGGCCACGCCTCGGTCTCTGGCGGCCATCTTCAGTTTGAACAAGTGCTGGGAAAAATTTGAACTGCATTGACTTTGAAGTTTGTGATCAGTTATTTTGGCACACTTTACTTTATTGAATACAATGAAATAGTACAGTAAAGAATGTTAATAGGGATGCTCTATACCTAAGGGTCATGGTTATTAAAAAATATAATAAAAGAGTAGACATTCATGGTTCCATACTAATATTATAAATGTGAAAGTGTGTCTGTCTGTCTGTTGCCTCTTCACGCTTGAATCTGAGATGAAATTTGGCATGGAGATAGTTTGAATTCCGTAGAAGGACATAGGATTGTTTTTATCCCGGAAATCATCACCTAAGGAGGTGAATAGGGGGAGGTGTAAGTTTGTACAGAGCTACGATATCAACTAGTTCCACAAGGATGGAGTCGCGGGCAGAAGCTAGTATGTAATAATATTTTGAAACTACAGTAGAGCTCTATACCTGCCCGGTAATCCAATGATTGTGATAATTCTGATGAGCGTCAATGTGCGAAACAGATGAGCAAAATGAGAAAACAGCGGAAACAGCGGATGAAAATTTACTTATTTTTTTTACATGTGGATTCAGAAAATATGAGTGCTTTGATAGTAATAGTTAATACTACTTTGTAATGGGCTGAAGATAAGGCATTTGATAGCTACAAAGTAATGCTTTTGAAATGGAGATTGTAAATCTTGGCAACTTTATAAAGCTTGGTTTTCGCCTTTCCAGATTAGCTTGTTAGATTCCAGATAATAAAAATAATAATAATTATTATTTATTATTATAGCTTTATTTCCCACTGCGTTTTATATTTCTTATCCTATTTTTGTGTACTGTTTTTCCTACTTGTGGTCCCTATTTAGTGTAGCCTCCCCCATTTTCTTCCACTTTTCTCTATCATGAGTTTTGTCCATCCAGTTTTTACCAACCACCTCTACTATGTCGTCCACCCATCTCTTTCTCTGTTGTCCTACACTCCTCTTCCCCAGTGGGCCAGTGATGCAAATAATTAACATAATTCAATTTAAACCATCAGGAATAATTAATAATTTAAAATAAATAAATAAATCCATGTCACATAATTCAAATTAAAAATCAAATCTTTCAATCTTTCCTTTTCAGTTGTGCTCCAGGTAAGCTTTCACGCTATAAAAACAATGCTCGATTGCTCAAGCAGCCAATTTGTTAGGCTGCGTTTGAAAGCGTTGCCTGTGAGATCTTTCAAATCTTCCGGGAGCCGGTAAAAAATTATAATGCACATGTTATAAACATTCCTCCTGTATATCATTTTGTAACAACGAGGATGGTACAAAAGGTTCATTATCTTATGTCTTGTCTGCCTACTTATGACTTGACTTCGTGTTTTGAAATAAGCCTCATGTGTTTTGACAAAAGTACAAATTTCTCTTCGATAGAGACAGGGCAACGGGAGCGTTTTTTTTTTTTTTTTAAGTGAAACGCAACTGTCATCTCATTTAGCTTTACTGATAACCCTGACACACTTCTTTTGAATTCTAAAAACCCTCTCCACCTCCACTGCATTTCCCCAAAAAAATGCCTGTATGTCTGTATGTGTGTCTGTATGTCTGTCCATGTTGTAAACCTTTTTCTTAGAAACAAGTAGAGGTATCAACTTGAAACTAAAATTAAATACACCAGTATGCAGATTTCGCATAATTACTAAAAGATATATATGACCAAGGATATTGAATCATGCCCGAAATCTCTGATTAAGATCTATTCTCAGATAGATTATGATCTACATACTCCTACATACATAAACTCACACCTGTCTCTGTTTATATGGATACACATGTTCAGCAATGAAATAAATTTTCATTTTCAATGTAATGTTGTGGAATATACATAAATATATATTAGTGGCACATCCGAAACCTCGGGAAGCCTCAGAGGCAAAAAAATAGTAAACGATATGTGATTAACTGCTGTTTAGTAAAAAGAATATAGTTATGGTGTTATTCACACACACACATTGAAGGAAACGTTGCTCCACAAATACCAAGAATCGCTACACTCATAGCAGATTGTGTGGTTTTTCTACTAAGTAGCAGAAAGCGCCTATAGTGTAGTTTCTGGCAGTGAGTGTTAAAATCTACTTCTGTCAAGAATGGGTAGCAATTTGCCCTGCACAGCAACATGGAAGGTTTAATCGTGTTGCGCTAAAACATTGGTTACACACCGTCATTTAAACTATTCAAAGGATTTTATTCAACATTTTTATAATATAATACACTTACTATTGGCAACTCCTTATCAATCCTGGTAAACCTTTTCTTCTCGTCTCTTTTCACTCCATAAACGAACCTAGCACACTCCTCCAATAGCCTGTAATCACTCAACAGGTCTATATCTGTGAAATCTTTTACACGAATATATTTTGTCCTGTCTCGGATTCCATCGCATTTTAGCTCCATCTTATGAATCCTGACGCACTTTAAGCAGCAAGTCTTTACTTCGCATTTAGGACATGTGTATTGGGCTTCCTTTACACCGCATACTTCACAAGGGCCGAGCCTGAAAGGAACAAAAATTTTAAATGCTAAATGTTTTGTGAACTATGCAAGTTTGGTGGCTATTCGATCAATTTACCTTGGTGCGGGCCCCCGTGTCTCCGGCTCACTGTCTGACGAAGAAGTAGACATATTTTTAAAGTAGTGAATGAATATTGTATATTTACGGATTTTACGGTTGGTAAACACACGTGGTTGGAAACCTTTTGTTTGGAAACATAACAAGCCCAAGTCAGTGAAGTCAGCCCAGTGTCCAGTGTCAAGGGGGGCTACCGCGAAACGAAAACGAACTTCGTTCGTGTATCTCCTTCTCTGTCACTCGAACTAGCAAGTGCGACAGAGACGGAGATACACGAAAGAAGTTCGTTTTCGTTTCGCGGTAGGCCCTCAGTGTCAGAAGCGTACCGTCACCGTCATTGTGACAGTTCTTTTTTTCTACAATGATTTCGATTTCCACCAAAAGGCAATTGATGGTAATACTATCATATCCGAGCGAGATGGTAGCATACAAGTCTCAATAAAATGGGGTATACAGATTATGTGATTTTACCCCAACTCGTCAGTACAACATGTCGAAGTCATAATAGGTTGTAGCGTACAGATGTAACAATCCGACCATATGTGCATGCAACTTCTCAGTACAACTCGTTTGATAGTTGGATCAGCAACGCAACGTGCCTCCAGACGATAGCAATTAGTCAGCTTCTGATAAATTGGGGCTGACGAATCATGATATGTATTCTCTGTATGCCCGATGGGCGAGCTCTAGTTACGGTGGTTAACTGGTTAACTTTTCGGGCTTTCGGAGCGAGACAGACATTTTTTTAATATTTTAGAATGACTAATGAAACTTTCGATATCCATACGGCTAAAATAAAAAAAAAGATTGAGTACGAATGTTACGTTGCATAATTCAATAATAAGTGTAAGTACGCTTTTTAAGTAGTAAGGTCCATAGTACTCGACCTGTACGGCTATCACGCGACGGCGCGTGCGCTCTCTCGATTTTTCTCGCACTATCCGTCTCTCTCTCTTATTAGAACACTTAGAACAAGAGGTATAGTGCGAGAAAAATCGAGAGTATGTCGCGTACGTCTCATGATAGACGTGCAGTGTATGACGGTTTGGTTTGGCGTTTCGCGGAATCCGATCGAATAACCACCAATGTGTAAGTCGTGACCGTTTCGCCGTACAATTTTCTATGACGAGAGTTGCTTATAGTGGTCGATGTTCGGGCGACTCGGGCATCATTCGTGTTGACTTCGGCTTATTCAACTCGTCCAGCTCAACTAATGACATTAGTAGTATATACAACTGACTTTGATTATAATAATCGACTAATTGAATTAGTATCATTCAAAGTCGCGCATCACTAGGATTTGTAAAAAAAATTAAAGCTAACCTATAAAATTTCATAATACTCAGTTCGAGCTAGGAAAGTACTCTGTGGTTCGATCGAGCTCATCAGTTCAGTATCATTATTACTGTAGCCTGTCTCGTACACGATTTAGAGTAACTTGTCTCGAGGATGTCCGAGTCAACAGGCGCAGTGCCGAAGGACACGCGATACAAAAAAAAGCGTTCCTCAAAAAATAAAAACAAATACCGCGAAATAAAAACGGGTACCGGGGAAATCGTGCAGACTGGATCTGAAAGCTTTGGGGAAGATCTAACCATAGGTGGCCCATCTCCCCCCAAGGAGATTAGATGCAAAAAACGCAACAAGAGCGTAAGCTTCGCCTTTGAAGACGAGGGCACCTCGAAAAAATCCAGGCATGATCCTGCGGCCAAAAACCATGAATCCAGAATTTTCAGGAATAGCCGCATGAAGAAGTCTAAGAAGAATGGCGATCAGGTTGATGATGAAATTGAAGCCTCATCCAGCACTGACGTTCTGGCGGTGTCTAAGAAACACAAGCTAAGAGCCCCTTCTAAAGCCAAATATGACAAGATGGACACAGGTGATGTGAAAGACGAGCCCAATACTGAGTGTGACACTCGTCCGAAGAAACGCAAGAAGCCCAAGCGCTCAACGACTGCTAGCAATGAACTCACAATCAAGGTAAAAGAATCCAATTTTGATGATGAAATGACGATGGAGCTTCAAAATTTGCAAATTAGTCCGAAGCAGAATAACCTGTCAAGTTTACTTGATGATATGGTGCCCTCTAGCCGAAAGCTGAAGAACAAGAACCTTGACAACAAATTACCTGAACCAGTCCAAACTGATATAAACTCTAATGTCTCCGATGATTTTGATCTTAAGACGGTTGTTAAGTGGACAAAGAAGAGGTGGAACAAGGACAGGAAGGGAGCTTCTGTATTGACCAACCAGCGAACCTCGGTCATCATTCAGGATTTACCCAAGACAATGAGTTCCGTGTACCAAAAGCAGCTGGCTGATGTCTTCGAGAAGTGTGGACGCATCAAACGCATTGGGTGAGTTTTTGTCCTTATCTATACCAGGATACCTGCACGAAGCCCTGGGACGTCAACCTATAGACATAAGTCTAAAAGGGCTGGCTGGCACAAGTTTCTGAGGCGAGGGTGGTTGGGAGCATGATAGTATTTTCGTTGAGGGTGTTCCGGACTCTTTAGTTTTGAACTTTTTATTAGTATCAAATTTATGTATTATGCTACACACAAATACGTCTAGAAGCAAAAATATGTTGTAAGTATTGAAATAAAAATTAATTATTGTGCGACATATAATTAGTTATTTGTTTTACAAGGGTGCAAAGATGTATTTTACCCGCGAGTGTGGAATTGAAACACGAGCAAGTGAAAGGATGCCATAGTTGAACCACGAGCCAAGCGAGTGGTTCTAAAATAGAAACCTGAGCATAGCGAGTGTTTCAACACACGAGAAGTAAAATACATTTGCACCCATGTGTAATGCAAAACTTTTCACCTCCCTGTAGGGAGGAAATTGCAACATGCAAAACAAATTTATTTCATTTTTTTTTAACAGTAATAATAACGTTAATTAATATCAAGTAGAATTTTGGTCAAGTGCGAGTCGGATTTTAGTTTTTCCATACATTTTGAGACCCAGCGCCGCCACTGAGTGCGATAGAGAAGCAATATCTTTGCCGGTCAAAGAATAGTATAAACTGAGGGGAAGGGGGGTCCTCATTTTTGATAAAGTTTATGGTTTTGAAATTATTATAAACAACTGGTACGTATGTATGAAGAGCCGAGCGAAAGTATATGTTTCTCTGCATCGTACGTTACGATACGACACATTTACTTGTCTCTGCTTCGCTCCCGGAAATAATCATACCGTCCTGCTTTCATTTGACATTTATTATGAGAGTGTAATTGCAATATTCGCAGCTCTTTCATGTGTGCGTAAGCCTGGGCGTTTTTAAAGACTGTATTTCATATTGACAACATATCTACCTCTTTTTATATTACATCATTGGCTAATTAAACATGGCAACCTATGTCTGTTAGATACAAAATGGCCCATTATCACGTAACTTTGGTCAGTCTATTACCATCACGCTCACATTTCTGTTTGGTTACCCAGGCCAGCTGAAACGCAACCTAAAAAAGATGGCGACGCCGTCTTCAGTACCACAATCTACTTTGAGACAGAGGAAGCGGCTACTAAGGTAAGTAAAACAACCACAAGCCCCATAATTCTATTCTGTACGTCTAGATTGGTTTTAAAGCCATATTTATTTCATTAGTATTGCCATAACAAGCAGTACGAGCATACCGTCAAAGTCAGGATTTTGGTTGCGTTGGTATTTTTGCACTGATATATAGAAGTCAATACATTTTAATTTCAGTACATTATTTTTCTTTTTCATCAAATTATGTGAAATAATAATAAAATTAAATATAATAGTAGTAACCTCTAGCATGTCTTTATAAAAATGACGCATTTTTTTGTTTCAAGTTCTAGCAACACATCACAAATCTAGAAAGAGATGGAATAACACGTGACGTCATTCAAGGTCATTTTTACTTGCTTCAAAACATTCTTTGAATGGTAATATCCAGGATGTATTTCCATTCAAACAATGTTCAAGGTTCGTGGGTTTATATTTCCGAGATGGTGTAAATGTCATTGCATATTTAGGTTCCCCAGTTTTTAATACTCTCCGATAGGCCTAAGTCGAGATAATCACTTATAATTACGTTTGACGTTTTTAACTGACTTCATAAAAGGAGGAGGTTCTATGTTCCACTGTATGTATTTTTTTTATGTATGTTCTCTGTTATATCTGGGTTTTTTTTTCATAACGATTTTCACATAATGTACCATGACCCGGAAATTCACTTCCACATTGATGGACCCGGATTATTTGGCTGTGCATTATCAACCTGAACAAACTTGCAATTATTTCCCCGGACCATTACTCAGTGATTAATCATAATGCATGGCCCAATAATTCAGGTACATTGGACGCGAATTATTGGGCGTGCCGTATCATAGCCGTATACCCGGACCTCCTAGCTTCCTATATCCCCCCGTCACCCCTGCCTCGTCGCAGTCGACGCGCCGTATCAGTTAAGCGGTCGACAACTTCGACACACACACATTACAAAAGATTACTAAACTTATACATTATACTAAACTTTTTGATACAGGCCCTCGACATCCGCTCTATCGAGGGCTCAACCATACGTGTCAGACGCCCCCTCCCCGCGTCGGAGACGACGGCCGTCGCTCGCTGCTTCAGCCAGCTGACCGTAGAGGCGCTGCGCGCTATCTTCGGTGGCGCCGGGGCGCTACTGAACGTGCGCTCGGAACAGCGCCGCGGCGGGCGCATGGGTGAGTCTGTTGTACTCTGTTTAATTTGAAACAGCCCTCGACGTGTTTTTCGACGGCTCGGCCGTAGGTGTCAGACGCACCCTCCCCGCGTCGGAGACGAGGGCCGTCGCCCGCTACCTCAGCCAGCTGAGCGTAGAGGCGCTGCGCGCAATCTGCGGGGGCGCCGGGGCGCTACACAACGTGCGCGCGGGACAGCGCCGGGGCGGGCGCATGGGTAGAATTTGCTGTTACCTTGTGAGTTCGGTATACTAGGGTCATTATCTCATTATTAAACAGGCCCTCGACGTGGGAGCGGGCGCATGGGTGAAACTGTTGTACTCTATTTAGTTTGAAACAGCCGCAACGTGTTTCGACGGCTCGGCTATCCGCGTAAGACGCAGCGGCCGCATAGGTGAGACTTTGCTGTTAGCTTGTGACTTCGGTATACTATTAGGGTCATTATGAAACAGCCCCCCTACGTGGGAGCGGGCGCATGGGTGAAACTGTTGTACTCTATTTAGTTTGAAACAGCCGCAACGTGTTTCGACGGCTCGGCTATCCGCGTTTGACGCAGCGGCCGCATAGGTGAGACTTTGCTGTTAGCCTGTGACTTCGGTATACTATTAGGGTCATTATGAAACAGGCCCCCGACGTGGGAGCGGGCGCATGGGTGAAACTGTTGTATTCTATTTACGGGTTTAAATTTAAATGTAGACTTTAATTTTTTTTTAATTATTCAATTAGGCGAAGCTAAATAAAAATCTTTGCATATGTAATAATGTAAATATATATCTAATCCGCTCTCACTTTCAATGTTTTAGGACTGGCATTAAATTCTTACCTGTTGATCAATATTCAATACCTACATGTAATCTCCTTTTCATTTGTAATTTTTTGATCCTTTTCTTCCCGTGTAATTGGTTGGGTAGCGGTCGGAAACTAGCAACATGACGGTATGTTTGAAAAGTTTGGTTGATCGTTTAGTTGATTCGTCATCCGTTTAGTTTTAGTTTTAATTATAGTATATTATAGTAGTTTTTTTAGCTAGGGCCCTACTGAAAATCAGCGCCACGGTTTGTCGTGGCAATATGCTGAGTGGGGCATTTCCTTTTAGCGTCGCTTGTTGTTGCATTGATATGTTTTGTGTAATCGTTTATTGTGGCGTTAATAAAGAATTATCTTATCTTATCTTATTTAGTTTGTAACACCACACAATGCAAACCCTTTGAACAGCTAAGTGCGTGTGTTAGATAAATAATAATGTACCCTTGTCCCGCTCGCACTTACATGATAGTAAGGAACGAATGATTTATGTCCGACATAAAAGCGATCATGCTAGCTAGGCAGATACAGAACAACCGGTGATCTGCCTTTTCTCCGAACTTTTTTTGTCCGAATTTCACATGCCAACCAACTTTTCGCCGATGATTCACTTTTGACAACTAACTATTGGCTAATTTTTGTACGACAATGTTTCTTTTGGTAGAATTATTTTAAAGTCGATTATTGTAATGACTTAATGTTTTTGGGATACCTATCATTTGGCAAATCTTTCGGTTGGTCAAAAAGCTACTAAACGAATAACGTTTCGTCAGTGCAACAGTTTCGTTTTCTTACATTAGGCAACTTTAGGCTTACTTTTGTGAAAAATCTAAATTGACTGAGTAATGGAGCAACAAAGCTTTTAGGACTAAAAAATCTATTAAAACAGGGCCATTATTATGTTATTTATTTATTTTTCTCTATTTAGCGTGTTTTATTCGAAAAACTTTTCTCTGAAATCAAAAATGGCCGAGTCGTTTTATAATTTACTCTTGCGATAGCCCCGACTGGTGCAGCGGGCCGTGTTGGCTACCTTTCCTATTCTAAGGCAGGGCTCCGGTAGGTACGACGGCGAGAGAAGCGAGGAGGATTGTTAGGTAGAACTGCGACCCTCCAGCACGCGAGCATGCCGCGGTAGCGGCCGGCAAAGCGCCAGAACCGAACATATATGAGACCTCCTTTGGTACACGCCGACCGCTAATCGATCCACTTTATTAGTATTTGTAAAACGAAATTTCAAAATACGAGCCCAAAGAAAAAAAAACATTATATTAAAATAATAAAAATAACCCGTACCTACGAGGGCTGCTACTTATGTATCCGGAATCCAGGATTCCAACTTTCTTAAACACAATTTTTGACCTCCATGGTAAAATTTGAACTTTCTTTTAATACTGGCCGCTATATTTTTTTTCTTGAGTACGCTAGTCTTTTGTTTTTGGCGGGTTTAAGGCGGCACATTCGAAATTTTCGTGAAAATGAGTTGTTTTGTAACCGTTTTATACATTATAACGTAACATTTTTGTTGTCGGAAAAAATATATCATAATCTGCAAGATATGCGACGGGTCATAGTTTTCGTAGAAATCCATTTTAACAATAAAAATTAGAGAAAAAGAAATCTAAAGTCACCCCTATTTTTTCACTTGTAACCATTTTACTGCTCCATTTTTTATCAGAATAAAATGAAATTTTATAACTTTGTTCATACAATAATGAACAAGGGCATCATTTTCTTACTTTCTTAATTTTCTTAAAAAAAAATCTCGTTTTCTGAAATATTCCGCCAAAGTTCCTACGCCTCCCCGTTTTCGTCCATACGGTCAGTGCGGGACGAGACACGTTGCATGACGGACCTGTGTCAATTTGCGCTGCGCCGAAATTTTTAAATATTTGTGGAAATTGTGGACTATATTTGTTGCATAGAGTGGACAATCCGTTTTGTGATTCGTATAGTAGGTAACTAATAAACATTTGCGTATAGTTTAGTTTTTAGTGACAGATAATTTTGTTGCATAGAGTGGACAATCTATTTCGTGGTTTGTAAAGTAGTAGGTACTATAGACAAGACAGCTGACTGACCATCCGTGCACTTTATGTGCATTGTAATAAGGTTCTTGTATAAATACAGGATGGTCAGTTAACTGTGTTGGCGTTTGTACCTAATTAACATTTACGTAGGTATCGTTTAGATTTTGTTTTTAGTTCAAGATGGGAAATAATAATAATAATAATAATTAATTCTTTATTTCAGGCCAGTTTGCCCATAGATTGTTAGTAACATACAAACTTACGATACTAGAGTTAGTACGTCTTAGCTTAGGTCTCACAATTTTTTCTCTCTACTCTTCAGGAGGAAAATACGTAATATCAAGAAATTTTACAAGAAAAGAGGAAAAAGAATACACAAGTAAATACCTATTCTATCAAAGTATCAAATATCTAAACAGTATAAAAATTGGGGAATCGCTAAAACCAGACATTTTATTAGTAAATATATTTACAATATCTATTGCTTAGGAGCATGAACAATTATAGACACAATATTGTTTTATCTGCTCGTATTAATGACTGTCAAGTGTTAATAGAAAAAGTTCTAATAAAAATAGTGGGCTTGGCAAATATTGTAAGTACCTACCTATGGGTTGCATGCCAACTCCAAGTTCGATGCAGAGTTATTATTTGATATGAAACAAAGTATGGTTAACGTACAACTAATCTTTAAGTATATATTTACCCGAGGCCGATTTCTGTACAGTCAGCATAATATAGTTAGTAGCAACCAAGTTAGCCAAATATATCGGAACGTACATTCATCGAAATAGTCTTTGTTACTATAAGTAGGAGTAAGGAATGTGTTACGATATATTTGGTTACTTTGGATGCTACTAACTATCTGATGCTGACTGTAAACGCCATCATCTAAATAAAACGGGTTATTGGGTGAAAATGATGGACTAGTAGCTGGGCTATTGGATGAAACATCGGACGCCTGCCCAATAAAACTGTTTCACATTTTATCACTGGCAGACGGTGACTCGCTAACTGCTAGATGGGCCCCTATTAATAGCGACATTAAAAAATGGCCTAAGGGCAACAGTAGGTATGGATTATTATTATTACCTTTATATTTTTTTGAAACGTGATATTTGTCATACATAAATTACATAATGGATTAAGTTCAAAGATTATGTCCCTACTATTATAATACTATTTACTTACGATTAGTGTAGTTCCGTCAGCACGGCTAGCACGAGACGGCCGCGACATACACTCGATTTTTCTCGCACTATCCGTCTCTCTCTTATTAGAATATTTGTTAACAGAGATATAGTGCGAGAAAAATCGAAAGTATGTCGCGGCCGTCTAGTGCTAGGCGTGCTGAGGGCCTACCGCGAAACGAAACCGAACTTCGTTCGTGTATCTCCCACTCTGTCGCGCTTGCTAGTTCGAGCGAGAATGAGAGTTATTCGAACGAATTTCGTTTTCACTAGCACGGCTAGCACGAGACGGCCGCGACATACTCTCGATTTTTCTCACACTATACCTCTGTTCTAATAAATATTCTAATAAGAGAGAGACGGATAGTGCGAGAAAAATCGAGTGTATGTCGCGGCCGTCTCGTGCTAGCCGTGCCGACGGAACTACACTAATCGTAAGTAAATAGTTTTATAATAGTAGGGACATAATTTTTGAACTTAATCAATTATGTAATTTATGTATGACAAATATCACGTTTCAATTAAGCATGACGAATGTCACCCACCCACGTCCACCCTTGCATTGGTAACGATGCGCGATGACGCGTCTGTAACTTAATCTATGTAACGTTTAATAAACGACGGCGGGTTGTGCGACTTGCGCGGGGAGAGGGTCGAGGCTCCGCCCATACGCTCAAGGACTTTAGCGGGTATACAAGCCTTAAAATGTTATCTCGTTGCAAGAATGGAACTTACTCGTGAAAATATTCGTGCTATGATTTATTACGATTTTCGGCGTGGCTTAACGCAACAACAATGCATAGATCAATTAACTTTGACTTTTGGTGATGAAGCTCCATCAAAAACTACTGTGTATCACTGGTTTAGTGAGTTCAATCGTGGACGTAGTATGCTTACGGACGAAGTTAAGGAAGGTCGCCCGAAATCGGCCGTTGTACCACAAAATATTGAAGCAGTGCGGAAACTTATAATGCATGACCGTCATGTTACGTATCGCGAGATAGAGGCAATTCTGGGGATATCTATGACGAGCATTAATAAGATATTACATGAACATTTAGCTGTAAAAAAAATTTGTTCGCGTTGGATACCGCACAATTTAACTAAGGATCAAAAAGAGGCTCGCGTCGAATGGTGCAAAAAAATGTTGAAAAAATATAACCGTGGTGACTCAAAAGCTGTTTATAATATCTACACAGGTGACGAATCTTGGATATATGCGTATGATCCCGAAACTAAACAGCAATCAACAGTGTGGGTGTTTCAAAATGAGCCGAACCCTACGAAAGATACTCGTGCAAAAAGCCCCTTGAAGCAAATGGTCGCGTGCTTTTTTGGTATGAATGGCCATGTGGCTACAGTGCCACTAGAAAATCGTAAAACGGTTAATTCGGAGTGGTACACGACCATTTGCTTGCCAGAAGTGTTTGAAGAAATACGTAAAGACAACCAACGACGCAGAATCATTCTTCACCATGACAACGCCAGCTGTCATACATCACGCGAAACAACTTGATTTTTGGAAGGTCAAAATATAGAATTAACGGGTCACCCACCGTACAGCCCTGATTTGGCACCCAATGATTTTTATTTATTTCCAAATGTAAAGAATAAATTACTTGGTCAACGATTTTCGACCCGTGAAGATGCGGTCGACGCGTTCATACAACACGTTTTGGAGATGCCTCAATCAGAGTTTTTGCCACTGATTGAGGCATCTCCAAAACGTGTTGTATGAACGCGAAAGTTTAAAAATTGGTTTACACGTATGCAAAAGTGCATCGATCATCACGGAGAATATTTTGAAAAACAATAAAACTATATTTAGTAATGTACGTTTCATTATTTTTTCTATTCCGGATACATAAGTAGCAGCCCTCGTATATAGTAATTGGCCCCAAGTGCAAAATGGCATCCTAGTAAATGATGCAGTAGGTACTTACATTCTCATAATTTGAAAACAAGTTAGCGGTTGCGCTTAGGTACTCGCTTTATAAATAATGTTACATACAGTTTACTAAATGAAACCTTATTCAATAAAACAGTTGGTAAGCATTATACCACGAAATGTATAATACTCAAACTAAAACATTCTGCTACTCGAAAGGTGGCATTTTGAAACGTGACTTTATAAAAAAAAACAAGCCAACTGTACAGTTGGTTAATTGGTAACCGTGAGGTTGGGAATTAAAACGAAATCTTTTGTTAAGTTGACACATAATCATTTGGCGAAATGTAATTATGCGAAAAATTTGTTGCGAACTGATAATCGGGAATACAATTTTCGGCAAAAAGTCAGGGAACCGTAGCAATTGTGTACCCCTTCGAGACTGTTTTTTTATACAGGGTGTGGCTTGGAATAGGAGCAAAAAATGAAACGGTAGACTATTGAGCTTGTGAGCAATCATTTCCAGGTGGTTTTAGTTGCAAAAAAAAGGTTTTTTTTTTATATTTTTTTCTTTAAACTAAGTTCACGTGTATTTTTTACTCTTCTGGGGTGACACAAGTAGTTTTTTTTATTTAAAAAACACTAAAGAGAACAAAAAAAATCAAAAATCAAAAATATCTTTTAAAAAGAAAAATGCAAAACTATTATGACTCATTACACGATGTTACCTCAAAATCTGCATTGACTGCTGTGCTATGATCTCGTTGTGCCAAGATACATTATTTGAAGGTCATAATCATAACTTTAGATCAACATTACTCCGAATAAAAAAAAAACATTGGACACAAGGGGTTACTACAGATGCCCTAAGGAAGCGTCCTTTTAAATATTTGCCCCTGTTACAGGCCACACCCTGTATAAAAGTGGTAAGTACATAACACTGTCTTCCACCTATACTTTAATACTTGGTTAAAGTGTTTGCCCTTAGTGTTGTGTTAAATAAAAATGGTAAAAAAACGGATTTGTTTGGATACCGCAAAATATGATTTATCATCATCATCACCATCATATGAGCCGAAAGACGTCTACTGCTGGACATATGATTATTAAATTAAAGTAATTAAGTTTACAAAAAAGTCAAGTTGGCGAAAAAGTTAACCCACCAAAAAATGTAGTGTTCGATTACAAAAAAAATAAGTAGGTATAATAAAATTGTGTCAGGTCACCCAAAAAGTCAGCTTGCCAAAAAAATACTAAAGCATGTGTTAATTTCATCCGGTAGTCTTATCTTATCGAACTAGGTTTAGTGTCGTGGGCTCTTAGACTAAGAGGAATCGTTACACTCATTGAGGTCTCCCGAGTATGAAAAGTGATGTTGTCGCTCTCTATGAGGGTATAACTATGATGTCACAAACATGGCGAAATATGGTATTCATTTTTATTTATCAACAATTACCCAACCGATTTCGGCAAATGAGCTAATTAAATAATACACGTTATAGTAGATAATTAAATAAATAAAATAAAACAAATATCTATATTTAAAAAAATACACTATTTTAAAGTCACCTATTGTAGTAATTCCTCCATAACTTCTCATTGGATTTTCACAAATGAGGTATCAAATGATGAGTGTAGGGTAGGGTATTCGTGTTATAATTCGAGTAAAGGCACATCGTAAAATAAAGTGTGATTTGGCAAATATCATTCATTCATAAAAGTATATTTTACAATCTAGCCGAATGAATCAAATTTGCTTGTATCGACTCGACCGGTGCCCGCACCGTTGAATTCAGGTCATCCAGCCATTTCTAGGAAATATGCAGACTATTGATTTCAGCCCGGTTGCTCGAGTTCCTAGAAACCATGCTGAATCAACATCGGTTTCCGACCTCTGACCGCTCCGGTTACACCCGTCTCCGCGTCCCTCGCCTTACCCTCCCGGGGCCTTTTCGTAGCGCGTATGTTCTATCTTTATTAATATAATACCGGTTTTAATAAATGAATAAATCTTAAAGGTTGGCTCTGCGGCAAATTCGGCGGAACTCCTCAAGCGGCGCAAGTACACAGCCATCAATAGTGGCTACCTTTTTGCTCCGTTTGGGGTTGAGACTATGGGACCGTGGGGGGAAGCGCCCATGAACTAGGTATTTAAGGAGTGTTCCAAACGCTTGGTAGAGGTGTCGCGCGACCAGAATCTCTCTCTCAGGTGATTTGGCCGCCGCACGCCGCACCGGTGTGATTCAGGCTTGAAGGGAGCAATAAACGAAAGCTCTTGAGCTATTTTGCCTCCGATACGGTTCTCTGGCCTTGGCTTATAATACCACTGAGTAATGTATTTTTATCATTTCGTGCAATTCCGTGAAAATTCTATAGGTACTTGTTGCGAAAGCGTCAAGAAATCTGCTTTACTTATATCATCGACTTCTCAGAGACTATTATTTATATGCAAACATTTTCATCATACGTTATAAGCTAAGCAGCCTGGGAGTCTAAATTTAGCTTAGGTGGCCTACCCCCGCGCCACCCTAATGGGATGTTCCTTTTTTATTACGGGCCTGCGTTGCGCAGTGCACGTTCAGGAAGTACTCGCAGCATGCGAATCCCGGCGACCTTCGGTGCATCGATCAATAATGCATAAATGCCGGTAAATGCGTCGTGGATTTTGCCGGGCCTCGCCTGCCATGCGCCGAGGTTTCGCGCGGCACCGGCCGGCTCACAGCGAAGCAACAAGTTCACAAGGGCAGGTTAGCTCCCGATCAAAGTTTGTCGCGTGACGGTTGAGAGATTTGAAATAAGAACCGGCGCGGTGTGAAGAGGCTTTTTTCAATAAGGTTAGTCTCTAAACTTAAAAATTGCTGCCTTTTGTTCGTTTAGCTTCTAATTGCGTTGTTGTTTGGTTAAAATCCCGCTGGTTTACATACAGAATTACCATTACAAGCTTTTATTATATAATTCTCACGTTGCCCTCTATATACATTATGGAAGCAGCACTCTTTGTTAGGAACAACTCGCACTTTTTCACCAAAAACATCGTTAATTCGCAACGAAGGAAAAATTACAAAGTTCAATTACAACTACCCGCCTCAAAATTAGAAACGTACAAAAAAGGCCCGTGCTACCGATGCATACTTGTAGCAAACAAACTACCAGAATATAAATGAAATTGAAGACCCCCTTATTCATAAAACTTAAAATGCCTCTGCTAAATAAAATGTGCTTTGTCCCTTTCTTACGAACACAAATGTCAATGTGACAGATAAGGACAAACGAATTTTAACGCCATTTTAGTTTATGAATACGGCCGAAAGTGTTCAAAAGGGAACAAAAAAAATTGCTCCTCAATAAATGCTACTATTCTACAGATGAGTAGCGGAATGATGAATCTCTGCCCAAGTAAAACAATCGCATGTAATAATAATGATATTTTTCTTTTTATTTATTTAATAATAATAATGTGATAATAAATAAGTAGGTAAATTATAATAAATTATAATGTATAATATTATATTATTAATTACATAATTTACAAATATATTATACTTAATAAATAAATAAAATGAAATTGAATTAATGTAATCAGCAGTCTTACAGGTATTAATAAAAAATAATAAATAATAAAATAATAGCATAATAAAATGATAAATAGGCTTCTAATCTCATGCCTCGAACATAAGTGCCAGAATGCGGTTAATTCAATTTAATGGATGTGTGTATAGTAGTTAAGTAGCTTAATTCACCTAAGTAGTAGTAGCTTTAATTTTAAGAAATACTTGCTGTGCCCTAACAGGGTTCATGTGTGAACCTACCCTAATGTAACACCAATTTGTACCACATGATAACTATATGCAATAAATGAATTATGAATTAACCAGAAACATTTGTACACGGGCGACCTTATCCCCTCCAGCTAACCTATGCAAGCAAGTTGTTGTGACAAATTGCTAGGTGTGTAATGGCCTTTATTAAAGATTATTAAATTAAACGCCATTTGAATGAACTCCTTTGATGCAATTCGGCCAACTCAAATAATCTAAAGTAGGTATAAAGTGCCGAGTCGAATCCGGCCGCTAGTGATTACCTGATTACTGATTAGTCCTTTTTTTTCAGCCGTGGCGTTTCTGGAGTTTGACGGGCCAGTGGCAGTGCAACGTGCCCTGGCGCTCTCAGGCACCGCCAAAATCAACGGCAAGCCTGTCTACGTGAACAAGTTTGAGGTCAGAGAATAAAGGACCAAGAGCCAGACCACATCTAATGCAACAGCGCTTCGACGCTTTCAACTGTTTATTGTAGTGTCATTTCAACGTTTCATAGAAGATTTACACTTTGAACTGTTTAATTTACTCGCATTTCAGTTTCATATGCGGTTTATAATTTGATCTGATTACTTTACTCGCATTTCAAAGATTCATAGGCGATTTATACTTTACGTTGGTTAAATCTCTTATTTATAAGTTTGATAGAAGTTTTATACTTAGGCATATTTAGTTTACTGGCATTTAATTCTATTCAAATATAAATTAGATTATTTATAGAGATTTTTGAGCCATATTATTCACCCCCATTTCAACCACAGATAAAGCTTAGCCCGCGTACTGCCTACCCTCTTTTATGACATGTGTTCTATGTTCATCAGACTTTACTTAAGCCTCCCAATTGTTGATATTGAGTTTTTGATATACATCCGTATCATTGTAGTAAGGCATATGTGCAGGTTTAAGTGGGTCTATGTCGCGAGGTTCGTGTGAGGGGTTTCGAGTTATTTCAAGTGTAGGGTTTTACCTCATTAGGTTAAATTTTAGTTTAAGCTTGTCTTTAAAGAATCCTATAGCGATTGATGCATTAAAGCCCGTTTTGTCAAGTTAATACAGAAAAGAGCATGGAAAGAGCCTTTTTCTTATTGCGATTAAGAATTATAGCCCATTTCAAAAGGCGATTTAAGATTTTCCATGTCACGTGCTATCATATTTATTTAGGTATCAAAAGAATATATAATTTCTCATCTACGTATGCTTGGGATTATTTCAATTCTTTGTGTATAGATATTAACGAAATGCTGACCCTTGCGATGGGTCCGTTGAATGCTATACGCGATTTACATTAGTTCACAATCCTTAATGCCAATTTTCGGACTGCAAGTAGACTTTGATTAGTGTAATACTAATAGCAACTTCACAGTCTGTGCAATGGTCAACTTTACATTATGGGTCATAATTATTGTTTTGCTTTATGTTTATGTATGTTTAGTCATATATTCCTCGTATAGATCGCTCTGGTATCCTTATATTTACTAGTTGAGTTTTTGAAGCGATCAGCCGCATCCAAATGTTTCTGCATTGCAGTCCTATTATTAGTTATAAGGGGACGATACACCTGCGATATTGGCGTACTGCCAGGCAGCGCCACAGAGCGCCACCACGCTAGTATGGAGTGACCTTGATTTGGCAGGCCGCCGTGTTTCCGACACTTATCCACACGGGCCGAAATCACCTGCCGCGGCCTGCATGCCGTCCTCTAATTTCGTTCGTGTACGCCTTCTATAGAGCGAGAAAACCAATGTAATTAACTTAGAGTATATATTCTCTTCTCTCTATGTGTTCAAGTATATATCAACGTGGAAGCGATGAGGTGTTTCGACAGGTTGTGAATTGCGTAAGCACCGCATCTTTTATCGCTGCGATTTCGTTGCGTGCGGCGGCTCTTAGATGCAGGCCAGGGCCCTTAGGCCATGGCATTTGGGCCCCCCTCAGGGAGTTTGTGTACAGGTCGCGCCACCAGGACTCAACCCCTAGGCCGTGGCCTTGTAGGCTCTGCTTAGATGCAATGGACCCGATTCTACAGTGGCCTCTAAACTTCCTAATTTTATATAGGTGTCGCTAAAACACTTTGCTATCTATGAGCAGCTGTCATAATTAAATGACAGCGCTAATTTGAATCTGACGTTTCTTATTTTAGGCGGTCCATACAACTTACTTAGCTGCCTAAATGCTATTCTAAATATGTCGTTTTTAATCTGCCGCCTAATTTATGTCTAAAAATTAGAAAATTTAGTTTTAGGCTAGTTAAGCCATGTTGCACGTAGAATCGGGTCCCTTTTTGGCTTCAAGTTCTTGGAGAGAGTGTAGACTGATAGGAATGATGCTAACACTAATGAAATAAGAAAGTCTAAGTCATAAATACATTCCAGCGATACTGAACAACATACAAGCTTGCATGGATGTGATCGAAGCGAAAGAAATTTAGTTCCAGTAATAATGACGAAAAGTACTTAAAACCAACCGGTACCGACATCTATTGTTTCATTGTTATCTTCAAGTGGGGTTGTAAAACAATTACGAATACACGATAGAACAGTCGCAACTCCAGTACTAGTGCCACACTGCGGTCGGTTTTAAGACGTCTCTCGCACGTTAAGTGCATTTTTGTCATTTTAACTAGAACAAAGTGTATATACTGCGTGGAACGGAACGATGGACTTTCCCGCAAGAGGATTTTTATTGAGAATATCTTTGTATGGAGCGTTGGCCGACTGGAGCGACGAGCTCCAACAAATGTAAAAAAAAATCGCGTCAAAAAAATAGTTTATCTGGAAAACGTGACGTACTAGCGCTCAATAATCCCCCTCTTGCAGGAAAGTCCATCGTTCCGTTCCACGCAGTATACTACGGTCCTAAATATGTAAGGACCGTTGCATTTGGCGTTTCTTGGTCTCTGCCAACCACCGCGCGATACGGGCGTGAGTGCATGTAATGTGAGTACTGTAAGGGTGTGGGCCTATTTAATATTAGGCACAGCACGTAGTGACCATTTGTCGTTAATAGCCTTGCTGCTTCGAATCTTCGCTTGCTAGGAACTTTTGAAACTTGGTCCAAAATATGCAGGGTTGAATAACTGTTACCTATTTTTTAAGTTCGTGAACACCCTGTATTAACCAAATATTTAAATATCTGTTATCATATTAAGTATACAATATTTCAATGAAATTGATGTGTCAATGTTAAATTCTAAGTAGGTATTAAGCTCATCTAATATTTCATAACTTATCGCCCGTTTAGTGCAAAAACCGAGCAGCCGCATATACGAAATGTAAATAAAATTAACAAAAATGACAGTACAAACGACAACACTGTTAATTGACCATCCTGTGTTTGTATAGAACCTTATTGCAATGCACTTAAGGTGCACCGATGGTCAGTTAGCTGTGATGTCGATAGTACCTATTTAATGTGTCTGGTGACTTCATCCAATCCTCATCAACTCAATATTATGGTTTCTGGCTTTAGAATTAGCCTAGAAGGTAGGCCATTTTCATTGCAGTAACAGTTGCATACATTGTTGGTTTTTTGTAGATGACAGATATGATGACATCTTTGAAAAGATTCCCTCCCTACTGCGTCACGCTACCATCACGATATCATCCAATGACGTAATATATAAATAGACCCTTAAGGAAACGCTACACGAGCGCAATCTGAACGAGAAGGACTGCCAAGCAAGGTCACAGAAAATCTAGTGTGGAGTGACCTTGATTTGGCTGGCCTGCATGCCGTCCTGCCGATATCGGCCCGTGTAGCGTCTCCTTTACGTAACCTACGCGGCCGAAAGCGGCTCGGACTACATGCATCCCGATTCCCGATTCCCAGGCTTGCCAGCCCGATTGATAATCCATTTTGGACTCAAAAATACATTAAGTCGGTTTTTGCAACTAGGGCACGTCCAGTTGTGAATTTTATCTAACTCTTAAATAGAGCTTAATTAGAAGGTAAGGAAGTTTGGACAATTCGCATAGCGAACGAAAACACGCGTTGAAATCATTCCTCGTCTGTACGTAGTTTAGTTATAAGTATATGTCTAATATAGCTATAGCCCTTTCCACGAAGCTGCAAGTTACAATTTTAGAGGCCTAATTGACAACACGGGCGCTTGAATAACAACTACTTGTAGCCATTTGACCTGTGTTGTCGTTTTCGTGAAACGGGTTACAGGACTCAGTTACTGGGCCTGAAAATATAAGCATAACCGAGGTCTATCTAATTTATGTAGGTTACTGATATATATATATATATATATATGTATTATACCTATGGCTATCACGCAGGACATCAACTGACGTCCATCTTGTTAATTTGATTGTTTAATGAATTAGTGTTGGCAGTTTCATGTTATTCTAGGTAATAGGCATTTTAGTTTCTGGTAGCTGAAACCCGTGTCGCCTGACATCGGGCGCAGAGGCGCAACCGGAGGATTGCCGGATGTCGCCTGACATTTGGAAGTCGTGTCGCCCTCTCTCAGCCGGCGTCGCTGGGATGTGTCGTGGGACATTTGAGTTGAATAATCGATGTTATGTGTTTATACAATAAGCTAGGTTAAGTGTAATAAGACCTTAACTAAACGTGCCAAAAATATTGCTGCTTGTTTATTTAGATTTGATTGAATATTACATTTAAGCTTTATTTGTATTTGTGAGCTATTATTAGGTACTTGAAGTTTTGGAGGTTTATACTTATAAAAATATCCTGTGTTTATGTTTTAACTATAAGTATCCCGATTACAGGGTATTTTGTTAAATCGAATCTAAGTAGTATGATTTAATAAAGGAATATTGATGTAGCCGGATGTTTTTACTTATTTACTACCTGCTCAACTTCCGTTCCTACTGAACACCCTGCGAATGACATCGCCCTTTGTTGGCCCTTGCATCAAAGTATCGATCAACAATTAAAACTCCTGAACCAGAATATTTAATTTCTCGATAATTGGTGAGTATACATAATGCATCGACTTCGATTGTTTTCTTCATGGGGTGTCATGGGTATAACTAACGAGTATTAGAAGAAGGCTAGGCATCAACATCAACAGCGAGTACATCACTCACCTTCGGTTTTCTGATGATAGTAGTCTCGGCTGAGACCATGGAGGACTTGAGTACTATGCTCGATGACCTCAGTAAAGCCTTCGAGCGAGTTGGTCTAAGGATGAATATGACTAAGACGAAGATTATGCCAAATGTCCATGTAGTACCAACTCCCATTACAATCGGACACTTTACGCTCGAAGTTGTAGACGATTACTCCTCCAACTTTCAGAAATAGGTCAATCGTCGAATCCGACTCGGCTGGGCAGCGTTCGGGAAGCTACGGCACATCTTTTCGTCCAATATTTCGCAATGACTCAAGACGAGTCTTTGACCAGTGTATGTTGCCAGTGATGACGTATGGCACTGAAACGTGACTTTATAAGAAGGCTCAAAGTCGCCCAAAGGGCTGTTGGGAGTTTCTCTGCGTGATCGCATCGGAAATGAGGCTATCCGCAGCAGAGCCAAGGTAACCGATATAGCCTTCCGAATCGCTAAACTTAAGTGGCAGTGGACGGGGCACATAGCACGTAGAACCGATGGCCGTTGGGGCGGAAGGGTTCTCGAGTGGCGACCACGTAACGGAAGGCGCGGCGTGGGTAGACCCCCACAAGGTGGACTGATGACCTGGTAAAATCATTTCGTGTAAAGTGATTGTCAAGACTCCGTAGCTCATATCTTTCAGCGTGAAAAATTAGAGCCAAGCTTCCTACTCCACACGGCTTGGCTAAAAAGTATAGCTTTTTAGGGATATTCCTCCTGGATTCCTATCAGAAGGTTGGATTGAAACGCTTGTTGATTGTACACGAACAGAATGGATTTTTATTGTCAAAATGCTCGCTTATATAGGAGATTTACACAGTGAGAGAGATATAGCCTCCGCGCGGGGCGCGCGGGGAAGGTGCGTCTGCCGCGGCGCATGCGCGTTGCGCCCGCGCAGGCAGGTCGGGCGAATAAAACCACGCTGTCCGCCGGCGCCCGTCCTTTCGCTCGCCGGCCGCCGTGGAGTTAACACCGTCTCGTCGATCGCCGTGCCCCGCTCCGCGCGCTCGCTGCTAGAAGACGCGACGAATCCGACGAGGGTGCTGCAGGCTCCGGAATACAAACTGCCCTTCTCAGTGCAATTTAAAACTGCTCTTGTCAGAGCACGCCACGTGTTTCCCTGCTTAACCGCAGTGCCAGACGATCGATCTGTTTCTTGTTAATACTGTGTCAATCGATGTGTATTATTTAAGTATGTTCCCACAGGGTTCCCCTTCAAGCGAAGCGTACCGGCAGGCGGATGGTGCGGCCTCGGCGGGATGTTCTTGCAGGTACGTGGATGGTCGTGGTTGTGTCTGGTTCATTTCTTCGTTTCAGGATTCCTTTTCTGGGTTGTTTGTCGTTGTTGTTTTGTTGCGATGTCGGTAAACTCGGTGGTACAGTCGGTTGCGTAGTTATATTCGATGTTGCAGGTGTGGGTATATTCGTTGAACTCGTAGTTGTAGCTGTGTTTGTTGCGCTCGAAGTTGCAGGTATGTTTGCTGTGCTCGTAGTTGTAGGTATGTTTAGCTCGGTGTCGGCGATGATGAATGCGGGTTTTAGGCGGTCGATCGAAATATTCGCTTGACGATTAGGTAGCTGCAGAGTGAATACTTTGTCGCTGCGATTTAGTACTCGGTAAGGTCCGTCGTAAGGTGCTTGTAGTGGCTTCTTTACAGCGTCGACTCGTACGAATACTTGTTCGCAGGTTTGGAGGTCGCGGTGGACGAAGATAGGTTTCTTGTTGCCATGCGGGGTAATTTCTGTCGGCGTTAGGCTTCGTATGGTTGCTCGTAGTTTTTCGACGAAATCGGAGTCCAAGGTGACGTCATCGCGCGTAGGTAGTAATAGCTCGCCGGGTAGTCGTACACTGCAGCCGTAGGTGAGTAGGGCTGGGCTTACACCGGTGTCTGTGCGTAGTGCGGCTCGTAGTCCGAGTAGAACACTAGGTATTGTGTCGATCCATGACTTCTCGGTTTGTAGTCTGGCCTTGAGTGCGGCCTTGAGGCTTCGGTGCCATCTCTCCTGCATTCCGTTAGCAACAGGGTGGTACGGTGTTGTGCGGGCTCTTTCGATGCCGAGTAAGCGGGTGAGTGACGCAAATACTCGGCTCTCAAATTGCCGTCCTTGGTCGGTCGTGATAATTGCAGGGCAGCCGAAGCGGGAGATCCATCCTTCGTACAGGGCTTTAGCGACTTCTTCGGCGGTGATCTCGCATAAAGGTATTGCTTCGGGCCATCTCGTTGCGCGGTCGATCATTGTGAGTAGGTATTTGTGTCCGCTGGCGGTAATAGGCAGCGGTCCTACAAGGTCGACGTGAATGTGTTCGAATCTTGTTGATGGCGGGAAACTCGAAATGGGGCTTGCGGTGTGTCGTTGTATCTTCGCACGCTGGCAGTGAACACATGCTTTTGCCCATTTGCCTACGTCGGCATTTAGTCCGGGCCAAAAGTAGCGTTGAGCGACGAGTTTTCGTGATGTTCGGATTCCGGGATGGCTTATGTTGTGTACTACGCTGAAGGCGGCGCGACGATGTTCTTCAGGTACGTAAGGTCGTAAGTCCGCGATTGATGTTTCGCAGTACAGTTTTGTTGTAGTTCCGGGAATCGTGATTCGTTTCAGCGATAGGTTGTCTTGCTGTGCGAGTGCTCTGATGTTGTCGCTGTCTCGTTCTTGCGCTCTTGCTAGTTGTTCGTAATTGATAGGAGATGGGCAGGCGATTGCTTCGATTCGAGATAGGGCGTCGGCAGCGGCGTTCTGAGTCCCGGGAATGTGTCTTATATCAGTTGTGAATTCGCTGATATATAGCAGCTGGCGGTTGCGGCGCGGTGACTCGTTGTTTGTGCTAGTCTTCGTAAATGCGTAGGTGAGCGGCTTATGGTCGGTGAAAATTATAAGTTCTCTTCCTTCGAACATTTTTCGGAAGTGCTTCGTACTCAGGTATATTGCGAGTAGTTCTCGGTCGAAGGTGCTGTAGCGTGTCTGAGCTTCTGAGAACTTTTTTGAATAGTAGCCGAGCGGTTGCCACGCGTTCTTGATGTACTGGTTAAGCGAAGCTCCCGCAGCCTTGTCGCTCGCATCGCTGAATATCGCTAGCGGGGCGTGGTGGGAGGGGTGCGCAAGCAAAGCAGCGTTTTGAATGCTCACTTTGCATGCGTCAAATGCTTCGTCGGCTTCTTTGTCCCAACTGATTTCTGTTTTGTCACGCTTCTTCGCATTGTGCAGATATTTGCAGAGTGGTGCTTGAATTTGTGCAGCGTTGTGAATGTTTTCACGGTAAAAATTGATCATGCCGAGGAATCTTCGCAGCTCGTCGATGTTCTTCGGCTTGGGATAATCGATGATTGCTTGCACTTTCTCGGTAGGCGGTCGGATGCCGTCTTTGCTGACCTCGTATCCCAGGAACTTGACCGTTGGCTGTCCGAATACGCATTTCGACGGGTTGATGGTGATACCGTAGTCTTCGAGTCTGCTTAGTACGGCGCGTAGATGTTTCTCGTGCGTTGTTTCGTCGGCCGATGCGACAAGTAGGTCGTCGACGAATGGAAACACGAAGTCGAGGTCTCGCAGCACTTCGTGAATGAAACGTTGGAACGTCTGTCCGCAGTTCCTGAGTCCTGGGCACATTCTCGGAAACTCGAATAGGCCGAATGTTGTTATGATGGCGCTCTTCTCGACGTCTTGCTCTGCTATTGGTAGTTGTTGGTAGGCGCGGTTGAGGTCCAATGTTGAGAATATTTGTTTGCCGGCGAGTTCGTAGGTAAAATCACGTATGCGTGGGATTGGATAGCGGTCGGGCTTGGTGATTGCGTTAAGCCGCCGGTAATCGCCACACACACGTAACTCGCCATTTTTCTTCGGTACGACGTGAAGAGGTGAAGCCCAAGGGCTTTTGCTAGGTCTGCATAGGCCCTGCTCCATCATGTTGGCAAATTCCTTCTTCACTAGTTCGTAGCGGTGCGGTGCAATCGGACGTGGTCTGCAGTGGAGTGGTGGTCCGGTTGTTTCGATGACATGCTCGACGTTGTGTTTCGGGCTGAGCTTCATGGAGGTAAGACGAGTAGTACCAGGGTAGTCGGCGAGTATGTTGTGGTACGACTGTTGCACGTCTATACTGCGCACGGTAGGTAAGTTTGCAGTACAGAGTGGTGCGTTCGTATGCAGCAAGGTTTTGCCGTCGATCAGTCGTCTCCTGGTGATGTCGACTATGATGTGGTGATGGTTTAGGAAATCTGCACCGATGATTGGCTTCGAAACTGCAGCAACGATGAATTTCCACCGGAATGGTCTGCGTAGGTTTATATCCAGCTCCAGCGTCTTCTCGCCGTAGGTTGGAATAACTGTGTTATTAGCGGCGTATAGTTGGAAGGGTAGAGGCTGCGCCTTCGTGCCGGGTGTTCTTGGTAGGACGGAGATGTTGGCCCCAGTGTCTACCAAGAAGACAAGTCTGGTAGTTCGGTCTCGTACGAAAAGGCGGTGTGATGTGGTGGTAACGCCGGTTTCCGCCGCAGCCAGCGTCATGTCTAGTTTCCCGATTGGGTTGCTGCTGCCGCCGGGATCGGTTTGAAGTTGCACGGCTGTACACATTTCTGAGCGTCCATTCCAAATCTACGATGGTAGTGACAATATGGCATCGGCGAGTTTCTGCGGCTCCGTGTGCTTCGATCTTGCGACTGCGACTGGCTTCGTGAACGCGATGGGAAACGGCGGTGAGAGCGGCTGTAGCGTTGGCCGTTGTAATTTTCACGCGGTCTTGAACGGAGCTCAGCCACTTCGAGTGATAGCCTCCTTATTTCGCCGATGAGGTATTGGGTTTCGAGAGTCGACGTAGACGTTGGTGCTGGTGGTGGCTGTGAGGGTGGTAGCACTGCGGTGGAAGCGACTGCGGCGATTTGGTGCGACGATGCTGTTGGCGTGTGCTCCATCATCTTGTCGGCGAGCAACGCGAGGTCTTCTAATGTTGTTTTGATTTTGAAAGCTTCGCTGACGGTGAGCACAGAGCGTACGTGAGGTGGGAGGTGGTCGAGCCACATCATCTGGATCGTAGTCTCGGGAAACTTTTCTTTGTTTAGTGTCTTCATACGCCGCAGGAGTTGGCTCGGTTTCTGCTCTCCGAGTTCAACTTGTGACAGCAGTTTCTTGGTCTGCGCGCTGTTGCTCTCTTCGTACACCGAAATGAGTCTGTTCTTTATGACAGTGTAGTAGTCTTCCTGGGGCGGTGAGTAGATAAGGTCGCTGATATTCTGTATGTCTTGCTTTTCTAGTTGTGCAATAACCATTTGAGCGAGCTGGGCCTGACTTCTCTTCAATTCCGCCGTCGCTGCTTCAAAGCTGCAGAACCATAGTACTGGTTGATCTCGCCAAAATGGTGGAACGCGCAGGGACAGCGATATTGCCGCCACGTCGTGGGATAATGCTGCCGGAGACGTGCTGTCGTTGCTGCTGTTGCTGCTGTTTTCTTGTGGAGTTTCGTTTTTTTTGTCGCCTGGTGCCATTTTCTTTTTGGTTCAGCGTCGGAGTCACCACTTTAGGGATATTCCTCCTGGATTCCTATCAGAAGGTTGGATTGAAACGCTTGTTGATTGTACACGAACAGAATGGATTTTTATTGTCAAAATGCTCGCTTATATAGGAGATTTACACAGTGAGAGAGATATAGCCTCCGCGCGGGGCGCGCGGGGAAGGTGCGTCTGCCGCGGCGCATGCGCGTTGCGCCCGCGCAGGCAGGTCGGGCGAATAAAACCACGCTGTCCGCCGGCGCCCGTCCTTTCGCTCGCCGGCCGCCGTGGAGTTAACACCGTCTCGTCGATCGCCGTGCCCCGCTCCGCGCGCTCGCTGCTAGAAGACGCGACGAATCCGACGAGGGTGCTGCAGGCTCCGGAATACAAACTGCCCTTCTCAGTGCAATTTAAAACTGCTCTTGTCAGAGCACGCCACGTGTTTCCCTGCTTAACCGCAGTGCCAGACGATCGATCTGTTTCTTGTTAATACTGTGTCAATCGATGTGTATTATTTAAGTATGTTCCCACAGCTTTGATGGGCACATCCCGGTCGCCGCATAGACTTCCGCGCGTGCATACGATATGAATTTATGATTATATTAAGTAGACTTAGACATCATATCCCGAGAATTTTGTTTATCTGGTATAATCAAAACCAGGGATGCCGCGGATGTAATTTTTTAGACATCCGCGAACGCGGATATTTCGATGCTCACATCCGCGGATGCGGATTTTGGGGCAAAACACTCAAAAATATAAATGAGCAACGTCTTTAGGGTCACGCAGTACTCGAACATGTTGCGACTGATTTACAATCGTTGTATTCGCTATCACCGATAGCGAATACGGCGAACCGTCAGATTACAGAAACGAAATGAAGATTCTTATTGACAAATGAAATGAGTAATGACAAAAATAATGATCACTCGCGCGGCACACACCGCGTTGGTCCCTTTCTTGTCGCGAAATGTACTAGGTCCGCATCCGCAAAAACTCCGCATACATTTTTGCGGATGCGGAGGCGGATGCAGATGTTGAAAATGATGAAGAACATCCGCGGTTGCGGATGCGGATGCGAATGTCTGCGACATCCCTGATCCAAACTCAAGTTATGAGGGTTTAAAAAAACGACGAACCGCTTCGAGAAAAGGTAGGTAGTGCGCTTGCGCTTCACTTTGGTCGTCTTTATTGGTGCGGCTTATGATATCAATCGTTAGAAGACTGAAGTAGTTATAAATAAAACCAGCTTGTGATTAAATCGATTTACTAACTTAATGCTAACTCAAAACTAAAGGCACAGAAAATATAGATGAAAGGATAAATTTATTTCTACTACTGCTACTGACTCATCTGAAGGCCAATCAAAGTCATGTTTACTGCAAAATGAAGAAGAATAAAAAACAGCTGAATGTAAGCCTGCTCAACATGTTGACGGACATAATTTATTTGTCTACGCCAACACGCCAGCAGGCATACACAGAATTATATTTCATCAAACCTAACCTTGATTGATCCTCATGCAATGTTGGTCTCATTAAGTAGCTTCTAGGCGGCACTGGGATGTCATTGCGAGAATGCTCATGTTCCTGAAAACCGCCACTGTGAAGTTTATTATACAACACTAGTTCTAAACTTTGATGTGTGTCTCCTGAATTTCTTTCGACTTGTGTGTTCCGTCGCAGAATGGCCGGTTCCTAGTTTGCTTGCAATTGCACAGCCAGTAGTCTTTCGTTTTCTCAACTGTGAACCTAATGGGTCTGAGAATAAAGTGCTTTAGATGAGTACAAACAAAAATAAACAGTAATGGCAGAAAGTGATGTGCACTCTGCATCATCATTAGAATGTCATGAATAAAATTGAACTCAAAGACCAAATTATTTCCTCTGACCACCTGAATCAGATTGGAGTACTAATAGCAGAGTGCAGCCAGGCACAACAAACAGATGTACCAGATTACAAGTGCAGTGTAATCATTGAGACCTTGCAAGGGCACTGCAGACTCCCTTAAAATTGTGTTCTATTTAACTGCTTTACTGGTGGTCACATAGTAGTTTTTTTTTCTTTATACAACAACGGTGGCAAACAAAAGTACGGCCCGCCTGATCATAAGCGGACACCGCAGCCTTTAGACTCATGCAACTCCAAAGGAGTAACATGGGCGTTGCGGACCCTTGATATGTTTGAGGATTTGTCGTGTTGACAGCTATAGGAACAAATTCCCTCGCTCTCGACACAACACATCCTCGGGAGCTCTGGCGACCTTGCTCGCCTCCAGGAACACAACACTACTACAGAGCAAGTAGTAGTGTTATTATGGCTGTGGTCTTCTGCACGGTACGACTACGAGGTACTTCCCCAGTTGGGCTGCTCCAGGCAGTGGAATATGAAGGCAGAATGGCTGGTTATGTACAGTCAGCAACATACAGTTAGTAGCAGCCAATGTACCCAATAAATTGTAAGACATCTCAGACAGACAGACTCTTAATAAAGATGTGTACTGAAATATTTGACTACTTTGGCTGCTACTAACTATATAATGCTAATTGTACTAACCAATCACCAATATGTACCATACCTTTGTGCTATCTTGAGATATATGTCTTTGTGGGTCCCATCACACAGCGGCTGTGCCTTGGACCGCCCGCAGAGGCACCAGTGGTACGTCTTGCCTTCCTGGAGCATAACCTTAAAAGGTTTCTTGTCATAAACTATACCGTTGCTCTTCTGCCCCGTGGCGGAATAAACCTCACTCAATGGATTCTTGGGTATCTCCGGCTTGGGTGCCTTTGTGACGTAACAAGCCTAAAATTTAACGTAAATAGAATTAAGATAAGGCAAATTTTAACCTACACTCCCATGAGCGTAGGTTAAAATTTGAGACCATTCTCATGTAAATAGAAACTCACTTTGTAGGTTTGTGTGATTAACCGTACAGGTAGTTTTCTGAAAATCATACTGTAATACTGTTGTCGTTTGGTTTCTATGTGATTCTAGTAATTTTCGCTAATTACTTTCGCTGTCCTACAGCCCTACTTTTTTGACGTTTAGTACACAGTTGTTCTTGTTTTTTAACCCGATTTTAGGTTATGTGTACGTTTGACAGCTGACCAACGGAGAAATTTTCCGTACCACGCAGATTATCTCTCAAAGGATCTCCAAGTAAATTATTATTGTTTGACAAAAATGAATAAACCGATTTTTCATTATTTAATTCGTGAATATTTTTTTATTAAATATGTAATTTTTATTTCATCTACCATAATAAAATAATTAAACGCATTGTAAAAAACTATTTATGACAAAAATTGATCCATTTCACGCTGTAAAAATTATATAATTTATTTATGAAATTTTTGATCACTGAAAAATCTTCGAAATTATTCGGTTTGTTTACATCCAAGAGACTTTAATTATTTCTTACGAGCCATTCGGATGTCTGAAAAAATAAATGTCAAGCAGAATTAGTTAACCATCCATCCGTAGATGAGCCATAGCCATAATAACCATCGCGGCTTTGCCATCTTTGCCAATTGCCATTGCCGTCGCGGCGCAAACGACGCTTTAATTTTAATTTATTTATCCTTAGTTTGTCCCTTTTATTTGTAACAAGTAATATAATAAGTATTCCGCAGCCGTTACCGTATTATGTCTAGAATTAGGGGAATCGAAGCCAAAAAGAAAAAGAAAATTGACCAAGGCACAACTCACGAAAAGGATGACGTGGAAAGTAAGTATTTTGGTGTGTTTCTAGATGTTTAAGAACGTTGCGACCTAGATTTTGTGAATCTAAAATTCATCGGAATACGTTTATGTAAATTTTTGTTGTTTGAGGTTATGTATGGTCGCTTTTGTTTTTGTGTTGACTCTGTTGCATCGAATACTCGACCGGGTCCGGGGTCGAGTGTGCACTGTGGAGTGGGTGACAGACGCGCGAGGACGTGCCCAGTGCTCGCTAGTAATAATCATTCCGCGGGTAGATGTTAATTTATGTGCGTTACATTTGTTGTAATTGAATTGATGTATTATTCCGATTGTGCCTCGCGTGCCACTGTCGTGTCCAATGAGCCCGTGACTGCCCCGATGACACAACCGAACAGTAATTATAACATTTTCATACATTATTTTGCATGAAACACCTGTGTTATTCTCCTAAGTTCAATAACTGTTGCAAAAAATCTCTATGAAGTCTAAAAACTTTGTTTGGATGCGGGTTTTTTTCCTGGATACTTATATCAGAGAAATATCAATGAAACAAAAGAAATGCTGTTTTTGTAAAAGATGTTCTTTGAAATGTATCATTGTGAAGTATTTATTATTAGTTAGGAATAGTAACTTTCAGATATTGTTGCCAAGATGGGTATTTTTCGTACATATGTAAGTAAGGATGTAGGTTTGTCACATTCTTTATTATGTCATAACACATCGGCTCAACAGATATTGAAGACCAAGTTATCATTGGATTCCTATAGGCAATACAAGTGCCCAAAATAGGTGATCTCATAAAGATAATGCAGATTTTAGATACTGTGTGCTTGTCATTTGTTTTCTTCAAATCAATCAAATCTGGTAACAGAGAGAAGAGTTTAGAAAGGTGATTCCAAAAATATATACAAATATATTCGTTAAAAGCAGTTATGCTTTTTAAATTCTCTTTTCATTTTACTCATTGACCATAGTTTTGTTTGGATGTGTTTGACATACTCATTTCAGTCCGAGGAAGTCATTGTCAATTATCCTACCTTGCCACTCCATAGTTTTATATTAGCTGTAAAAATGTCAATTTACACAACCAACATAGAATTGACTTAGTTCTGATATTGCATTTGATGCTGTTGATTTACTCAATTAATTGCTATAGATGCGATAATATGATGCCTCACGCTGACCCCCTCTAATTTGTATGCACCTTGTACAAATTAGATCGGGTCAGCCTGAGACAGCCTTGTCACGTATGGCAGGCTGCACGTGAGCCAAACAGTTGAGGGAGGTGTGTGCACATCTGAGCAATTTAACCCGAGGCAGGCTCACCCAGGGCCGGCCTTAACCATCGCCCCCGTGCGACTCATGCTTTAGACGCCCTATACACCCAGTAGCGTAGCGCCATGCAGGTCGCCCCACCCTAAAGCCGGCCCTGGGCTCACCTATTTGATCAAATTCGCACGCGCGGTGACCCGCCTTCTTTTGACCGCGCTCATAGTTGCCTCGGTGTGCGTGCCTCGCGTGATATGTTAGTAAAATGTACAAATTATTATTAACTAGCTTCCGCCTGCGACTTCGTCTGCGTGGACCCGGGATAAAAACTATCCTATATTATAATCCAGGTTACAAACTATCTTCGTGCAAAATTTCATCCAAATTGGTTGAACCGTTTAAGCGTGATTGAGTAATAAACATCATAATCATCATCATCATCATATCAGCTGAAAGACGTCCACTGCTGGACATAGGCCTGCCCCAAAGAGTGCCAAAGTGACCGGTCCTGCGCCACCCGCATCCAGCGGACTCCAGCAACCTTTACCAGGTCATCAGTACACCTTGCGGGGGGCCTACCCACGCCGCGCCTTCCGATTCGTGGTCGCCACTCGAGAACCTTTCCGCCCCAACGGCCATCGGTTCTACGTGCTATGTGCCCCGCCCACTGCCACTCATACAACATAATATAAGTAGGATATTTAGCGGACGAGTAACATTATTGCCAATTCTACACACCGCTAAAAGTCATTATCGTCATCATCATATCAACCGAAAGACGTCCACTGCTGGACATAGGCCTCCCCCAAAGAGTGCCACAATGACCGGTCCTGCGCCACCCGCATCCAGCGGACTCCCGCGACCTCCGCTAAAAGTACATATATGGTGCTATTTATTAGCTGTGAACTACACTAATTTATACATACTTTTTTGAACTATATTTCAAACCAGCTAAAAACTAGCTACGTCCATCATTTGGAAGAGTGTAAGTTTGCCAGTGTCGTTTTTTTTTCCTTTTAATGGCAATTTTAAGGTTATTTTTTTGGAATCTAATTATGGTTTCAAGTATAAATAGAAAAAAAACGAATATGACTACTGTGGGGTTTAAAAGACAGCTTATGTACGAAATATTTGATATTTTACAGTAGCTTGTAAAGGAAAACGTGAAGAGACGGTTCTCATCCCAACTAGGTTTATTTTTCCTTCTGGACTGTATGTACCTACCTAATACTTGGAAGGTCATGGCAGTCGCTTTCGTAGAACTAGTGCCTACGCCAAATCTTGGGAACATTCTATGGCGGACCCCGTGCTTTAGTGTGTACACCAGAGGTGTAAGAGGCACCGAGGCGGTGAGCGAGAAAAGAATCCACCAATAGCTTTGCTGGACGCGTTCCCGCATCGCTTCCTATTGGTGCATATTTTCTCGCTTGCCGCCTCGCAGCCTCGCACGGCTCTGGTGCGCTGGCGCGTCCTTAGGCTAGAACCGGGAAAAACGACAGGTGGATGATTGTGAACATATCTTTGTCGTCAATTGCGCATTTGAATTGATGAGCCCTTTGCTTCATGGCTACGAGTAACTCAGCGAAAGTTCATGAATGTTTCAACTTGCGTTTTTCTAAATTGCTTTGCTTGATAATTGTTTTTTAAAATGTAATATGGCGATAGTATTATAAGAGCGAGGCGAACGAAGTTTTCCGTTTCTGTTTGGGCTAAAATTATTTCGCTGTCCGCATGTTCTCCCCTACAGGTCGCATTTCTCAACCGATTCTCGTGAAATTTTGTGAGCCGGTTCAATAATTCTACAGTTTAAAAACTGTAGAATTATTGAACCGGCGGCTAGACGGCTAAAACGGGACATAATTACTAAGACTCCGCTGTCCGTCCGTCTGTCTGTCTGTCCGTCGGCCACCAGGCTGTATCTCATGAACCGTGATAGACAGTTGAAATTTTCACAGATTATGTATTTCTGTTGCCACTATAACAACAAATACTAAAAAACTGAATAAAATAAATATTTAAGGGGATCCCATACATCGAACGTGATTTTTTGTCGTTTTTATAGATAATGGTACGGAACCCTCCGTGCGCGAATCCGACTCGCACTTGGCCGGCTTTTCGTCAATTCAGTTTTTGATTCAAGTTTTTCATATATTTTTTTAAACATACCCGCGAGTTTGTTTAATGTTAGAATAGAGATCTATGATTAGCATGGCGATTAAAAACTGAATATGATAACGATGATGATGGTGGTACAGTCGCCATCAGATATATCGGAGCGGCCAAGTGCTCACAAATATCTGAACACGTCTCTAATGCCTTGACAATAGAGACGCGTTCAGATATTTGTGAACAGTTTGGCCGCTCCGATATATCTGAGGGCGACTCTACCACGTGGTGGAGCAGGGTCCTTGCGTTCTTGGCATACACGTAGTGAATCCATTTCGGTGCATTGCTGTTTGTTAAAACATGGAACTATTTTGGTATTTTGCACAAATTTAGTCATTCTTTCTTTTTTAACAAATTGGTGTTTGTGACCGTTTCGAGGCAATATTCATATACCTACTTACATATTTGTGCATGCATGGCAGTTGCTTGCTAAACTTACTGCCTACGCGAGTGCTGGTTGATGCCCATTTGTATTCTTCTCTTGGAAACATTGTGTAAATTAACAATACGTTTGGCCAATTTTCAGGTTTAATAATGGCTTACCTTTTGTGGAGGGGTCAATATTACACTAGCGATGTGCGAACATTTTCATATATTTGACGCCTCGTTCACTTTGGCAGTCTTTGGGAGACTCTTTGTTATTCCGATAGCGGGATGGACATATGCTATATTTTTAAAATCTGTGTAGACGTGCCTCGGCGAGCCACCCGCCCAAAGCACGCAGCCGAGTATGCCAATGGTGTAGACACGGCTAATGGAGCTGCATACTTTACAAAACTAAAATATCAGTATAGACTAGCTGACCCCGCGGTTCGGGCTGCGTATTACAAAGAACACAGGGATGAAAAGCTTGAAATCGGTTGTGTAGTTTCGTAGGTTTCCCCCATATAAAAAACTCGGAAATATTTCCTCTTTATAATATTTATATAGATTCGCAAAACTGGTGCCAATGGGCGGGGCACATTGCACGTAGAACAGATGGCCGTTGGGGCGGAAAGGTTCTCGAGTAGCGACCACGTACCGGAAGGTGTAGCGTGGGTAGACCCCCCAAGGTAGACTAATGACCTGGTAAAGGTGCGGGTGGCGCAGGACCGGTCATGGAGGCTATGTCCAGCAGTGGACGTCTTTCGGCTTATAATATATGATGATGATGACGACCGGCTTAGCCTAGTTGGTAGTGACCTTGCCTACGAAGCTAAAGGTCCTGGGGTCGAATCCCGGTAAGGGCATTTATTTGTGTGATGAGCACGAACATTTGTTCGTGAGTCATGGATATTTTCTATGTATTTAAGTATTTATTTATCTATATAAGTTGGATTATCGTTGTCCAGTAACCAGCAGCTTAGTTATAGTTCAGGGGGTGTGTTGCACCCGGGCGCACGTTCCTAGAGGGCGGGCGCCCCTTTTACATTAATAAAGTAAGTTTATACCGAACCTCCAAAAACGGAAAATGGTAACGATATTCTTTTAAAGATGACATTGTATAGCAACTTTTTAAACAGTAATAAAAATAAATACTAACTACCAACATATATAATTGTGAAAGTACAATAACTAGACATTACAAAAAAAAATTGAATTTTAAGTGATAATTATGTAACAGTACCTAACCTATTGACTTTAAAACATATATTTTACCAATAAAGATCTGTATTACGTATTTCTGTACAACGTCAACTTATTGTTCATCTGAATGATAATGTCAGTCAAAGACCATTAAGTGACAATTAAAGAGCTTGATAAGTCGTAACTGGTTACGAAAAGACTATTAGAAATCATCCTATGTGTGATTTGACGTCATCGGCACGAAAACGACGGGTCCTGATGATGATTTATATAATAATAACTAGCTGTCGCCCGCAACTTCGTCCGCGTAGAACTTGATTGCTATTACATCATTGTGGGCGGAACCTCAATTATCGCCGACCCAAACAAAGTTCTACCATCTTAAGGGATGATTTCTGATATAAAAACTATCCTATATCCTTCCAAGGGTCTCAACTCATCTGTATGAAAAATTTCATCTAAATCCGTTCACGGATTAAGCGTAAAAGGTAACAGTGCGATGAGTTCATTAGTTTAAATTGCAAAATTTCAACTGAAAACTCCGTTTTTACAAATATAATACCTTAAGAATCATCAACAGACGTTTCTGCTTAAATTGTATATTTTTTCATAATGTAGGTACCTAATCAAATCCGTCCAGTAGTTTTACTTCGTTAGTTTGGGCTACCTGTATAGTTCTGAAAGCAAACTTATCTAATGCTAAAAGACGGAGAACTTTCCATCTCCATCCACCGTCCCGATTTAACGGTGTTAGAGAATAAATTATTCTGATTAAGCCCCTTTACCCCCTTATTTCACCCCTTTAGGGGGCAAATAGATCTACATATTATAAAAGAAACCTGCTGTCCTGCTTTCATGTTTCTAGCCACAGTTTAATATTAAAAATCACACATTACTTATGTATGCACAAATATTTGCGTGATAAGCATGAATATTTGTTTCCGAGTTTTGGATGTTATCTAGGTATTTATAACTATTGAATATATCGTCGCCTAGTAGGTACCTATAACGCGAGCTTACTATAAGATACATTACATTAAGATTGTCCCCTATTATTCATTAATTTTATTTTATGTGTACTATATACAGGGCGTCCCAAACTTATGGGACATGAAGGGGAAGTACCTTAAATATCGTAGATAGTGAATTTTGCTCAAAGAAGACTTTATGTTATTTTTAAAAGTTAGTAATTCTGCATTCATAGATTTTCTAAAAATTACTTGCTTCGTCTGGGAATCGAACCGACTAAAATGTGAAAAAAAAATCACCCTTTTTTATGATGCCAATCGAAAGAACAGCTAAAAAATAATAACTCAGCTTAAGTAACATAGTATTTTAAAATAAAGGAACAACGTGAAATTAATCATTTTAATCAAATAAAAAACATACATGAAACTGCCGTAGTCAATTAAGTAGGTATTTTTTTGTAAATTAATTAATTAAATGCTCAAAATGTGATCCCTCTTGTCTTACGCAAATCGCCAATCTATTTTATTAGATGGTCGGCCAGATCCCCGGACCTCACACCATTAGATTTCTTCTTTTGGGGATACGTGAAAGATATGCTATACAAAAAGCGATACGAGAACGTAGGCGAGTTGCAAACAGAATTGTGCCATATCACATCGAGTGTTCACCATAAAATGATTAGAAAATCAACAGGCAGCGGGCTTATTAAAAGATTGGCGATTTGCGTAAGACAAGAGGGATCACATTTTGAGCATTTAATTAATTAATTTACAAAAAAATACCTACTTAATTGACTACGGCAGTTTCATGTATGTTTTTTATTTGATTAAAATGATTAATTTCACGTTGTTCCTTTATTTTAAAATACTATGTTACTTAAGCTGAGTTATTATTTTTTAGCTGTTCTTTCGATTGGCATCATAAAAAAGGGTGATTTTTTTTTCACATTTTAGTCGGTTCGATTCCCAGACGAAGCAAGTAATTTTTAGAAAATCTATGAATGCAGAATTACTAACTTTTAAAAATAACATAAAGTCTTCTTTGAGCAAAATTCACTATCTACGATATTTAAGGTACTTCCCCTTCATGTCCCATAAGTTTGGGACGCCCTGTATATGCAGTGTACGAATACAGCATGATCAAGAGCATAAACATATCGGTTTCACAGCTGTAAGCACCCTAAAGGAGCCGGGGGTCCACTTTGGCACTGAATCATAATGAAAAGGTTAGGAATCACTGGTATAACGACTAAATGCGGGTAGTTTTACAAAATCATACAGCCAGAAGGTATAGATACCTGATTTTTGAGTTTTTTTTAATGTTACTATGCTACTGAGATGTCGAGAAAGGTTGTACATTGCGTTTAGTAACAACTTCTAAATTAAAGTAATGTCCAGTGAGACAACACCGCCGTCACGTTTTAATATAATTATTGTGGTATCACTGAATGAATCAAATGAATTAAAACTTTTCGCGGCTTATAACCAATCTTACTAAAATCATGAATTCGCGATATTCACCTGATTCCGAATGTGTGTTCACTGTGAAAGTTTACTACTTATAAAGGTGCTCAGGAAAAATTTTACTGATAATTTCATCGAGCGATTACGGGCGACGGAGAGCGAAAGTGTGTGCAGGCCTTTTATTATTTACGCGCTTTTGCGCCTCATCCTCATCGCACCCGTCAAGCCTAACGAAACTAGATACCTAGCTACGCTTAGTTAGTACTAGTCGTGGCGTCAATATATATTTGTGGGTGAGCGTTGAGGTAAGCTTAAAATAAGTTACAGAATAGCGGGGCAACTCACCGATGCAAACGGCGGACCAAACTCGTTGCGCGTTAGAATCTTCAGTAAAAAAGGTGATTTTTGAGGGCCTCCGAAAGGTATGGTATCCCACTAACAATTTCATAGCTCAAATAAAAATAAAAATAAACCAGCCAAGTGCGAGTCGGACTCACGCAACGAAGGGTCCGTACAAACCTATATAAGTTTTAAAATTTACGGTTTTCGCAATTTTTCCTTTATCTGTGCTATAAGACGTTGCTTCGTACCAAATTTTAAGATTAGTTCAGGGGAAGTACCCTGTAGATTTTGATTCCCTTGCGAGTTTCGAAAATTTGCGGAAATTAGCGGCACAAACGGCTGTATCTTTTGATTGCGTTGGCTTAGAAGTTTGTTTTTTCACAGCTCCAAGGGACAGTAGACCTGAGTATTTGGTATAAAGTTTAATCGCTCGTTCGGGTCATCATCCTAATAGCGTTACTCCCGGTTGTGCCCCTAAAGGAGCCCGGGGTCCGCTTTTGACACAAACCTAATCCCTAAATAACATTACCTAATCTAAAACGGTAACGGTATGTGAACTTTCAACCCCTATCTTAACCCCTTCAAGGGATGAATTAGGAAAATATCCCTTATCAATGTTTTTGACTGTACATTAGGAACTTGTGGCCAAAGTTTTAAACGTCTAACTCTAAAAACGACGTGATTCCCATAAAAACTTTACTCTTTTTTAACCCCCTTAGGGGATGAATGTTTGTAACATCGATTAATCATTTGCTTTGCTTTTTAGTAAGATACCTTCATACAAAGATTCAAGTCTATAACTTTCCAAATGAACGATTTCCATGCAACGGTTCGACCCCTATTTCACGCCATTGAATTTCTAAAAATCCTTTCTTAGTACACGTCCACGTACTGTAAAGTATATATATTCCAAATTTCATGCTTATAACTTTAGCGGTTTAGGAAATCACACATTACTTATGTGAACTTTCAACCCCTATCTTAACCCCTTCAAGGGATGAATTAGAAAAAAAATCCCTTATCAATGTTTTTGACTGTACATTAGGATCTTGTGACCGAAGTTTTTTAATGGTTAACTTTAAAAACGACATGTTTCTCATACAAACTTTCAACTCTTTTTTAACCCCCTTAGGGGATGATTTTTTTATAGCAAATGATGATTTATTTCGGGAATAATACTACAATAAGTGGATAAAATCTAATTAAGTTATTAACAACAAAACTTACATCTAGCAGGATTATTGGTATAAAATATTAATACGCCAATGCGTCTAAAAGAAATGGTCTTAGAGGGCTAATATACAAGTTTATTGCCTTAACAGTTGTAATCTGTGTTTTAGGCATATATGGCCTTTGTTTTACCTATCCTATCTAAACATTTGTTATCTCGCATCAAGAAAACAAAACTATATTTAACAAAAAGAATATATAGATGATGATTTCCGGTGAAAATTCCCCTTTTTTTGCAGAAGACCAGCAGGTTGATCAGGTGGCAGAGCTGCTCACAAAAATCCCGAAGCTAGCGAAGACCTTCGAGGTGCACAAGAAGATCGGCGAGGGCACATTCAGTTCTGTGTACCTCGGCTCGCTGAAACAGCTGGCAGGGTTGCCTGATGATAAGAAGAAATGGTATGCTGTGAAACACCTGGTGCCCACGACACACCCTACCAGGGTCGCGCATGAGCTACGCTGCTTAAGGGATATAGGGTGAGTAATGTCAGTGTTTTATATTAAACTACTAGCCTGCCCGGCTGCTGGGTCGCCCGTGTGGTGTCGGGTTAGAATTTCACCACCCCCTTTCTTCCCGTGGGTGTCGTAAAAGGCGACTAAGGGAGCAGGGTTGAAGTGTGTTGTGGGCGATGGGCTAGCAACCTATCACTGCAATATCACATTTTGTTGATCTTTTATACCCACAGTTATGCTAAAAGTGGCGCTGGAACATTAGTTTCATGTGCTCTGCCTACCCCTTTTGGGAATAAAGGCGTGAATGTATGTATGTATGTATGTACTAGCCTCCGCCCGCGACTTCGTCTGTGTGGACCAGGGATAAAATACTATCCTATATTTTAATCCAGGCTATAAACTGTCTTCGTGCAATATTTCATTCAAATCGGTTGAGCTGTTTAAGCGTGATTGAGTAACAAACATCCAAACTTTCGCATTTATAATATTAGTAGGATTGCCCGTGCGTCGCCCGTGTATTGCAAAGCGGGCAAACCCGCACGATAATATATAGCCTGCTAGCTTCTGCCCGCGACTCCGTCCGCGTGGAACTCGTTTATATCGTAGCTCCATATACATTTTCACCCCCAATTTCACGCTCTTAGGGGATGAGTTCGAGGATAAAAACTATCCCATGGCCTTCCCCGGGACTCAAACTGTTCATTTAATCAAATCAAATTTCATCTAAATCCTGAACAGATTTAGATGAAATTTGATTTGATTGCTTTAAGGAAGAGGTCACACTTTCGCATTTATAATATTAGTATGGACTAAGCTGCCAGCGCTGCCGAATATTTCGGTACACGTCTTTATTGCTGTGATAATAAACATAATGATGGTGTTGGATGATGGGATCCATGAGGAATTGAGGGAACTCCTCAATTATATTAGGCACGCGTGTAGTGATTTTGGTATTTTCTATTATAACTCGTGTATTTACACCCGGAAATCATAAATTTGGTGCAGTGGAGTTGATGATGAAGACCACAGATGACTTATGGAATTCCTCAATTATGTACTTAAAAGTACAAATGTACGTCACATATTCTGATAAGATTCCGTTGAAATAGCAACTAATGAAGTGCCAAAGGTGATCCTTGTGGAATCGACGGAAGTCCTCAAATATTATCGGGGCACATACAGCGATTGGGTTTTTTCCTCTGATAATCAACGCATTAGCTCTCGGAAATCAGTTCATGTGGTAAATTGGAAAAGAAATGTGCAAATGTTCTCGTGGCTTGGCGGAGTACTAAATTGAAGTCGGTTAAAACTTTGTTTTTAAAGTAAATTATTTTCAGACATGTACACTAACACTTGATGAATCCTTAGTTATCTGAAATAAATGAATAATAATAATAAGGGTGTGTTACGAATTATTTGGCTACTGTAGCTGCTACTAACTATATGACGCTGACTGTACACACAGGTGAAAGCATATTTTGAAATTAAAGAAGTGGTTCCAGTATTTATCCATCACATACAAACTTAAAAAGCTACAATCTCACAGTCGTTTGCGCGCGGCTCTGCCCGCATATATGTATACTAGCTTCTGCCCGCGACTCCGTCCGCGTGAAACTTGGGTTAAGTATAGTTTGGACGACCATTCAATATTATGGTGCGATCGAGCTGGCCTGAAGATGGAGACAGAAAGTGACCATGCGAATTCGGGAATTAACAGACGTAAACCCGTTAAGATACAGAAAAGTACAGTTGGCAAGAAAAGCTTATAAAAAGACATAGGTTTTTGAAACTTTTAAGGCTCACATCTTTTATTGTTTTTCTTATTCATATAATAAATACAGGATTGTTTGTATTATATTTGTTAGTTTACCCTTAATTGTAATAATTTGATGGTTACCTATCAATATACCAACTATCAACACTAAGTCATCAACGTTGACACGAGGAAAGTACCCAGTTGTAGTTGGACCCATACATCGTCTCTAAAATCTGTATGGGATGGCACCATGAAATAAAAATACGAAAGTAGCCAGTGCAAGTAATGAATGAATGAATGAATGAATATTTTATTTGTTAATAGTAGGTTTACAAAACGGTCTTAAAAGTATACATTTCTGCACGGCTATCATGCGACAGCGCGCGAGCTCTCTTGATTTTTCTCGCACTATCCGTCTCTTTCTTATTAGAACAATTAGAACAAGAGATATAGTGCGAGAAAAATCGAGAGTATGTCGCGGCCTTCGCATGATAAACGTGCTGATCTCCACATTATGCCTACATACTAGCGTACAAATATAAATTTCAGTTGAATTTAATTTTAAATTATTTACTTAACACTTCATTAATGATTTAAGAACTCTTTAACGCTGTAAATACATTTCTGACAACCAATTCGTCATCATTTTTTAAAATACATTCAATTTCTTGTGTTTCAATACATCCGGTAGTTTATTATAAATTGTAATACACATTGCATAAGAATTCCTTTGTTACCTGCCAACTAATGGGTTTCTTTCCTCGAGAACTATATCAAGTTACTTATCGATTGCGGCTATTTGCACTGTTCTAGATATTCATTTTACATTATTAACAATTTAAGCACGCCATTGAAGACGATATCGATCGTTGTCGTGATATGTATTATTTGAAACACTCGCAGCCTGTTAAACAAAACGAATGTTCCGAAGCACAACACTGTGGCTATTCGGGGCTGTTTTAACTGTTTACCTTAGTATTGCCGACAAACGTTTCATATAATCTAAAAAGAAAACAGGTAATAAATTGAAAAGGAAAATCGAAATATATAAAAATCTTATAACGAGCGATCACCATAAACAAATCGAGGCTCAGTGACGTCAGGAGTAAAACAGAAGGGACGAATGTATCGCGTGACATTTCTATTCTCTTTCCGATGACCTTTAAATTTTAAAATTAGAAAACTTGGGGTCTCGCACGCACACATTGATGATTTACACATACACATTTACAGAGACACTTCTAATTCGCGCGAAACGCGGCGGGAATAGGTTTTACAAATACCATTTTTTCAAAAAGTCCTCTTATGTCCACATACAATGACACACGTCCAAGGGTGCTTCCAGTTTGAAGCTGTCAATTCATTGTGGAAGCACGGACTCCTGAAAAGCAGGTGACCCATCATTGGGGGGCACTAAGGCCAAACTAAGCCTAATATAGTATATCAATTGCAATCTGAGGCTCTAGTATAAGTTTTACCCAAACAGAAGTTACGACCGCGTTTGCGTTTAGCTGTCAAATCCCATACAAATTGGGGGTAAAACGCAAACGCGATCGTAACGTTTTGTTTCAGTAAAACTTATACAGATGTAGTGCGAAATTATTTTCCTTCGTAATTTTTCGGAAAAGTTCGTATTTATCGTGCTCTCTCAAATTGCTTCTTATATAGAGTGGCTAATCCGCAATTTAAAAATTCGCTGTCATTTTAATCATATTTTCAGATTACTTATAATAAGGTTGTATAGCCATGCCGAAATCTCGAAAACGGTAAAAAAATCCAATTCAAGGTATTATATTTAATATTTACCTGTACTTCATATCGGAAAATAGCAAATTCAAAAATAGAAACGACGAGTATTTTAGGAAAGTTCAACAGCGAATTTCGGACGCAACAGGAATATCTAGACCAACAATTAGAAAATATTTAAACCAGGAAGAACAATACAGAAGTAATGAAAATCCCAACACAAACAAAATTAAGCTGGGTAGACCACGCATGAAATTCTATTTAGATCTTGATGATTTTGACTACGCAGTGATACGACGAATGGTTTATAACTTTCATCTCATTTATAAACAGGTCCCTACTATAAAAGTACTAAAGTCCAAATTAATAGAAACGATGAATTTTAAGGGCTGCAATTTTACACTAAGAAAAATACTTCGCCAAATGGGTTTTTTATTCAAGAAAATTACTAATAATAGGAAAATGCTGATGGAAAAAGATGACGTTAGACTTAAAAGAATGAACGAAGTGATTGAGTCAATGTGAGAATCTTAACAAAAAACATTTTGTCATCCCATCAGTTCGCTGCTGAACTTGCAATCGGTACGCAAAAAAAACACCAATTTTAAAAATCCTCTATCATTCATTACAATGGTTGTGTGCGTGGCGATAACTTTCGTGAAATTGCCTATGAAACATTTTGAATCGATTGCATTCCTCTCACACGCAGGTTATTTTTAGGTACGAGAGGGACACCAAAGATAAAATATAGACAGGTTTTGAATTTTATCATTGTAAATATTTCCCGATAAGCTTTATTTTGTTGTCCTTTTAATTATGTTTTAAAGCGGAGATAATGTTTTGTTTAGTAGTGACAATAAAACTGATTATTTTTGAAGTTACAGAAAGTGGTTTTAAAAATCCCATTTTCAGTACCTAATAATTGTTGCGGTTGTAACATCTCTATATTATACAACAACATTATTCATTTTGACATTTGACACAACAATAAAGTTCCATATTAATGGGTATGAGAATGTCACTGATTTAATACGATAATTCATTGACAGTTCGGGTGTCATCGTATTCCGATAAAGATCCGAGTTTTCCCGATGGAAAATAATTTTACAATACATCCGTACTATACTACGTAAAATATAGCTTGAGCCCTGCGACAGCTGTCATCTCAGTACAATTTTACGTTTTAAAGTTATAAATTGTACTGAGATGACAGCTGTCGCAGGGCTTAAGCTATATTTTACGTAGTGTAAAGCCTTTGGTGTCCTATTATTCGAGCTCGCACAATAATTCTCCACTGTTGCTCTTCTCAGGCCGCATTTCTCTACAGATTCTCGTGAAATTTTGTGCACAGGTTCAATAATTTTATCGTTTATATTGGCGATTCTGTTTTTCAGAATTGAAAAGAAAAACAGGCTTGTATTTTGTACACAGCTCACAGATCCTAATGAGAGTAATGTTGATACATTTATAATATATGATATGACATTTTTTCGAGGGATAACAATACAAATAGACTTCATAGAACACCAAAGATTAAACTCAGATACAGTGAGACAGAGGTAAAACAGCACGCGGTCTTATCGCTAAAGAGCGTTCTTTTCCAGACAACGTTTCATACAATGGATTTTTAGAATTCATTGCCGTATCGATTAGTTGGGTGAACTCGGGTGAAGTTATTAATAATGTTAAGTCAACACATAATTGTTATATTGTACATTTCTGAGTAGCCCAATGGTTGGCTGGTAGAACTTGGCACTAAGCTCGCCATTTGTACATTTCTGTGTTTTGTGCGATAAAGTTTAAATACTAAGTATGATACCGCCGTAATTTAAGCTCTATCTTAAAGTACTTTCTTTATTTAGTGACAGGTTTGAAACATTTCAATGATCAGCCAAGTTTTCTATCAGATAAATCAGGTTCCATTTAACTGTGAATATAATTAATAATATTACAGTCATGAGGCAGTGCTTTGGTATGGCAATATTATTTTTACTAAATGGTATCCCTTAATTGCGAAAAATTTGACAGAAATTGGATGCGACAAATCAGAAATGATAATTTTATGGTTTGTAGAGCCTATCAGAGTTTTCAGAATTCTGCAAAATATCTTTTCGCCTCCCGGCCTCGGAAAGCCGTTTTTTATCCTTATTGGCGAAAGTAATTTGACCTTGGAGCGTGACCATTTGTTGTCCGTTTTTGGCGGCGCGGCAAAGGAGTGTCAGTGTATTGTTCCCGCGCAGTTAGGATAGATGTGTTTTGATTTTCAGTAGTCTCGCACGGCCGGAGACATGGATAACGAAAAGTGTCGTACTTTAATTAAATTATACAGCTCTAAACAGCTTCTATGTTTGTTGTGAATAATGTGATAAATAATTATGAAAGCGGGAGCTGCACGTCGATTTGATACGTCCATTGCCGAGTACAAATGAAGACTGATTTGTTTATCTTAATTCGTTCATTGCAATTTTAAATAATGTTGTTCTATATTGATGATGATTATAATTAACCTGAAGATTATTATAAATATTATAATGTGTACAAATAAAGCCTTATTTTTTATGAGCTGTTTTTGCATGTTACACTTTCCTCGCTACAGTGAGCGCTACACTGGCGACAGTTATTAATACAACTTTGCACCCTTGTATAACAAATAACTATTACTTTCGTAGCTCCTTCGGCCTTTGCTTTGTTTACGAAACCACGAAAAGACCGAGACGAAACAAAACTTCGCCACAAAGAAATTGAAAAAACAATTATAAAAAGTTTCAAGGAATTTTATTGCAGGAAGCCGACGAAGTCAAGACTGCGCCGAGCATAATCAGCAAAAACGGCAGTCACCGTTTAGTCGGTGGAGTTCACCATTTCCAAAAAATATAAATTATATGTAAAAATATAACTCAAATGTATTAACTACAAGCCTATCGTAACCTTTCAAATAGTTTGATTATTTACTTATGTGTCTTAAAAAACGTCCTCCAAATCCGCCATACAAAATTACTATGGAATCTTAATGATTGAGTTGCAAGATTCCACCCGAACAAACATAGTTACTTAAATCATACATTGCAAGTTAAATAAAAGCGTTTAATAACGCGGCAATGTTTCATTTGTTTTCTTTATCACTACTATACACTTGAGTCCAGTTCGACGAATTTGAAAAACGGCGAATAGTCGATGTTCTGTTACATGTAAATGCACAAGTCTAATCAGCACCTTAAAGCCTGCATCACACAGGCGCGGCCTGCGGTGGCGGTCAATAGTAAATATGACAGCTAATGACAACTTAGACTCCAGTCTGGGAGAGGCCTTAAGAGTCCGCAGTAAGCTCGGCCGAATTTCACCTTCCCATACAAACGTAGAACAGGTAGTTTTAAAATGAGAGCGTAACTTTACGCTCTCATTTTAAAACTACCTGTTGGATTGTGACGAAACTTTGCATACACAATGACATGAGGTATATCTATGTCTGTAATTACTTTATATGGTTCCAGTTTATAAAACAAACGAAAAACGGCAAAAACAAGTTTTGTATGAAAAACTTAAATTCGATGTATTTTTTTTACTATGGTATTTGAAGCTACATAAACTAATTACAGACATAGATATACCTCATGCCATTGTATATGCATAGTTTCGTTACAATCCAACACGTAGTTTTAAAATGAGAGCGTAACTACGTTTGTATGGAGAACCGAGCTTACTGCGGACTCTTAAGAATCGTGTTTCGGCCTATGACAATCAACAGAAATAAGTAGTACGCGGGGATCAAAAAAACTGTCTCATATCTGAAAACAAGCATAAAAAGGTCAAAAAACGCATGTTTCTCTGCAGCTGACTGTACCGCGCTGCGGTGCCAATGAGCGGTTCATTTTAATATTCTGAGCTATACTCCTGCTTGTCCTGCTTGCTGCTTGCTGCTGCATTCTACAGTGGCTACAGTTAGCCACTGTAGAAGATTTCCATCCTCCAAGACGTTTGATGGAAGTCAAATCTGCCCCAGAATCGGCCAAAACTGTGGCAGATGTTCTCCGGAAGCAATGACCTGTGTACTGCTTACGTAGGCTTGTGCGCGCTCGGTCACTGAGCGGATCGCTCCGAACTAGTACAATCGCTCAAATGTACCAGTTCGGTCTTTTAGTTCACTATAGTACACTAAGAAACGACGTCTGTTCATGCTCCTTTGACCGAATGAATTGAACCGACTGTCACTGCTCGCTCTTCCGCTCGGTTCTCGCTCCGGGTGAACTAAACGTACTAAAGCGCAGAAACGTTGCGGAATAGTTCGGTCTAGTACAGTGTCGGGAATTAGGTCTTTTTAGTTCTTAGTACATGTAAAGTCAGCATCAAAAGTAGCTACGCAAACGAAGACGTCAAAAGTCTTTATTAAAAGGGAATAAGAGCTTTGACGTCTTCGATTACTTAGTTACTTTTGATGCTGACTGTACCAAGGGTTGGGGTACTAACTCAGTAAGTAACATGCGATTTCTTCGGGCATCTAAATCTTTTATTTGGCATGTCGCACGGCCGTAAGGATTGTTTTTTTTTCAACGACCTTTAACATGTTCATCGCGAACGACAAATGATATATCCACTTTAGTTTTAGTATCAATCAAATTTACTTTTTTTATATATACCTATTACGTAGAGGTACGCATTTAACCACTATCTCGCCTGATGGTACAGTCAGCATCAGAAGTAGCTAAGCAAAATAACACGCTCAAAACGACCTACACAGATCCTTTTCCCTTCACATTAGAGTTCGTGACTTTAGAGCACTAGGACTGCTTAGCAACTTCTGCTGCTGACTGTAAGTGATGATGAGGTCGAGGGTGTTAAATGCATACATTAGTGTCTCCGTGCGCGGGGTGACGAAGCCCGGCGCGCGCACGGATTTATTTAAGTACTTACTTTTACTGCGAGAAAGCTCTAATCAGGAGCATCGGTTAAAAAAGTGTTCACATTTTCTACAGACTTGTTTTCTTTTTGCTTTGTGGCCCTCAGATAATCTTTTCAGATAGGCTATTAATTTAGCATACGTATTTATTTGGATCTCTTTATTTATGCTGACTGTCGCTTTTAGCATGGAATATATACTCCAAAGAGTAGAAGGCTGCTTATATTTCGATAGTTCTTGGAAATAAGCTTCAGAAATCATTCTTCCAGGCGGAAAAGTTTCAGATATTTTGCCTTGCTTTTTGCAGGAAGAAGATTGTTAATAGCATTCATGGCTACCGTTCTAAGAAACTCCGGTGTCATCATGGAAAGTATTAAGATTAGAAATTAGGCATGATTTTTCGTGTGAATGTGAAGATGGTTTGTTTTTAATATAAAAAAGACCGGGTTGCACTCCGGGAGTGCCGGCAGAACTGAAAACTTGAATATTAACGTTGTGCATTTTTGATACTTGATGATGATGAACTGACATCATCAACTATCGATAATCATTTGTAAAGTGAACGTGAATCGAATCTTTGAATCGATTCAAATAATAACGGTAACAACCGATATGTCTCGCAACTAGAAGGACGTCAAACCGTCCCGATACAGACTAACTTAGTCATAGAGTGTCCCTTTCACTCATTGAAATATATTGATATAGTAAGTACCCATAGTAGATAGGGACACACTACGATACACTGAGTCTCTTTCGGCTCGCGTTTACGATCTCAGAGGGCCTACCGCGGAAGACATTCGAAGTTTTCACTATCTGTCACACTTGCGAGCCCGGTAGGCCCTCTTACTTCGATATGTTTTTTAAAGTTTCCTTTTCTATGTAGTCTATGACCAGCGCGCAGGGATCGAAAACCAGTTTTGCTCCCTATAAACGGGCTAGAAAATACTTTTTTTCGAATAGAAGGAGTGAAATAGTTATTTGTGTCACAAGGGAGTAAAATAGTATATTTACGGCGAGGGCGGTGTATTGAATCCTGAACGTAGCGAGGGATTCTAACGTAGAATCCTGAGCGTAGTGAGGGATACAAGTGTTAACGCCCGAGACGAAGATAATTTTGTTACCGAGTGACACATACTATTTTTCACACCAACTGTGAAGATTTTAAAAAAAGGTGCTGTTAAAATTAGTTAACAAGTTTTAACTAATTTTCTCAATTTTTATTACTAACTTCATACCTCTATTACGAAACACTCATAAATTTTCATATAACGTTGTTAAAGTTAAAACTTTAAATATGTTCGATTTTAATCGATTACGATGAAATTACAATCGATTGTTTTATTAAGATCTGTGTTCAATAGGCACATTGCGTGAATGCTTCATGCCAATGAATAAATTAAAAAAGTAGCTTGAACAGAAAAGTAGCATTTTGATCGAGAGGGATCAAAACTTACTTCTGTCGTGGAGCAAAACTTACTTTACCGAATGGAATGTGTGAAAAAGTATTTTTCTAATTGGTCCAGGCGTCTTCGAGTAATCGAGGAGCATACATAAAAAATAAAATTTTGAAGTCTGTTAATTAATACAGACATTTTATTCCAATGCAGCTACTCGATCTGCGGCTCTCCGAGCTTGTGCGAGTGCCCCGTCACATACACCATGCGACCCTAATATAAAAACCATCCAAATTTACCTTGTGGCCCGGGGCTCCCTGGCTAAAATGTCTGCGGCCCTCGTAGAGAAACATGTAGGGTCATTTCGCCGGTTAGCGACCACCTAATTTTATGTGCCGGTTGGCGACCACTTAGCTGAGTTGGTGAACTGAAAGAATATTTCCTCGGTTTTTAGTAGATTTCTATTCTAAAACAACAACAAAAATGCATGTACAACTAATTGTCTCAATAGGGTCTGTAGAATTGATATTATCTTCAATAGAATAACCTTCTCCTTCAGGTGGTCGCTAACCGAAGGTGGTCGCGTAACCAGCGTAATGACCCTACATATACCTCGTAAACACCGTACCCCACCACAGACGGAGCCATACTGACCTGATATGTTGTCTTTTTTCCAGCGGCAGGAACAATGTGATCGGAGTGGAGTATTGTTTCCGGCATCTTGACCACGTCGTGTTCATCATGCCCTATGTACCTCACAGGAAATTTTCGGTGAGTTGAAGGGCTATAAGGCCGTGCGCTGGACGCATTACATTGAAGTGCTACGCGTACGGTAAAACTCGCATTATGGCCAGATGTACACGTAAAATTGTGTACTCACCACGGGCAGTAAGAAAGAAAGCCCTCTATCGCATATTTACAACCCTTGCCTGCGGCTCTGGTCACAAATACCTGCGATTTCGGGCTTTCTTTCTTTTACAGCCCTTGGCAAGTAGTGTACTATTAATGCGACCGCTTTAGCCTAGTTGGTAGTGACCCTGCCTACGAAGCCAGAGGTCCTGGGTTCGAATCCCGGTAAGGGCATTTATTTGTGTGATGAGCACGAACATTTTTTCCTGAGTCATGGATGTTTTCTATGTATTTAAGTATTTATTTATCTATATAAGTATGTTTATCGTCGTCTAGTACCCATAGTACAAGCTTTGCTTAGTTTGGGACTAGGTCGATTTGTGTAAGATTGTCCCCTAATATTTATTTATTATGCCACCTGTATAACCATACATTGTATTGTGAGTATTGAGTGTGTGGCAGCGATATCAAATGCATGGGCTGTGCGGTGTGTTAAGGTGCTGTATAACGCGCGCAGATAAAGAATGGATCTGAAAATGGCGTCCGCTCGCATGCTATCTCGCTCACCGCCGCTATCGCTGTCTATACTCTAACATAAGTGTGAGTATAGACATCGATAGCGATGGTGAGCGAGATAGCATGCGAGCGGACGCCATTTTCAGATCCATTCTTTATCTGCGCGCGTTATGATGTGTTAATGACGTTGACAGGAATACGTTGGAGACATGGGCGCGGACGAGTTGCGGCGGTACATGCGCGCGCTGCTCACGGCTTTAAGGCACGTGCACACGTTCGGCGTCATACACCGGGACGTGAAGCCGAGCAACTTCCTATACGATCGGGAGCGGCAGCGGTCAGTCGATATGGATACCTTTTTTTTTATATTTCAAAAAACATCTTAGCGGTAAGTATACATTTCCTGATCGCCAAACTGAGGGTAGTTTGTCGGCCAATATGCCTAGTACAGTCAGCATCAGCAGTAGCTAAGCAAAATAACACGCTCAGAATGACCTGCACAGATCCTTATCCCCTTGACATTAGAGTTCGTGTCTAAATAATTTTGAGCACTTCTGCTGCTGACTGTATCCTACCAAATGATAGTTTTAACAATTCGAATTCCGCGGTTCCCCGGGGAGCCGGCTAGAGTTCGGCTGAGTATTAAAGCGATGCCTTGATTCGAGTCGAATTGCGAAAACCACGCGCCCATGACACAGACACGCTTATGCCTTCCGCGCACGAGATAAAGATGCAACACACTTCGGGAATGGCTTAAATACCTAACTTTATATATTTCAGCAAGTGCGATTTTAGATAAGATAAAATACTATAGCATAAACATGATTGTGTCGTAAAATTATGTATTGTTTGACTATAGACTCAGTAAAAAAAAGGAAAATAAAGGCCCAACTATGTTTTGCTTTTCTTTAGAGGAAACTTTTAAAGCACTAAATCACAATACTAGAGCCGGCGGGGTTTGAGACTTACTTCTGTCGATATAAGGTAGAATTTTCATTAAGGACAATTGGCTTCCTTGTGGCGTAGTAACCATGGCAACGAACAAAAACAAAAACCGGCCAAGTGCGAGTCGGACTTGCGCACGAAGGGTACCGTACCATTGTGTACAAAAACGGCAAAATAATAGTACATTACTGCAGAGGCCGTGAAGTAAGGGATTGCTGGACGAGATTGGGGTAGACGGCCGAGTCGTAGACGAGGCCGGATACAACGAGTCCAGCAATCCCTGTTCCGGCCGAGGATTGTATAGTGCTTTTCTCAAACGATGTGAGGAAATATAAAAATAAAAATAATTACAATCGGAACGAAAGATCAGAAAACAATTGTGTAATTTGCCGCCTTTTTAATTTTTTAAACATGCCATTTGAAGAAGCCGTTCGAGCACCAAGTTGAACCGCACATAAAGTGTAGCACCTACCATAGTTTTTTTTTTTATATTGCAAGTATGCTTACAGTCTAGTGGTGGTTGGCAGAATGTAATTTTTCCTTTGTCAGTTTAATATTAGTAAGCAAATTTAAAAAGTTAGAGTAGCGGACAATAATGGTTTTACTTAGGGTTTTCATACATTACTTCTTGGCGTAAGGCCAAAAAGAAATGTAGGGAGCCATAAACAAGAAACTTCATGTCTTCATTTCGTGATATTAACGCATACATTTCCGAGCATGTTTGAGAAAAACACGTTTTTGTATGGGAGCCCCCTTAAATATTTACTGTACCTAATCTGTTTTTTTAGTATTTATTATTATAGCGGCAACAGAAATAAACCATCTGTGAAAATGCCAACTGTCTAACTATCACGGTTCATGAGATACAGCCGGAGAGACAGCGGAGTCTTAGTAATAGTTTTTCCGTTTGGGAACGGAACCCTAAAAATTGGGTTTTTTTATGGTTTGTTGCAGATACGCCCTGGTGGATTTTGGGCTTGCGCAGCACACGGCGCCCGCGCAGCCGCCTCCTGCGCATCAGTCGCTCAAGCGGCCAAGAGAAGACGTAAGGACTTAATATTTTTAGTGCAAATTAAGAAAAAAAGTGAGTTCCGGAGGAACATAGCTCCGATTATCATTGGCTGGAAGGAACTATATGTATAATACGGGTGTATACTCCAAAATTATTATTACTTCAAAAGGAAGAAGGCAAAAAAATATGCCTAATGACGAAAATCACATTAAGACGCACATCAGGTTTGCATGCCACCATGGCCGCCTACCATGGATATGTTAGTTCGACATTAAGATATGGTCTCATTTTATGGGGCAATAGCTCTCATTCTAAAATAGCATTCTTAGGACAAAAAGATGTATACGTGCTATTTGTGGCTTGCCTCCCTATAAATCTTGTAAACCATTATTTATATAGGAAGCTCGGTGTGCTGCCTCTGTCCTGCATGTACATCTATGAAATTTGCATATTTGTCAAGCAACATATGTATTTATTTAAAACAGCTGTTACCAATTCTACAAAACATAAACGTGATCCGGGAAGACTTGTTCATGAATGCGCCCATAGGACAGCATTATACTCAAATCATTGCTTTGTAATGTGCATGATTTTTTTTAATAACTTACCAGGAGCTGCCACTTCATAAATTTAAAAAGAAGTTAATGCATGTACTCGCGTAAACAGTATTACAGTGTAAAGGACTTTCTATCGCAAAATGTAATGTTAACATAGAACTTAACCAAATTTTGCACGCTAGTATTTAATATACATTATAGCAGAATAAGCAACCTATTGTCTATGTACCACCTAAGGACACTGTAAAGAAACTACTTATTCTATGCAAATAAATCTTATCTTATCTTATCTTATCAAATATCTCGAAAAATTACGAAGCTAAAAACGCTAGCAGATCACGACTTAAGATCCTCGAGCGTTATAGTAAATGACAATCGTTTCATATGACGGTGCGTTTTGCGGAAAAAGGACAGAACATACCCCCTCTTAAAATTTTGGACACTTGTAATATAGAAAGAAAGAAATAAAGAAAGAAGACATTTATTCACTACACAAATGACACAGAGACAAAGGGAGTAGGCATAAATTACAATTGACACATATTGTGTGTCTATATATTTATAGACTGTGTATATATATTTAATTTATTATTACTTACTTATAATATAACTTTGCGATTATTTAACCTCTTGCGTTGCTTTCTCCATTTGACTACATTCCTATGCTTTTTCAAGTAAATACATAATTACTGTTTATTTCGTTTAGTTACCCACCCACCTACCCAGTGTATCTATATTTCGTTTAGTTACCCACCCACCTACCCAGTGTATCTATATTTTTGTTCGATGTAGGACTACCTCGCGTGTCCGGCCGCAAAACGGTTGGTGTTAGACCTGACGGTCAGACCGCGGCTCGCCGCGCCAGCGCCTCGAACGCCGCAGCCTACTGACGCCGGCCGGCTTGCGCAACCGGTGTGTACACTTGATTACCTCACATTATTACGTGACACGCTCACTGAGGTGAACGTTAAGGTATTAATACACACGCCATGGTATTCGGGGGAGACGTTGAATACTCATACTACTTACATAAAGTCTATTCATTCTTACGTGTCCTATCGTGTAATCAAAAATGTCATAAAAAGATCATAGACAATGACAAGGGATTGGAAATGACGATAAAGTATACATGAAGTGTGATTCATAGACAATCTAGACATTGTTGTCAGATATTTTTGAGGTCATGTTCGTTACTTCGATTATTGAAGAAAATCCTACTAATATTATAAATGCGAAAGTTTAGATGTTTGGATGTTTTTTACTCAATCACGCTTAAACGGCTGAACCGATTTGAATGAAATTTTGCACGAAGATAGTTTATAGCCTGGATTAAAATATAGGATAGTCTTTATCCCGGGTCCACGCGGACGAAGTCGCGGGCGGAAGCTTGTCTTATTATAAATTATATTGTTCAGTGGCTACTTGGTTGATTTCAATACTTTACGTCACACCTGGCCATAATGCGAGTTTTACTGCACGCTGCACGTACGGTAAAACTCGCATTGTGGCCAGGTGAAGACGTAAAATTGTGTACTCACCACGGGCGGTAATTCGTAAAGCCCCAGATCGCATATTTATGGCCTTCACCTTCTGTTCGGGCCACAAACACCTGCGATCTGGGCCATTCACGAATTCACCGCCCTAGGTACGTAATGTACTATTCATTAAGTATACACCAACATTTTAAGTGCTGAAAAAAGTGTGATAATGTCTTCGAGATGTGTTTGCTTACATTATAGGACACATGGACTTGAATAGACATGCAGGATAAGTACTTACGTATAGGTAGGTTACGGATAGGTATCATCAATCCCCGATTAGAGTGGGGTATTCAGAGCAATGAATGACGCGTAGTGGCAGTGTCCAAGAGGCAACCGGATGACTCGCGGTTTTTGAGCTCCCGAAGCGTTGTGGAACCGCCCCGTGCAACCCGAACTGAGCCAACTTGGACAGGGGCGGAAATAGAAAAAAATATTTTTGTCGCGAGACAACCGATTGAAACAGCGGTTACCTGGAAGTGTGTACGCTGTTTATATAATGTTATTCTGGTCCAAATCGAATACCTGGCCGCATTTTTTTTTCACCCCCCCTCCATCTTCCGCCCCAGTCCAAGTTGGCTCAGTTCGGGTTGCACAGGGCGCGGTTCCACAACGCTTCGGGAGCTCAAATACCGCGAGCCATCCGGTTGCCTCTCGGACACTGAAACTACGCGTTGTTTTAACTAGGCTTGCAGCACGGCTAGCACGGGACGGCGCGCGAGCTCTCGATTTTTCTCGCACTATCCGTCTCTCTCTTATTAGAACACTTAGAAGAAGAGGTATAGTGCGATAAAAATCGAGAGTATGTCGCGGCCGTCGTGTGCTAGACGTGCAGGTGAGAGATTTTCCACATGAATACGTCAAAGTTTATATCAACTGACAGCTATTCCAATCCCAAACCGGTAAAAACCCGGTCGAGTAATACAGTCAACCAATTTGATTCCTAGACTCGGGGAAGAATAGGTCCACGGTCTCCCCAGCCTGACATAAAAGGCGACTTAAGGGGGCAACAGGGTCGCCGGTGGTGTTCGTGGCGGAGGCCACGGCACTTGGTCATGTACCCTAGACAAGGCGGCGGAGATGCCCGGAACGAGCCCGCGGAGGCAAAGCGCGAGGAGGGCTCTAGTGCGTGCACGGGTGTAGACTCGAAATTTATTATTACACCAAAAGAAAAAAGGCAAAAATTAATCCAATTCAGTCATCTCGAAGAATTACGAAGCTACAACCGTTTGAAAATTGCTTGTTCGAGACAGAAAAAACGCTCGCAGAAAGTGATGTCACTATCTGCGAGCGTCATATTGAATGACAATCGTTTCATATGAAGGTGCGTTTTGCGAAAAAGGGACAGAATATACCTCCTCTTAAAACTTTGCACACTTATAACTTTGTGATTATTTAACATATTGCGTTGCTCTTTTCTCCATTTAATTACATTTTTAATCCTTTTTCGAGAAAATACAACATTGTTGATTATTTTATTTAGTGTCTACACCCCTATTACTTAGCGCGTGGCGGCCGACGTGGATATTTTAGTGGTTTTAAATACCACAGAAAGCAGACTTCCTCCGAGAGCTGAGCACCTGGTCCGCAGGTATTCTCCAAGGAAAATAATGGCCACCTTAGTACCTTGTTGCGATAACCATAGCGACAGTTGTTTAAACGTAGCCATAGCAACCCGAAAGATACACAGCCAATTCGAAATAATATAGGCACTGCAATTGCGGTTCCTTTTCATAAAGTGTAGTTAATACGACTCGTTGGAAAAAGTATCATGTTGGTCGGAAAAGAGAGTAATTGCATTCCACGTCGGATTGGAGTTACAAAACATTTTACTGTGAAAATTTCAACTGTCTAACTATCGAGGTTCATGAGATACAGCCTGGTGACAGACGGACAGACAGACAGACGGACGGACAGCGGAGTCTTAGTAATAGGGTCCCGTTTTACCCTTTGGATACGGAACCCTAAAAAGACAAGAACTACCCACTAAAAAAGTTATACGCCATCCAAATAAACTTCTACTAATAAGAAGTAATCAAGACTAAAAATGCATTGAATCAAGCACCTATGTTGGCCGTAAAAATCCTACTAATATTATAAATGCGAAAGTTTGGATGTTTGTATGTTAGATTTTTGGATGTTTGTTACTCAATCACGCTTAAGCGGCTTAACCGATTTGGATGAAATTTTGCACGAAGATAGTTTATAGCCTGTCTTAAAATATAGGATAGTTTTTATCCCGGGTCCACGCAGACGAAGTCGCGGGTGGAAGCTAGTATACAATAATCTGCCGAATTCAATAAAACATGTTTTGCCTTGTGTTTCGATAAAATGTCTATCAGTTACAAAAAGCTATTAAAAAATAGACGAATATGTCAATGATAAGTTAAAGTACTTCTAGCCCAACTTGAGAATTGTAGTAAATTGTATAATGATGGTAATGCACACTGTACCGAGTCACGTATAATTTAAGCAAAAGATTTTCACACACTACTCGAGTCATGTCAGCAAAAGATGTTCATGTATAATTGAACCATTAGCATCCTTCATGTTTCTTTAACCCTTTCACTCCCACAGTCGGCCATAGCCGACAACGCAAAATCGTGACTACGACGCCACAGTCGGCGCTGGCCGACAAACATTTTTTCATGAATACCTATTGAAAAACAGCCCATTTTTATGGTGGCGTTATTTCTTTACCCATTTTAATTTTACCCCCGTGGCGTCAGTGGCACAGCGTATTGCTTCGCCGTCGGGCGGTGAAAAGGTTAAGCCATTGTTTGTCCATTAGTTTTAAACGGGCAACATTTTTACGGCAATGTGTGGCCGGCAAGTATGTGCATCTTGCTCTAGCGTACAGTCGGCGTAAGACAGCAATAGTTGCGGGCGAGAAATTGCAGGAAAATGTGGCCCTTTAGAAGCCCCCATAAGATTAGTTGCGATGCCCACGGCTCTGGTTTGATACCCCTACTACCTAAAATGTAATATATGTAACAACATGAATGCTTTAAACTTGATTACTAGTTTTTGTGAATTAAAAAAACTTTAATGTAGCAAGCATTAATATAAGCTTCATCCAGGCGAGTCTTTAAAGTGCCTTACGGCCGCAGTCTGGACGCCAGCGGGTCGGTCTGTAATCGTAAGTTGGTGCAAATCGCCCTGGGTGTTCGAATTAGAAAGAGATGGATAGTCTGTCGCCGCGAGACAGATCGCGCGCCGTCTTGTGCTAACCTTGCAGAAGCGACACAACACAAGTCGTCATAACAGAGCCCAACAGACGAGTGGCGGGTTGCACCAGCTTACAATTACTTACCGATCAACGTTAAATATGGCGTCGCCAGCCGTCATTCCTTAGAAAACTGTCAAACTTTCCATACAATCAGATTTTAACGAACACAGATACAGATTTCGCATCTATTTTGAAACCGGTTTACGGCGTTTTAAACCGGTCGCGTCATATGTGGCCTCTCAAAGGAGTCTATGGCATAAACTCAAATGAAACTCGAAAAGTATCTAGGAGTTGCAGTTTCTTTTCACCGTCTGTTTTGGGCCTTGATGAGTGAAACCGACGTCGTTCTGCGCACGACACAACACAGAACAGTATGAACCTGGCCTTATTCCCTATTGTAATGCTCTCGCAGCCCGCGCCACCGGCACACGTGACTTCGGCCGAGCGGCACAACTTGTGCGCGTGCGCCGGCGTCGGTGGCGCCTGCTCGGATTGCGCCCAGTGGGCCCCGCCGCGCGCCAACCGCGCGGGCACTCAGGGCTTCCGGCCCCCTGAGGTAACCATGTACCATTTCACGTTCTATAGTAGATTGCCATCGCCCGGGAAGAGGAAAAACCTGCGGCAGCTGATGGTTACCGGCAAGGATGGCAAACGGCCAAGAGGGTGGATTCTAGATGGGCCGATCAAATACGCTCGACACTGGATACCAACTTGCATGAAGCTCCACGCTGCTAAGGCCCGGAACAAATGGGGAGAGTGCGTGAAAGACTAACTTCACATCGGGGAGTTCACGTCCCTCAGCAATGAGGGACGCGACGCAAGGAGTAGATAGTTGTAGGTATAACCTAGGGCGGTTCACTACGTGATCTAGTCGCGCCGCTTCAACTACACCATCATATATTTAATAGCGGCCAATGTAGCCACGTCTTTGTTACTGTCGATGTAAGGATGTGTTACGATATATTTGGCTACTTTGGCTGCTACTAACTATATGATGCTGACTGCATATGCCTACCGACCTCAGGGGTATGTTAGCGCTGCTACGACACGGACGCGTTCTATTGCAGCGCGTTGCATGCGAGAGAAAGGGATGGCCACGTTTAGGCTCGTTCTGCATACCTAAACAGGGGATTTGTACAGGGAACATTACTGTACGTAGTATGTAATATTGTTTATGTGTATAACTCGGGTCTAAAACAGGTCATGCTACCTGGACATGGTGTGAGGGAAAATTGATCGAGGGGTAATATAGCTTTTCGACCAGAGTAATACGCTCTACTTTTAACTTCGATTGAAAGAAAATAATCCACCCATAATTGATAATACATTCCAAAGCGTTAATATTGTTAAATTTTGCTTATAGTTAGTCTGCAGATTAGTAGGTCTGCAGCTTTTGTAAGTAACGTACTTTAACGAGCTTTCTGAAACATGCAATTAAATATTGACGTTGTGTTCTTCATAATGGGCTTCGAAGTGACGCGTTTCGGGCGCAGCGAGACAAGAGATCCGTAATGGCATTTCATACAAAATTGGAGGCCTAGGCCTGCAACATGGTCTTTTTTAATTCCCATTTCACAATTTGTGACACAGCAAAATTTAAGTTTGATTTCTTGGAGTTTTTTTTTAATTTATTTCATTGCACGTTTGAGATAATCACTATACACACCTCGGCGTGAAAAGGGATTGCCGGCCTCATAACTATCCTGCCTCGATACGCTCGGCCGTCTATATGTACTCGGCCGGCAACCCCTCACTTCCCGGCCTCTGTAGTAATCCACGATAACTGATATAAATTATTAACACATTCACTGCCAAGAACTCGTAGCCGATCCCGTGGTTTTCCTCGTCTGTAGAGGGAAGCGACTACAGGCGTGTTAACATACTTGAATTCGTTGCAGGTGTTCTTCAAGTATCCCCACCAAGGTACCGCCGTGGACATGTGGGCGGTGGGAGTCGTGCTCGCGAGCGTGCTGTGCGGGCGGTACCCGTTCTTCCGCGCGACCGACGACATGACCGCGCTCGCCGAGATCACCGCGCTGCTCGGGAAGGAGGCCATGCAGAGGACGGCCACGGCGCTCGGTGAGACACCACACACTGCAGGTGCCCCAGTACCAGGGCGCCCGAGTCAGGCTGTGCGGGCGGTACACGACATGGCCGCGCTCGCCGAGATCACCGCGCTGCTCGGGAAGGAGGCCATGCAGAGGACGGCCATGGCGCTCGGTGAGACACCACACACTGCAGGTGCCCCAGTACCAGGGCGCCCGAGTCAGGCTGTGCGGGCGGTACACGACATGGCCGCGCTCGCCGAGATCACCGCGCTGCTCGGGAAGGAGGCCATGCAGAGGACGGCCATGGCGCCCGAGTCAGGCTGTGCGGGCGGTACACGACATGGCCGCGCTCGCCGAGATCTCCGCGCTGCTCGGGAAGGAGGCCATGCAGAGGACGGCCATGGCGCTCGCGTGAGCGCGTACGCATTTGAGCAAAACACTGCCTCAACCCGAGGCTACTGTAATTCGTACTCAGCTTTAAACGCCGTATTGTAACGCCATCAGTGTAAACCCTCTGCCTGTATCGCAGGCTGCCGCCTGCTGACGTCGACGACCCGCCTCGGCATATGTCTGCGCAAGCTGTCGGTGCACCTGCGCAGCGCGCCGCCCGCCGGTCTGAACGCGCCCGGCGCGTGCGCCGAGTGCCGGCTGCCGCGCGCGCGCTGCGTGTGCCCGGACGGGACTACACCGGTGAGTGTACTACCATCGCCAACACAATTAAGGGGCTCCACGCGCTTTTTGGCTATATTTGATGAGTTCCCTCCGTCAAAACTAGATATATTTATGGCACGAACACTTATCGGTTCTTCAATACTTTATCTACATTTGCACTAGTTTTTTTACTAAATAATGAATATTTGATTTAATCAAACATGGTCCAATTAGTATGTTGTTTATGCACTTTTATATATGAAATCTACATATAACTGTTCCTTATTGTCGTCTGTAACAACCCACGAGAGATTTTTATTTACCTCATTTTCACAAAAGTTGCGTCTAGAAAACTGGTTTTTTGGCCCGAAATTGCCAAAGTTTGGTGCCATATATCCAGAAAACTGTGAGTTTTGAAGTAAATATGGGATACTATTTCGGTAAACCTCGTTGTTAATACGATAAGCCACAAAAAACACAAATAAGTGAAATTAAAAGATTTTTCAAAAACCCAACTGCTTTTTTCAAATTTTATAGCCTATGTCACTCCCACGATCAAGAGGAATCCAACGACACCTCATATGTCGAAATCCGTCAAACGGTTTAGGCTGCAGGGCGTGCCAAAGAATAAGGTCACATACATACATACTCTTGAAAAACATAACCTCCTCTCCTTCGGCAGTCGGGAAAAAACCCGACAGTTACAGACCGAAGGTCATTGGGAGCTAGGAGTCCCTTAACTGACCGTCCGTGCAATTTATTTCAATTTAAATTAAATTGTAATATAATAAGGTTCAACATTAATATAGGATGGTCAGTTAACAGTGTTGGCGTTTGTACAGCCGCTAAGTTTAAGATTGGCTGTAGATTTATTTGTGTTAGTTTATTTATTTGTATTTGAGCTCCCGAAGCGTTGTGGAACCGCCCTGTGCCACTCGAACTGAGCTAACTTAGACTGGGGCGGAAATAGAAAAAAATATGGAAAAAAAATAGGCTATAATATGTTAAAAAGCCGATGGGTTTTCTGAAAATGTGTGTCCTATTTGTTTGCACCAAACCTTTCGCAATCACGCGTGCGGTCGGCCTGATAGTACGCGGCCATCGTAACCAATGTGCACATGCAGTTAAAGAACTGTCACAGACGCCTATTCCCCCATTTTATAGTATACAGTGAAACCTGGAAAATTGAGAAACCTTTATAGTTGCAACCAAATTGCCCGTCCCGTTCCCTTGGTAATGTGTTGACCTACCTACAAAATATACAAATATTATACTGTATTTTAAAACTGTGTTATTAATATTATAGCGTTTTTCATGAAATCAACCCGAACCTACAAGTTTTCAGGTTTAAAAATAATATGAATATTTTAAACACGACATGTTTGATCTTTAAAATTACAAGATAACATATTATTTAGGTATTAGATATTTTGGATATAGTGTTTTTCTCGAAAAGGGATTAAAAAGGTAATTAAATGAAGAAAAAAGCAACGCAAGTGGTTAAATAATCACAAAGTTATAAATTTCCAAAGCTTTAAGAAGGGGTATGTTCTGTCCCTCTTTCGCAAAACGCACCTCCGTATGAAACGATAGTCGTTTACTATGACGCTCACAGATAGTGACGTTACTCACTACGAGTTTTTTCTATCTCTAACAAGCAATATTAAAACGATTGTAATTCTTTGTCACTAGGCATATTTTTACAAGCTTCTATTTACTTTCACCTGTCCCGTTGTCAGTCTGTCTGTAATCAAATCTTGCAAGTTAAATTCAGCACTTACCCGACGTAGCCCCGTTGAGTTAGGGCTCGTTAGAATCGTCTCAATGAGTAGTTGATGATGGTATACAGAAAAGTACAGTCGGCAATAAAAGCTTGTACTAAAAAATTTTTTTTTTGTCAGAACCTTGTTTATCCTTCTTATTAATGGGAGTAATAATCATTTTCGAGTCTACACCCGTATTGGTACGACCTTGGCTGGGGCCTATACTACAAAACCTTACAAGCGTACAATTTGACAAAATTGACAACTTTTTCAATGGAAAACAATTTTGTCGAATTGTAGACTTGTAAAGTTTTGTGGTATAGGGGCCTGGTTAGGCGAAATACCTCGTTGATTGACACAATATAGCTGGCCCGTTGAGATGTCAACTATAGGTTTTACTGTAATGAACTTTTTTCCAGGCGCACGACCACGACCCAACGCGAACCGTATCCGGGTTCCCCGATTCCGCGTTCGCTCTCGCCGCGCGCCTCCTGGAGCCCGACCCTCGGTCCCGCATCACCGCCGCGGACGCCCTGCGACACCCTTTCCTGGCGCAGCCCTAGAGGGCATAGTACGTATGGTACAGTCAAGGGCACCATGTATACACCACAAAGTCAAAAATATGTAGGCAGACCTTATTTCTGCAACAATAAGGTTGTAGTATACATATATATGAAACTTAGAGTGAATACATATTGGTGCCCTTGACTGTACGCATGTTAGAGTTGAGCTGAATGGGTAATGGGACGGTCCTTTAGTCACCCTTCCTTGGCGCAGATTTACCCAAATCCTTCCTTCAGCCGTAACAGAAACTACCGTTCCTCAATTTTGCTCCTATAGGGCAAATGTCCCCGCTAATCAAATGCCCATTAAGGAAAATATTTGGACGATTAAGGGCGAGTTGCACTAACTTACGATTACGGACCGGCAAACGTTAAATATGGCGCTGGCAGCTGTCATTCCATAGAAAGATGTCAAATTTCCGTACAGACTACTTGGTGCCACCCCACCCTTAAGGTGTAATTCCGTGCGGCTGCGATCGGCCGCGATGCACAGAATTACACCTTAAAACAGTTATGAGATGGTTATCAATCCTTTGTTAACCCTTAAACCGTCTAGTTTTACTAATTATGTACGGAAAATGGCGGGAATAAGTCGAGATGTAAACTTGAAAGAATAGGTTACATAAGGTTCGAAATGCCTCGATTTTATATCTCGACCAAGTTATTTCCGATATAGGTAACCAATCCAAGGCAGAGTTCGTTAGAGGACGAATGTGCCGCAACACATCGGGCCAAGGATGAACGCTCACCAGATATGTGCGAAGCTTTTCATATATTTGACATTTAGCTATGCACGTGAGGTATCACACAACAAATTTTTTACCGACTTCAATTCAGTATTTCGCCTTATTTTAGGCGATCCCTCGATTTCTGCAGCAATTCATCATCAGATCCTGAACTGATGAGCAGTGGACCAGGTAGTATCCTTCCCAGGTGGGAAGGATACCTTTTCAAACAGAAAAAGAATATTCCAAGTCGGTGCAGACGTCTTTGAGTAATCGGGGGAACATACATAGAAAATAAAAGATCCCGACGAATTGAGAACCTCCTCCTTTTTTTAAGTCGGCTGAAAACAGCTTCTCACATCGCTCGTGGATGTTCACCCCACCACGTCACTCGTGTCACGGGATATTTTGTCCCCTAGTGATTTAAATACAGCTTTCCAGCACCAAAAAGCTTCTCTTTGCAACCATTATTTATAACTTAGTTTTGTACCATTTTATAATTTAGTTGGCGATAACCCCATTGCAATTTAGCATTATTTCATTAAATATAATTTGTTAAATAGTTTTAATGTAGATCTCATGTGGGTGTCTCGTGACAGAACCTGCGCTGGCGGCGATATTGTGAAACTTTGTATATTGTCACGATAGCATGACGTCTTGTCGTACTTGACACGATTGTCACGATTGTAATAGTAATTAATCGGGACTGTACGTCAATTTGTCATTGTCACATGGCAATTGTCACGATGGTGAAGTAGGGGCCAGATTTTAGCACATTTCAATGAGACGTGGCAAGTCAGCCACCACACTGTAATATGTGTTTTTTTTATTATTATTGCGCAGCGCAGTCGTACGTGTTCATATGCGAATACAATTGTGATTTGTACTATTTAGTTTATTCTCACGTTTTCGGAAAGCAAAAATGTCGATTGTAATTGTTAACTTAGCTTAAGCGTAGATATTAAGAGCTTATTTGTTAATTGTCACAAGGAATAAGGTTATTCTTTGATCAAACCCTTTTACATCTAGCCGCTCAAAGATTAAACGGCATCCTATGATTTTATTCCATTCTAACTTGCAACAAAGTTGCTGTCGTTGTGCTTTTAAAACAATAGTACATTGTTGTAGAGGCTAGAAATTAGGCAATAGATGAACGAGTGGGGTCGAGGTCCGAGCTGAAAGTGGAACTCGATGGAAACGAGACTTTTGGCCGAGGCATTACATAATCCTTTTCACGCCTACTGCGAGGAAATTGATAATTATTATGATAATAAATCCAAATTAAGTACCTAATCAAAGATCATAATGCTAAACAAAAGAGCGCGGTCGCGCGGTGATTGTTCGAATCGCTGTTCCAACTGGACTTCAAAAACAGTTGGACAGTTTGAATTCATAGAAATGAACGTTTGTGCGACGTCCAGCTAACTACAGTTTTGAAGCCTGAATCCTGACCATCTTATGTCACATTTCCGTGCAGTGGTTTGAATACACTAAATTCCACTCTTTTCTAATATAGTCGATTCTAATTTAACTGCCAATTTTAGGCGGCTAGAGATTAAAAATAGCAGCGAAGGAAAAAATCATTGAATGCGCGCTCCTTACAAGTTTCTACCCAAACTCACGCACTGCGCGCAAAATGGCCGCTCGGAATGGGTGCCATTGCCATTATGCGGGGATGGGGGCGGGGTGTCAAAACGATGCCAGATAGCCGTTTAGTTCGAACGTGCACATATAGGGTAAGGGCCGGCGCTCACTGCCGGCACGGCTCGGCGTGTCATGGCAAAGGATTTTATTACTAATCAAGTTATTTTGAATCTCATTTCAATGAGTTTAGAATTCATGTTACTTTATCCCGCGGCGCGTCGCGTTATGCCGCAGCATCCCGTGGCACTTCGTGTCATTTCGCGGCATCGAGGAATCGAAATAAAATAACATGAATTCTAAACTCATTGAAATGAGATTCAAAATAACTTGATTAGTAAAAATCCTTTGCCATGACACGCCGTGCCGTGCCGGTAGTGGGCGCCGGCCCTTACCCTATATGTGCACGTTCGAACTAAACGGCTATCTGGCATCGTTTTGACACCCCGCCCCCATCCCCGCATAATGGCAATGGCACCCATTCCGAGCGGTCATTTTGCGCGCTACTTAGACTTCTATGGTTTTTTCGTTTGCTGATAAATAGAGAGAAATGGTACTTGACACAGGAATGTTCCATTACCGATTACAGAGTATAGTGCTAGTATAAGAATAAAAGTAATATCCACCAAAGACGTGCGAAGCTGTGGTTTCACCTGTCAAACATGCAAGCGGTTAAGTTGTAAATTGAGGATCCAATGACTGCGAGTCCTAGCTAATTCACAAAAGGAATAGAGGTAAATTAACCTGACAATATTGAGAAGAATCAGAAGACTAATACATCCCTGACCATGTCCCCTATATACTTTAGTCGTATCCTATCCGTGGCGTCAGTTTCAGTACCTTTTTTACTGGTGACAAACAAAAAAGTCCTTTACGCGATGAGGGACAGGAAATAACACATTGTATCTCGTTCCCACTCGCGTTGTTGCCAATGCTTCGATCTTTGTCACTCGTGTGTGTATGTGTGCAGCCCTCTGTGTCAATTATATGACAACGCGGCTCAGCACATCTATAGTGGATACTCGGCCGAATGGGGAATGGCGTAACGTAGTACAGTGTAAGGGGGACCATTTGTGTGATATATTGTCTCCTTTAAAAGATGTAAAATAACTAATTTCGAAGCCTGATTCTATGATACCAATTGCATTATGCTGATTTGATTCCTTCATCACGGCTTCAATTCTTACCATGTATCTGATATAATGTATACTTGTCTATCTCATAAATACTAGTCTTGGAAGATTTTTCGAATAACAATGTGCCTTCAATAGTCTTTATGTAAACTATACACGTATTGGCAACATATTTTAATATATTCACATAACTTTAGAAACGTGATGTCTATATGACCTATATCAATCTAGATAAACTAGTCTTTTGAATGTCAAAAGGGGACAACTCGAGTATTGTAAAGTAATAGACTGGATGCATAATTGCATAAGTATGTTAATAATAGTTATAACAGTTAAGTTGTATTCACTTGCCAAATTTTAATCCCAATGTAGCTTTTGTATAATCTTCGGCACCAAATCAGAACCTGCGGCATAGTTCACTTTCGGGTGTATTCTAAGGTGCCGCGTATGCTATCTGAGCGTGCGCAGTAGAGAACTAGCGCAAATGCCGCCATTTTGGTTCTACTTTTGTGCTGGGGATATATTTGCCCATTCCTGCAGAGTCAATATTGTCCACAGTGTTATAATTTAAGAGGGCTCTCGAATGACCAACAAAAAATTACGTCCACGACGATTACCGTGTTAGCGTATGACGTTATATTTTTAGCGTGACTTATAAATGGTCGGTGAAAATATACTGACACGTCACGTAGAACATACGATAAAACGTATCGTTCTAGATGGGCACGTTATACGTCTGTGCATAATATTAGATTAGATGGTCGACGTAAAATTTCAACAGCGGTTTGTGCTGTAACACATGTCCATAAAAGCTGTAATGCTAACTGGGCTGAACGGGATATATGTATTTGAGATGTACTATCGACAACACAGCTAACTGACCATCCGTGCACTTTACGTGCATTGTAATATGGTTCTATATAAATACAGGGTGGTCAGTTAACTGTGTTGCCGTTTGTACACCCATGTATACATTTGTATCACTGATCTCTTTTCGCATTATCACCGGATATGCTGTTATTAGGTTATTACTGTACTGTACACTAGTTCGGGTCGAACAATATTTTGTGCCGCGATACTGACACTGATACTGACAGATGAACTATTGCGGTGCTTTGACAGTGCAGCCAACAGAAAACGTTTGCAAAAAAAACTTGAGCATTCACATGTATCAGAACATCGTTTATATTTTTTTCCAACTGTACAACGAACAGTGCCTAGCATAGAGCCAAACATCGCTACGAACATTCTAGCGAACGCTCAAGTAAACGCTGTGCAAACAAAAACAAAATGGCTCGGTTCGGCAACACGCTCGAAGCAAATTTACTTCCGTTTCCTTAGAATGCTCGCTAGAACGCTACTGTTATAACACTATCCTAATTGAGTGCCAGAGACACGAGTATACCCCATCATATAACGTTATAAAAAATCGTGCGTTGATCGGCGTGCAATTACAAGGAAACGCAAACATAGTATTGTTGTTTGAAAAGCACATTAGGTATGGTCGAAGTTCCCTTTGAAGAGTTCCCTTTGATATACTAGATAAGCGAAGAAACAGACGAATTAGTCCATTAAAAGAACGTTTCGAGAATTGAGGTGTAGATAAGAATGGTCGTATTACGGCTTTCGCGGTAGCTTTGCGGCCATAGCATGGTTGCTATTTTATCACTTATACTTGTGGACAAAACATGCGTCACTCTCGCACTCGCATACTTGTCAGAACGAGTCGTACGACTTATCCACAGTGATTGATGAGATGAGTGATAAAATGGCAACCATGCCATATAATATATGTTCACAGTTGTCAAAATCGTGGCGCACAGTATTTCATCGTCTTCGAACATTCTATAATCCCCGGCGCGTATGTAGAAACTGTGCAGGAGTCGCACTATATCCGTCTTTGTCGCTTGACTAAGCAAGTGTGACAGAGATAGAGAGACATGAACGAACGAACGATGAGTTTCATAGTAGCCGCTCTGAGGTGAGGTGTATCCATTGCAACGGGGCGGCGCGGAGCCCAAGCATGCACATTTGACGAACTTGCGCTGCCATCTTAGGCTTGATTTCCTCCTACGCTGACGTCGGTCGCTGACATCGATCACGTATGAGACAGAGTGACAGCTGGTAACTACAGCTACCCAGATCATGTCAGTGGATAAAAGGTGGCTACTTTCATATCTAAGCAGATAATCATACATGTTCTCACTTTTATATGTAAATTTACTATGTACTGCTATGTTAAGTAAGGAAACTATAGGTCTAGTTTAATATAATACATTTCATTGTTAAAATGTATTTTGTAAATGACAGTTTCTTTTTAAATTAAATAAATAAATAAATGACAAACAAAGAAAAATCTGCCGCGGACCGTCAGCATCGCTGTGCGGTGTCCCATAGAACATGGTGTATATTCATACGCCCGACCGGCGTCAGCGACCGACATCAGCGTAGGAGGAAATCAAGCCTTAGTTCTACTTACGTGCCTGGGGTTATGTTATAATTATTGTGGTTATACCATAATTATAGCTATATTTGTACTGTGGTCATATCCATGGCCTCAATACAAATGTAGCTCATACAGTGTTAAATGAGTTGATACCGAAGTGATGTGTCAAAATGTACTGGTCACAACTTTGCGTTGTAACCAGATTTATTAAACTAAGGTAAATGATATAAACCTGTGATTCTAAATAATAAAGGGAAAGAGACGTAGCTGTATAATAGAGAGAGCACGTTGCATATTTTTAGTACTTTAGCCTTTGGACGCCAGAACACAAAGTTATTGCGTGCTGTGCCCACGCCGCCAAGAACGAATAGTGAGATGGCTTACTCTATCAAGGCTCCGTCAGAACGGCGGCGGCGGTGCGTCATATGTGGGAGCGGGAGATCGGATCGCTGCCTCTCGCTCCCACGCATGGCGCACAGCGATGTGGATGTCAAGGTCACCTCCATACTTTCAACCAAGGTTCATGATAAAAGTTCAGGGATAATAAAAATAGGCATATAGTTCTCTTTTGTAAGAAAAGAACGGCGCCCAGTTATTTTTAAGGTCTCTCTCTATTGTATAGCTCTCTTTCTACGGAGCTAAGCAAGGTGCCTGTTGTGTTCTGTTGAACTGTTGTTACCGTGTTGAAACTGATTAAAGTGATGTTTTGATGTGAATGTTGAGTTTTATTCGATCGACTGTTCGCAATTTCGTTTCGCGTATCCTGCTGGGTCACTCTCAACTCTACAGGAGCGCCTAAATGTACAGTCGACGCCATGTTACGTCGGGGATTTGTTAACAGAGAACCTACTGTACGTAGTACTATTATTTATTATGTGACAGCGCTAAGAACGACTAAGGCTCCTTAGGCACTGGTGCCACCGCCGGCTAGTAAGCTAGAAAAGTTGGGCGAGTAACGGTTCATTGCGTGCTGACCAGGCACAGTGTGATCAATCGACCTTTACAGATCCGCAATGTATTTAATGCTACTCGCCCAACTTTTCTAGCTTACTAGCCGGCGGTGGGACCAGTGCCTTAATAAGGACAAGCGGGCCGTGAAGCGTGTACAAAAACGCGCTCGCAACTACAGTCAAGTGTCAAAATATGGGTGCATACAAGTTACTCATAAATATGTCTCTTATCTCAGCAGATTAAGGGTTCGTCTCATACTTGTGTACACACTTTTGCACTTGACATAATACCCTACAGGATTATACAGAAATGCTCGTTCGTACGTCGGCATGTTCGTGCTTGCGTGAACAGCCGCGTAAAGCGACACTTGTACGGTCTGACAAAAAAGTGGTCTACCACTATTGAACCTGCCCCCCTATTCTGTAACTTGTTTTATGCTCACCTCAACGCTCACCCACAAATATATCTTGACACCGCGATGCGTAGTAACCAAGCGTAGGTAGAGGTCTAGTTTCGTGACGGGCGACCGGCGGGGTGAGTCGCTTTAACGCTTAGCGACTAACAGCCCTGGATTATAGTCGAAGTACAAGACGGTACGTCGAAGGTAGAAGACATGCTACACAATTAATCATAAATATGAAAAGTGATATATTTAGAAATAATAACACGTTAGGTATTTTGCCCGTTTATTTCTGAATAAAGAGTACTTTAATATGAATATCCTTCATTATAATAATTATTAAAACGCAGGAATTGTTAATGTTTATGAGATCAACAAATCTTACTAGTCATTTTGTAACATTGCTTGGCATTAAAAGTATAATTTCTTGAAATAATGTCACTATTAATAGTCTCCGTACTTTTCAAATGCAGGTAATATTTGCCAACAATGCTTAATAGCACATATAGATTAGGAAAGTCTAGTTATTTGATATACCTACCTACACAACTAACCATGGCTGCTCCCGAAGCAGTTACGCAAACCTAACTTTTAATTGAGCTTCATTACGCATACGCATACGTTACCTACTTATACCATATCAAGCATGTTTAATGTGTCTACTTACGAGCGAAGCGAGCGTGCCGTGGCAGCGGCTGGTGAAGCGCCAGAAGTGAAATAACAAATTTTCGGTTCTGGCGCTTCGCCGGCCGCTGGCGCTGCTGCGGCACGCTCGCTTCGCTCACTCGGCTCGCGCTGTAGGGTCGCAGTACGCCTAACACTCATCGCTTCGCTCGTCATCGTACCTAACGGAGACCTGCCTTAGGCTATGTCGAAATGGCCTTCTGAGTTTTTGGAAAGGTAAACTGTTGCCTGGTTACCCAACGTTAACACTGGACCTACTCACGTGTATGATCCACCGTCACACTGATTATTTATTTTAAAATAGGTCAGTATGAAGTCTGGGAATAGTTATTTGTGCCACAAGGGAGCAAAGTAGTATATTTACGGCGAGGGCGGTGTATTGAATCCTGAACGTACCGAGGGATACAAGTGTTAACGCCCGAGACGAAGATAATTTTGCTACCGAGTGACACATACTATTTTTCACACCGACTATGAAGAAATTTAAAAACGATGCTGTTAAAATTACTTAACAAGTTCTAACAAAATTTCTTAATTTTTTTACAAATTTTAAAATATTAGGAAAAATTCATACATTTTCATATAAAGTTAAATCGATTATTTTATTAAGATCTGTGTTCAATTTGCACATTGCGTAAATGCTACATGCCAATAAATAAATTAAAACCCCCAGGGATAAGCGAAGTGGTATTTTCCACCGCCCTACGCTCACCTGGGTTCCACGTTCCATGGGGAAATTCCGCTCCAACATCCCTAGCCAGGATATACCGTTGCCCCTTTAGGGCCAGCCGCGCCGAGACCCTTACGGCCGTATTCATAAACGTCCTACAAGCCTGTTTTAACTAAAATGGCGTTAAAATCCGTTTGTCCTTATCTGTCACTTTGACATTTGTGTTCGTAAGAAAGGGACAAAGCACATTTTATTTAGCAGAGGCATTTTATGTTTTATGAATAAAGGGGTTAGTGTTTCATAATCCGTAGAGTCAATACTTACTAAGCTTACCTCATCTGCATCTGTTTGTTATTTAGGTTTAATAAAGGGCGTACACGACCCGCATACCTGTGTTTACATTTCATTCCCTATTCGCATTCTCCCCACATCTGAGTTAGTCTGGAAACCTCCGCCCAAGGAGGATATGTGGTGGTCGGTTTTACCGCTCATCATCACAAAGTAGCTTGAACAGAAAAGTAACATTTTGATCCCTCTCGTCGTGGAGCAAAACTTACTTTTCCGAACGAAAGGTGTGAAAAGTAATTTCCCTATATACCTTAACACTGGTGTGAAGGTGGCTCGAAAAACAACCCTCTTTCTGAGGTTGCCGGGTAAATATACACGTGATCTTGAATGTACCGTTAATCACCAATTCAAGAGGCGGCAAAGTATATGATCACATGACTTCTGGACGAGCCCTGGTCGCGTTCACTGTTAAGGGTCGCCAGACGCAAGCCGGACCTAAAAAATGACGAGAGATGACGGAAGCTTCAGAGTCCGGAAGAGCGTCGAAATTGAGCATCTTGTGGCTACACCCAACATTATTGGAGAATCAAAAGCTCACCGTCTCCGCTGGCTTGGTCACGTTGAAAGGATGGAGGAAGATCGGGGTGCCAAACGGGCATATTTGGGACGTCCAGTAGAGCGGCGACCCGTCGGACGTCCCAGGTATCGCTGGAACGACGTCGTCGAATTAGACCTGCGCGACCTTAAGGCCATGAACTGGAAGGAGACGGGGCACGACCGGGTCAAGTGGCGACAGCTCGTTTCGTAGGCCAAGACCCACTTTGGGTCGGTGAGCCATTGAAGATAAATAGACAGACGCAAGCCTCTTCATACAAACGTACTTTCATATGGCGCAACCCATTGAGTATAAAGTTTCATTTTAATCTAGTATGCAGTTTTTAAATGAGAACCAAGCTACGTTTGTATATGTGTCCTGTGTGTTTGTGAATAAAAGTATCCCATAAAAAACATTCCATGTAAAACAGAGGCCAAGACTCGAAACTCTTCCACCGTAAAAAGTTGTGAGCAGAGATGTACAAAATACTTTAAACTTTTGCATTTTGTATGTAAATACTTTTGTATTTAAATACAAAATGATAAGATAAGATAAGATAATTCTTTATTAACGCCACAATAAACGATTACACAAAACATATCAATGCAACAACAAGCGACGCTAAAAGGAGCCCCACTCGGCATATTGCCACGACAAGCCGTGGCGCCGATTTTCAGTAGGGCCCTAGCTAAAAACTACTATACTATAATTAAATCTAAAACTAGACGGATGACGAATCAACTAAACGATTAACCAAACTTTTCAAACATACCGTCATGTTGCTAGTTTCCGACCGCTACCCAACTAATTACACGGGAAGAAAAGGATCAAAAAACTACAAAGGAAAAGGAGATTACATGTAGGTATTGAATAATGATCTACAGGTAAGAATTTAATGCCAGTCTTAAAACATTGAAAGTGAGAGCGTAATTGATATATATTTACACATATGCATAGATATTTATTTAGCTTCGCCTAATTGAATATTTAAAAAATGAAGTCTACACTTGAATTTAAACCCGTTAATTGTTTTAAACCCACGGAGTGGCGGAGGCAGGTTGTTCCAGCACTTGGTGGCAGCATATCGGAAGCTGCCCCGAAATGCGGCGGAATGGTGGCGAGGGCAGACCAGCTGCAGAAACCTGCAAGACCTAACTCCCAGAGATCTGGAGTTACGTGGCCAGGTTAGCTTGTCATACAAGTACGAAGGCAGTTGTCGATTCATAACACCAAACATAAGAGTGGCTAGATGCAGTCTTCGGCGCGAGGACATTTTTAAAATTTTGTGCTGATTGAGATATGGCGTGACATGTGTACGAGGGGGAATGTAAAAGCAAAAGCGCGCGCAGGCGTTTTTAACTCGTTGAATTAGTTGCTGTGTTCGTGCAAGAAGACGCGGCCCGTACACAATGTCACAGTAATTAAATCTAGAGAGGACAAGGGAATCGCACAACCGTATTCTAAGTTCTATGTCAAGGAAATCACGAATTTTGTATAGTAGTTTAAGGCGATAGAAACAGTTACGAACCGTGTTGGATATATGGTTTTCAAAACGCAGTTTCCCATCCATAAGAAGTCCTAGGTTTTTGCCCTCTTCTATGCGTTCCAGAGCTGCGTTGTTAATGTGCACTTTAAGATTGCTATTAGATAATTTTATAATTTATTGTTTTGTACCTAAAATTAAATATTTTGATTTTGTAGGGTTTAGGGAAAGTGAATTACTGAGCGACCATCTAGAAATACGTTCCAAATCCTCATCGAGATTGCTAACCTGTGTGTTTACGGTATCTACATTACACGACGTGTACAGCTGTAGGTCGTCAGCGTATATGTGATAGCGACAATGCTTAATTACCTGTGTAATGTCGCTACTGTAAAGGACAAACAAAACAGGGCCCAACATTGACCCTTGCGGGACTCCTCTTAGTACTGGAAGAGTCTCCGAGGCCACGATCTTGCCGTCGGATCCCTGTAGCTCGACACGCTGGCTTCGGTGAGTTAGGTAGCTTGCAAACCATTTCGTCGTGCTATTATCAAATCCAAAGTAAGATAACTTTGACAATAGTAAGGAGATATTTATAGTGTCGAATGCCCTCGAGAAATCAAATACTTTTAATATTTCAAATGCAAAATACTTTTGCTTTTTGTACTAAAACTTTGTACTTTTTGTATAAAAAATACTAAATACAAAATAGGTATTTTCAAAATACTTTTCAAATAAAATAATTACAAAAAGTAATCGAAACAAAATCGAAGTCAATCTCGTCAACGTTCATTTTGTTTTAACTGTAATTTTGCACATATACTTTCAAAGTTGCAGCGCAGCGCCTCTATTGGCCATTTGCCGAATCGCTGAACCATTTCACTTGAAAATTTGAGTGGTAAAGGTAATACTTTCTAAACTCAGTGGTAAAAAAGTATTTCATATTTGACAAATACATTTCGGAAAGTATTTCAAATAAAATACAAAGTACTTTTTAGAAAAGTGTTTAAATACAAAATATAAAATACGTATTTTGTATTTTCATTATAAATACAAGTATTTCAAATAAGTCACAACTCTGGTTGTGAGATATTTCGTGGAGCCAAGTCTCGTCATTGTTATTAATCTTTATTTGCTTGCTAAATAAAATTCTGGAACTTGGCAATCGCACAACTTTCCTGCATTTATCGATTTTTGCATACCTAAAACTATGTAGTATTGTGTCATTGCCAAGTCACAAAATTTTATTTAACAAGCAACTAAAGATTAATAACAAATGCCTGAGACTTGGCTCCACGAAATATCTCACAACTTTTTACGGTGGAAGAGTTTCGAGAATTGGCCTCTTTTTTACATGGAATGTTTTTATGGGATCTCACTTCTTTTTGTAGGTTAATGTGTTATCCATACATACAAACTATGAATGCAGCCCCATTCTTGCTTTTCAATTTTTTGTACCATTCACTGCAAATGTAACTTTGTAAGCCTATATATTTGTATCGAATTACAAAGTAATGTATGCAATAGTTGGTGTATCTAGAAAACTGGACTGAAATTGCAATTTTTTAATTTTCCCTTGATTTATACACTAAACACTAATTGTATTGTAAATTTGAAGCTGCTATGTCTGCTAGAAGTGCTTTAGACTTTTGATGATCAGTGAGTCAGTCAGTGAGTGACAAAATTAAGGAAATTTGACTAGTTATAATTCTATCCTACTGGTCCAAATTGAATGAAAATTATAATATATCGTGTTTATACAATGCGTGCTTGGTTACTGAAAATTCAGGCTTCTAGTTTTATCCGCAACGAAGTATGTATGTATGTATGTAAGCACTTTATTGTACACAATAACAGGTTAAAGAATATACATGTCACACAATAGATCAAAGTACAAAGGCGAACTTATCCCTATAGGCGAAGTTATAGGAGGGTCGAAAATGACCTGAACTGCTTCAAGAAAAGGATGGTACGGCCGTGCCGCTGTTTTGCTCGACTTGGCGGGGGCACTACCGTGCCTTCAGATCTTTCTTTCTGTTTTGTAGATTCGACCATACTGGGGGCTTTATAGGTGGTGAATAGAAATTAAAAAAGCAGTAAAAGCAAATTATTTTTCCTTAATACATTATCATGAGTATATATCTCTCATCAGCAGATAAAAATCGTATAATATAATACAACCAATCCTTACTTTCAGTCTTGCTACAAAATTTAAATAAGGTTTTTCAGTATAAAATAACAGATTTTCACTTCAGTGTCAGTGGCCGAGAGGCAACCGGATGGCTCGCGGTATTTGAGCTCCCGAAGTGTTGTGGAACCGCCCTGTGCAACCCGAACTGAGCCAACTTGGACTGGGGCGGAAATTAGAGGGAGCGGTTCAAAAAAAAATTCGACAAGTATTCGATTGAAACAGCGTACACGCTTTCAGGCAACCGCTGTTCAATCGGCTGCCTCGCGACAAAAAAAACTTTCTCATACATTTTTCCCATTTCTGCCCCAGTCCAAGCTGGCTCAGATCGGGTTGCACAGGGCGGTTCCACAACACATCGGGAGCTCAAATACAGCGAGCCATCCGGTTGCTAACTACGCGTCATTGCTCTGAATAGAAGGGAACCTGTCTTGCGCCGCTACCCCGAAAATGGAATCTCGGAGTTCGTATGGTACGGAGCAATAGCTTAGTACTACAAATGGGTATGTGTCGAAATGGAATTTGTAGATATGTGCACATTGATAACAATGTATGTGCATAATAAAATCAATATAATCGAATTTTAGGCACTCATAATAAAAACAACTATTTTATTATTTATTCATTATTGCCATTTGTCTACTTTAGTCTACTTAATCCTCTAGCCTTAAAACATTTTACTAGAAATCTCCCCTTCAATGGAATTTATGTCATACTAACTAGGTGCCCAAGCGGCTTAAGGTGGTTCGACGACCATACAAACCGTTTTTTGACATTCGCGGGCTAACGGCGTTATATTTTAAGGTACTTCTTCTTCACACACAATCTTTAATAATTTGAGAAATTAGTTTGTCACGTGACACTTTGGGAAAACGATTATTCTCAAATTATTCTAGTTTATACAAGTTTATTCTAGGAAATGGGGAAATTCGCGCAAATGGAAAGCCAATTTATGAAAGTGTGTTACATAAGTTTCTTAAAATATCACGCCGTTCGTCTGAGAATATCAAAAAAGCGTTTTGTATGGTCGTCGAACCACCTTCAATGGAATCTATATGATACTAGGTGCCCACGCGGCCTTGCCCGCATATTGCAAAGAACGCTATGGATATGATCATCAATTTTTGATGTCAGATAAGGGGTCCCACAGGCCAGAATTTTCATGGCATTGTTGGGCTGTGATGGAGACTTCTCATACGTATGTAATTTCAAAGTAGATATTGAGCAACTTATTGTGCTATGTAATTGCAGGTATAGTTGAAATTTTATAAACTAAGCTCATGAATGGCCATTGTACTGAGCTCATGAATGCCTTTGCTTGTGGTCCGAACTAAGGCTATTCAAGACGCGCGCGTACCAAATTTGCAAAAAAAAATTAGCTCCACATAAAATGTTCTTTGAATAATGAACTTTCTTCTTTTACAATAGATTCCAAATTACCATAGCGCCTTGTACCTGGCTCGCTGGGAGCGGGTTTTTGTTATCTTTTAGTCCATTTTGAATCTATTGAATAAGATCATAGAGTTCATTATACAATTAAGTGATAGTCGATGAATAAGAAGTTAACATGACAGCTCAAAATGCCACCATAATTCCGGACTTTGCCAGTATTTACATTTTAAAAAAACCCAAAAAAAAAATGTTGCATTTGTTGTTTCGTGGATTTGAAAACAAAAATCCAATTCTATTTCCTATTCATGTTAATTCTAATCTCATAGCCAATTCTCATCGTATGGTGCGCGACTAGAGGATTACATCTTTTTCCGCCTTTAATGTCACACGGCAGTATAGTGACAGTACACCAACAAGATAAAAACTTACACATAGCCACTTAAAATAACTGAATCATTCATATACCTTTGAGCATTATTTACAGTGCCAAAGTGATTGAGCTCAGGAAAAATCATTTTTATACTCGTCGACTACAATCTTTAAATTAGAACCTCGCAAACCATAACGCAATTGAATACTTTTATTCCGATGCAAAATTTTATGCTCTATGGACAATCGAAATAATTATTATTCAATTGTAAACAGAACTAAAATGAATTTTGACCAATCACGAGGCTCGATTTACAGAACGACAACGCGTTTTTAGTAAAAGCGGTTGGCTGCACTTCGTTTAAGCAGGGCGAGTTTCAATAGATACCAAGTTTGTTTAATAAACTATTTTTTCCGTTGACTCGTAGAAAAAGTATTGTATACAATAGTTATATATAATTAGCTTTTTAAGTCTCGTACCTTAATTAGGCCACGAAGCTTGCTGAGTGCTCGAATGAAAAAGCATACATTATATAACGATTGCATAAAATACTATTTTAACCGACTTAAAAAAGGGGTTCTCAATTCATCTGTTTTTTTAATCTATTTTCTCCGTTTACTCGAAAACGCCGGGACATATTTGGAGTTTCTTTTGTTTGAAAGTGGCTACCCTTCCAGGAGGTCGGTCCCTCGGTCACCACGTCAGGAGCTGATGATGGGGTCCTGGAGAAATCGAGGGAACTCTTCAAGTAAAACGAAGTAATAGATTGAAGTCGTTTTAAACTTTGTTTTTAAGGTAAAATATTAAAACATGAGTGCTTACCGCATGCGATCATAAAAAAATATCGATCGCAGTAAATCGCAAGTCAGGGGCATTGATATACGTATATGGAACATAACATAAATATCTGTACAGGACTCTTTTGTCGGCGTCATAAAGACGTGTACAGATAATTATGTCCTTATTTATGCAAGTACATTAATACCCATGACTTTCAGTCACCAGTATCCACCAGTATCAATAAATGACCAGAAATCTGACGGCGAAAATATCTGTCATATGTATCACTCTTATGTCAGCGGTTTGAGGTTTTGGTACATATTTTTGAGAAGATTAAATTGATGCATATTTTTGCACTTGACTGTACAATAGCTGTTTTATATTCCAATGCACGTGATTACAAACAAATAGTAAATAAGTAATACAAGTGTTGCTCGTATATTATACTACACTATTATCATAAAGGTGCTGACAGTCATGACCACAGACCACATGTACCATTTGAATCGCCGAACAGAGCCAAACATTGCTATGTAAATGCTCTGCGGGAGCAATATGAAAACTGTTCGGCACAGCAAAAGGCTCGAAGCTTTACTGTCCTTTCGCTAAAACGCTCCTGTTTATTGTGTGAGCTTTTACCTGTGACATAACATTGGATGGTAAAGTATATCAGCACCTTTAGACGCATTGTGAGGGCTGTCATCTCAGTATTTTAATACATTTTAAACTTATTTGTACTGAGATAGTGTCGTTAGTATAAAAACCAGCTGAAAATGGCGCGCTTATACTCTGCAGACTAGTCGAGAAGACTGTTGGTCAGCGGATCACTCTGTTTAGGGTGAGTAGCCATCAGAACTGTGCGAGCGGAGCGGTGTGCGAGGAAAATAACCACCAACAGGAAGAGATGCGTCAGCGAGGCTAGCAATGTTGTTGGTGGTTATTTTTCCTCGCGCACCGATCCGCTACCTCGCCTGGCTCTGTAGTCCAGTCAATGAACTGACAACTTGTATGGAAAAAATGTCAATTTTGGAAATAATTTATAATAGCTCATTTTTTATGTGTAACTGATATATTGTCAATTAAATAGTTACCCAGCGACAAAATCCGACAAAATTTCAGACATCAAAAAAATGATAAATTAACTAGCTACTGATAAGTCAGAAAAAATATTAATCAATATTTTTGTCTTCATTTTGGTTCATTTATATTTGCTCTATAATATTCAAGATAAATCGTACAAAAAAAGACAATGCATGCTTCATTTAAATCTACATAATTACTTCCGGGTGGATAGTTTGCCGGATTCTTGAATATATCATCTTAGAACAACATTTTAAAACGAAATCAACAAAAAAAACGCTATTATAAATTAATGTTTTTCAAAACCGTATTTTGCCTGGAGTACTGGTGAATACTCGCCTTAAAACTGCTACACTGGCATACTTTAGCAGAATGAATTTAATTGTAACACGAAAAATCCTTCCAGTTTTTTTTCTTACCTATGCTATGCCTCACCAGGGTCGGAGAACGCTCTGGTTCAGGCTCTATATTGAAACAATTCTATATCCTAATCCATATAAGATTAGAATAATCGTATTAACGCACGATTTTTCATGAAACTGAAGGAAAATCATTTTGACATTACTTAATATGATCATTACTTAATCCTACTAATATTATAAATGCGAAATTTTGGATGTTTGTTACTCAATCACGCGTAAACGGCTCAACCGATTTGGGTGAAATTTGAAAGTTTAAAGCCTGGATTAAAATATAGGACGGTTTTTATCCCGGGTCCACGCAGACGAAATCGCGGGCGGAAGCTAGTGATCGATAAGTAAAAGTAGTTCAATATTTCTCTAGATACCGAGGATAAATAGACAAATTTGTCCATTAAAATTCTAAAGTGATATGGAATAAGGTCTTTCCGGCCTAGCTAGCATGATCGCGTATACGCGGTTTACACACATAAAGCATTCGTCCCGCTCGCACTTACATACTGGCTAGTAAGGGCCAAATGGTTTCTGTCCGACGTAATCGCGATTATGCTAGTTAGGCGGAAGTCCTTAGCTTTGATGTGCCTTACCAGGGTCGCAGGTTGGCTTTATTAAACAACACTTTTAGAACTTACCAGGGTCTCAGAACGTCAGGGAACTATATTAAAACATAACACTTAAAGTCCTTAACTGCTGACCAGGGCCGCAGAAAATTGTGGCGCCATGTAAACACATTAGTTCTTCCAGAAGTTGGGGTTCTGTTGCAGCCGCCGTTCAAAGTTCTGGTACCAGGTCTGCAGAGTGCTGAGGGGTATGTACGAGACGCCCGGCGTCGAGCTCATCTGGTCCTGCGTGACTGCGAATGACCCCACGAAGTTGATCAGGTTTTCTAGCATCTTCTGCGCGAACGTGACGTATGAGGTTTGGTGCAGTGCCTGGAACATAAATGATTCGGGGAATCTTTGAGCAGCCGCACATTGAACCTCTAGGGGACCGCCACCATTTGTCACAATTTCTTTGATACATTTAGGGCGAGTTGCACCGACTTACGATTACAGCCCGGTCAGCGTTAAATATGGCGCCGGCAGCTGTCATTCAATAGAAACTTGACAAACTTTACATACATTCAAGTTATAACACACACAGACGATACAGACGGTTTGGTGCAACCCAACCTCGCGGCACCACGACATTGCGGCGCGGCAAGCGTTCTATCTGTTCATTGCGCGGTCGAGACGCGCAACGCCCTGTGGTTAGTTGGAATCACGCGCAATGAATTAGAAGAATCGCTGCCGCCGCCGCTCGGAGTCGCGGCCGTGTATCATCAGCCGCAACAGAGCCGTTTCAGTTGCCGCGTCCGAGTCTCAGACTGCGGGAGTGCAGCGCTCGCTATTTCGTGTTTAGCGGCGGCCACTATTAAAGATCTCTGATTTTTGGCACAATGTTTGTCTACTCGTAGTCTGCACGGCTAGCACGCGACGGCGCGCGAGCTCTCTCGATTTTTCTCGCACTATTCGTCTCTCTCTTATTAGACCACTTAGAACAAGAGGTATAGTGCGATAAAAATCGAGAGTATGTCGCGGCCGTCGTGTGCTAGACGTGCAGGACTCAAATTTTAAACCGAATTCACTTCTTCAATGATGGCCTCTCTAGCCTAGTGGGTATTGACCCTGCCTTCGTAAAGCTAGAGGTCCCGGGTTCGAATCCCATTAAGGGCATTTGTTTGAGTGATGAGCACGAATATTTGTTCCGAGTCATGGATGTTTTCGTTATTTAAGTATTTAATTATCTATATAAGTATGTATACTCGTATCATCGTCTAGTACCCATAGTAAAAGCTTTGCTTAGTTTGAGACTAGGTTGATTTTGTAAGATAGTACGAAAAAAAAATCTCATTGCCTAGTAAACAATGCAATTGTCTATTATTGTAAAGCGTTACCGCTAATTGATACTGTATAATAAACGTAGTATAGTAACGTAACATTAAAATTACTAAGAAAAAAAACAATAGACTACTTTAACAATAGAGTCGCTATTCGAGTAACAGTACGTTATCGCAGAGGCCGCGAAGATAAGGACTTCCGGTGAAGTAGATATAGACGCTAAAATAGCAGCAAGCATTTCCTTTTTAGGGTTCCGTACCCAAAGGGTAAAAACGGGACCCTATTACTAAGGCTCCGCTGTCTGTCTGTCTGTCCGTCTGTCACCAGGCTGTATCTCATGAACCGTGATAGTTAGACAGTTGAAGTTTTAATATATATATATATATATATATATATATATATATATTCTAGGCTCATGGTATTAACAGGAAGTCGATGACGGAAGCATTCTTTATAAGAACACAACGTTAATATATCATAGCATTTTTGAGAAAAGTATTGATGAAACATGGCATTTTCATTTCGAAGTGTTTGTGGCACGTGGCAATTGCAAACAATTGCTTTGTTGGACCGTTAAGATAAATCTGGCCTAGAATAAGAGATTCGCATATCGCATAATACAATTATTAAATGTATTAAGAATTATCTCGTGTAAAACGGGACAGACAGAATAACAACAAGAATTAAACAGAAATGAATGAACCCAATAGGGGTGTAGGGTAGTGTAGGGACTAAATACAATAATCAATAATGTAGTATTTTCTCGAAAAAGGATTAAAAATGTAGTCAAATCACAAACAGTTTTAGGAGGGGTATGTTCTGTCCCTTTTCCACAAAACGCAACTTCATATGAAACGATTGTCATTTACTTTTCTCTCTTTAACAAGCAATATTAAAACGGTTGTAGCTTCGTAATTCTTTGATATATCTAAATGGGATTTTCGTCACTAGGCATATTTTTTTGCCTTCTTTCTTTGGGAGTAATAATAATTTTCGAGTCTACACCCGTATTATACTTACGACGGATGAGGCCAGTAGCGACACGTTCGATTCCGGCTCTATCGCGACACCTATTTGCGCGCTGTGGCAGATCTTCGGCTGGCCGAATGCGCTTCCGAATTGATTATCACCTGTAGATAAAAAAGGAAGCGTTAATACTGTCTAATGTACGTAACGGGCCGTGCCGGGTGGCGAGGCGCCGCGTTGCAACGGATGCGCGAGCGCCCGGCGTCAGCCGACCGCGTTTTAATAGAGTACAGTAGGCAAAAGCCGGACGGAGCCGGTCACATGCGACGACAGCCAAGGGCAGCCGTCCACGTCCGCGTGGAGCCGACCAGCCGCAAATTCACTCAAATATGAAAATCTATACAGGGCTATTTTTCGACCCCCGCCATATTGAGCCACATTATTCTCGAGCACCAGTACAATCGATTTGTAGAATAAAAGACGATAGGTTTTTTTTTGCAAATTTTATAAAAAAGAATCCGTAGAAAACTAAGCAACTTTGTCACTTTACATGTTTGATACGGACTCCTTCCTTATGTCCTTTTATTGCAATTTTACTCATACTCTATGACTTTTGATGTTGTCTTAGTAACAAAGTAAAAAAACATGTCAAATAAGAAAAAATAACTTTTTATTTGAATTATACGTTTGTAACCAAAAATCCTAAAAGTTCTTACCGCGGTTACCTAGTTACTATAATATAATAGCACGTTAAGCACATTAATAAGCTTTCATTGCAAGTCCCTTAAGAGACATGGTTACTAGAATTGGAACTGCCAATACTGGGCTCAATTCACTCAGACTTCGCGTATACAGGGACGTCGGCAGTGGACACCAGTGCGGGCATTTTGACGGGTCGTCCACATGGAGGCGTGGCGATTCTGTGGCGGAAATCAGTGTTTAGGGAAGTGATGGTCTTAAAATGTGTAAGTGTGCGCATAGCAGCCATTTGGGGTTAAAATGCCGAATTCCGCGGCGCTTGTGTTTAGTGTGTATATGCCAGTAAACGCGGCTGAGAACTTACCGGTCTTCACAGAATGCTTGGCTGAAATTAGTGCTATAAGCGCGGATAATGCGGAAGTCGAGGCTATATATATCCTAGGTGACTTTAATGCACACCCGAATGAATTGTTCTGTAGGGAACTATTACAGTTTTGTGAAACACAAGAATGGTGCTGTGTCGATTTGGATGTGCTAGGTGATACATCGGGAACTTATACGTACACCAGTGACGCCCATGTATGTAACAGGTGGTTGGATCACTGCATTGCCACAGAGGCAGCGCGGAGAACTGTGCGGGATGTTAAAGTTAAGTATGACGTGTATTGGTCCGACCACTTGCCACTTATGATATATTGTGAAATGAACAAGATCCAAGTTAAATGTAATCCTTATCAACCGTTGCACGAGGGTGTACTGTGGGGAGAAAGAAAGGCCGAGCAAGTGGAATTATATCACTCAGTTTGTCATGATAAGCTAAAACTGCTGGACTTCCCGGCCGAGTTAACGTCATGTGCGGATAGGCTATGCAATAATCCTGAGCACAGAAAAGTATTAGATAGTATGTGTAAGGAATCGAGTAAGCATGGACGGGGCAAGCCAAGGGGGTGTATAGCAGGATGGAACAAGCATGTGGCTGACGCTCACAGGGAGGCAAGGCTTAAATTCCTGGTGTGGATGTCTGCGAACAGACCACCTCAGGGGCGCATTCACGATGAAATGTGCCTATCCAGGAGGCTTTTTAAGTCCAAGTTAAAATGGTGTCAAGACAGGCAAGAACAGATAAAAAATGATATTCTAGCTACAAACCGGGCTAATAAGGACTTTAAAGCCTTCTGGAAGGGCACTGATAGACTGAGTGTGCGGCCGAGTGTTCCTGTGAGTGTAGGGGGAACGAGCGACAAAAAGGACATCGCGGATAACTTTAGGCGAGCCTTTACTGTAAGTTCACTCCTGAGGACGACTACGACAGAGAAGTGCAGTGCTGAGACGTTCATGGGTGAGAGCTCCGTGACATTTAAGGCGAAGGAAGTGGAGGCCGTAATTAAAAATATGCAGAGAGGCAAATCGCCGGGGCATGATGGTCTCAGCATTGAGCATCTCAAACATGCAGGGGTACATGTACCGCGTATTCTAGCAATGTTTTATACACTGTGCCTAAGACACGCATATCTTCCGGAACAGCTTACTCGCACCATCGTAATTCCACTTGTGAAAAATAGAACGGGGGACTTATCGGATAAAGGGAACTGTAGACCCATCTCACTGGCAACTATATTGGCCAAGGTCCTGGACAGCTTGCTTAATGCACAACTTCGTAAACACATTAAATTGCACGACGCGCAATTCGGATTTAGGCCGGGCCTGTCTACGGAAAGTGCCATTTTGTGCCTTAAGCAAGCTGTCAGATATTACAAGGACAGGAATACACCCATATATGCGTGTTTCCTGGACTTGTCCAAAGCCTTTGACCTGGTTGTTTACGATATATTGTGGGACAAGGTAGCTAAAACGGGGCTACCACCCGAGAGTACTGCCTTGTTAAAATATTGGTATAACAACCAGGTCAATCAGGTGAGATGGGCAGGGGAATACTCGGATGAGTACAGGCTTCAGTGTGGGGTTAGACAGGGGGGGGCTATCGTCGCCTATCCTGTTTAACCTTTACGTGAACGAGCTGATTGAGGGGCTCAGCAGCGCACGTGTCGGGTGCCATATATGGGGAATACCGTTCAATAATATAAGTTACGCGGACGACATGGTGCTGCTGGGGCCATCAGTGGGCTCTATACGTGAGCTGATCGGGATATGTGAGGGCTACGCCGCCCGGCATGGTCTTAGGTACAACACAACCAAAAGTGAGCTTATCATTTTTAAGGCACGAAAATATAACCCGACAACAGTACCTACAATCATGCTGGGAGGCGCCCCCCTTAAAGTGGTAAGTCGCTTTAAATACCTAGGTCATATGCTTACCGAAGATATGAAGGATGACTTGGATCTGGAGAGGGAAAGGAGGGCTATGGCGGTAAGGGGCAATATGCTTGCCCGCAGATTTGCACGTTGTAATAAGCAAGTTAAATTGACGCTGTTTGAAGCTCGACTGTCCAATCACCAAATATTGGGTTGAGGTGGCTATCGGGAGGGCGAATAAGCCTGCCCTGAGTATTTTTAGTTAATAAGTAGTACTTAGAAGTAGTTAACTGTCGCTAACATAGCATATAAGTCTCCACTGTAACTAACCAAATATGGATCAATTAGGTCTGAAATAAAGATATTTTATTTATTTTTATTTTATAAAATGTGATGGTGTTACATGCTAAGTGGCGAAAGTGCTCGGGCTACTGTGTTTTGGTATCCACGGTCATACAGACAGGGACTCAGAAACTTAACCATGGTTGATGTGAACCAAAGATTACCACTAGATTTCGGTCACTTCACGGCGCCAAGACATGGAGCACCGCTGAATCAAGGCAAATAAAATGGTTTCGAAAGAAGCCCTCAAGACAACACAAATGACGCATCTCGGCGTTTGGACACTAGCTAGTATTACATCTGCACGGCTATTATGCGACGGCGCGCGAGCTCTCTCGATTTTTCTGGCACTATCCGTATCTCTCTTATTAGAACACTTAGAACAAGAGGTATAGTGCGGGAAAAATCGAGAGTATGTCGCGGCCGTCCCATGATAGACGTGCTGGAAGACTCAATAATGCTGGCTTACATTACATCCGTATCATTCCACGTGGAAAGCCTGCACGATGGTGACGGTGTGCACATACTACTGTGAGTGGCACAAAACATTTTGTGGACAGACTAGCACTTGTTCACTTGTGCTGGACTGGACAATGTACACAATGGACATTTCTGGGCAACCCACACGTGATCCGGGAACATTAACATCAAGAACGTTTTAATGTTTTAATAGTAATGTGTGAGCAGGAATCATAGGCAGTGTTTTTCGTACGTGCGCGTTTCTGGAGCGAAAAGGACGGGCCGTACTTGGAGTATTTATTAAAAGTACGTGTAAATAAATAAATAAATAACTTTATATCTTAAATTTGATTTTAATTGTCGTAAGTAAGATGTTTCCTTTTTTGAGTGAAGGAACTCTCAAAACCCACCGGCTCCCCTGGGAGGTACAGAATTGGGAAACTACTTTCATTGCGATGGTTCTAGGACTTAATATAAGACCGTCATCATGCAGCGGAGTTACGCGGCATAATCCGGTTGCGGAATTCCGCCGTGGCGTGCGAGAAAAAATAGGATTTAGGCGGGGTTTACATGATACTTCGTGTCTCGGTGCAACGCTACTCCGCGTGTGTTCTGCGCCTTACGCCTGTAGGGTGACCAAATGCGTGTACGATGTTAGGATTTTTTTAAATGGCTATCAAATCCGGAGTATCGAATAATAATGAATTGTTGTTTCACAGATAATTATTTATCGGCTACCCGTAGCTCACACACGCAGGCATTTGCGCAAAATCGTACGCGCCTCGCGCCCAAACAAGTTAAATCTTGATGCCGGCTCCACATGCTTGGCAAAACGGCAAACATACAGGACGCAACTATGCGTTAAAGGGAGTAAGACATATTTATGTCGTGGTCTACCGCATAGCCGCGTCCTGTATGTTTGCCGTTGTTTGCCATGCATGTGGAGCCGGCATGACGTTCTGTCCGCGGCACGCTCGGATACACGTACAAATAACGCGAGGCACGCACACACTCACTTTGAGCTCGTTCATAAGACCGACTCGACTTGTGTTAGTTAGCAGAATAGTTGTAGTTTGTAGATTGATATAAATGTAAAATAGATCTAGGAATCTAAACTATAAACTGTATCCTCATGTTACCTAAGCTAGGGAAGAGCAGGGCCTCCCAACACAGGCATTTCTTTGCTTATAGGGTGGCTCCATCCCTTTCATTTTAGATCATATTTATGTGTATTTTATGAAATAAAGAATTTTGTATTTGACTGACCGGCTCGCCGCGCGCTGCTTGCTGGCTGCTCGTGCAAAGCGCGTACGATTTTGAGCAATATAGGTGAGGCGTGTGTCGTGCGTGCCTCAACCCTAGGCTGCTCAAGTCGGAAACAAAAGCTTGTACCAAAAACTTACATTAACAGTAACTTACTAGACAGCTCATGCAACTTCTTCAAATTGGATATCTTAAATATGGCCGACGGCTTAGCGTTGGATATGTGTCCGAGAAGCTGCCAATTGGGTGGGGCTGAAGGGTCCGGCCAACTCCAGTACACCATCCCGGCGGCGCCCGCCGGCAGCGGGACCGTCCCGGTGAGGAACACAACAAGGTAGTTTATGGAGTCCGCCTCCGGTATAGTGACTAGGAACTGGGTTTCAGACACCGGTGTGAAGTCTGTTTGGACCTGGAAGTTCAAAGTTTAAGAGAATAACTAGGCATATTCATAAATGGCATATGAGGTGTTGTTGGATTCCTCATAATTGTGGGAGCGACATAGGCTATACAAAAAAAGGTGTAGTTTTTGAAACATCTTTTGATTTCTCTTGTATGGGATACTTAAATGTTTATGAGCGTCAAGATAAATCTTGAAAACCTGAATGGGTAAATAAATGGTTCTCTCTAAACTTTACAGGAAAGAGTTGTTTTGGTTTCCTTTCTACTATTGATATAATAAAATATTTTTTACTTAGAATCTATCATAATGAAACACTACCTGCCCACCTAGAAAATTATACCAATTTTATTCAAAGGCCTTTATTTGGATAAAACCAAACAAAGTTTGTATGGACAGTTGAGCTCCCTGGGGACTTAATAAATAAGACTAAAGGAAAGAGGGCAGAGTTCTAAATTACGATGAAAAATATAGTATTCTCATGGTATGGTAGAGGGTTTTTTCAAAACGGGTGCGTAATAGTTTGTATGGCTGAGAGCCGATTTTTCAATTCCTAGATAAAATAATCTGTCAGATATATCATATGAGCATATGAGTTAAGATGGTGATAACTTTATCTACAGATTAAAAAATTGCCCCTAAATTGAAGAATAAATAACATTGACCTTGTTGTGTCATACCAGAAAGTAATAAATATTGCAAAGGACAAATACACCCCACAAGATTGACTCACAAATGAATAGATTTAAGAGTAAAAACAAATTGTATACTTGAGTTCGAAAATATATAACAAGTTAAAAAACAATACAACATTTTAGTGTCACCGGCTTTTACTGTTTACAGAATAATAAATGCCTTCATTTCATGCATACAAGAACAATGAACATAGACTATCATGTGCCAGTCGGCGTTAGTTATAGCAAGTAGGTATTTGTTTGGAAGCATTGTGTATTGTTTACTTACCAAACGTCCTGAAACTATTAATCCAAATACATTGATCATTTTGATACAAGTTTCTCGAGGATGTCGCCGTCGCGGTACTTTCTATGAATTTTTATTAATCCCAACTTTCTTGTACCTTCTAGAAGTAAATCGTGTGTACACTATTTTAGGGTGTGTCTACACTTACAAAGCATCTGTCAAGTTTGTAGAGGCGTTTTGTTTTCAGTAAGTTTACTTGTTTAGAAAATAAACACATAATAATAAATTATAAGCAGGCGTTTACGTGAATTCCAAAACGAAGATTCCATTCCAATGTGTGCGTTTTGTTTTCATGAGAACTAGTGTAGACCGTACTTTATAACCTCAAAAGTTTTTATTTCAATATTTTGTGACCGGATGTAATATTTAAAGTGATTTGAGGCATTTTGTAAGGAAAATTAAAATATAGATTGTTATTTGATTTTGTCCCTGAGATGCCGTAATTATCGGATGAGACCATTGAGACAAAGAACATGTACAAACGACACTGTCAACTGACCATCCTGTGTTTATATAGAACCTTATCACAATGCACTTTAGGTGCACCTTTATGGTCAGTTAGCCGTGTTGTCGATAGTAGCTATACTAATAGTAGATTGTATGACAAGGGGCTAAAATAAGCCATATTACCACGAGATGGTTATTTTCCCTCACTTCGCTCGGGAAAATTGTTCGAATGGTAATATGGCTTTTAGACCAGAGTTATACACTCTACTTTTCACTTAGACTGCGAGAAAATAGTGAAAACAAACATTATCCATCTACAATCAATAATAAATTCCACAGCGAAAAGATTGTTCAATTTACCGGCATGATTTTTTTAATAAACTGACACAGATACAAAATGTTGACACCACGAATAAACGCTACTTACCGTATATAGCCGGGACCAAACGGCCGAGCGCGGCGGACAGCATACGCTGCATAAGATAAAGCGAGATAGACAGCAGTCTATCCCGCTCATGTCATGTTTGCAGTGGCCTGCAAACATGACATGAGCGGGATAGGGGTGGCCCCCGCTTGAACGTTTTTGGACGAGGCTATAGACGGCCAAAGGCGTTTATTTTTTTTATGTTTGTGAAATCGGGAATAAAAAACGCCTAATATTTGAAATAAAATCTGTTTTCTGATTGGTTGATTTTAATATATATAGCTGTATTCTGATTAGTTGATAGCAAATAAAAATAGTTTTTTAAACAGTTGTGATTGGTGTTTTAATGTTTTAATAATTAAAATGTTTTAAAATCATAAATATGTTTACATATTTTCCCTAGGGGCTAAATGTACTACTTTAGCCCCGCTATCTAGGCCTAATATGACACACTTTTCGAGCATGAGAAGTGAAAAATAAGTTTCTGTCAAAAATTTCATTGTTGGTACAATAAGCTTTTATTGGCGACTATACTTTTCTGTATGCCATCGTCAACTACTCATTGAGACGATTCAAACGAGCCCAAACTCAACGAGGTTACGTCGGTTAAATACTGAATTCCCATGGCCACCTTCTGTCTCCATTGTCAGATCAGCTCGATGGTACCATAATATTGAATTGTCATCCAAACTATACTAATACCCAAAATTTCAGCTCAAGATAACGGCAAGTGACTGAAAAATGGATTGCAAATTTTGACGAACAACTTACATACTTATTTATATAATACTTACCTACACACGAACAGGCATGGTCGGCCTTATCACACGATAAGTGACAAGATCGTCCGTCCGTCACTAGCTGACACCGTTCAATAGAACGAGACGGACGCTCTATCTTGTCACTTATCGCGTGATAAGGCCGACCATGATACGGGGTCAGGTCAAGTTAATATAAAGCTTGTAAAAAACAAATGTATATATTCCCGTAGAATTAATCCCAAATAGAATATTCCATTGTGTTAACTAAAATGAGTTACACCAGTACATTATATACCTACTTGTTAGAATTTCATGGCTAACTTACATGAAATAAAAAAACATGTTTGGGTTCGAAAGGCTAACACGGTTAATTTACCATCTATACTTACGACGTAGATACCTACATATATAACTACCTACCCATTATTGCTCGTAGAAACCAATTCGACATACCTATTAGTCCTATTACCTAATCAATCGTTTACGTTGCCCGTGTGCCCGTGTCTGAAGTGTTTTATGGCCGCTCCACACAATGGGCCATCCTGACCCATCATACAGGACGCAACTATGCGTTAAAGGGATTAAGACGTATAGGTATCTATGTCTCGTTCTACCGCATAGCCGCGTCCTGTATGATGGGTCAAGATGGCCCATTGTGTGGAGCGGCCATTATAGTCCACCAGCTTCTGCCCGCGACTATGTCCCCGTGGAAATCGTTTATATCGTAGCTCCATACGAACTTTCACTTCCCTTTTGACCCCCTTAGGGGATGATTTCCGGGATAAAAACTATCCTATGTCCTTCCCCGAAACTAGAGTCTAGGACCCGCGTTCGTCATTATAGCTATCATACAACGAATCCTCAAACTAACAGAAGGTCGGTAACGCGCTTGTGAGTCGTCTGAAATCGCGTCCATAGGCTGCGGTATCTGCTTGTCATCAGGCAGACCGTATGCTTGTTTTTCACCGTCGTAGTATAATAAATAAATCTTCGTAGCTTCTTGAATTACCTGAATGGTTGTACTATCAACAACACAGCTAACTGACCATCGGTGCACCTTAAGTGCATCGTAATAAGGTTCTATATAAACACAGGATCGTCAGTTAACAGTGTTGTCGTTTGTACTACCATTATCTCACTTTATCGTCACACATCTATCTATCCCACTATACCTAACCTTGGGTAACCTTGGGTGGGACAGACATCAAAAATTGCCACTTAATATTGTAATAATATCTTCATTGCTTCTTGAATCGCTTGACTGATTGAAGTACCATTAGGCACCATTACTATGAATAGTCACTTCCAAACGAAAAAGAATTTCGTTCGTGTATCTCCCTCTCTGTTGCACTTGCTAGTTCGAGCGACAAAGAGGGAGATATTCGAACGAAGTTCGTTTTCACTTCGCGGTAGCCCCTCTGATTCATACCGCTCCTCGCTTGCGGGTGTAGTACCTATACCTACTTGTGACCTGGGGGCTAGTACGCTAAGTTTTATGTCGGACATAAAGCATTCGTCCCATTCTGGAAAATATGCGAGTGCAAGAGGGACGAATGCTATACGTCGGACATAAAACCTAGTGTGCTAGGGGGGCTGCATTGCAGTTTAGCCACATTACGGTCCTATCCTATGTTAACAAATGTGTTTAGGTATGCCGAACGAGCCTAAACGTGGCCATCCTTTTTAGTCCAGTCATTTTACGGTTTCGCCAAACAGTAATTTATAATATTTTTTTTCTCCGTCATAAATACATATTTTAAGATAAGTACTATATTTACGAATCCTCCACTTTCGACCCCGAAAGTACCTATGTATAAAATAATACTGTCAAATTAACGTCAATTTTTTTAATTAAATTTTTTAATAGTTGTTTATACCTAATCGTCAACACAACAATATCATCGCCTTTAACCTGTAAAAAATTAAAATCGAAATTTTTTTACACGTAAAACCAATAAATTAACAAAATGCATGGCTTGGGTGACAGGTGACATTAAGGGGCTCCCATACGCCAATGACCTTCGATCTGAATCCCTTAGCTTTCTAATGTTTTTTGTAGCTTATTATATTAACAACAACGGCTTTAAGCAATACAGTACCTGTTAATTTGTGGACCGTAAATTTCGAACAAACTTTTATGGGTTTATTTACACCACTATTGCCTACAACGCAACGTTACCAATTGTTATAAAGTATGACACGACACATGAATAACTGTTAATCTATAAAATACGTTAAATTTTATCTAAAACAACTTAAATAATTATAAGTTTTTAACATTTATTCAAATTTATTACTTTTAAGTTCGAATTAATCTAATGAAACAACTACGAAACTGTGGAATGCGTAATTTTATTAGCTTACCCTCTATTTTGGTGGACGAAAAATATTAATACGAAACGACAATTTAACACCAAAATGGATGATGGATTTGCTTCGAAAACGATAAAAAACAAAATATCCACAGGCCCGCCTTCTCAAAATCCGGTTTGAAGAACCAAAAATGTTAATTAGTGGACTGTAAATTTCGAACAAAATTTAATGGGTTTATACACGACAAGTAGGCTAGCGTTAAGAGTCCGCAGTAAGCTTGGCCGAATTTCACCTTCCCATACAAACGTAGTTACGCTCTCATTTTAAAACTACGTGTTGGATTGTGACGAAACTTTGCATATACAATGACATGAGGTATATCTATGTCTATAATTAGTTTATATGGTTTCAGTTTATAAAACAAACGAAATACAGCAAAAACAAGTTTGGTATAAAAAACTTAAATTCGCAGTATTTTTTTACTATGGTATCTGAAGCTACATAAACTAATAACAGACATAGATATACCACCTATCATTTGTACATGCAAAGTTTCGTTGCAATCCAACACGTAGTTTTAAAATGAGAGCGTAACTACGTTTGTATGGAGAATCGAACTTACTGCGGACTCTTAAAAGGGAAACTTATACAACGAAACGGAGCCTTGAAGTTGCTGAAAGGACACTTACCATTGCCAGGAGCTGCTGCGATGCTCCTTCGTCAGGTGTAGGACCCGGAGACCTGTACAGGCGTGTACGTGTTGTACTGTACAGACTCACCCGACTCCAAGGTTACCTGGCACCTGATTATACACGGCTGACGGGATATCCTCCGGCTTCTTCAAGGCACTTAACTTATGAATATGAATAACTCAAAATAATAGCTGCCTACAAAATAGCGCGACTATTCGCGCGGAACTCAAATTTTCGAACCGTATTTCAAAATGACAAAGGCGAAAGTGAAGTGAGTCGACAGTTATTTCATCTGTCAAACAAACGCATTGAGTTATATTACTAGAGTACAAAGGGCAGTGATGGCGGTCGTTTCGAGTGCAATTTCTACTCAAAACTTTAAAAAAATGCCTTCTTTTGCATTGCGCTATTGCACCAACAAGAAACCCAACAATAGTAAAAGTACGGGATCACTTTTCATCGGCAAATTCACAGATTTTTGAAATAACATGAATTTTTCTGTAATTTATAAAATACGCGCCGATGGCGGCCATTATTTCAAAGATTAAAAATGTAAAAGTGACAATTTCCTAAGACTATTTTGCCTTATTAGTAGAACATTAAACTTACTAGATTTACTGATTTGAAGATTTAAATGTGGGATTGGTACTTTTTGGATGAATTTGTATGATGCTGGCTGTTAGATGATGAATAAGGGAACGATCGAACGTGGTTTGAATAGTTATAGAACGGTGAATGATTTGACGTATGATTCAGTTTGTAAGACGATCGGTACGAATGAAGACGTATATTATGTAAATAAATACGATTTTATATAGTTCTAGAGTTTTCCCTGCCATCCCACTCTACATAAATATCTTATTTTTGCGCCAAAATAGCAGCAACCATTTGTTTTATTTTTTATTTAATCGTTTTTATTAATTATTTTAGTGGCAACGTTCAGTTCTCCTTATTTAAATATATCTTAAGTTCTACTTATTTAAATCCTAGGTAAATTCTCTTATACAAATAATTTACGTGATGCGAGTATGGTCTCGCGTCAGGTCGAGCGAACCCATTAGCAATTTAGGATAATATAATTATTATATCAATTTCCAATTTGAAAATGGTCGTAATTTAGTTTGTTTATCTTGCTACGATTGCTATAAAAATCGATATCTGAGGATCCCCAATCCGCATGGACCTTAAATTAGGACTTTGTCAACAAATCTGACACAAATTGCTGAGACAAATTGCATCACCATAGTGCATCCTCGGTAACTATAAAGATATAAAGATACTGGATAGTATAAAAAAATACAAATACCAAATGTCGGTGATTAAATAAATAGTTTTTTTTATAAGTGTATTCAATCCCGCTATAGCCATAACTGAATCCGAACTCAGAAAATTGTCGCATCTACTACGTTTACATACTCTTTGATTTTCCAAGATGGCGGCCTCATTGGAAGACGTCAATAAAAATGATCTGGGTTGCCAGTCTATACGTAGTAATAGTAAGTCAATGGTCAAACGCAGGCACAGAATGTTGCCATACTAAAACTACTTTATGAAAACTTAACACTATCTATCCCACGATACCTAACCGATCCATTGGGTGGGACAGACATCAAAAATTGCCACTTAATATGGTAATAATCTCTTCATTGCTTCTTGAATCGCTTGACTGATTGAAGTACCATTAGGCACCATTACTATAAATAGTCACTTCCAACATCTGATTCGTACCACTCCTCGCTTGCGGGTGTAGTATCTATACCTACTTGCGACCTGCATTGCAGTTTAGCCACATAGTACGGTCCTATCCTATGTTAACAAATGTGTTTAGGTATGCCAAACGAGCCTTTAGGGTCAGGGAGGGTACAGTTGCTCGGTGGGAACAGTCGCTCGAACCCAGGGGACACGTACAGTGTTGTGGTAGGTACATAGCTCCTTCGACCGCGAGTAACAGTTGTCCCCCCTTTGTCAAGTGAGTGGGCAACTCGACTGTTAGAAGTTCTTAAGCCGCCCGAAGGCCTCTAACTCGGCTTAATGACTACTGTCATAGACAGCAGCCGAGATCAACTGCTTAGCGTGCCTTCCAAAGCACGGAAGCGCTCATTTATAAATATTAACCGCTCAAACATCAGGCGGTCACCCATCCCAAGAAAACCGCTGCCATCTTTGCTTAACCTGCGTTATCGTTTCAGACTCGCAAGCGCCGGCTATGAACGCATCGAAATTAAATAAATTCGTCTAGGTATATACATATATATAAAAGAAGACTTCCCGACTGATTCATCATCGCACAGCCGAAACTACTGGGACTAGAAAGTTGAAATTTACACCAGGGCTTCCTTTTATGACGTAGGCAAGGGATAAGACGGGATTTTTTGAAATTCCACCCCTATGGGGGCTAAATAGGGGTGCATAGTTAGTATGGGGGAAACTTTTTTTTGAGCTAGTGACTTGAAACTTTGTAGAAAGACTACTTAAAAAAAAAACAAAATTACTTTCAGCGTTTTAGAAAAATCCACCCCTAAAGGGGTTAAATAGGGGTGCAATATTTGTATGGGTAAACCATTATTTTTAGAACTAGGAACTTGAAACTTTCTAGACTCTGAAGACTACTTATTAGAATAAAAAAAAATCTGCATTTTAGAAAATTTCGCCCCTAAGGGGGTTAAAAAGCGGTGCAAGGTTTGTATAGAGGGAACTTTATTTTTTGAGCTAGAAACTTTGTAGAAAGATTACTTATTAGAATACAAAAAGTAATTTCTGCGTTTCAGCAATTTTCACCCTTATGGGGCTTAAAAAGGGGTGCAAGGTTTGTATGTAGGGAACTTTATTTTTTGAGCTAGAGACTTGAAACTATGTAGAAAGATTACTTATTAAAAAACACGAAAAGTAGTTTCAGCGTTTTAGAAAATTCCACCCCTAAGGGAGTTAAATAGGGGTGCAAAAATTTGTATGGGGGAAACTTTTTTTTGTGCTACACTTGAAACTTTGTAGAAAGATTACTTATTAAAAAACACGAAAAGTACTTTCAGCGTTTTAGAAAATTTCACCCCAGAGGGGGTTCAAAAGAAGTGCAAGGTTTGTATGGGGAAAACTTTATTTTCTTAGATATAGACTTGAAACTTTGTATAAAGATTACTTATAAAAAAACACAAAAAGTACTTTCAGCGTTTTAGACAATTTCCACCCCTAAGGGGGTTAAATAGGGGTGCAATGTTAGTATGGAGGGAACTTTATTTTTTGAGCTAGAGACTTGACACTTTGTAGAAAGATAACTTATAAAATTACAAAAAAAAGTAATTTTAGCGTTTAAGAAAATTCTATCCCTACGGGGGTTAAAAAGGATCGATGGTTTTGTACGAGGAACACTGGATTTTTTAGCTAAAGACTTGAAACTTTGTACAGATTACTTATTAGTATACATATAAAGTACTTTCAGCGTTTTAGAAAATTTCACCCCAGAGGGGGTTAAAAAGAAGTGCAAGGTTTGTATGGGGAAAACTTTATTTTCTTAGATATAGACTTGAAACTTTGTATAAAGATTACTTATAAAAAAACACAAAAAGTACTTTCAGCGTTTTAGACAATTTCCACCCCTAAGGGGGTTAAATAGGGGTGCAATGTTAGTTTGGAGGGAACTTTATTTTTTGAGCTAGAGACTTGACACTTTGTAGAAAGATAACTTATAAAATTACAAAAAAAGTAATTTTAGCGTTTAAGAAAATTCTATCCCTACGGGGGTTAAAAAGGATCGATGGTTTTGTACGAGGAACACTGGATTTTTTAGCTAAAGACTTGAAACTTTGTACAGATTAGGTACTTATTAGTATACATATAAAGTACTTTCAGCGTTTTAGAAAATTTCACCCCAGAGGGGGTTAAAAAGAAGTGCAAGGTTTGTATGGGGAAAACTTTATTTTCTTAGATATAGACTTGAAACTTTGTATAAAGATTACTTATAAAAAAACACAAAAAGTACTTTCAGCGTTTTAGACAATTTCCACCACTAAGGGGGTTAAATAGGGGTGCAATGTTTGTAAGAGGAAACATAATTTTTTGAACTAGAGACTTGAAACTTTGTAGAAAGATTACAAAAAAGTATTTTCTGCGTTTTAGAGGATTCTACCCCTAAATAGGGGTGCAAAGTTGTATGGAGGGAACTTTAGTTTTTCAGCTAGAAAAAGATTAATATTATTATAAATTTTATTATTATAAAAAAAAATATTAGCGTTTTAGAAAATTCCACCCCTAAGAGGGTTAAAATAGGAATGCAAAAGTTGTATGAGGGAAACTTTTCCGATTGAGCTAGAAATTTGAAACTTTGTAGCCAGATTACGTATTTGAATACAAAAAAGAACTGTAATCGTTTTGGAAACATCCACCCCCAAAGGGGGTTAAAAAGGGTTGCAAGGTTTGTGTGACAACACTTTTTTTGAACTTAGGACTTAAAACTTTGTAGAATGATTATTTATTAAAAAACACGAAAAGTACTTTCAGCGTTTCAGAAAATTCCACCCCTAAGGGGATTTACTAGGGGTGCAATGTTTGTATGGGGAAAACATTATTTTTGAACTAGAGATTTGAAACTTTCTAGAAAAATTACTTATTAGAATACAAATAAAGTACTTTCTGCGTTTCAGCAGACTTGTAACTTTGTAGAAAGATCGTTCCAAAACTAGATTTTATTTTATTTGACAGATCGCGACGTGTGACACGCAGAAACAAAACGCCTTCTATCCAAAGAGAATCAACCCAAACGTTTCTAGGATTACCCGCAAATTTGTACAACGAGAAAAAAATTATATGATACTACAAAATCTTGTTAAAAACACAAAATATTCCACGATCGCCTTACAATATTATGCGGCTCGAAGACCAAATGTCTTTTTCACTAATGGACTGTATTTTACGATATTAAAATGTACGAAAATGTCTGAAATAATGTTTGTGTGGAATAGTCTCAAAGTCAATCGAATTGAGCACTTACCAGGCTTGTCTGCGATTGTAGTATGCAGAAGTCGGTGTCAGCTAACAGGGCAGAGTACTTTCACCAACTTTCAGCTAGCCGACTTACCTACAGTTCGCGAAATACCTTTCCTGAAGCTTCCACCGATAGGAGTCTCGTCGGCACTCAACTGAATTGACTTAATGCTTGGGTTCTGCTTCCACACACGACCCACATATTAAAATTATGTTATTCACAACTGCGACGCGACAATCAGTGGTTTTACGGAATAATTCAGAGCAAGCCAATCGAAAACGACACGATAACTTTGACTGCTACGAAAGCGATAATTGGTAAATTGCAATCCTTAACACTTATTAAAATACAAAAAAAGTAATTCATTATCTAAAATACGTTATTATTGTCTTTAAAACATTATGAAAAATATACAATTTAAGCTGAAACGTCTGTTGATGATTTTTAAGATATTTATATGTGTAAAAATAGAGTCATCGCACTGTTACCTTTTACGCTTAATCCCTGAACGGATTTAGATGAAATTTTCTGTACAGATAATTTGAGACCCTAATTTGAGGATATAGGATAGTTTTTATCTCGGCAATCATCCCTTAAGATGGTAGAACTGTTAAGGGCAACGATAATTAAGGTTCCGCCTATAATCCTTTAATAGCAATCTATTTTCTAAGACTGTAACAAGTTCTACGCGGACGAAGTCGCGGGCAACAGCTAGTTAAACATAAAATGCCTGTTAGAGTCTGTCAATAGCGAGTCGTGTCCCTGGAAATTTTGCAAGTCCTACTAATATTATGAATGCTAAAGTTTGGACCTTATTCACACATACTTATATACATATAGTGTATAACCTGGAATTAACATACAAGTATATACTTAATACTTTTTATTCCAGGAATCATCGTCTAAGGGGGCGAAAGTTTGTAAGGAGCTACGATATGAAAGAGTTCGCCGCGGACGAAGTCGCGGGCAGAAGCTAATGTTTATGGGGGGCTAGTACCTAAGTTTTACGTCGGATATAAAGCATTCGTCCCATTCTGGCAAATATGCGAGTGCAAGAGGGACAAATGCTTTACGTCGGACATAAAACCTAGTGTGCTAGGGGGGCAGATGTCGGCAACCTTTTAGCCAAGGGCCACGTAGTAGCTAACGAAATTGACGCGGGCCGCACTTTCATCAGGCAAAAATTTCCTACAGGTACATGTACATACAAATCAGCCAGGCTCACGGGCCACAAAGTAAGGGACTTGCGGGCCGCCTGTTACTTACCGACCGCTGATGTAAACTATCCGTTTTTATTTTATATCAGACAAGGCATTCGGCCCTCTCGCTTTGCGTTCGACATAAACGCTAGCATTACTCTTATTTATCAGCATGTTAGCTAGGCAGACATCAAATTTCAATCACTTACCCAAATCTGCGGACGTATTCCTTATTCTCCGAGTCGAATGTCTATTAAAAACGCTCACCTAGTTACTACATCACTACAAGCAAACCAGTATAAGCCTGAACTCGGATTGCGCGTTTATTACGTATCACGGGGTAGTCAAATATAGTAGCAACTACCTCAACAAGTGCTAAACGTTGTGAATAGACGGTTCGACCTTCAGGTGACACAGCTAGCTGTAAGCAACGCTTGAATACTACCTTATCCCAATTACTTACGAGCCGTTATTGATTGGTCGCCGTCGTGCTAATTTTAAAGAAGTTTGACTAAATATATTCTACCCGGATGCAATATGTAGGTATATGTGAATAAGGTTAATATAGGAGACGATTATCGACATTCTTATTTTTGATCACAACATGTAATGTAACTACTTTCTTTATACCTACCTACTAACTGCCGGGCCGGGGCGGCTCCGCCCGCGTATTTAATTACAAAGAATACAGGCAGAGCCGCGGAATGAAATATGGCCCAAGCACAGATAATCTGTGGGCCCAAGTAAGTATATCCAGATTACTCTCTACATACAAGCTCTACCTTTCTTCTTTTTGCTATCAATAAAACAGGTTCTTATGTATCTGAAAAGGTCCCTAGCTTGGCATATTCAACAGTTCACGTAAAATGATTTTCATCTCTCATACTTACTCTGAAAGTAAGTACCTAGTACCTACTTAGCTAGGTCATTGTTTATCTAAACAGCGGGTTGAAAGTGATGCGTGTCGCCCTAGAGGTCGGAAAGTAAGAAAATGAAAAAGTTTCTGTCAAAAATGTCATTTTTGGTACAAGCTTTTATTGCCGACTGTACTTTTCTGTATACCATCATCAACTACTCATTGAAACGATTTTAACGAGCCCAAACTCAACGGGGTTACGTCGATTAAGTACTGAATTCTCATGGCCACCTTCTGTCTCCATCATCAGATCAGCTCGATGGTACCATAATTTTTTTATGAATTTCAGCTCAATCTCCGGGAAGTGGATCAAATTTAACTTGCAAGATTTGATTACAGACAGACAGACAGACAGACAACGGGACAGGTGAAAGTAAAAAATAAAAACTTGTAAAAACCCCCGACATTTTAATTTCAAAGTCCAATATCACAAAAATGACACATGGCTAAGAACACTCGGGATCACATCAGCTTTCGAATAAAAATAACCGCATTCAAATCGGTTCATCCGTTTGGGAGCTACGATACCACAGACAGATACACAGACAAGTTAAACTTATAACACCCCTCTCTTTGCGTCGGGGGGGTTAAAAAATAAGCAATGGCAAAAACCTGTACCTATGTACAGCCACAGTTTAATAAAATTGTATTGATTTTTGATACTTGTTGATTATTAATCATGCGTTATTTTATTATTTTTAAAAATAAGGTTTTCAATATAACCGCTCCAAAAGCGCGTCCAGGAAATGGTCCAGGCACAAACGCCTTTAAAACGGGTTCTATGGAACTGACTGATTTAGAAATTGTTTGGCTTTTATTTCATATTTTCGTATTCGAAATAGAAAGTAGTGTATAACTCCGGGACGTTTACGCTGATAATGTACAATACGCAAAATGCTAACTGCACGCATAATGTGCAAACAGTCAAAATGCACATACGCAAAACCCACATCATGATAAATGTACAGAACGAGAAATGTATAATACGCAGATAGTACAAGCAATAAAATGTACATATGATGATTGTACAATATGCAAAATGTACTCCACCCGTAGTGGCAAAATGTGCAGTTAGAATGATCAACACGCAAATTGTTCATTACGGAAAAATAACAATACGCAAGATGTACTGATAAATTATGAATTATAGTTTTTGGTGCTAATAAGTGTCCGTTGGAATCTATTTTATTTTGCTTTGTGTACATTTTACGTTTTGTACGTTTGGCGATTGAGCATTTAGCTTTTGTAATATTTTGCGGATTATGCGATTTGCATTGAACAATTCGCGAAATGTAGATTTTCCTTTTTACACATTATGCGTTATGTGCTTTCAGCGTTAATACATTTTGCGTACTGTACATTTCTCGTTCTGTACATTTATCATGATGTGGATTTTGCGTATGTGCATTTTGACTGTTTGTACATTATGCGTGCAGTTAGCATTTTGCGTATTGTACATTATCAGCGTAAACCCTCCGATCCAATCTATTGATCTCGTAGTGAGCAGTGTTCCGAAGTATACTGCCCCACACAAATTAGAGCCTTTATAAACGTTCTATAATTATTTTTTTATTAAAATGGCGTTAAAATTAATTAATCATTTACTGTTACTTTGACAATTGTGTTCGTCAGAAAGGGACAAAGCACATTTTATTTAGCAGAGGCATTTAAGTTTTATGAATAAGGGGGTTAATTTAATGTCCTGTGGCAGTTGTCCGAAACCTTTGGAGCACGATGTATTTAGGTTAACGGCAGAAGGGGTCACGCGGCGTGCCAACGAACGCGAGCGTTTACGTAAACTTTACATAACGTGACTAAAAAACGGCACTTCCATTGTTATTTCTGTACCTTATCTTAGAGCCAACATTACTCCAATATTGACGCTAACGCTAATATCTACCTTAACAAAGCGAGGCGTTCCCGGGCTCATCTATACTCCTATTATTTATAAGAGAAAAACCGAGTGTAAAGTTTGTATGAAGGGAGAGTACAAAAAAATATTTCACCAGTATCTAGAATTGACCTTTATGCGGCGCTAGTAAGTGGAATAAAATGTACGTTGTCAATCATTGTCAATCGTTTTTTGGTTGTTGAAAATATTTTGCATAGGTAAATATGTATTTTAGAGTCGCAGAAATAAAAGTCTTCACTTTTGAACCTATGTTTTTTTTTCACACTTCGACTGTGCCTATAGCTTAAGTACCGACACAATTAGCGTAGGTAACTTATGGTGAATAATAATTGCGTTGTGGTTACAATTAACTAACACATTTTCCTTTTACTCTTATGGTGCATTGTATAAATTACTACATATAAAGTAAGTAAGTGTAAGTATTTTGCAAAATGTATAAGGTAAATCGCCAATACTAAAAATGAACTCTGTTTCCCTACAAATATAATTCAATTTAGTATAACGTGGCATGTTATTGAAGGGTGGCCAGTAATTAACACCTTATACTAAAAATCCATTCTAGTATTAGGTGAGTAGAGTTCATTTTTAGCATGAGGTGGCCAGTTATTGGCGATTTACCCTGTCTAGTATCTACATTTCTTGATAATTAGTAGTATTCTTTACTAGGTATTTCGAAATGTTTTACTAAAAAGTAATTAATTAAATCATTATGCACTTTTCGTAAAGAAATAGATTTATTTTTAAGAAATGAGTGCATTTAGACAAAACCGTATCATTATGTAATGAAAACTTGTCACACAATCTATTAGCTATTAAAAGGAAATTACTATGTTGAATTGCATTGGGTAACGAAAATTTGTCACATTGTCGATATGTACAAGACTTTGTTACGCAATGTATCTACTTTTTTTTATCCATCCAAATAAAATAACTATGTTGGATTATATTCTAAGGTCATTCACCATGAGGGTTGTAAGAAAATATAAATAGTTTTTCACAATTTATTGGAATATCAATGACTATAATAATTATAAAATTGTACAGGAACGCAAGCTTCGAGATAAACTTACAAAGGAGACAACAATAATTGTGACAACTCTCTCTACAAATATGTAGGTTATCAAGCATAAATGCAGATAGACGCACAGACGGTAAATAAATGATAAGACAGTCGCAGTCGGACCACGGCACGAGATACATAAATACGTAAATAAATAGATCACAGCATTTTTCAATACTTGAAGTGCATACCTAATAGGTAAATATTAACGTCTATTATTTATTTCATTTAACTTTACGCTAACAATTTCTACTTAAATGATATGGGCAGTGGCGGACTACGCCTCAATATCACTGCAGTGATATTATTACCATCCATCTTATCTGAAACCAACGACTGTCACTGTTGAGGCATTGTTTCGCAGATCGATTTTATAATTATAAGCGAGGCCCCCGTCGTAATGGGTCGGAGTCATCAATTATTAATCGATACATCGATAATAACAGCTCCTTCAGAGGAACAGAGTTCATTTTAACGATGACACGTCTATTATTTAGTATGCTACTCATTATCGATTTCTAAGAGTAAGGAAACTTATGAAATCACTAGGATTAAACAAGTCACTTCAATGATTTTGCTAATAGAATCGTGGGATGCGCAAGAGAATGTCATAAATAAATAGTAAATTTTCTTACAGGGTTATAGGAAATATTATGCTACTCAGAAGTTAATTTAGGCATAGCCCACCACTGTTATACAACGAACGTCGCCGAAACATAGCTTTATCCTAATTATTGTTCAAGTATTATTTCTGAACTGCTACCTTTATTCCCTCATGTATGGGTAGTCTACGTCGCGGAGCGGCACAAAGGTCTCCTTGATGGACTGGGGAGAGGTCCAGCGCATGACATAAGTCGGCCCACCAGCCTTGTCATTGGTACCCGACATGCGACCACCTCCGAACGGCTGCTGTCCCACCACGGACCCTGTAGACTTATCATTGATGTAGAAATTACCAGCAGTTGGCTTCAGCTCCTCCAAAGCCAGGTGTAAGAAGTCCTTGTCGGCAGCAAAGATAGCTCCAGTCAGAGCAAACCTGGTTGATGATCCTACCAGAGACAGAGCTTTTATGAGATCCTTGTCTTCATACACATACATGGTCAGCACCGGGCCGAATATCTCCTCCACCATGAGTTTGTCATGTGGGTCGGTCGTTTCAATGATTGTCGGTTGCACAAAGTAGCCTTTGCTATTATCAAACTCCCCGCCACCCAGGATTTTGTTCTTCGGGTTTTTCTTAGCATTCTTGATGTAGCCGGTGATCCTGGCAAATGCCTTGTCGTCAATGACTGCTCCCATGAACACACTAAAGTCATTGACATCTCCAACTTTGAGCTTTGCAAGTTCTGCCACCAGGCCTTCCTTGATAGGCTCATAGAGAGACCTTGGGACATACATCCTGGAGCAAGCAGAACATTTCTGACCACAATATTCAAAGGCTGAACGGATGGTAGAGGTCACCACAGACTTGACATCAGCAGTCGGGTGAATGAAGTGATAATTTTTGCCACCACACTCACCAATGAGCCTGGGATAGTTACGGAAGCGGTCTAAGTTTTTGGCTACAGCTCCCCAAATCCAGTTGAAAGTTGGCACAGAGCCAGTGAAGTTGACACCAGCAAAGTGTGGAGAAGAGGTAATTGTCTTACCGAAGGTAGGGCCGTCAGCAGGAACAAAGTTGACCACACCTGGGGGCAAGCCAGCTTCACGCATAATGTTGAAGATCCTCCAATTAGAAAGAACAGCAGTGTCTGATGGCTTCCAAACCACTCCATTACCCATCAGAGCTGGAGTATAAGCCAGATTGCCACCGATAGCAGTAAAGTTAAAGGGACTGATAGCAGCAATGAATCCATCAATACCACGGAATCTCATTGAGTTCCTTGTCACCTTGGGATCCTCCGAGATGGGCTGGTACTTGGCATTTTCTTTCAGGAAGAAAACGTTGAACCGAAAGAAGTCGATGAGCTCCGCGGCGGAGTCGATCTCGGCCTGCACGGCGGTCTTGGACTGGCCCAGCATGGTAGCGGCGTTGAGGCGCTGGCGGTGCGCGCCAGCCATGAGGTCTGCCGCGCGCTCCCAGATACGGACGCGCTCTTCGAACGGCGTGCGGTCCCAGCGCACCTGCGCCTCCACACTCACCCCGATCGCCTTCTGAATAGTCTTCTCGCTAGCGTAGTAGAACTTGGCGATTTTTTTACCATGGTCGTGCGGCATCACCTGGTAGCGGGGCTCGCCATCCTTGATGTTCTGGTCGCCGATGACGATGGGCACGTCTTCGGTTACGGCGGCCGTGCGCTTGATCTCCTCAGTGAGCGCTGCGCGCTCGCCGCTCCCGGCCCGGTACCCCAACACGGGCTCGTTCTGAACACCGAAGTCCTGCAGCTTCGGCAGCTCCACGATGCTTGCGAAGCATCTTTCCAGCGGCCGCGCGCTCTTCACCGACCGAGAACACAAATTCAACATAGCTAACAGCTGAGAGCCGAGCCCCCTATCGATCCGGTTACGTAAATGCGGCCGAGATGAAATCCGTAAACAATATGTGGCACGTAGCGAGCGAAGGAATTGGCAACGAGCTGCGCGACCTTCACTAATTCACATTTTGTAGAGGAGCGCGGAATTATTATTCTATCCGTCCGAATTCGCGCCGACGTCACAAGTCACAGTCACACAAAAATAATTTTCTTATTAGGGCGGGGCGTGTTGCCGTTGTAAATAATTGATTTATTTGGTCTCTTTCGATATATCCGCTGTTTGACAAAAATAGACCTCAGTTACATAGTAATAAGATGGAGTTATGAATGTATCGATTGGCGATTGTTTACTGTGTTCAGCACGTTTATCATGGCCTCTTCTAAGTATTCTAATAAGAGAGAGACGGATAGTGCGAAATCGAGAGAGCTCGCGCGCCGTCGCGTGATAGCCGTGCAGCACGTATCATGAGACGGCCGCAACTTACTCTCGATTTTCCTCGTACTATCCGTCTCTCTAAGTGCGAGAAAAATCGAGAGTATGTCGCGGCCGTCTCATGATAGACGTGCAGCTAGTCTAGTTTGACCCCGTTTGTTGACATACAATGGACCCGATTCTACAGTGGCCTCTAAACTTCCTGATTTTATTTAGGTGTCGCTGAAACACTACAATTCTGTGAGCAGCTGTCATAATCAAATCAAATGACAGCGCTAATTTGAATCTGACGTTTCTTATTTTAGGCGGTCTATACAATTTACTTAGCTGCCTAAATGCTATTCTAATTATGTTGTTTTTAATCTGCCGCCTAAATTATGTCTAAAAATTAAACAATTTAGTTTTAGGCTAGTTAAGCCATGTGCACGTAGAATCGGGTCCAATAGTAAGATTTTTTACCCTGGTAACTTCTTTTAGTCTGCGGATTACGCGCCATTTTTAAAGATGAAATGTATCGATAATTTCGGGTCGTTTTTATTGCTATGTTAATTTAATTATTGGCTATTAGTGTTGAAACTGTTGAATGGATACACCAAATTTGGTCTCAATAAAGTTTAATGAAATGAAACAGTGCTAAAAAAAATATACTTACTGAAATTTATTTCACTTCTAAAAGGTTGATGAACTTTTTAAAATGAGCGCATCTACAGGGCATCTCTATAATATTCTTTGCTGTGGTTTACTTTCTAACTATATTTATTATTGTGTAGTATTGTGGGCCTTTATATGCCGCTTCGACCAGCATGTGATCTATTGTGGCAGCCCTTTGTTTATATTTCACCGTTAAGACCCATTTCCTCTAGGAAGTTCCAGATTCTTTGGGCGGTGATATGTTGTACCTCTTCTGGGTGCACTATGTGCCGCCCTAGCTAGATACTTCTTTTGTGTATGAGTGTTCCGCAGAAGCAGAGAATATGCATTGCTGTTTCCTCTGTCTCCTGGCAGAACCTGCAAGTTGCGTCCTGTTTCATACCCATTTGAAACAGGTGCTTGTTTATTTTGCAATGTCCTGTCAGAATTCTCGTCACTGCGCAGGTTTTGTGCCTTTTGAGTTGTAGTAGCTCTTTAGACAGTTTATTATTGTACCCTTTGATCAATTTATTGGCTTTAGCATGTTTTTGTCCTTTGGCGAACTTCCGCAGCTTTATTGCCTCTGATTTTTCTGAGTTGTTTAGCAGAGAATATGCTTTCCGTTTTGTGATACCACAGAACGGTTCTGGGCCGACCAGGGTTGTGTCCGCGCCCCTCCTTGCAAGTTCATCTGCTTTTTCATTTCCGACTATGTCGGAATGTCCTGGTACCCATCTAAGTATGACTTTGTTGGTATTGGCCAGGGTGTTTAAATTGTTTTTACAGTTCTGGACTAGTTTAGAGTAGGATTCTAGTGCCAGCAGAGCAGCTTGGCTGTCTGAGTTGATGTAGATGTGTTGGTTTCTTAGGTTTCTTTCAAGATTGATCTCCACGCATTTATTTATTGCGAAGAGTTCAGCCTGATAGATTGAGGCCTCTTTCCCCATGCTGACGCTAGCTTTGAGCTTTGGCCTCTCACCGTATAGATACCGCATCCAACATCATCACCCTTTTTAGATCCATCAGTGTACAACACGTGGCTGGGAAGCCACGTGTTGTACACTGGTGAGGAGGGATCCTTAAAGTCCATTTGGTCGTTTAGCCATTTCTCTCGGAGATATTTCCACTGTGCACAGTTTGGTGAATTTGCATTCCACGTAAGTATCGTCAGTGGGCATGTTTAGTTTTTTGTTATCAAAAACAAGGGCCTCTAGTTTGGTAAGCGTTGGAGAGCACCATTTTGGCCTTGTTAGTGTGCATATCCTATAGATGCACTGCTTCGCCTCCTTTTGCACTTGCAAGTGGAGTGGCGTTAGATCGAGTAGTGCATCCAAGGCTGCCCCCGGTGTTGAGCATAAAGCTCATGTTGCTGTTAAGCAAGCTGCACGCTGTAGAGTGCTTAACTTTATGATGGCTGTCGTTTGGTTGGCTTTGTTACACCAGACTGCAGAGGCGTATGTGATTACAGGCCTCACTACACTCTACCGCTGTGTAAAGCCACAAAGCAATTTTGGGTCTTATGCCCCATCTTGCTCCTGCCATTCGACAGCAAGTCCACATGACCATTTTTGCCTTGTGTAGGTATTATGCTATTCAAATGAGCGTTCCAAGTTAGCCTTTGGTCAAAAGTAACTCCTAGGTACTTGACCTTTTGAGTATGATATTTCTGTCCATTCAGTTTTAGTTTGGCGAGCTTGTCTAGTTTCATTTTTCTTGTAAATGGCACTAGTACTGTTTTGCTCGCATTGATGGACATTTCATTCTCTTTGCACCATTTATTTATAGTGTTAAGCGCTTCTTGCATTAAGTTCGAGATTGTGTGGAGGCACGGACCTTTGATTATGACTACAAGGTCGTCGGCATATCCTTGTGTGTCATAGTCTAGGTCCTTCATAGTTGCTAGGAGTTGGTCCACTGCTAGGGTCCATAGTAGTGGGGATAGTACGCCTCCTTGTGGACATCCTCTCGTGGTGTAGAATGTATGCTCAATTGCATTGAGGGTCAGAGTGACTATTCTATTTAAAAGCATGCTCTGGATCCATCTGATAGTGCTTTCGTCCACGCCCTTTGATGCCAATCCCTTGATCCCCAATCAATGACTCTTTCCATCGTTTTAATTAAGAAGGATGATTAGACTAATTGGTCTGAAGGATTTAGGTTGTGAGTAGTCCTTTTTCTAACTTACTTACTAAAACTCTTTGTTTCTAACGTCATTCATTTTAGACAAGGCGTGATGTGATATCTTGTAGTCTTTGGTGATATCGAAATTGCAAAATTTCCCGTAACTTAACCAAACTATTTCCAATGTATTGTATACTTACGAAATGCCATAGGGCACATGTTTCACTATGGAGACGAATGCTCCGAAGGATGTCCGCGACTTTAGAGATAACCGCTATAGATCCCCAGTGTAAAGTGCATCTTAAAGATCCAGTGTCTGAAGCTGTGGTAGAACCATATATGGGCTCCAGGGCGCGAGCCCTACTAAGCAAGGAGTTGACGGCACTGTGTTGCAACCCGCCTGTAGTAAACGCGGTCATTGGCTCTGAATTGCTGGGTAATCTGATTATTTTAGGCTCATTATTGTATGGTTGTTATTATGGAGTGGTTTCCCATTCACACTTTTGCCTGCGTCTTACGTAGATATACACAACATTTGAATACTGAACGTGATATTTCTAGTTTACTGCGCTAACGAGTGACCGAGAACGCTCGAGGTTACCGTGAGGATGATTTGAAAATAGTGTGCTTTCTCTGAAATAAAATCATTGTTTGGTTCATGATATACGGTCATTGGGTCAGCTACCGACCACACAATATAGTGTCCCGATTTTCACTATTTTTTAGTATCTGTAGAAACGTTATTATTATTATCTTTAATTGAATAAACCATGTCCTTTGCGCGGTCTAACCTAACTGAAGCTGCACGTACGGATAGAACAAGATAGCGCGCGGGCTGTGTCGCGGCCAGATAGTACGATCCCTCTACTCTTACGTGTTCTGAATAGAAAGAGAGGGATAGTCAATCTCGCCGCGACAGAGCTCGCGCGTCGTCTTGTGCTATCCGTGCTGGGCTGTTATTCGCTTAGCGCTAATACGGCTCACCCCGCCGGTCACCCGTCACGAAACTAGACCTCTACCGACGCTTAGTTACTACGCATCGCGGTGTCAAGATATATTTGTGAGTGAGCGTTGAGGTGAGCTTAAAACTAGTTACAGAATAGGGGGGCTGGTCGCGTATTCGGCGCTTAAATGGGGGAAAAGGTAATAGCGCTGCTTCATTACATGCTTATTAGTCACATATCTATATTTATTCATGGTTTGTTGCATGATGGTTGCAATATTGCCACAGTTAATTGATCCTTGCTAATTGCTTCTTAGACGTCACCGCTTGCTATTTCACCTTCGTTTTTGAAGTAGGTATATTTTTACCTGAAAAACTGTCCTCAGCCAATAATATACTATAACCATAACATTATACTATACTTTTGAGTGTGCTTAGACATGTCATTCATGATTTAGGTGAAACAGAATGCCTGTATCAACAAATGCCCTTCGATCACCAACGTCGAGCAGCGAAGTACCGCGTCGCGACGCCTAATACCGTCCACCAAGCTATAGATCTAGCTATTCAGTCACGAAACAGTTGGGAATGGACGAACGTCCACGAAAGATGCAAAATCTTCGAGGCTGCAGCGAACTTGATATCGGGGCCCCACCGCCAACGTATAATAGCGGCCGCCATGATAGGTCAGGGCATGAACGCGATCCAAGCAGAACTTAACGTTTGCCAGCTCATTGATTATATAAGATTCAACTGTAAGTTCTTGAGAGATCTCACGCAGAGCCGTTGTGTGATCAATGGACGGCCTGAAGCGAAGAACATCAACCATTACTACGGCCTGGAAGGGTTCTTTGCAGCCATAACTCCCAGCGACTCCTTATCAAACGCAGTACAGCTTGCGTTGACGCCAGCTTTAATGGGCAATGGCGTTGTTTGGAAGCCTAGTGAATACTCTATACTAGCTTGCCACAGAGTGCTAGAGAGCTTCGTGAAAGCTGGTTTGCCAGCGGGAGTTGTGAACTTCGTGCCATGCGACAAAGAAGCGTTTCTAGATGCTGTTACTAAGCGGAAGGAGCTGGCTGGAATATCGTTTGGTGGGACTACACAGACTTTGGAGCTAATTTACAGGAAAATTGGGGAGAATATTCACCTGTATAACAGGTGAGGCATTGATTCAATTTACCTATACATAATATATATTTCCTAATTCTGGGGCACACCTATCAATATAACACAACAATCGCCTTAAAAGTGTATGAATTGAATGCTGTTTTCTCGTTCCATCGTGTAAATGCCTCCAAAACCTGGTCAATTCAGGTGACATTAGGCACAGAATTTGATCTAAATCGGATGATGATGCAGTTTAACATGTCATAGAGCTGGTCCGCAAGACGGGGCGGCATTATGTAATAAATAAACCAACGCAACGCAATTTTACGGAGCCTTTCGCGGAGTTTACATAGTCCGGCACTTTATTTACTTATGCGCTATACACTAAATAGGACCGCTCGAGGCCGGCCGGACCGGCTCATTGTGACACTCTTTGGGGGAGGCCTAAGTTCAGTGGACGTCTTTCGGCTGATATGATGATAAATAAACTTTGTATTGTAAAATATTTATGAGAGACCCTAGTCTATGACCATATTCCAATCCAATTCCCCCAGATTCCCCCGCATAGCCGGCACCGGCTCAGGCAAAAACTTCCACATCATCCACTCCTCAGCGGACTTACAATGCGCTCTAGCCAACACCATACGCGGAGCCTTCGAAATGGCGGGCCAGAAGACGACCTCCTGTTCGAGGGTGTACGTGGAACAGCCCATACTGACGCAGTTCCTGGAGAAGCTGGTGTGCGGTGTCCAGAAGATTCACGTCACTAATCCTTTGGATTATCGGTGCTTCACGTCGGCGCTGGTTTCGCAGGATGCTTATAGCAGAGTGCGTCACTAGATTATTATTAAGTATAAGTTACAATTTGCCACTCGTAGTCGGCCGGCATGCAGTCCTGCCGCGTGAATCGGCCCGTGTGGATACGTGTCGGAAGCACGACGGCCAACCAATACCTACTTACTAGATTTTCTGTGACTTGTCTCCTATAAGTTACAATTTTACTAGGTTACTAATATCCCATGGACTTAAATACTCAACACGGCTATCACGCGACGGCGCGCGAGCTCTCTCGATTTTTCTCCCACTATCCGTCTCTCTCTTATTAGAACACTTAGAACAAGAGGTATAGTGCGAGAAAAATGTATGTCGCGGCCGTCCCATGATGGACGTGCAGGACCAAGCTATCGTAATAAATGTAATAATAGTACCGCGTGCGAGCGAGATGGATAGCATACAATTCTCGATAAGTGTGACAGAAAGGGAAATATCATTCGTTGTCCTTGTCATAGTTCCTCTTTTTTTATTTACCACAACTGATCGAGTATGAAGTTGTGGCATAGAGGAGGCCACTCGTCAATTGCTACACCTGCCGATATCGGCCGGACTGCATGCCGGCCGACGCGTGATTCGGCCCATGTGGATACGTGTCGGAAGCACGGCGGCCGGTCAAATCAAGGTCATTCCATACTAGATTTTCTGTGACCTCGCTTCGCAGTCCTGCCGACTTCACTCTAGTAGCGTCTGCTATAGGTGAAGCGCCTTAGTGTTTCAATTTCTAAAATCGTGACTTGTAAGCTCAGTGAAATGGGCCCACTGGAATTTGTTTTAATCTGAGTTCGGAAAGGGCATGATGAGTTTCTTTTATACCACGACAGCATCAATAGTACATTGCGTACCTAGGGCGGTGAATTCGAGAATGTCCCAGATCGCAGGTGTTTGTTGCCCGAACCGAAGGTGAGGGCCATAAAAATGCGATCTGGGGCTTTACGAATTACCGCCCGTAGTAAGTACACAATTTTACGTCTTCGTCTGGCCACAATGCGAGTTTTACCGTACGCGCAGCGTGCAGTAAAACTCGCATTATGGCCGGGTGTGACGTAAATAAACTTACGGCTTGCCTGATGGTAAGCAGACACCGTAGCCTATAGAAGCTTGTTGCGATTTTAGAGGAGTCACAAGCGCTTTGCCGATTTATTTGAGGATTCCTTGCGCTGACTCCTAGAGATGAATGCAGGTTCTTCGCTCTCAGAACAGCGCATCTCTAGGGGCTCTCGCGATCTTAAGTACATATTTAGCACTAAATGAATAAATAAATATTAGGGACCATCTTACACAAACCAACTTATAGCCCCATAGTAAACTCATTAAGGTTTGTATTATGGGTACCAGACGATGATACAAAGAAAACATTTAAGACTCAGAAACAACGTTCATGCTCAACACACAAATATTTGCCCTTACCGGGATTCGAACCCAGGAGCTTCAGCTTCGTAGGCAGCGTCACTTCCCAATTGGCCAACCGGTCGTCCAAAACCCTGAGAACACAACACCACCTTGATTGAAACCTGAATCTATGAATCAAGTAGTGGTGATATAATGACTGCGCTGTCTCCTGTGAGGTGTCTCCAGCTGGGCTGTTCCAAATATGAGCGAGTAGATTTTCCACTGAACAGCTGTGCCCTCATACCTATCTCTCATAACAATGCGGTTAGCTAGTTCTATACGGGTAAACCCGTAGGCACAGCCATTGGCTATAAACTAAATATAGTTGATCAAGATTTAATAATCACCTTGAGCGGGCAGCTCGAGTGTGTGAGTGTAAGCACTAAGTATATATATATATATATATATATATATATATGTGACACATCATTAGGTGGCGAAGTACCTCTCAGAGCACCTGGACGACAGCGACGCGAAGATCATGACCGGAGGGCGCGCCGTCGACTCCGTCGGCTACTACATCGAGCCTACTGTTTACCAGGTACACATGGCTTCCCGGTGGCGGGTCCAGCGGCGCTACCACGAACTTCGAAAGTCGAAGTTCGTAATACATGCATCCCTGTCACTCGAGTAAGGGAGTGCGATAGAGATGGAAATACCCGAACTTCGTGGTAGCGCCGCAGGTTTTGGTGGCGGGATTGGGTTGCCTTAAGCAGGGTTGCGCAGTAAGCTCGATTCTCCATTTTTAAAACTACGTGTTGGATTGTAAAGAAACTCTGCATATACAATGGCATGAGATATATCTATTTCTGTACTTGTTTTGGCTGTATTTCGTTTGTTTTATTGAAACGCCGTTCTGCTCCTGACTAGATTAAGAAACAATATGGTGTGATTTTCAGATATAGGATTCTTGACTATATGATTGTTTATCTGATTTTATCGATACCATGATTGCTTAAAATTTACTCGATAGAAAAAAAATCCAAAGTTGGGTCTGTATTTTCCTTTTTTTACTCAGCCTACTCAAACGATACATTATTTTACGACACAATCAAGTTAATACTATAGTATTTTATCTCATCTAAAATCTCACTTTATGAAATTTAAATAAAACGTCTCTAAGTTAGGTATTTATCGAAATTTGTCCAAAAAAGCCATTCCCGAAGAGTGTTACATCTCTTTTCCTCGTGCGCGGAAGGCTTCACCGTGTCTCTGTCTAGGGGGCGTGTTCGACTCAAATCAAGGCATCGCCGTAACTATTTACGTCTGTATGGGAAGGTGAAATTCGGCCAAGCTTACTGCGGACTCTTAAGTAGTTTCTAGGATGGATAACAGTTTGTACCGCACATAAAAAATTAGGGCAAATATTTGTGTGATGAGCATAAATATTTGTTTCTGATTCATGGATGTTGTTCTATGTATTTAAGTATTCATATCTATTATATATATCGTCGTCTAGTACCCATAACACAAGCCTTACTGAGCTTACTATGGGACTAGGTCGATTTGTGTAAGATTGACCCTTTATATTTATATTTTATATTTATAAAGATGTTCCGTTCCGAACATTCAAGTCAGAAGTAGCAAACGCACTTGACCTTTATATAGGTACACGCCTAGCTAGCGTGATCGCGTATATGTCGGACACGGGTTACCTTTGTTTTACAAAAAAACTTTGACAAATTATCATTTCCCAAAAAAAAATCGTAGAATTTCATTTGCCAAATTAACACGACAAATAATTCTTTGGCAAACCTAATGTTTGGCATGTTCATGTTTAAGCAATATCTCGTTTACCAACTAGTACTTTGATCAAATTTCATTCAGTCAAATATGTTAGTTGGCATATGTTTTAACCAAAACAAAATAAGACAAATGATTTGTATCGTCAATATTTAATTTACCATTTCTATTCCGTCGGTTAATCAGAAGAGGAACTCTTCAATGACAAATCATTTGCATCTTTATTTCAATGGTGTATAAGATACACAATAAAATAACAACTTTTTTGTTATGTGGGTAGGGAGTATAAATGAATTTGTGTAGAGGTCGCAATTCTAACCTAACCGCCAGCGTGTCGACGCCTATTTCCGCTCTAAGGGACACAAGCTAACCCTAACCTAACCTACCAAATGATATAATTGTTACGATCGTATGTTTTTTTTGTGCGGGGGGCTTCGCCCCCGAGCCCCCTCCGTGGGGGCTCCGCCCCCCGTCCCCCCTTCTTTGGCTGCCTTAACCTAATTTAACGCCCTTACCGACCTACCTAACCGTGCATTTTTTATTAATAGTATTTTGGTAAAATTTCATAACCCAATTAAATGTGAATTTTTGTCTATTTATAATTTGCCGTATCATTAACTTGACTAATTGTTTATTGTCTAATGTTTTTTGTAATAAGAGACCAAATGTCATAATGTAATTTTTCGTAGTAATATATTGCTGAATGAAAACTTGACGTAATGAAAATATTCGTATTAAAATTGTGCCAAAGTTTGCATTGGCAAACAAATTTGTTTGGGAAATGAAATTTGACCAAAATAACTTGGTAAAACAACAGGATCCCGTCGGACACACTTAAGGTGGGTTACACCAAATCGTCTGTAATCGTAAGCGGTGTTCATTAAACTCTGAATGCATGGATGGTTTGACAAGATTCTATGGAATAACAGCTGCCAGCGCCATATTTAGCGTTGAGCGGTTTGTAAACGTTTTAGTTGGTGCTGCGGCTGTCCAAACATTGAAGTCGCTCGAATGTATTCTGAACCTGCCTAGTAAGAGAAAAATTCTCGCTTTAGGTTCGATGTGTATGTAATTAATTGTTATAAGCTTGACTTGTTAGTTAGTATGTGCGAGCCAAATCTTGCTACTCCGATTAATATAACGGCATCACTGACCTGATCTGATATTGTAGACAGAAGGTGGCACAGCAACTCCCAAACTAAGTACACAAGATAAACCCGTCGTGTCAGGGCTTATAGGACGCACCTGATGACAGTGCGAAAAAAAGTACAGTCGGCAGCGAAAGCTTGTACCAAAATAGTTATTTACGATACAAGTGCCAAAAATAGGAAAATCGCAACGGGTGGTGATAAATTAAAACACGACCGAAGGGAGTGTTTTAAATCGGCACGAGTTGCGAATTACCTATTCGCACGTGTATCGTACAACGTTTTACTGTACATATAGCTCTTTAAAGTTTCGACATATGCACGAAAAGTGCTCTTTTCCGCACTAGTGCGGGAAAGTAGCACCATATGTACTGTAAAACTTATTTTCATCTCTCATACTCTGAAAGTAGGTCATTGTTTATCTAAACAGCGGGTTGAAAGTGAGGCATGTCGCCCCTAGGGCTGAAAAGTAATAAAAAATAAAAAAGCAATGGCTGAAACCCGGACAGCCACAGTTTCAGAAAATTGTACTGATTTAGAAAATCGTTGACAATCATGCGTTTTTTTTATATTGTTTTATAAATTAATTATTGTATGACTATTTGAAAACGATTGGATATTTTTTAAGTTTTCGTAGTTCAATGTGACCGCTTCAGAACAGCTTCCTAGTCATTAAAAAAAATAACAATTACAAAAACCTATACTGCCACACAATATATACTTACTTTACTCTTTGCTGCCAGACTTCCATAAAATTGTGTTGATTTTTGAAGCTTGTTGATAATTATGTTGGTTTTCATTCTTCATTACTACTTATATGGTGTATACAACGTGTCCCCAGCCTGTGGACACAGAATGAACACCCTGGTAATACTACTTCTCACTAATGCTGTGAAACAGTTTTGGTTTTAATTCGAAGTAAAAATCAAAATCAAAATATTCTAACAAATTTAATTCCAGATAATCGACAGAAAAAAGTAGCATACTGTATCATTATTGACACGAATAAGATGACAAGAGATGCCTGTGTGAGTATGACATGCATGTCAAAGTCAAAAGCAGGGATATGTGTGCGTGTGTAGACAGTAGACAGCAGGCAACACACACGATCGGAATTGGTGAATGTCTGATTTACCAGCAATACTAGGCATATTATTTGATATTATTAAACTGATTGCGCTATCAAGTATTGAAATTGCAGCTTTAGGATTAAAATAATTAATGAAACCAAATTTACATAAACATAGCATTTAATAGAATCTAAAAACTAATGTTCGAAGTGACTACCGTTTCTTAGTATACACATGTGTAAACGCCGCCTCATATTGTTCTGGACTTTTTGTAACAAAGCACTGTCTGAAGCCATTGTCTTTAACTTTCCGAATGCTAACTGTATTCTATCCCGCAAAGCTTCTAGGGGGTCCACATCACTTGCGTAAACTTCGTCCTTTACAAAACCCCATAAAAAAAAATCAAGGGGTGTCAGATCCGGAGATCATGGCGGCCATCTTCGAGGTCCATAGCGCCCAATCCATCTCTCATCAAACATCTGATTGAGGCGGTGTCTAGCCTCTACAACGGAATGTGCAGGTGATCCATCTAACTGGAACCATGCCCGTTGGTTGCTTGCGAGACTGATGTTGTCTAGGTAATCAGAAACTGGCCCGTTTAATAAGTCTAGAAATCGTCCACGATTTAGTGTGCCGTCAATGAATACCGGACCAATGATATTATCTCCGTGGATACCAGCCCAAACATTTAAGGAAAACCGGTATTGATGGGCAGATTCACGTCATACGTGTGGGTTCAGCAAACTTCAATAATGATAATTGTGGCGGTTCCACATGCCATTTCGTGTAAAGGTACTTTCATCCGTCCAAATTATGTCTGATAAAAAAGAAGCCGTTTCAGCTACCTTCTCCTGCAACCACTGATAATATTCCACTCTCACTGATCTATCGCGAGACAAAAGTGCTTGTACCTTGCGAAATTTATAAGGGTGCCATTTTTCCCGTTTCAATATTCTATGAACAGCGTTACGGTGAACATGAAAACGGCGAGCCGCTCGCCGCAAGCTAGATGTTGACGTATGATGAAAGTATTCAAGAATACGTTGTTCTTGCCAGATAGGCAATTGCCGGGTTATAATACCTTCGCGGTTCATTGTTGGGTCCAGTGGCCGATTTTCTCTCACTCGTTGAACTGCCCTTGTTATTGTACGCGGGTTATTAGGGCATCGCCTAGTTTCACTATATCGCTCACGGTACGTTCTGATAGCGAGGTTGCCATTCTGATGGCACTCCCCGTAAATTAAAATCATATCCAAGTACTCTGCAGCAGAATAAAATGCCATCTCGTCAAAATGCTTTTCATCAATAAAACATTTACATATTATGGCAACGTCACCTTAATCAATGTCGTTTAAATGACACTGATTAAACTTTTTAAAGAAAATCATGCAGTTACCACAGAGTTATCATGCACGTCTAAAAAGTTTCCACTTGAAAATAGTTATTATAGTACTTCAAACTCTTCAAAAGAGATTGCATATGTCCCATAAATGCGTTTTAAGCAACACAATGTAAATAGAGGATGCTCCAAAGGCTAAAATTTTAAAACCATTGTATTCTCGGTAAATACTAGACCGATTGTTTTAATACTTTGCATATTGTTCAAAAATACCCTAATAAACGTGTAGTGTTCGTCTATGTCCATAAGCTGGGACACCCTGTATAAATAAAATTATTAATGTAATTTTTCATCCAAACAATAATTAAAAATAGTTTTCGACATAACCACTTCAAAAGTGCGTCTAGGAAATGGTCCACACACTGACATTATTCAAATCTGTCAACAGTTCCCGCCCAAATGGTCCATACACAAACGCTTTTAAAATGGGTTCTATAGGATCCTACTGATTTAGAAAATATTAAAGTTTTTGGTTTTCAATTCATTTCCTCGAATTCGAAATGAAAAGTAGTGTTTAACTCGGGGAAAGCCACCCATTTCAGCCTCGAACTATTGGCGCTCTCACTTCGTTCGAGCGCCAAAATATCTCGTCAGGGATGGGTGACTCAACCCTCGGTTAACAATCTACTATTTTGTAACCAGGTGGCTAACGATGAACACCCACTGCTGACGCACGCGGTCCGGGGCCCGCTGCTGGCCGTGCACGCCTTCCAGAACATAGATGGCCTCGCGAATGCCGTCTCGAAGGCGCCTTATGCTGTCTCCGGCGCCATCTTTGCTAAGGTTGTGGTTTGAAAGACACCAAAAAAAATTGTGTCTGCTTGTAGGTAGTTTAGTCTTTAGCCGGAGCGTTCGTGGAAGGGAATTCCTCTGCCTGTCGGCCACAATTCATCCTGGTGACTATATCCAGCGGTCGCATCGGACATGGGATGCACCTAACAGTGTGTGGGAGTGAGATAACAACACGTTGGTGGTGGCTATCTCGTTTCCACCCACTGCATGATAGGTCAAGATTGTATCTGCTGACTGACCTCATCCACCAATCATGACAAGTAAAGGCACACGCGCAGCGAGCGTTTGATAATAGTATCTATAGTGCGCATGCTCAGTTAGCATGCGCGGTGCCCGAACCGCCCGGTTGCTAATGGATACCCGCAGGTTCTACTGACGTGCCGGGTGTACCTACCTACGCATCAGTAAGCAATGCTTCCTCGCTGGTTGAACGATGTACTAGCTGCTTTCAGAACGCGGAGTGGACGCGCGAGGCGGTCTCGGCGCTCAGGGACTACGCCACGATGGTGACGGTGAACGAGCGCAGCTCGGAGGAACGCCCCGCGCACCAGTCGCTCGGCGGTTCGCGCAAGTCCGGCCCGGGCTCCAAGGTAATAAAGTATCTAGGCGTCAATGGCGGCGAATGTGGTCGCCGCCACTGGCTTGAACCCAGTTTCTTTACTGTTGCAACCCACCTGCACAGGCGCGCAAGCTTTCTCGCGGCGAGATAGACTATCCATCTCTTTATAATTCGGGATTCGTCGTCCGAGGTCACATGGTGCGGACGTGTTTTACTTGCAGTATATTCTGTGTAAATTTATTTGCTTATATAAATTGTGATTGCCTGAACAGCGTAGTTTCGATTCCTTTGTTCCTCTTGTGGATCTGTTATGGGTGGGCTCCGCCTAGTGGGCGGTCCTAGAAAGAGACGTCAACTTTTTTACAAGTTTCTCGGATTCGAACCGGTGCGGTGCCGTCGTGTTTGCGAGTCCGCTGTTTCTGCCGCTGAGCCAAACATTGTTCTACGGTAACGGCAAAATAGACAACTGCGATCCGTACGCGCTGAAGTCACCGCGACCAAAGCATCGGCTACGCCAACCGCTACGAAGTGCTACGTAGTGCTACGAGAACATATATGTGCTACACCGCGTGATTGCGCGGAGTTGTCCTACTTTGAGTACTATTCAGCACGGGTTAGAAGTGAAATGAACACATCGATGGCAATGCAAAGAGGTGATAGTGCGGAGTTGATCTGCCACGGTTGCACGCGAGAGCTAGGAGTCGGTGAAGAGTACCTCCAGTGCATGGTGAGGAAGTGCGGTAAGCTTTATCATTTATTATGCACGAATAAAAATAACCTTCCACTAGAACAGAGGGACACGTGGGTGTGCCCTGAGTGCTCTATTGCCTTCAAAAAGAGTGGGCGTAATTTTGATACCCCTGTTGGAACGCCGCTTTCGGCCAGGACTCATCGGAGCAAAAATGATGCTCCCACACCGGTAACACAACGCACAGAGGATGGTGCATCTCTAGTCCTTGAAGTGAGTATGATTCGGGAGCAAATGAGCATGTTGAGCGAACAACTAGCAGACGCCCTCTCCCTTGTAGCCCAATACCATGTCGCCCTTACTGAATACTCAAAAAAGCTCGGCATGGTCAACGAGCGACTAAGTCAATTAGAGATTTCTCGAGCAGGCAACAGTCAGTGCGAAGAATCGGGAACTCCAGAGCATAGCGACGACACAATTAACAGTAAGTCAAAGTGAAGCGGAAACGCAAGAATCGGCACGCTCGAAAACCTGATGCAGTAGCCGAAGAAAATGCGGATGACGGCATAGTAGATACCCTACGCGATGGAGCTGATGTTGCAGAGACGTTCCTTGTGCAGGCTGGGCAGGACAGTATTGTGCCGACAGACACTACACCCACCGATGGCGAAAGTCCGGCGTCAGGGGGATGGAAGTAGCCTCGTACTCATAAAAAGCGTTTCTCTTCAGTGCGAGGCACCGCTGGGCCAGGAATTACGTCCCTAAAGGCTGTCGAGCAAAAGAAATTCATACACCTCTGGAATATGGCGTCGGGCGCAGATGACATACGCGCATATTTACAGGTGATGTGCCCCGAAAAATCTTTCACTGTTGAGGAACTTAGACCTAAAGGGGATTATAAATCCTTTAAAATAGGTGTTCCACGGGCGCTGTTCGAAAAGTGTTTGTCTGCGGAAGTATGGCCCGAAAACGCTCGTGTAAAGCCGTGGTTTTTTCGAAGGCCACATAGCAACGGCGCAGTCTCAAGAACCGCCGGACGTCAAACAGAAGGTGGAAGCGACAGTAGCCATCGTCTATCAAAGCGTGAGGGGACTCAACACGAAGCTTAGCCATTTCAGACAAAACCTTCTCTCTCTGGAATGCGACATTGTAGCGGTGACGGAGACTTTTTAACTGATGCCGTAAATGACGCTGAGCTTGCATGCGGCGGTTGGAGTGTGCTACGTCGAGACCGCGCCACCGGCTCGCGTGGCGGCGGCGTGCTGCTCGCTGCCCGCCCGGGTGTTGTGCTGCGACGGCAAATGGCGAAGACCTATGGGCGTCATTTGTCGTGGATCAAGTCACCGGCTATATATGCGTAGTATACGTCCCTCCGAATGCTACCGACGAAATATATATGAGATGGTTCCAGAAAGTGGAGTCAGTAATTGACACGTTAAAGGGTGTAGTGCTTGTTTTCGGTGATTTAAATTTGAACCCGGTTTACACATCCCAAAGTATTTTATGTTATTATTGTTATTTTTGTACTCTTTGTGGCTTAAAAGAGGGGAATGAGGTGATGAATGCACATGGAGGGAAATTAGATGTCGTGCTGGTGTCAGAGCGCATCCCTAATATTACAGTGTTAGAGATCGCGGGCGGAGGACTGGTCCCGAGATCAGATGGTTATCATCTCCCTTTGGAGATTTCGGTTCGTGCGGGATGTTTGGCGCATCGACCCCCATCAGAAATATTAGCTCCTAGCAATGTAGACATGCGGCAGGACTGGAACTTTTCTAAAGGCAATTATGAACTTTTGTACAAATTAATTTCGGATGTAAGCTGGCAGGAAGTTCTTAGTGCTGTGGATGTAGACAATGCCGTTAACACCTTTTATACAATATTATATCGAATTTTTGACCAGAGTATACCGAAACGGACTCGTTCAAGGAAAGCTAGTAGATGTTACCCCGTTTGGTTCACTCCAGACCTGATAAGTGACCTAAAGCTAAAAGGTAAATTACATCGAGAATGGAAATCCACAAAAAACAAAGATGTTTATAACAAATTAGCGAAACTCAGGGCTGATGTGAAACAACGTATAGCGTCCGCGTACGACGTTTACCTTGATCGAATCCAGAGTAGGGTAAAAGACAATCCTCGCGCGTTCTGGCAGCACCTCGACAGCCTGAAGTCAAAAGGTGGGTTTGTCTCTAGCGTTAAGCTCAATGGGAAACAGTTTGCTGGAAGTGAGGTGGCCAGCGCGTTTGCTAGTTACTTCTCTAGCGTATTCTTGTCGGATATCCCGATCCTGGACCCGAATGTTCTAGCAACCGGGGATCAGAGTCTTAGTGCCAACATACACGTTGCCTCAATATCAATAGAGGATGTGGAGAAGGGGATAAAACGGCTCAAGTCCAGTTGTTCTGTAGGACCAGATAACTTGCCATACTATGTTGTAAAGGGTTGTCAGGATCATCTGAAACTCCCCTTGCTATATATTTTTAATTTAGCTCTCACTTCTGGATCATATCCTCAACTTTGGAAGGTGTCCAGGGTGAGACCGATCCCGAAAGGGGGTGACGCCACACTTGTAGACAATTACAGACCCATTGCTATTCTTTCCACGTTGGCTAAGCTGTTTGAATCCATACTCCACCAGACCTTATCAGCGCAGGTTAAACCTTACTTGAATGATGCACAGCATGGCTTCAGACCTAACCGCTCTGTAAACACAAATCTTCTGCTCTTGGTTGACAACATTTCTGAGCATCTTGATAGAGGTATCCAGGTTGATGTCCTTTATTTCGACTTCGGGAAGGCTTTCGATCGCGTGGATAACGATGTGTTGCTTAATAAATTGAACCAATTTGGTTTCTCTCCGAAGTTACTGTCTTTCTTCGCTAGTTATCTGCGCGATCGGCAGCAATATGTTCGACATGGATGCTTTGTCTCGGCTCCATATCATACCCGATCTGGTGTCAGTCAGGGATCCATATTGGGACCTTTCCTGTTCGGAATAATGATAAATGATCTCACAACTGTTATTAAGTCATCCCAATGTCTCCTTTATGCCGATGATTTAAAATTAGTTTACGGTGTGGAGCAATTAACAGATTGTGAGTCATTGCAAAGGGACATCAACTTGGTCTTCCGGTGGAGTATGGATAATAAACTTCTTTTCAACTCTGCCAAGTGTTGTGTCTGCACCTTCTGCCGTGCACATACCCCGATACATGCTCAATACATGCTCGGAGCAGAGCCTATCAACCGTGTCTCCAGTGTTAAGGATCTCGGTGTGGTCTTTGATTAGCAACTTACTTTCCATGAGCACATATTATCACTTGCTGAAAGCTGCTATCGAAGGTTAGGTTTTGTGATTCGCAACCTGCGCGACTTTCATGATCCCGGGGCTATCAGGCTAGTTTATAATGCACTCGTTAGAAGCAAGCTTGAAGCTTCGTCAATCGCATGGAACCCTCACGAATCAACTTACGCCCTATTACTGGAGAAAGTTCAGAAAACGTTCCTACGGTTTTTATATAGGAAAGTTTTTGGGTACTATCCATTCCTGTATCCCACCAAATACCTGTTAGGAACCTTAGGTTATAATTCGTTGGAGGTAAGGCGTAATTACAGTTTGGTGACTGCGTGTCGGATCATACGCGATGAGTCAGATTGACCGGAGCTAGTGAGTCGCCTCGTGCGATTGTATACTCCGGATATCCCCAGGATAACTCTCAGGGCACGACGACGCGATTTATTGGCGGTGCCGGCAGCTCGCACTGTTTCACGCAGGAATTCGCCGCTGATCCGCGCTCTCTCACAACTCAATGCGCTCTTGGCATCAGCACCGGAGTGTGACTTAATTGCGTGGCGATGGATGTATGTGTGCGGTGAATGTCTGAGCTTCTGTGAGGAGATGGATGACAGGCAATCAACTGTACCAATGTAATTATATGTGTTTATTTTTTGTCTTTTGTATATGCCGTTTCATGACGCATTGGTTATACTGTAATGTCATGTTTACATGTTTTAATAAATAAATAAATAATTAAACAGTTAGAAAGAGACGGATAGTCTATCTGTCACTTAGACAGCTCGCGCGCCGTGTTGTGCTAACCCACGCTGCCACCGGCGTCATACGAAGTACTAAAACAATAGACTTAAGGTGGTTTTCCACCGGCGAGGCGAGGCGGGGCGTGGATGGGCGAGAATTGAAATTAGTATGGAACTTAATACTACCTATTTCCACCGCGCGCGCGCGCGCTCAGTGCAAATAGGTAGTAAGTCCCATACTAATTTCAATTCTCGCCCATCCACGCCCCGCCTCGCCTCGCCGGTGGAAAACCACCTTTATAATTTGCGTGGCGTGCGGGTGCTACCTCGCATTTTTTCTGTTGTGACGAATGCGAGCTTGCGAGAGGTTAGTTCGGTAGGGAGTGGCCGGTATGCTTGAAGAGAAGTCCCATCCATCTCATATCGAACACTTAAAACGGCTCCCCGCATGCAGTTTGCCAGCGCTATGGCAAGCGTTTTGGTTTGGTTTTTGCACCTTTGCGTGCGCTAGTGATCAGTCAGAACGGTCAGAATGTTGGCCCTACCTATGACATGCGTTTTGGTTGAGGACTTCTTGGTTTCAAAGACAAATTCTTGGCCAGTAGACGGTAGTTAGCCATACAAACTGAAGAAGTGACCAATGTTCCGTGTAAAATGAACCATAGAAATGTGGTTAATTTTCGTGTCACAACGGAAAACTTTCATAGAAAATTTAATTGAGGTAGTTATCTGGCCAGGAATGGTCCTAACCCTTTTGGGAATATCCGTGGGGTGCGGGACTGCGGGCCCTAACTACCCACCCAATGATTATGCCCTCAGTCCTCAGAGCTTATTCACACCAATCTATACGTATAGCCTACACGGCTATCACAAAGTCGGCGCGCGAGCTCTCTCGATTTTTCTCGCACTATACCTCTCTTTCTAAGTTTTCTAATAGGAAAGAGCCGGATAACTCGCGCTAGTATGGACCTTGTTTTTTAACTACCTAAGTTCAAAAAAGGAGGAGGTTCTCAATTCGTCGCAATTTTTTTTTATGTATGTCCTCCGACCACTCGATAACCGATTTGGAAAATTATTTTTTTGTTGGAAAGGGTATCCCTCCCAGCACGGTTATCACGGGACGGCGCGCGAGCTCTCTCGATTTTTCTCGCCCTTATTAGAACACTTAGAACAAGAGGTATGGTGCGAAAAAAATCGAGAGTATGTCGCGGCCGTGTCGTGATAGCCGTGCAGATGGTCCCATGGCCACCACGTCTCCAGATGATGGGACCCCGGAGAATTCGAGGGGACTCTTCAAATTTTATAGGCCCACTTGAACAGACTTGAGTACTGAATTGAAGTCGGTTATAACTTTTGTTTTTAAAGTAAATTATATTCTACCGTGGTAGGGTGAAACCCGGATAGTCGCGGGGGGGGTATAGTTGCCTTGATTGCAATTACTCTAGTTTCGCAAATGAAACACATTATTTTATTTATCTATCGAGAGACTGAAACTATAACTAAGTTGACCGTGTTGCATGTCTCTTGTGCGATTGCATGGGACGGCTAGATGTGATCAGTTTTTGCGGGATAATTTTTATCTTCTCGATGGGGCATCTATCCTCAACGTAATTTACATGGATTAGGCAACTATGGGATAGTTGTCCCAAAATATAAAAGTCCGCAAAAATCGCCAATACTCTGGAAATGTCAAAGATATTGTTCATTCCTTTCATAAATTTTGAAGATAATGAACCAAAGTACCTACCTGTTTTACAAAAAAAGAATCTTGCCTTTTGTAGAAAGAAATATTAAGTAATTTCAAAAAATGGGGCATCTATCCTGGTTTTACCCTAAGAAGTAATGCCGCAAAGCTACGTCCATTTCTCAAAGGCTTGTAACTTGCAATACAAGCGTACGCTACTTTTCCACCCCTTCTATTAAGGGGATGCCTTGATTTGAGTCGAACACACCCCCTAGACAGAGACACGCTGATGTCACACCTCTTACATCTCTTTTCTTCGTGCGCGGAAGGCCGCGCACGAAGAAAAGAGGTGTAACACTTCGGGAATGGCTTTTTTTGTCAAATTTCGATAAATACCTAACAGAGACGTTTTATTGAAATTTCATAATGAGATTTTAGATGAGATAATGAAATACTATAGTAATAACTTGATTGTGTCGTAAAATAATGTATCGTTTGAGTAGGCTGAGTAAAAAAAGGAAAATACAGACCCAACTTTGGATTTTTTTTTTATATCGAGGAAATTTTAAGCAATCATGTATCGATAAAATCAGATAAACAATCATATAGTTGAAAATCAGACCTTATTGTTTCTTAATCTAGTTAGAACGGCGTTTCAAAGCACGCGATAATTTCCAATGCACAACCTTAAACGGAGCCTAAATCTCTCTGAAATGGGCCCCAGTTCGTCTCTTCAACAACATATTGACGCACCTTTCGTGTTCCAGGCTGGATCAATATCGTACCTGCTGTCCTTCTGCTCGGAGTGTTCCCTGCGCGAGACGAAGACGCCAAACCGCCGCCTGTTTTACGACTACATGTGCTCTGGCAAGATCTCCTAAACGCCCAGTAAGTAGTCTGGCTAACGAAAGTTGAACCTATAATAGTCACCGGCATCAATATCTGCGGTAACGGAGCGCAAAAATATCTGACACGTCCTTAGGCGAATTATACAGAGACGGCGGGAGGTGAAGGCGCAGCACAGGCATGTTACAAAATGTAGGTATAGTTGAAATTTTCTAAACTAAGCTCATCAATGGCCATTGTACGAAGCTCATGAAAGCCTTTGTTTGCGGTCCGAACAAAAGCTATTCAGGACGCGCGCGTACCAAATTTGCAACTTAACTATACCTACGTTGGCTCAAGCGGTGCGATAATTCGCTTAGGCTCGTCCTTAGGACGTGTCAGATATTTTTGCGCTCCGTTACGGCAGATATTGATGCCGGTGACTATTATAGGTTCAACTTTCGAGCCAGACTATTATAAAACTTCTGTAATTATTTACGTTACGGTTTTATTTGAATGTTATGTTATGAAATAAATTTGTTTTAACCTCCACTACTTTTTTTGGCTTTTATAGTAAAAAAGATCAACCCAAAATTGACCACAGATGTGTACCTGGCATGCTTTACAGCTGGGTGTTGCACAACCCTGGTGAATATTCATCCTATGAGCTTGTTCACATTGTGAAGCTACGGTAGCCTAGTGGTTCAGGCATGCGGCGGTCGTGGGTTCGAGTCCCGGCTCGTTCCAATGATTTTTTCGAACTTACGTACGAAATATTTACCGTTAGCTTTTCGGTGAAGGAAAACATCGTGAGCAAGCCGGTCTAATCCCCAATGAGGTATATTTTTCCCTCTGGGTTGGAAGGTCAGATCAGTCGCTTCCGTAAAAAACTAGTGCCTATGTCAAATCTTGGGATAAGGTGTCAAAGCGGACCCCGGGCTCCTTTCGGGCACAACCGGGAATAATGATACTGCCATTGTGTTTGTGGCCAGCATAGAATCCTTCCTCGACATACCACGCTTGTATGAAACTAACTTTTAATTTGATTACTGCTCAAATATAATAACTAACTTTCGATTGTGCGCAAGAATAGGGGGGGGGGGGGGGGGGTGTATAGAAAAACTAAATTCTACATCTTGGCTAAAAAGCTTTGTTGGGCACATCCCAATGAATTTATTTATGATGATATTAATAAGCGACGGGTCTATACTTTTTAGCTAAGATACATAATTTGTAGAGCGTGGCTGGTAGTGGTCGAGTCACGCCGCGTCGAGTAGGAAGGTGGCTGGTAGTGGTCGAGTCACGCCGCGTCGAGTAGGAAGCTCGGCGCTACTTATGATCTGATATCTTTTTACGCTGAAAGCTATATTTATTTATTTACTTCAGATAACATATGATCCATAGTGTATTAGTAACAACTTATACCTAAGGTTAGTACTATTACATTAATAGAGTTAAAATCAAAATAAATTAGAAATAGGGCAAATTAAATTACAAATTGGGCAAGTTAAGTAAAAAATTGGGCAAACTAAATTAGAAATTGGGCAACACCCTTGATTTGTCCAGACCAGAATTTAAAAAAAGGACAGTCCTTTTAGCAATCTGAGCTACGTAGTCTTAACAATTACTTTACATGTAATGTTTTTGGTGGGATCTCATTCCTTTTTGTACGGTAATTTCTAAAGAAGTGTAAGGGAAACCCATAAAAACTTCCATCCCCTAATTATAAGGGTAGAGGGTGATTTACTAAAAATCCTGAAATATTAGCTTATTTATAATTTATAACAAGGAGTCCCTATATCAATTTTCAGACCCCTAGCATCAAAATTTGCGAAAGTTACATACAAAATTCCATCCCCTAGTTTAAGGGGTTGGGGGGGCAAAGGTTTTTTTTTGTTGATTGTATACTAATACCAGCTTACATACCAAATTTCAGCTTTATAGGACTTCAGGAAGTACCCTAAAGGTTTTGATGATCAACGTGAGTGAGTGAGTGAGTCAGTGTGACGAAATCGGCGTTTTTTAGATATAAATAAAATCGAAAGTATAAGAGCTATGCAATTGAAACTTATATTTATAAAGTCTACTATTGACAGCATATCCCGAGAATTTTGTTTATCTGATTTAACCTCCGGAGACCCAGGGCACGCTTTAGTGCTTTTAAATTAGGAACTTTTTGACATTCAGTAAAAGTTTTAAAGTCAATTTTGAAATTTGTACAAAAAATTGTACGCGGGGTCTTAGGCACTGGTCCCACCGCCGGCTAGTAAGCTAGAAAAGTTGGGCGAGTAACGGTTCATTGCGTGCTGACCAGGCACAGTGTGATCAATCGACCTTTACAGATCCGAAAAGTAATGCTACTCGCCCAACTTTTCTAGCTTACTAGCCGGCGGTGGGACCAGTGCCTTAGGAGGATAATTTAAACCCAAGTTATGAGGGTTCGTAAAAACGACGAAGCGCTTCGAGAAAAGGTAGGTAAAATAGTACCCTTGCGCTTCGCTTGGCTCGTCTTGGCGGGGGCACGGTAGTAGATTTTCCAGACTGCACGATTCGATTCGAGTGCGAAGCTGGCAACAATAGCAGTGTCGGGCAAAGTGAATGGATCTTAACGGTAGTCCTCATAAGGAGACGCTACACGGGCCGACATCGGCAAGACTGCATGCAGGCCGCCGCGTGATTCGGCCCGTGTGGATACATGTCGGAAGAACGGCGGTCAACCAAATCAAGGCCACTCCGTTCCAGATTTTCTGTGATTTCGCTCGTGTAGCGGCTCCTAAAACATGAACATCAACTATGAGAGCCTAAGCACATCGCGTTTTTTAAATGCGTTGTGCGTAGGCCCCTAGGACCCCGTACGGCCTTAAAGATGGTTCTTAGGTTCTTAGCATCTCGGTCACGTCAGCTTTCGGACAGAAAACACCGCATTAAAATGGTCCTTTCGTTGAGGAGCAACGATGCCACACACAAGACGCACAGATACACCGACACGTCAAACTTATAACACCCCTTTTAGCGTCGGAGGTTAAAAATACCACAGACAAATAAAAATCTGGCCCATTACTTTAAAGTCTTTATATTAACATTAAATACGCTAAGTATACAACACGGGTCTCAAAACGTCTATGATACAATGATTCCGCCTTAGAGCGGCCAGATCCTGCGAGGCGGCCTTCAACGATACGGGGATATGAAACAGCTTGGATTCATATAGCCTGCAGGAAGATTGCAGATCGCCACGCAGAACTGTTTGAATGCACCTGTATGGCGTGAAACTTAAGCACCCGCTAGACGGTCGCCAACAAGCCCCTCCGAGTAGCGGCCTCCAGCCAGGAAAATTTCGTCTGAGCTTGAGACGCCTTTGGTCGTCGAGTACGCGCTAGCGACCGCGAGGACTGTAGCGTGGTCGGTCGACCGTCTAGCCAGAAAACTCACGACGGGCCACTTGTTGGGGCTTGTTGGCGACCGTCTAGCTGGCGCTTTTCGGTCTATAGCTTCGGCGTCTCGCTCCCGCGTATGTCACGTCAGGGAGATGAGCCGCAGACCACAAGGACGGTCTAGAGGAAGAACCGCCTCCTGGAGGTCTCCAAGAGGTGCCGGCGGCCCGCGATGGTCCACTCGTAGTCGCCCCGCTTCGAGTCGAACGTGCCCTGCTGGAGCGAGATCAGTCGCAGCGTGAACCGCGGCCCGAGCTCGCAGAGGCGGGCCCGTTTGCCGTCCTTTGCGAACTCGTATCTGGAAATAAATGTACATTCCCGATTTGACGACCGGTTAGCCGTGGTTCTTAACCGGTGGTCCGCGGGCCACTGGTCTTATCTTATCTTATCTTATCTTATCTAGATGAGGGCCCTTTCGGATGCACTTCGACCCAGCGGGATCTTTTGTGCATTTGCCCTCTCCTTTATGCCTACTCCCAAGCTCGTTCCATCATTTCCACAAAGCGGATGATGCAGCTCAGCGGGAGCACCTTGAATTCCTTTGGTTGCGGATAGTCGTTACCAAAGTAATTCATTCTTTGTCTGGCAAGGGCATGACATTTACACAGTAAGTGTTCCATGGTCTCATCCTCTTCGCCACACATTCTACAGTCTAAACTGTACAACAGTCCCATCTTGGCCAAGAAATCCTTGACCCCGAAGGGACCTGTGAACACTTGGGCCACTGGTGGGCCCTGGAAGCACCCGAAGTGGTCCGCGAATCGATCAAAAATATCAAAGAAGTACCAACGAGCCGACACAACGACATAGGGGTCCGGTCCATGGACTATTTACTGTTATGCCATGGCAAAAGAAAAAACAATCAAATGGGCCGTCATCACTAAAATGTTAAGAACCACTGGCCTAGTGGGTGACGCTGCCTACGAAGCTGAAGATCCTCGGTTCGAATCTCGGTGGAGGCAAATAGTAGTGTGTTTTCTATGTAGTTAAGTATTTATATCAAAATATCGTCATCTAGTACCAATAACACAAGCCTTATTGAACTTACTACGTTGTAATAAAAAGCCTAAATTCAATTTGTGTATGATTGTCCCCTAATATTTAATTTAATTTTCATACATGCTCAGATATACCGAGTAAATTTAGGGCCATGATCGATGGCCCCCATTTTACGTTACAATCTGACGAGTCCAAACAATTAAAAGCCACAGTGTTGCCTGTCTAACAAAACCGATGCCGCTCCTACAGTTGTTGCATTCCACTCAGGCGAGTGGTTTTAACAAATTATACTTAACGTCACAATAGTAACGCGCCCACTCGCCTTTGCGAAATACAACAATTGGAGCGCGATCGGTCGAATCGACCACGTCGCGGGTGTGTGAAACCCGAGGTTTGCTTCATTCATAAAGCAAACTCACCTATGGTGCCTGAAGAATATGTAGTCCCGCTGGTTGTGGAAGGTGACCGCACGGCGGCCGCGGAACTGCGGCTCGTGGTGGAACAGCGCGCCCAGCATGCGGCCCACCGTCATCCCGAGCCGGGTACTGAAGTTGTTTAGGACCACCTGCACAAACAAAGCACTTTGAGCCGATCGCTACGCTCAGGATGTCGAAAAATTATAAACCAAACTATATATATAATACATAAAGAATAGATTTCATTTCTACCATTAACTACTTCGCGTACACGCACCATTTGGTCGTTTGATTCCCTAGCTACGTGCAGGATTCAATTAGCAGCTTTCATTAATACCTTTATTACCGTCAGTTCGAAACGGGTGCTGAAATTGTGCGTCAAATAAAGGTTGTTTTTGTGTTAGTCATAGTCTCGGATACGAGTTCCCGTAATGTCATTCCACCGAAGATAATTGGCGTAAGTATGCTGCTACTGGATGCAATATTCCACACAAACTATCGCTACAACCTCATGGTTCCATGGTACCATGGTAGCCTCAATATGACATAAAAAAATAGTACAGCAGCTATCTAATCTAATGTGGAGTGTCTGGATTACAGTCTGTAAAATTATGCTAATCTAATGAAGTTGATTAGACCGTGTCAATCACCTCTGGCCGGTGTGTAGTGATCTCCTTATAGTCCTTCCTGAGCTCCGGTGTGATCTTGCAGCTGGACAGCCTGCAGTGCGCGTTGGGCCCGCCGAGGACGAAGTAAACTGTCGATGCCCGACGATAGGACCGTGTCACTCACCTCTGGCCGATGTGTAGTGATCTCCTTATAGTCCTTCCTGAGCTCCGGTGTGATCTTGCAGCTGGACAGCCTGCAGTGCGCGTTGGGCCCGCCGAGAACGAAGCAAACTGTCGATGCCCGACGATAGGACCGCGTCACTCACCTCTGGCCGATGTGTAGTGATCTCCTTATAGTCCTTCCTGAGCTCCGGTGTGATCTTGCAGCTGGACGGCCTGCAGTGCGCGTTGGGCCCGCCGAGAACGAAGCAAACTGTCGATGCCCGACGATAGGACCGTGTGACTCACCTCTGGCCGATGTGTAGTGATCTCCTTATAGTCCTTCCTGAGCTCCGGGGTGATCTTGCAGCTGGACAGCCTGAAGTGTGCGGTGGGGCCGTCCGGAAGGTGGATAAGAAGGAACCCGTTCGGCGTCTTCTGGTTCTCGTTCACTATGATCACGTCCGTCACATCTTCGCGGATGGCAGACTGCACTATGCGTTTCACTGATGACCTGGAACAGTGAAAACATAGTAAGTCACGTTCTAACAGGGACTGATACCGGTATCCATATAAAAATGGTCCTCAATTCACGATAATTTATCATTATTCCAAAATTTTACCCGTGTGGTGTCGGGTTAGAATTTCACCACCCCCTTCCTTCCCGTGGGTGTCGTAAAAGTCGACTAAGGGAGCAGGGTTGAAGTGTGTTTTGGGCGATGGGCTAGCAACCTATCACTGCAATATCACATTTTGTCGATCTTTTATACCCACGTTTGTGCCGGCACATTGGCAACTGATTTGCCGACGGTACAACTATCGGACCGTTCTAAAATCTTAACTTGGTGTGTAGAAAGACCTCCTTTCTTAACTTAGCGTTTTTATTATGGTTTTACTATGTTGCTTAGCAATGTTGTTTACATGTCTTGTCTGTCACCTTTTAAAAATATATTATTTGATGCATATTAACGTAGAGCTTTCATTTAATAGTTTAATTCCGTGCGTTTGTTTATGAACTAAATAAAACTTCACTCTTGGTCTTGCACAAATGATATGAACGATTTATAAGTCGCAATCTCAACATCGCGAATTGATATTTCGTAACTTTGCATTTGGTCTGTTGGTCGGTCTTCCTCAATGCGCAAATCAGCCAAATCGGGAATGTCCAACTGCTTAAGAGCGGCGATAGACGCGGAATACTTCTCAATGAAGGTGTTGAGACTGCTGGCATTGTTTGAGCATGGTTTTAAGTCAAATACATTGTTCAGGTAATAAGTACCCAAGGCGCGTTTATCTTGATATTTTTTGACAAGACTGTCCCAAATTATGGAATAGGTTTCGCCTGTAGGCACTAAACCCGCGGTTAATTTCAGAGCATTATGTGTTAGCTTGCCCATGAGGTATTGCACACGTTGCGAGTCAGTCAGTTGGTCATTATTATGTACGTTGGTTTTAAATGACTCATAGAAGATGGGCCAGTTCTCAGTACGACCATCAAAGCAAGGCAACTCTATAGGCGGGAGTTTAATACTGTAAAATTAACACTAGAGCCGTTGTTGCGACTCGCGAGTGCGGATGATGCACTTGCTTGCGGTATTGACGTTTTAATAATGTTGTTTCGAGTGCGTTTTATTTCTGAGTACATATCTTCGAACGCATCCAGGGCCTCATGGTCAGGCTTGGTACCAGGAACGAGAGACATCATGATTTTATTCATCTCATCGAGAATTGATTCGAAACTGACACGTAAGTCATCAATCGTTTCACTATCGGCCATGAAAGACTCGTTGCTTCGCGATTCAAAATTATAAATATTTTTAGAAGCGGCATATATGCGAGAAAATCGTTGAAAGATTGTCTCTTCTTAACTTTTTAACACTGCTAACTTCATTTCCATTTCAGCTTTAGAAATGTTGGCTAAATTCAAGTTACAATTTTATCAATGACAATGTCAAGCGAAATATAAATGACAATGAGCGTAATATATGAATTGTGCGTTAATGGCGGGTGAAATATATGAGTATTGTGATGACCAAGTATTACGTCACTCACAGGCGGAAAATAAATGTGAATCTTAAAATTTAGACGGAAGAATCCAGCTCGAAGGACCAAAAATATGATTAGGCCGTGTAAATATGCAATTTTAACTATGCGGTAATGAGCGGTGCGGAGCTGAAGGCAAGGTTACGCCGTAGAATAAATTTAAAGACAAACCAAATATGATAATTTCGAAAGAGCTGAAACTGCTTACCTACGGCGTGCAGCTTGGAGCGGGGTAGTCCGCGGTCAGGAAGAAACACAAACAGTAGTCCGACGGCAGGAGCATAAACACTGATTTTGTTGGCAGTATATTTACAGCGGTGAGGAATATTTTCGCGGTGACAGGAGTATACGGAGAATTGCTGAAGGTTTCTTGCTTTGCAGCTTCAAGCGGGTGAGCGAGGAATCCGAGAAGACGATTATTATCACTAATTTACGCGTAAATATATTATTATTGCGGAGATATAATGCGGTGACATGCGTCTTGAAAAATTGTTGACAGATAGACTATTTTTTTCTTCTGACGCATGAAGGCGGTGTAAGCAGTCTCAGCAGCTTTTAAGAAAGGAGGCCAAAAGGGATTTTGCTCTGACGGCGTAACCAACACTGTTCCACCTAAACTGTCACAGGCCAGGTAAACTATCCTTCTCGCTTTATCAATCACTCTGTCTATATCCCTCTCTCGCTCGCACCATCATACTTTCCAAATAGGGGTGTGACCAAAGATTTTTTTACGATGCAATTCGAACCATTTTTTGGAGAGAGAGGTACAGTCAGCATCGTACAGTTAGTAGCAGCCAAATATATCGTAACACAAACCCTTACAAATAAAGACGTGTTCCGATATATTTGGCTACTTAGGCTGCTACTAACTATGTTGCTGACTGTACAAATGTTTGTATCGGAGCAACTACAATTAAAAAACATAAATACCCAAACATTTCAGCCAAAGATTGGCCTCGTTGGCGGGAACCGAAACGCTTCATACTAATTGACATAAACGTATGACGTCACAATCTGCTATTTGTACTAATTGTTGTATGGAAAATAAAGTAAATTGGTGTTTCGGCCGCGAAATACTGCATTTAGGTCCATAGTTTTCATGCAAATCTGTTTCTATAAAAGCGTAAGGATTCTATTGGTAGCTTTATATTTATTCTTGCACACTAAAATAAATGCATATTTTTTGTAAACGTTCAAGGTCCGCATCTTTTTACAATTGTATTTTTTTTAATTTATACTTTATTTAAATGATTACAATAGTTTGATGGTTTATAACCATATAGCAACACTACGTTATAAATTTGAACATGAGTCTACTGACCTATCATAGAACGGTACGCAGCTATAGCAGTGACTGAATAAGCTTCGCTTCGGTCAAGTAGTGTGAAGTTAAAGTGCCTCACCTCTGCCTGTACCGCGACTGTGCATTTAAAGTGCCTCACCTCTGCCTGTACCGCGACTGTGAACTTGAAGTGCCTCACCTCTGCCTGTACCGCGACTGTGAAGTTAAAGTGCCTCAGCTCTGCCTGTACCGCGACTGTGAAGTTAAAGTGCCTCACCTCTGCCTTTACCGCGACTGTGAAGTTAAAGTGCCTCACCTCTGCCTGTACCGCGACTGTGAAGTTAAAGTGCCTCAGCTCTGCCTGTACCGCGACTGTGAAGTTAAAGTGCCTCACCTCTGCCTGTACCGCGACTGTGAAGTTAAAGTGCCTCAGCTCTGCCTGTACCGCGACTGTGAAGTTAAAGTGCCTCACCTCTGCCTGTACCGCGACACTGAATTGGGTATGATCCTCATTAGCTCGCGCCCGAAAATGCGGGTCTTGGTGTGAGGGTTGTCAGAGTACGTGATCAGCACTTTCGGCTCGTACGAGTGCTGATAGTATGATGACAGCTCGTCGAGCTCCATGTCCTTTTGGGCCTGGGGAAAAAACACGTATATTAATGACGACCCCAGTAGCCGAGTGGGTAGTGACCCTGCCTGCGAGGCCGGAGGTCCCGGGTTCAAATCCCGAGCATTAATTTGTGTGATGAGAGAAATATTCCTATATTTGTTCCTGAGTCATGGATGTTTTCAATGTATTAAGTATTTATTTTATCTATATAAGTATATGTATATATCGCCGCCTAGTACCCATTGTACTAGCTTTGCTTAGTTTGGGACTAGGTCGATATGTGTAAGTGTCCCCTTATATTTATTTATTTAATACTAGGGTATTCTTATCAATCAAAATATCGACGTATTCTTTTATATAGTGTTTACCATAAGAAACACGAACGTATCTTTTATATAAAAAAAGATTTATTTTTAATTTAAAATTAAAATCATAGTTTTAGGTATTATTTGTATGTCACGTGACCGAAAACGCCGACCTCCATTTTTCTCGTCAGTGACGTCAGTATAGCAACAAGTTTTCGCTGTAAACGACGTTTGTCTTGACATTTCTATGTCTAAAGGACATTCTGCTCTTATGACGTCACAATTATAGCGCCATTATATTATATCGTTCAAGTGCTGTTCGTGGAGAGAGGCGTAGTTAAGAGGCTCCCGTCAAAAATCAACGAAATTTAGTAGTTTCAACTTCGACACTCGTCCTCGGTTTATTGAAGCTAGCTTTCCAGGTGTAGATATGGGAAACTTTGATTCCTGTTTAACATTTTTCATTTTGAATAACTTGAAAAATGTTAATACAGAATTAATTATCCAACTTTGAAGTACATATAGGATACTATATTGCTAAAAGCCGTTGTTGATAATATAATAAGCTACAAAAAACATTAGAAAACTAAGGGATTCAGATCGAAGGTCATTGGCGTGTGGGAGCCCCTTGAGAAGAGGCCTATACTCGGCACTCACCAGTGGGTGGAAACGGGCTGGATAGATAGATAGGAAATCATATGGATAGGATTCATATGTATGTGTTATTAATAGGTATATACATATTGTTATATCATATTATATTATATTGTATCCCATTCTACTATATTATCCATCTCATCTTTAGAAATGTTAAAGTTTTTGTTCTAAATTAAGTTGCACTGCCCACATTTTATCTGCTTTGCCTTAAGGTTGACTGGTAGAGAATGCTGAATCTTTTCTGCAATAAAGATTAAATAAATAAATAAAATAGGGTCGACTGGTCACCGGTGTGTGATACTGCAGCTCTGGAAGTTTGTGTGTTCTCTTTCACCTGCGTGTGGAATGGACTCTCTGGATGGTTATAGGCTATATTTTATCCCGCGAGATTGCCTTCGGTCTTAACAACACGCGGCGAAGTCGCGCGGGCAGCTGATATGTAATCAATTTCAACATGAGGACACTACCCAATAGCCGTGTCTACACCAGCCGAACGGTTCGCCCGAACGGCTCGCCCGAGCCATCAAAAACGCTCGCCCGAACGGTTCGGGCGAGCCGTCAAAAGGGTCGGCCGCAAGCGCTCGGTTGGTGTGGACGGGCGTTCGGGCAAACGCGCGCGGCTCGCCCGAGCCAGATCGGCTCGGGCGAATTTACCTACCGATAGTTGAGCTCACGATCACGATGACGCCGCACGTGCGCACAGCTGTCGCTGCGACAACGTTCATTTTGTTTTTGCTTGTTCGAATTCGAAATCGGAAGAAATGTATTTAAAAAAAAAGCCGCAAAATGTGGATGCGCAAAATTTTTGAGAACCGAAAAGAGACCGGGATAAAATTATTTGATCTATAGAAATTCCTACTAGGTAGGTACTACTCAATCTACCAATCCTTCCAGCTGACAAACAAACCCATGCGTGTCGAACTCAGTTACGCAATTCCCAAATCCGCCTCAACTCGTCTCACTACCAAGTTACCAACCGCCAGTAGGTATAACTTGATCCCTAATTTCCCAATATCAATATGTAATGTAGGTATTCAGGGGTCAAGCTAGTTTTGACCTTTTCCAACGCAGCGACTTCGAATGAACTTTAATAAGTTACCTTGATAAAAAAAAGACCGGGTTGCACTCTGGGATTGCCGGCAGAAGTCAAAACTTGATTAATTTTAATTTTGCAAAAAAAAATCCCTTCCTCCCCCCTCTCCCCCTGCGTGCCAATATATCTTATTACAACCTTATTAGTAGTACGCTATAGTTCAACCTAACTCAGCAAAATTGATGAAGGAGACGAAGAAATAAAATACCAATTTGTTTTTGCCATTGCCAAATATTTTTCAAAGCTTTATCTCTTTAGGAATAACGTCCAAATTCGAACTATTCGAATTTGCTCAATAGCAAAACGGTAAAGGACGCGTGGACAAAATTACTTTATTGCATATTCTATGCAATTGAAAAAAGTGTTTAACTGCTTTATACTCTTACGAATAGCGTTCAGTTTTGAATGAAGTCGAATCGGCTAACAGCAAAATATAAAAGTGTGATGTGAAAACAAAATGGAATTTGCATTTACGAAAAATGTCTTACGACCTTATACTGTTAACAATAAAGTACAAATTAGAATAATAATACGTAGGGCAAAAATCGCCCTCGCCTTCTGTCGTTCGGCCGAACAAAACCACCGTCCACATAGGCTGAGCCGCTCGCAGCTCGGGCAAACCGTTCGGGCAAGCATTCGGGGGCTCGCCCGAACGGCTCGGGCGAGCCACCGTTTGCCCGAATCACGTCCACACCGGGCGAGCACGTTTGGGCGAACGGTGTTCGGGCGAGCCGCTCGTTCGGTGTAGACACGGCTAATAGGGATGTAGACTCAAAATTTATCATTACTTCAAAAGAAGACAAAAAACTATGCCTCATACGAAAATCCCATTCAAATATCTCAAAAAATTACGAAGGAACCGTTTTAATGGTGCTTGTTAGAGAGAAAACGTACGACTGTACTTTGCTGTATACCATCATCAACTACTCAGAGACAATTCTTAAGAGCCCAAACTCAACGGGGTTACATTGGTTAAGTACTGGATTCCCATGGCCAGTTGACCACCTTCTGCCTCCATCATAAGATCAACTAGATGGTACCATAATATTAAATTGTCATCCAACTATACCTTTACCCAAAATTTCAGCTCAATCAGATAACGGCAGGTGACTGAAAATTTTGACAGATAATAAATATACAAGTGCTATCTAATAATCTGCAGTTTAAGAACTTTTAATCTTTAGTTCAATATAGCCGCTTCTTACCTCCTCCTGCTCCTCCGCCTCCGCATGGACAAGCATGGTCTCATCTTTCTCCCGGAGGGACTCCAGGGTGTGCGGCACCTGCTTCGGCACATCATCGCCTTCCTGCTTCTTCTCCAACTTACGTCTGCAACAGCAAGATTAAATAAATAAATATTTGGCGACAATCTCACACATATTTCTATACCATGTGGGTGACAAACAAGCTTACAGCCTACCTGATGGTAAGCGGTTAACATATTGTATGGATGCTTGCAATAGTTTATTACAGTCAGTGTTTTACAGGCGTGTTGCAACATATCAATCTAGTCCCAAACTAAGCAAAGCTTATACTATGGGTACTAAGTGATGATATACATACCTGTATAGATAAATACATAGAGAACATCCATCTTATCTTATCTTATCTAGATGAGGGCCCTTTCGGATGCACTTCGACCCAGCGGGATCTTTTGTGCATTTGCCCTCTCCTTTATGCCTACTCCCAAGCTCGCTCCATCGTTTCCACAAAGCGGATGATGCAGCTCAGCGGGAGCACCTTGAACTCCCTTGGTTGCGGATAGTCGCTACCAAAGTAATTCATTCTTTGTCTGGCAAGGGCATGACATTCACACAGTAAGTGTTCCATGGTCTCATCCTCCTCGCCACACATTCTACAGACTAAGCTGTCCGACAGTCCCATCTTGGCCAAGAGATCCTTGACTCCGAAGTGACCTGTGAACACCCCAGATATGATTCTGAGTTGCTTCCTGCTGGATTTCCAGAGCTTGTTAGTCCAGCCCGAGTCCACTCCTTCTATGAAGAGCTTAGAGTGCCTTAAGCCCGCCTCATTCCTCCACTCGTGTTGGTGTTTGGTTTTGGCGTAGGCTTTAAAGGCCGAAGTTATGGTTCTCTGCGAGAGTCCCACAAATGGTTCTGGACCTACAAAGTGATTTGTAGACCCCCCTCTTGCAAGCTCATCCGCTCTTTCGTTGCCGATGTAGCCCTCGTGCCCCGGTATCCAAACTAGTTGCACCTTATTGTGCTTCCCAAGCTTGTTCAGTGCCTGGACGCCATTATAGACTAGTCTAGAATCCACTTTCGGCGCCGTAAGCGCTTTAAGGGCCGCTTGACTGTCGCTGAGGATATAGATGGTCTGCCCTCTGGTTTGCCTGTCTATATTCTCCTGTGCACAGGCAATTATGGCGTATGTGAGAACATCCATAGCTCAGGAACAAATATTCGTGCTCATCACACAAATAAATGCCCTTACCGGGATTCGAACCCAGGACTTTTAGGTTCGTAGGCAGCGTCACTCTCAACTAGACTAAAGTGGCTGTAATAGGCTATATTGGCTACGTTAGTTACTCATGAACACACCACCAACAACCAGGAGATGAGCAGGCGCCAAACTGAAGATATTATGAAGTCATATAATAATAATAGCCTGTAAGGTATTTGTACATTTGAGTCTTGTTTCCAGATAAAAACTAGTGTCTCTGTGAGAGAGTGTATTTACCAATTTTTTTTTAAAACAGCAAGATCTTATTGACAAAAAACATCTGTAAGTATAATTATTAATGCTGCTCACCAAATTTCATGAGAATCGGTTGAGGAAAGCATCCTGTAGGGGAGAAGAGCTGGACATACTAAATATGTGGGGCTCCAAGCTGAAATGGTCACTTATTTGATAAATAAATAATACTCGGGGATGATTTTACAGGAATAAACCTAGTTGCTACAACTAAGCAAGGCTTGTAGATTCTACATTGTATGAGTGTCTCATGGGGTGTCCAGGATAGAATAGCCCCACTTGCTTGCCGCGTTTTTTATAATAGTTGACTATGGGAATAGGGATAGTGTGTCGCAGGTGATGGACTAGAAACCTATATCTGCAATATGATGTTCATTAGAACACTAAAGCTACAATAGGCAATGAATATTTAAGTTCATGTGTTCTGCCTGCCCCTCTTAGGGAAAAAAGTTTTGTGTGATTATGTATGTATGTAGGTTAATACAGAGCATTTTTTTAATATTAAATATTGTAAAAATAAACAGTGATCTAAATGAGTTTTTGTTAAAAGCATAGAACAATACCAGCTTTGAGTTTCATTAGATCAAAATGCTGGAGTTTTGAAAAAAAGCCTGGCCACTTGGGGGAGGAAGAAACTAGCATGCATGCAAATGTATGATGGCACCAGCGAGCTTGAACTTGAGGGAAAGGAGCTGAATGAACTTGATAAACAATCTAGCCAGGCATCCCTAACACATCATCTATGATACAAACAACTAATTCTGGCCAGGCATCCCTAACACATCATCTGGGATACAAACTATCCTATGTTCTTCCCTGTGATTTAAACTATCTCCACATGATTGAGTAACATACATCTAAACATCCAAACATTCACATTTATAATATTAGTAGGATTTATGGACAGCAGGGAAAATTGGCTGACGAATTGGTAGAAACTGACTTCCCAAGTCTGGGTAAGGTCATGGACTTTAATTGTTGAGCCATTTAAAGCTCATTTAATACTAAACACTTCAAAGTTCAACTATTAAAAAAACACGCCTAATGACCCGAACAAAAGTAACCAATTTGAAAGTTATTTCGGGTAAGCGCTCCATAAATTTAAAAGCCGTATTATATAACGCAGTAAATAAAAGTGGACTAAAGTTGTCATAGCGACAAATCTATAAAATGTCCATGACTTAACTAAACTATAAACAACACGTGTTAACACATACTTCTTTTTGTCTTTCCCACGAGCCATTGCGAAGATTTAGGAGAAGCGCGGAGTAGAAATACTGATTAAGTCAAGTTTAAAAGTATACTGTTATTTCAAAAACTTCTTAAATGGGTTGAAAATGGTTTTTGTTACAAAATATTGCGTCGTGGTGATCCGCGATAAGAAGCGGACCGGACCGGACGCGTGCTTTTGACAGTTCTGACATCTGACTGATGGGCTCTACAAACAGTGTTGCCAGCACGGCTAGCACGCGACGGCGCGCGAGCTCTCGAATTTTCTCGCACTATCCGTCTCTCTCTTATTAGAACACTTAGAAGAAGAGGTATAGTGCGATAAAAATCGAGAGTATGTCGCGGCCGTCGTGTGCTAGACGTGCTGGGCCCTTGAGTCGTAAGTTACGTTTCGTTTCTTGAAATGTTACATTTTTGCTGCAACAGTTACGTTTTTCATTCTCACGTCTTAAAAATTGTCTTAATACTGAATAATGATACTAAGAAGACGACGTACCTCGGAAGACAATCGTATGAGAAAAATATCTCCGATTCATTAGGCAATTATTTTTATTTTTCATTAATTATGTACATAATCACATGTACACATCGCATGTTCGCGACGCGAGTCACCAAAGTATGAGAAAGAGGTGGGAGCGAATCATGGGGTATACAGATTATGTGATTTTAACCCAATTTGTCAGTACACGTCGAAGTCATAATTGGGTGTAGCGTACAGATGTAACAATCCGACCACATGTACACGCAATTTCTCAGTACAACTCGTTTGACAGTTTGATCAGCAGCGCAACATGCCTCCAGACGATAGTGTAGAAGAAACTTTTTAGTCACATACTTATGTATAGCTAACACTGGCCGGAATATAACTCTGTCACACGGACGTTGAATTTTCTCCGTCACCTAAAAGTATTGTATGTGTCAATAACAAAAATATATATACCAATTATTAATTGCACTATTATTTAACTAAAATAACAGGTTATGGGCAATAAAAGTGAATATTAGTGATAAAAAATGGCTGGTACCTCGTACCGAATTGAGTTATTAAACCAAAAAAACTACGACACGTGGAAAGTGCAGGCACAAGCGGTCTTGATAAAGGCAGGTTTGTGGAAATATTTAAAAAGTCCAACACTACCCGCGACCGTCACCGATCAAGACGCTATTGCAAAACACGAAGAATATCAACTCCTGGCAAGGTCAGAACTACTTTTAATAATTTCTGCACATGAAATTAAAAACGTTAAAAAATGCGAAACAGCAAAAGAAATTTGGCAAAAACTCGAAGATATTTACGAAAACAAGCGACCTACAAAAAAGGCTTCACTCCTCAAGTAGCTAATTGTTGCAAAATTCCAAGAAGGAGACGATTTAAGGGAGCACTTAGATAATCTGACTGATATAGTCGACAAATTAGCAAATATGGACGTGGATATTAATAAAGATCTTTTATCCGTCATAATGCTATACTCATTATCATCAGATTTCGATAATTTCCGAATTGCTATTGAATCCCGTGACCATCTGCCTTCACCAGAAGAGCTAAAGATAAAAAATTTAGAAGAAACAGAAGCTCGTAAATATACAGAAACAAAACTTGATGAAAGCAACGCAATGTACACTAAGAAAAACATTTTTTTCCCGAAAAAGAAACAAAACTACTGTCAAATATGTAAAAAACAAGGACACGTTACTCAAAATTGTCGATTCCGTAATAATCGCAAAAATCAAGAGCGGTCTAACGCAGCACAAAACATATGCTTAGCAACAAACCCAAATAAAAATACAAATAGATGGTGTATAGACAGTGGATGCACATCTCATATGAGTAATAATCAGGATGATTTTTCCTCCCTCAAAAAATATAATGGAACACTGAAATTAGCAGCCGATGACAGTACTACAAAAATTGAAGGAAGAGGAAACGCCCAAATTAAAGTTGACAATAAGAATATAAAACTTGAAGACACATTATATGTGCAAAATTTAACTACAAACTTACTGTCAGTTTCAAAAATAACGGAAAAAGGAAAAACCGTATTATTCAAAGAACACTTTGCTACTGTCAATACACTAATAAAATTGAACTTAAAGCAAAAAAGATAAACGGTTTATATTATTTGACAAACAATAAAAATGAAAATTACTTCGATAAAAAGAAGAAACTACATTTAATGCTGAAATTGATGAATGGCATAGAAAACTTGGCCACATAAATGAAACAAGTTTAAAACAAGCTTTAAAAGATGAAGCAATGAATGGACTCAAGTTTGATATAAACCAAAAACTAAATGAATGCGAAGTATGCATTAAGGGAAAGATGAGCCGATTATCCTTTCCTAAAAACAATGGTGATCCAAGAACAACACAACATCTCGAAATAGTACACTCAGATGTTTGCGGCCCAATGAATGTAGAATCCGTTAGCGGAGGAAGATATTTCGTTACATTCATTGACGAGTACTCTAGATACTCAAGAGTATATATCATAAGAACTAAAAATGAAGTTTTTGAAAAAATTTAACAATATAAAAAAGAAATGGAGAGATATACTGGAAATAAAATAAAATTCTTACAATCTGACAACGGTACAGAATATATTAATAAAGAATTTGATCGATATTTAAAACAATTCGGAATAAGTAGAAGACTAAGCTGTGCGTACACACCACAGCAAAACGGTACAGCAGAAAGGAAAAATAGAAGCCTTCAAGAAAAGGCCAGATGCCTATTACTTGATGGAAACATGCCCGAAAAATATTGGGCAGAAGCTGTCTCTACCGCAAATTATCTACTTAACCGAACACCATCAAAAGTTATCGAAAATAAAACTCCATTTGAAATATGGGTTGGGAGAAAATCATCTGTACAACACTTACACATATTTGGATCAAAAGCTTTCACACTAAAGAAAAACAAGAAACAAAAGAGAAAGTTTGCATCAAAAGCAACCGAAGGAATATTTTTAGGATATGCAGAGAATAGCAAAGCTTACAGAATATTGATACCAGAAACAAAACATGTTGTTATAAGCAGAGATGTCAAAATAATGACAACATTATACTACGAAAACAAACAGAAAGTTCATAAACAAGAAGATCAGAAGGAAAAGAAGTTGATCGAAATTCTTTATACCAATAAAAAAGAAACGCCGATCGAAATAAATGAACAAGACGGTGAAGCATTCTGTGATTCTATGACTGATGCTGAAGGACATGAACTGCAAAATGGTTTGCAACAAAATGAACATGCTGAACAATTTCTCGATGATATAACAGAAACAGAGATAAATAATGATGAAAACGACATTGCTAGTTCTGATAACATTGAAATAGCAGAAGCTGAAAGAAACCAAAACGATGATATTTTAATAGTGGAAAGACCCCACCGATCCAGACAACCGCCAGTTTGGACAAAAGATTATGTATGCACCGTGTGCATAGGTAAAGAAGACAACTCAGAATGGAAAGACGCAATAATTTCTGAGATAACAGCACACTTAAAAAATGAAACCTGCTCCATAGTCAAGAAACCATCTTGTCGGAATGTCATTGATAGCAAGATGACTCTTAAAGATAAATTAGGACCATATGGCAATATTAAACGCAAAAAGGCTCGACTAGTAGCCAGAGGATTTTCTCAAATACCTGGTGTAGACTATCAAGAAGTGTTCGCACCTGTAACTCGACTAAGTTCAATAAGACTGTTAGTGTCTTTAGCTGTTCAAAAAGACATGCATTTAAATCAAATAGATATATGTACTGCATTCTTGAACGGAGACATCGAAGAAGAAATCTTCATGAAAAAGCCTATCAATTTGAAAAATTACCTTCAAGATATTATAAAAATTACAAATGACTCGGACATTAAACAGAAAGCAAGTAAAATGCTAAATGACTTGAAACAAGACACAGAAAACTCCGATTGCAAATTAAATAAAGCGATATATGGATTAAAACAATCTGGAAGACAATGGTACAAAAAATTAGATTCCGAACTAAAAACCATTGGATTTATACCCACAAATGTGGATCCATGTATGTACACATATGCGAAAGGCGGAGAGGAAATCATTATAAGCATATATGTGGATGACATTATAATTGCTTGCAAATCACAAAAGAAAATAGACCAAGTCAAGAATTTACTTATAAAGAGATTTCAAATGCGTGACTTAGGTGAAATGAATTATTGCCTCGGAATAACATTTGAGTATCTGGCATTTAACCATCTGGCAACGCTGTCTACAAACCATACAATTTACTTTACTCTTTGCATACAATGATCGATCACTACTGATTTGTCGCATCCAATTTCTGATGCTACCACCTCCCCCACTCGGGTAGACTCGTGCGCGCTCGCCTCGGCTCGTCGCCGCTCGCTTCCTTGTCGGTATTTTGAACAAAGATCAAAGTGACGAGTGGCGAGCGCGAGCGCATGCTTCCACACACTCGTGACTCGTGTCAGATACCTGTCAACTCTTATTTAATATTTCTATTTTTGTGCACACTAAGCATCCACCATCTCCTTTTCTTACAAGTTTTACGAAGTTTTTTGTTGTAATAAGTACACACATAATTATAATGGGCAAGCACACATAAAGCTGTCGCAGCAGCAGCAGCTAGCTTTGACATGTCAATATCCACCTTCGATGGTTCGGCGACGACTGAGCTACATGAGTTTGTGGAGGGCTACCTACCACTCGCTGTAGTACATGAGTATTAAATGCAAATCCAGAGGCTACAAAATGCCTGTGCAAGATTTTGCTTTACGATTCCCCATCGAGCTCATGTAACGCCGTCCGCAGGACCCTATACCTCGCTTGCCTATTGGCCTTGGTATTATTAGCTGCAAACAACCGTCGTACCTTTATGAAAAATTGACGCTCTCCCGTATGCATGTTAGACAAGCCCCCGCCTCATAGGTCCAAGACACAGATCGGCTAGTTTTCGCGGCAGCTTCCGGTACGCTGCAACGCGATGCTGGAATAATCTCCCACCGCCAATAAGAAATTCACGCTCAATAGCTACATTTAAAAATAAACTTAAAATATTCTTATTTTTAAACCAAACTTCGGTATAGCCGACTGTGTCTATATTATATTATCTGTATTATTAATTTGAAACGTAAGTAGATATTACTTGGTCTGTTCTCAATGGCAACGATAGGGATTTTGTTGCACTACATTTTGTTCGCTCAACGCTATTTATTTATTTTATTTATTGGTATTTAGGATAACAACAGCCGTAAATATACAGTTTACATATGTTTCCTAACAAAATAGGAGGCCAATAATAGTTATCCGTTAATTACATCGAGAAAAAGAAAAACAGCACGGCTAGCACGCGACGGCACGCGAGCTCTCTCGATTTTTCTCGCACTATACGTCTCTCTCTTATTAGAACACTTAGAAGAAGAGGTATAGAGCGATAAAAATCGAGAGTATGTCGCAGCCGTCGTGTGCTAGACGTGCAGAGATTGTTAAGTATAACTAAGATAATGAGTGTGGAAGCATGCTAAAGAAAAATTTACAACATGGTATAGTTCAGATTATTTGAGCTGACCGACGTTTTGTGAAGCTGTCATTGTGAAACTTTTAATTTCAATAATAAAGTTGCTTTTCGAGCGGACAAAGATACAATTACGGTTTCTCAAACAAAACCAACTACACCTAATGACAATTATCAATAAAAGTGGTTAATAGAAAGGTTATTTGCAGATACAGCACATTTAGTATAAATAGGTTTTCAATAAAAATAAAAGTAACAGTTTTTGAAGAAAAAATACACAGAAAACTCAGGTGTCTGAGTTAATCAAACCTCATGTACCTACATTGAAGTTCATTTTTTTTTTGGTTTATTTACTACTAGTTCTAGTTCCTTTAGTTGGTTACCTACTTTAGCCATAAAACTCACAGTGCATACTAAGGTACAAATTGATATCGTTAGTTTTGCTACGTACTTATTGTTTAAATATATATATATATATATATATATATTTAATTGACGTAAGCATACTGATTATATTAAATGCTACGTTGTTACTAGTTTACCAGACGTTATACTTGTTTGCTTAGTAATACGGCACATACCTCATAATAATTCTGGATAATAATTCAGGGCAATCAAGACGATTATGAATTATGTCAAACAGTAGGCTCATATCTGACAATTTACGTCTATCGTCAAGCGTTAGAAGGTTATACTTATGGCAGTTATCGCGATAAGTGGACGATGATTTATTAAATTTGAAATTTAGGTGCTTTACAAATTTTTCTGTATATTTTCAATGCGGTTTTTGTGGACAGCATAGTTAACTGACCAGACAGGGGAAGCATATTCAAGAACACTACGCACATATGCGAAATACACTATTTTCATACTCAATAAATTGCGGAATGGTTTGCAGGTCCTAATTACAAAACCGAGGTTGCGGAAAGATTTATTAACTATTAAGTCCACGTGATTTGTCATGGTCATTTTAGCATCTAACGTCACCCCCAGATCTCGCACCACGTCAACCCTCTGAACTACGACGCCGTTGAAATTATACAAAAAATTTAATGGTTTTTTTTTTGCGAGTAAAACGAATACATTGACATTTATTTATGCTTAAAGTGATATTATTATTCGAGTAGTATTTTAGTAGATTATTGAGATCACTTTGTAATAGCTCACAGTCCGCTACAGATTACACATAAAAACTTTTTTATCATCAGCGTATAATAAATAGTTAGCATTATCGAAACAGTTAGTGATGTCGAATATATATGCGTTGTAGAACAGAGGCCGAGGTGAGAGCCCTGGGGTACACCAGAAGTTATTTCAATGTAATCTGATTTGTAACCACCCTGGACAACAGCTTGAGAACGATTAATAAGGTAAGATTCGACCCACCGAAGCAAATCGCCATGGATTCCCAGTGCTTGGAGCTTCAGGAGCAGGATAGCGTGATCTACTCGGTCGAATGCTTTTTCGAAGTCCGTGTATATCACGTCAACCTGCCCACCGCCTTCTATTTCAGTTATAACAAAATTTGTGAAGTATGACAAGTTAGACACCGTGGAACGACTCTTAAGAAAACCGTGCTGCCTACTTGGTATACCACGACATACGACAGGATAAATATGGGTGAACATGATTGATTCGAATATCCATGGTATTGAGAATGGAAATAGGACGGTAGTTGTCAATTTTTGATTTAGAACCTTTTTTATGTATGGGGATGATATGGGCTTTTTTCTAGATTGAGGGGAAAATGCAACATTTAAGAGAATTTTGAAAAAGAATAGCTAAGGGTAAAGCGAGACTTTCGGCGCAGGAAGACAAAAAAACAGGAGGAACCCCATCACAACCCGGCCTTTTGGATTTATCCAGGGATTTTAAGTACTTCAAAACAGTGTCGCTTGTGATGACAACGCTGGATAACACATCGGATTGAATGTTAGGATGAGGATTATCCATTAGATTAGATGAAGATGATGCAGTTACGAAGACACTTTCTAAGAACGAATTGAATGCATCACAAATCTCCTTACTATGATTGGTTCTCTTAGGTTAGAAAATAAAATAAAAAGAAGTTTATTGCCACATTTGAATTTTAAATAAACCTAACTTATTAAAAAAAACAAACAAAAGGGCCATGGGTACCCATCTCAGTAGTAGTAGTAGTCTTAGTTGTAGTATGGTAATTATATATGTTGTGTTGTTTAAATGGATCCACAGAAAACCAGCGTTAGTGCACTCTGTGCCCTAACACAAGCTGAGTGGGACTCCTTTTTTACAAGCTTTTATTTAGTTTCACCTGTCCCGTTGTCTGTCTGTCTGTCTGTCTGTAATCAAATCTTGCAAGTTAAATTTGATCCACTTCTCGGTTTTCGATTGAGTTGAAATTTGCACGACTATGCAAATCGCGTGACAATGCAATATTATGATTACGTGGAGCTGATCTGATGATGGAGCTGGAAGGTGGCCATAGGAACTCCGTAATAAAATCACATAACCCTATCGAGTTTGGGCTCGTTAGAATCGTCTCAATGAGTAGTTGATGACGGTATACAGAAAAGTACAGTCGGCAATAAAAGCTTGTAGCAAAAATAAAAATTTTGACAGAAACTTTTGGAGACAACCCTCAGCTCTGTATCTTTTACTTCCTATATTAAACTCTGCGAAATGTGTTGTTGATGTTGTTTTCGAAATAAATGTTTTCTTTTCTATTATATATTCTTTGCTGCACGGCTAGCACGCGACGGCGCGCGAGCTATCTCGATTTTTCTCGCACTATCCGTCTCTCTCTTATTAGAACACTTAGAAGAAGAGGTATAGTGCGATAAAAATCGAGAGTATGTCGCGGCCGTCGTGTGCTAGACGTGCTGTAGTAGCACTCGCCGAGCGCCTCGTCCAAGCGCCTCGCCCGAGAGTGAAGTGGTAGCATGAGACATTCTGGAAATTTAGGGATACCATTTAGTAAAAATAATATTGCCATACCAAAGCACTGTCTCATGAACCAAGATGCAACCGTGATAAAAAAAATACAAAGACATCAAAGCATGACTAAAATCGAAGGCTAATTACAAATTATTATATAATATTTTAAATATTTTACTTCTACATTATCTGACAGAAAACTTGGCTGATCATAAATATTTCCATGGTCCAAATTGTGTTGATTGTGATGTGCATACAATTTGTCAGGACAACTCGTTTGACAGTTGGATCAGCAGCGCAACATGCCTCCAGACGATAGCAATTAGTCAGTTTCTGATGAATTGGGGCTGACATATCATTACATGTATACACCCCATAAGGCACTGGTCCCACCGCCGGCTAGTAAGCTAGAAAAGTTGGGCGAGTAGCATTACATTACGGATCTGTAAAGTTCGATTGATCACACCGTGCCTGGTCAGCACGCAATGAACCGTTACTCGCCCAACTTTTCTAGATTACTAGCCGGCGGTGGGACCAGTGCCAAGCACGGCAGTCGGCCAAACCAAATCCACCCCTACTAGATTTTTTACAGTACTTAGGCACTGGTCCCACCGTCGGCTAGTAAGCTAGAAAAGTTGGGCGAGTAGCATTACATTGCGGATCTGTAAAGGTCAATTAATCACACTGTGCCTGGTCAGCACGCAATGAACCGTTACTCGCCCAACTTTTCTAGCTTACTAGCCGGCGGTGGGACCAGTGCCATATGGTGCTACTTTCCCGCACTAGTGCGGAAAAGAGCACTTTTCGTGCATATGTCGAAACTTTAAAGAGCCATATGTACAGTAAAACGTTGTACGATACACGTGCGAATAGGTAATTCGCAACTCGTGTCGATTTAAAACACTCCCTTCGGTCGTGTTTTAATTTATCACCACTCGTTGCGAACTTCCTATTTTTGGCACTTGTATCGTAAATAACTATTGTGACCTTGCTTGACCATCCGCCGATTTTGGTCGTTTGGTTATTGTTTTTGTAAGCAAAAAAATGGATTATGATACTAAAAAGTCTGCCAGCTTTTTGTCATAATTAAAAAATTCTTAAGTAATAAAAGTAATAAAAAAAGGTTTATAAAAGTTTTAACACGTTTAATGTGTACAAGAAAAAGTATCAAATTGACACGAACGGCACTAAATACCCAGCTCCAAAAAGCGCAAATGGTAGCTTTATGACTCTGTTTAACTTAAAACATTCCCAGCTCTTCTGAAAACTTATGGGGAGCTGGATAAAATGAAATACCTTAACTTGGAAGTTCACATAAATTACTCGATCCATCACGTACAACACAGAACCACTGCCAACTCGCCAACGAAAACAAACTAACATTGAAAAATCTAGTTCATCTCTGCCAAAACTTTTTGTTTCTTTGCATAGGAGTCTAAAAATTCTCCAAACTCTTCGAGCATGATTGGTTCGTCCGGGTCATGCATATTCACAGATCGCTTAGCTACGGCTCCGGGCGTTGTTTGTGGTGGGATATCTCGGACGTCTATGATTGGTGCGGCTGTAGTAGTGGCCAGCATTCGACGTCCTCTGTCTGCTATGAGTGTTATGGTTTTCGCCACAAATTTTGGGTCTTCTAAACATAAGTGCACGATGACAACTAGAAGTCCCACAAATGTCACGAGGATTAGAAATTTGCACTGGAAGTTCATATTTCTGTTTTATTAGAAGACCAAGGTGCAACTGGGGTGAACCTCGACCTTATAGATCGCTCAGTCGCAATGTCAGAAGATGTCCACTAGCCACTACGAAAGTCTAATACTGTTATTTTATTAAAGTATACATTAAGTAGCAGCGAGTGACGAGAAGACAAAGGATTAGATATTGGGAATTGCACGAAGCCGGATCGCAAATATTTAATTCTTTATTTCATATATGAACATGCTCACTTTCACTAATTAAAAATAAATTGATAAAATCTGAATACAAACATTGTTAGGATGTGTTTAAAACATAAATTTTAATCATTGCTGTAATTTAGGTCCGTGTTTGACAACAAACATGACAGCAGTACAAAGAGTAAATACACTTATTTTACTCTTTGACAAAGAGTAACTAAGTATCAAGCTAGCAGAAAAGGTTATTTAGGTTTGGAGACCATGTAGGTAGGTCAATTTATACATTAGAACTGTTAACAGGGGTTGGCACACTTTCGTAGACGGCAAGTAGACGGGTAGAGCTAAGTGTAGGTCAAAGAGTAAAGTAAGTATATAGGTGGCGGCAAGTTTGAAATGGAAAACTGCCACAGTTGTCACGTCAAATACGTAAACTTGTCTGTTGTGTTTTACAATAATGAAATATATAAATAATATGTTTGCTTCCACACCACGCACCCACCATCATGGACGAAGGATTTCTTATTACGTGGGAACGAGGAAGGTCATTTACTCACCGAGATCTGCAACATGTCTGATGGAAATTAAAATGGATGGCTAAGAAACAAAAGAGCATCGCTTTATTCTACTGCTGAGTCAGAATACATTGCATTGACCGAAAACTTCGGACGTATAGTAATTTAAAATGATAACCAAGCAGCGCTCAAACTAAGCCAAAACTCAATGGTTACCTCAAAGTCGAAACACATCGATTTAAAGATGCACTTTATAAGAAATTGTATCCAAGAAGGGTCTATACAGGTCAAGTATCTGCAAACCGAAGATATGGAGGCAGACCTGCTGACCAAAGCCCTAGCTGGCCCACGACTGCAAAAACTACGCAACAGACTAAGTAGGGCTCTTCTGATGGCCACGACATCGCCGTGAAGAGGAGTGTAGGTACTGGCCACCCCGCTCTCGCGGCAAGTTTGAAATGGAAAACAGACAAGACGACGTTTCTATTCACAAAACCTAAGTACAATTGAATGTTTGTTACGCCATTCCAGGAAATATCGTTCTAGGGATTAGGTATATAATCGTATGCAAATCGGAATCAGGGCTTGCGTCAAGAATTAAGAAGAATAGCCCGGGGTCCGCTTTGACACCTAATCCCAAGATTTGGCATAGGCACTAGTTTGTGTTTGTGTGATATTAGGTTTCCCCACGTTTCTCCTACGCCGAAACGCTAAGGCTAAATATTCCGTATATAGGTTCCGAAAAACTCATTGGTACGAGCCACAATTCTAACCCATGACCGCCGTTTCACAGCCGCATGCCTGAAACACTAGGCTACCGTAGCTTACGCTTACAGCTTTTATTTGCATGGCGATGATATACTTTAGATATGAAAAAAACACTGAAATACGTAGAAAACATTAATTATTTTGATGAATTATAAATACAACCGGCAAACCTCAAGCTCAGCCTGTGCTGTCAAGGATATTATGATGATAATTATGCAGATATTTAAAACTTTATATTTGTGTAACTTACAGACCCATTGGGAGCTTTGCGTACCCCTCAGGCTAACATAAATGGACAAGCCTCTACCTCGTACGCTACTACTAACTTAGAGCAAGTCCCGCGCCCAGTGCCGCCGCAAACTGCAGTACCAACACCAAATATGGGTAAGATTATATACTGAGACTTATTACTTTTATTTACTTTCACCTGTCTCGTTGTCTGTCTCTGTCTGTCTGTCTGTCTGTAATCAAATCCTGCAAGTTAAATTTGACCCACTTCCCGGTGACCGATTGAGCTGAAATTTTGTGTACGAGTATAGTTTGGATGACGATTCAAAATTATGGTACCATCGATCTGATCTGATGATGGAGATAGAAGGTGGCCATGGGAATTCAGTACTTAACCGACGTAACTCCGTTGAGTTTGGGCTCGTTAGAATCTTCTCAATGAGTAGGTAGTTGATGATGGTATACAGAAAAGTACAGTCCGCAATAAAAGCTTCTTCCAAAAATGAAAATTTTGACAGAAACTTGTATTTATTACCCACAATGCCCGCGCGTGGAATTTGGTCTGTGTCGTCTCATAATCGTCACCCATCGCTCCATCCCACGCGGTGGAATAAAAGAAATTGTTTTGCATGTCCGACTTTTTCACTCCTCGTTATGCCAAATTTAATTAAAACCGATTATAAACTGTAGCCGTCAAAAAGTGAGAGACATATTTAGTTACTTGTACATTTAAGACAGAAAGGCTCCTATGCAGCTAAATTTAAATCCTTCCTCCTGCTTTTAAAGTCGCTATACTACTTCCTATATTACTAAGTTATTTCTATTAATACTGTTTTAATTAATCAATAACAATAATTTAAAATGAACCCAAGAGGGTGTTCCTTAAGATTACCATAATATTTCTTTTTGCAGATGGTTTAACAACAAAATCGGCTTGCACCAGCTTAGTACACCCACTACGTACAAAAATCAAGCGCCTACGTACGGAAATCTCAAGGCTACACAAAAAAGGAAAGTCATTTGCAGCGAGACTAGCAAATGCCGAAGACTTAGCTAGCAATACCGCATTTCAAGATGTCATCAGAAACATGACTAAGCCGGCTGGGTTTTTCTTCAAATGCAGAAGCAGGCATCAAAGAAATCAAAAGGAAGACGTTTTACAATTGAAGAGAAGGTGCTTTCACTCTCTATATATATAAAAAGTCCGAAATGCTATAAAAATACATTTATAAAATCCATAGAATATAGCACAAGGCGATGGCTATGCTATCCTAGCGAAGATTTTGTTAATTGTTTCCACGACATACAAAATTTAACAACATCATTTTTACGAAAGATTGTTCCTAAAATTAACGTTAAAAAGACATTACAGCAATCACAGATGTGTTGGTCGAGTACCCTTTAATAACTAGCGATCCGCCCCGGCTTCGCACGGGTACTATATTATACATATAAACCTTCCTCTTGAATCACTATTTAAAAAAACCGCATCAAAATCCGTTGCGCAGTTTTAAAGATCTAAGCATACATAGGGACAGACAGCGGGAAGCGACTTTGTTTTATGCTATGTAGTGAATGTTACGTGTTATTTAAGTGTGAAACAAGTTAATTTTGGCATAAATGTTAATATTTGTTTAAAAACTCCGATTTGAGGTTTTTTCCAAACCGGTGGCAGTTTATCGACATTCATCGGTGCATGTAATATGTCTAATTTGATGAATAAATAACTGACTTGAGTAAATAACGTACCTTTGTAATACAAAAACATGTCTGGTATTTGTTTCATTGCCAGTATTTGCAGGTTAAGTCAGGTTTAGACGAAGCCAGTGAGCCAGCACTGAAAAATAGGCCGGCGCTCTATATTCCCGCCCGCCAGTGCTATACATACAATTTCGTTTTACTGGCGGCCAGCACTAGCTTCTTCTAAAGCTGGCTTTACGGTACAAAGAGTTATACCTTAAACAATATTATATGATAATGTTAAATAAAATTCGTATCAGTCACAGCACAGAGTAGGTATGTAAATTTGTAAATTCACTACTGATATTTGAGATTATTATTATTGAGTTGCTTTTTTATGTACCTACCTACTATATTTTGCCCCCGTGTGGTGTCGGGTTAGGTGTCGTAAAAATCATCAAAGGGAGCTGGGTTGAAGTGTGTTGGGGCGATGGGCTAACCACCTGTCACTGCGATATCACATTTTGTCAATCTTTTATACCAACTATTATGCTAAAAGTGGCATTGGAACATACGTTTTGTATTTGTATTTGTTGTTTTGGGAATAAAGGCGTATTATGTATGTATGTATATTTTGCGAATGAAATATGTTGTTTGTAGGAACAACAGGATAGAATCAACCAATCACTATGGTAGAATTCTTGTAAGTTGGGCATTTATGCATATATTGTAATTTTTTCGTGAAATAAATGAAGAATCATCTGCTTGACGACATTTAATCCAATATTTTATTTGTTCGTGTTAATATTTCACTTACACTGTCACTTTAGAATGCATTTCTACTTTGGAGCTAAACATGTCGATGTGATTTCTTTCGGCCACAAAAGGATTTGTGGTTGGAATAATTAAAACCGACTTGCTCTAAAGCTTATTTGCACGGCTATCATGAGACGGCCGCGACATACTCTCGATTTTTCTCGCACTATACCTCTTTTTCTAAGTGTTCTAATAAGAAAGAGACGGATAGTGCGAGAAAAATCGAAATTGTATGTCGGGGCTGGGCCGATTTCTCTATCCTTGTCGATTTCAAATTTTCGGCAGAATTTGATGAAATTCGGTAGGTTTGAAGAGCTTTTGATTCTAAGAATCCCATTGAGTTAAGAATATCCCATACGATTTGTGACTCAATGTAGGGCATTGTACAGAATCACGAGCTCTTACAACCTATAAAAGATTTATCCAATTCTGAGGAAAAAAATCGACAATGATAGAAAAGTTTGCCCAACTAGTAGTAAAATATGTTTTGCATGTATGTGTAGGTACTGGTTCTACACGCACACATGCATAGTTAGTTTCGGATGCAATTTAAAGATGGCGCTGTCAAAAAGGTTTCCATTAAACGCTTCAAGAGGGCACTCTTTACCTATATACTTACTTTACTCTTTGGGAAAACTGCCACAGCTGTCACGTCAAATACGTAAACTTGTCTGTTGTGTTTTACAATAATGAAATATATACATAATATGTTTGCTTATGAGATTATTGATTAAATACTTCATTATTACTAAGGCTATATGGTATAGTCGGTACAGTCAGCAGCCAAAGTAGCTACGCGGGCCAAGTGCTCAAAATTACCTGAATGACACTCGACTCTAATGTTAAGAGTATAAGGCCTTTCTAGATCATTTTGAGCGTGTTACTTTGCCTAGATATACTTCTGCTGCTGACTGTATCACTTCTGGAGATTCATCATCCAAAGACGTTATTAAGATAATTTATTTTTATTTATTCGTATTTCGTATGGTGTTAGAAGAGTCGTTTAATACTTAAATTGTAATGTTATATTTTATCATATAAGTAAATTCTGGATCCAAAGGATAGCATCGTTTTCATTAGAGAACAGGTCTGCTGGACTACCATAGTATTTTGTGGGCAGTCTTCACCGATATGCACAACGTAGCTCCGCATTCACATGCCGGTGACTCTCGCCAACAGCACTTAGCCAAGAATGCGTTGCTCCGTCCGCATCCCGTTCGTACTCTGTTGAGCTGGCACCATGCCTTTCTAAGGAGTGAGAACCCCACAAGTTTCTCTACGGGATTTATGCTAACTCCCATGGTTTCCGGACATTCCACTCTTGCTTCTACCTACTATTTGTCTTCAGCTCGGTTTTTAAGTTCGCGCGCGGATTGGTATGGCGGATGTTGTGATTTCAGGCGGTGAGGTGGTCGGTTGGTAAACTAATAGTGCACCGGATTGTTGCATTCTAAGATAGCCTATCTTAATATGGCTGTAATATGGCTTAGCGTACAGCCCGTGGGCTGTAGGATTGTATTTTTTATGGTTTCGGAAATGCGTCTCATCGTCTGATTAAGCTGAGTATCTACATGCGGTAGGTACATGTGCACTGTTTATCCAGACCGGCGCCTAGTACCTATAACTTACTCGGCTGCTGTGTACACCAAACTCACCCCAGTGCTACAGAGCACATCGGTGCTTGCTCCCCAAGAGGTACCAGCGTTATTTTAGATATGAACCTAAATTTCCATGAGCATATCACCTCTCTGGCTCATAATTGTTACAGGAGATTAGGGTTCGTCATTCGGATGCTAGGGACTTGGTTGATGCCAGAACCATAAAACTTCTGTATACCGCTCTTGTCAGAAGCAAGCGTGAATCGGCCGCTGTTGTTTGGAATCCTCATGAGACAACATATATCTTGCATCTGGAAAAGGTACAAAAAATATTCTTGCGTTTTCTGTATAAAAAAAAATACGATTACTACCCATTTCTATACCCTACAAAATTTTTGCTGGGCGTTTTAGGTTTAAATTCACTAGAGGTGAGGCGAAACTTCGGTCTTCTTTCCTTAGCTGGTAGCATTTTGCGTGGTGATTCAGACTGTCCCAAATTAAGTAGTAGCTCAGTTGGTGCGCCTGTATGTTCCCTCGCCCTCTAGATATAATTTTCGTCCTCGTTGTCAACATTTACTAGCGGCGCCGACAGCGCGAACGTTGTCTCGCAGAAAGTCCCCACTTATTCGAGCTTTGCACTTCATAAACTCGTTGCCTGAATCAGCACCAAACTGTGATATATTTTGCTAGCCGATGGATAGATGTGTGTGATGAATGTTTGACGTTCTGCGAGAAGATGGATGCACGACCGTCTTCTGTGTTATAAATGTTATAATAATAATAATAATTTGTTTCTTTTGTGTATATATGTATATTTCTTTTGTTTCACAGTGCTTTGGTGTTACTGTCATGCTGTGAAATGTATGGGAAAATACATAAAAATAAATAAATATTGTTTTTTATTTGCAGCTTTATACGCATGTATACAAACGTGCGACGGTTTTGTAAAAGGAAAGTGTTTTCGTTCTGGGATGACTTAATATTTACAATCAGTAGTAATCAACAGTATCGCTGCAGGAGATCAGACTTTCACATGATGCCACGGTTTTCAATATCGGATCGGCGTTGGAGTCCGAAGAAGTGCCGAGGTGTTTAAGATTGCATTTCATACTTTTGCAGGAACATGAAAAAATACACATCTGCAAAATTCACCTTCCCACTTTGTCAGTACCTACATATGCGCGCGAATGATAGAGATAAAGATAAAATGAAAACTGGCCAAGTTCGTGTCGTCTTTGTTACATCGACGCGCGCGCGTCAACTACTCGTAAACGGTGCGGTTGCATCGGTTGAACTTCAACTCGCTGGTCAGTCAGACTCTACGATCAGTCGAATCCGACGCGAAATCGGAGGTGAAATTCCGCTCTTGTTGAGAATGTTGAGTAAAAGGTAAATTTTTTGGCCCTTTGCTGTTCATAACTTATTAATCTGATATTTGTAAAATGATTTACTATTGTAAATAACACTTACATATATGCTGATGAATTGCAAGTTTATATACCTATCTTTAAGCCATCGGAGACTGTTGAGGGGATAAATAGTCTTAATGAAGATTTGGACAGTTGCTGGCTGGTCATCCAAGAACTCTCTCGTTTTGAACCCTAACAAATCAAAGAGTTTTAAGTAGGTGGAGGACATAAGAATATATAATTTGAAATATATAGAATTTTTAAGTGTAGTGAGGCAGAGAGGATACGTACAGGAAGCTCGAAACCTCTTGGATTCGGGTTTGCGGCTCCAAAATCATATCGCGGAACTTGTACGTAACTGCTTTTACAGGCTCAAAATCCTACTAAAATTATAAATGCGAAAGTTTAGATGTTTGGATGTTTGGATGTTTGTTACTCAATCACGCTTAAACGGCTGAACCGATTTGAATGAAATTTTGCACGAAGATAGTTTATAGCCTGGATTAAAATATAGGATAGTTTTTATCCCGGGTCCACGCGGACGAAGTCGCGGGCGGAAGCTAGTCTTATATAAGGTCCGCAAATATTTGGACGTTGACCTCCGAGTTCGTCTTTGCGAGGCCCTAATTTTCTCGAAGTTATTATCATTGTTCCTCATCGTTTGGATTTTGTCTACTAGCTAAGACCCGCAAGTTAATACATACATGGACGGCGCTTTCATATTACTTACTCCCTTTTTTTATACGACGATGGCAAACCAGAGTACGGCCCGCCTGATGATAAGCGGACACCGCAGCCTATAGACGCATGCAACTCCAAAGGAGTAATATGGGCGTTGCCGATCCTTGATATGTTTGAGGATTCGCCGTGTTGACAGCTGAAGGAACAAATTCCCTCGCTCTCAACACAACGCAAAATGAAGTAAAGATGTTGAACATGTCCTATCGCAGAGAGATCTATTTGCTAGTCTGCTATTTAATAAGATTAAGACGGGTATACCAGATTGTTTGTACAAGAAATTAAATTGGCCGTCCATGGCTAAACAGCGATCAGCGTTCCATACAAACACAAGACCGCTTCATTCCGGGGAAGTTTTAGATTGGTCTTGGCCTTGAGATGCTGGAACAACATTCCTCCACCAATTCGTGAAGTACGTTCGAACGTTTGAAACTTTCTTTTAAATCAAAATTCAAGAACAGTACCTGTTAGGGACTGGAAACTGGGACTGGAGCTTAGATTCGTTTTCTTGTGTCTGTATTTTATCTTGTTGTGTCAATAGTTGCCTAGTATTCATGTTTTGTTTGTAGGTTTTTTCTTTTACAATAAAGTATATTAAGTATTATTATCTTGTAAATGATCTAGATTGACGCCCATCACAATGTAACGCGAGAATGTGAAGCTCAAGCCCATGCACACACTCTGCCTGGTCCCCGCAGAATACCAGCGCTGTGGCAGCAATGTCACAGCACATGCTGAGTCGGCGCCTTTTTGCGGCAATTTTGTGACGTTACAACTAATTTGAATAATTGTATCATTAGCAGGTATATAATAGTTGTAATAAGTTTTTATCTCTGGTTTAAACCAATGTGTACCCCTGCACTGTGCACTCTTTAAGTTTTGTTGTGGCATATACGCTAAGTACTTAATAAAGTTTTTATTTATCTAGAAACATGCTGTTTAAAAAAAATGCCGCTCTTTGCTAGGCTCATCTTTCCCTGGCCTGACTCTATCTATCTCTTAAGCAGACCACACGTATGAAATAGGTGGACTGCTCGTAGTGTGGCGTCCGCTTTAGAGTGGATTCAAGGCTTGCACGCCTCGCAGTGGCAGAATCATGGGGTGTATGCATGTCATGATTTGTCAGCCCTAAATTAATTTATTAGCAGCTGACTAATTGCCATCGTCAGCACGGCTATCATGAGACGGCGCACGAGCTCTCTCGATTTTTCTGTCACTATCCGTCTCTCTCTTATTAGAACACTTAGAACAAGAGGTATAGTGCGAGAAAAATCGAGAGTATGTCGCGGCCGGCGCATGATAGACGTGCTGCCCCCCTAGCACACTAGGTTTTGTCCGACGTAAAGCATTCGTCCCTCTTGCACTTGCATATTTGCCAGAATGGGACGAATGCTTTATGTCCGACATAAAACTTAGCGTACTAGCCCCCCTGGAGGCATGTTGCGCTGCTGATCCAACTGTCAAACGAGTTGTACTGAGAAATTGCATGCACTAGGGGTCGGATTGTTACATCTGCACGCTACACCCAATTATGACTTCGACATGTTGTACTGACAAATCGGGATAAAATCACATACATATCTGTATACCCCATCGCACACATAAAGCCTCTCACAGACTGGCGCGGCTTGGCCGCATCACACTGGCGCGGCCTGCGGTGGCGGACAATAGTAAATTTGACAGCTAATGACAAGTTTACTATTGTCCGCCGCGGCCAGGCCGCGCCAGACTGTGGGAAGCCTCATGTGGGCTTAATATTACAAATAATACAAGTCATTGGACCCATCATTAAAAACTTTCGATTATTATTAATGATTTCTTTACAACAAATACGAAGTAGGTATTATATAAAAATAAGAGTTTTGGGCTCATATTTTAAAAATCCCCGCCTGTCGGCTTGGATTAATCCCAAGCCCGGCAAGGGTTCATCAATGACGGGGTTATGGTACATATTTTCTATTTCTGTCTCGGGGTTTTTTCTTACCTCAAATTGATTTTGCTGTTGAAGTTCTTTTATCTGACTCAGCAGTTCTTGATTTTCATTCGCTAGTTGTTCTACTCTTAAATTAGTTTCTTTTAGTTCATTTATTAAGGTTTCTTGGTGACTGAGTATTATGTTTATATTTTGTGTATCTTGTTTATCGTCTTGTAATATCTGCATAACTGAATCTCTTCCTCCGTGTTTTCTACTTTGTACTATCATGTTTTCGAATTCTTCTTTCTCTTTGTCAGACCTAATCGGTTGATTTTCGTTTCCCAATTGTTTTATTTTTGTGTTATTTTCCCTTAATTCGGTTTTTAAGATTTCTTGGAGTTGGTGTAATGAAATATTCTGTATGATTTCCTGTTTAAGTCTAGGGATAATAGAATCTATAGCCACCTGAATTGTCTTCTGCATTTCTTTTAATATGGCTTGGTTATTGCTATCCAACTTGGAATTTAGTAGGTTGCTGACTTTTTCGAAGATGATAGATCGATTGTTTACTTTTTTCGAAGGAACTGTTGTGACCTGGTGATTCCAATATTCAGATATTAAGAATGGGCTACTCTTTGGTGTGGTTTCGTCCTCTGACCACCAATTTACAATGACAATAAAAAGTAAAATTCCTACAATGAGCAGCAATAATGCAAAGGTTACTGCACATAAGTATCGACAGCAATGTCTACAGCAGCTCATATTTCTTTTCATGTTAGCTCTACGCGCTGGTTGTGTCTGGTACATGCCAGCCCTGAGGGCGCATGCAATAGGATGACACCGTTCACACTTTGTATTTGATTCAACTGGTGTTTTACGATCGCCAATCGGGCTTAGTGAATAATGGCGCTTAACCATGGGTAGTCGAGGTTTTGAATAAACGGTGATCGAGCACCTACTTTCACATGTAACCCCTGGCCAATACTACTTTGAGAATATGCCTGACTTCTTGATTGAATGTGGTCAAAAGGGTTTAGTTGCCGAGGGGCTACACCGTGCTTCAGGCAGCTGGGGCACAATCATTTTAGGCAAAGATGTACCCTGCGTTGATGCAATTTGATATTGATTGTATTAAATCATATTAGGTCTAGAATCCATAATAACAATGTAATAACAATCTGACGTAAATAATACTGACGTTTACGATACTTCTAATTTTGACAGTAATGTGGGCTAAGCAGACTGTGGGTCAATGTGGGTATTATGAAAGTTATGAAACCCTTCGTTCGTTTGTTCGTCTATCTCTATCTCCGTCGCACTTGCTAATGCTAACTCAAGCGGCGGAGAGGTGGATGTCACACTGCGCCGCTTCTCCGGACGGATATGCGGAGCTCGTTGTATGCAAGTAGGTCTACTTGTTGTTATTTCAATGTTATTATGGATTCTAGTAGGTCTAGAATCCATAATATGAATTAATACAATCAATATCAAATTGCATCAACGCAGGGTACATCTTTGCCTAAAATGATTGTGCCCAAGCTGCCTGAAGCACAGCTACAGCCCCTCGGCAACTAAACCCTTTTGACCACCTTCAATCAAGAAGCCAGGCATATTCTCAAAGTAGTTTTGGCCAGGGGTTACATGTGAAAGTAGGTGCTCGATCACCGTTTATTCAAAACCTCGACTACCCATGTTTAAGCGCCATTATTCACTAAGCCCGATTGGCGATCGTAAAACACCAGTTGAATCAAATACAAAGTGTGAACGGTGTCATCCTATTGCATGCGCCCTCAGGGCTGGCATGTACCAGACACAACCAGCGCGCAGAGCTAACATGAACAGAAATCAGCGCCACGGCTTGTCGTGGCAATATGCTGAGTGGGGCTCCTTTTAGCGTCGCTTGTTGTTGCATTGATATGTTTTGTGTAATCGTTTATTGTGGCGTTAATAAAGAATTATCTTATCTTATCTTATCTTTAATATGAGCTGCTGTAGACATTGCTGTCGATAGGTACTTATGTGCAGTACCTACCTCAGTTTGTATATAAATTCCGTGTGGTACGACACACTGCACCGCACCTCCGTCCGGCGAAATTTGTATGCAGCTCCGCACTTCCGTCCGGAGTGTGACATCCGCCAGAAGGAGATATTGCGATTTTCGAGTTTAATTTTCGTGGTACCTACTTAGTGCCGTAGACACACGTTTAAAATGAAACACGTTAAGGTGCGACCACACCGCTGCTCAAAATACGCTAAAGCACCGTAAAACGCAGCAAAATGTATGAAGAATACGCGACGCATACGACACGTCAACGCGTATACGCAGCGTTAAGCACCGGTGTGGTCGCCCCCTTAACGTAGTGTTATATTCTCTTTGGCTCCCTTACTCGATGTTGGAGGATGTATTATACTTCTGTTCGTCATTAGCCCCCCTAGCACACTAGGTTTTATGTCGGACGTAAAGCATTCGTCCCTCTTGCACTCGCATATTTGCCAGAATGGGACGAATGCTTTATGTCCGACATAAAACTTAGCGTACTAGGACACAAATCAAAAAGTTTTATAAACTTTTTCCCACCAACCTTCGGGTTTCCCCAATATTGCCGGTTCAAAAAATATATTTTATTTTTATCGACCGTTCGATGATCATTCGTTAGCGTGTGCCGGCAATCCGCTGCGTGGCTGTATCATTGACGCAGTCAAAGCCTGCGTACATACACGAAACGAACTACCTTTGATACACAATAAATGACGTTCTGATTCTGATTCTAACGCCAACGAAAGATGTTCGGCGTTGGCTTCGATACCGCACGCTATCGCACGTTCGTTGGTTCTTGAAGATTTCTTGAAGAAACGTCCAAAGAACGAACGTGCGGTAGCCAACGTTAGTAGTTGATGATTACATTTTCTTCTTTACAATGGTGATATCGCAACTTAAAATATTGGCGATTCCTAAACGCGGAGAGGAAATCATTATTAGCATTTATTATTATCATTATCATTATTATATATGTGGATGACATTATAATTGACAACATTTCATATTTTCAAGGGGGCTAGTACGCTAAGTTCTATTTTGGACATAAAGCATTCCATTCCATTCGGACATAAAGCCATTCTGGCAAATATGCGAGGGCAAGAGGGACGAATGCTTTACGTCGGATAGGGGGGCAAGTGGGTTATTTTATGTTCTAGATCGATAGAAAACGAGATTTGAACGTATACGTGTTTTTTAAATTCTCTTAAATCCTTATTTTCATTCAAAAATATTAAATCTAAAAGCAGCTAATTCCTAAAGATCATAAGTAAATTATGACGTCATCATTATGGCTGTTAGACTGTATTACTTTTGCCAATTTCTTTAAAAAAATGTTTTGACAGTTGACAAACGCAGAAATGGCACAATCACACTCAATCACACCACCAGTTGACACCTATTGTATAGTTTTCGTATGTTAGGATTTTAGGTTTTTATTTTATTTCATCTCTTTTGACTAATAGTTTTTAAGTTTCTGCATGGTTGGCATGTTATGATATGTTAGGTTTTGGTTTGTCCATTTTCACTTATTTGTTTTATCGAGGGGCTATATGCCGACTCGCATGCGGCTCGCGTTTACGCGTCTCGCCCTTGGCCACTGCCATGGCGAGGGCCTGGCCTGCGTGCCGCAGGGCGCGCTATCGGGTTATCGCCGTACCGTGGGTGCGGTGCCGGTCACGCGCCCGGCGGCGTGTTTTTAATGTTGCTTTGTTAGTTTTAAGGTAGTATCCGTAGTTGTATATAGTTTTTAGTTTTAATATTGTCCTTTTATGGCTAGCCGTTTCTTGTATACATTGTTTTTATTTTTGGTGTTTATGTTATGCCACCTATGTTATCGGCAATTAGTTGAGGGCCCAACTTGGGAAGAAATGTAAGGAAAAAAAAAACCTTAATTTGAAATTTGTGACAGCCGGAAGTGATTTGAATTTTCTTAAGGCTACTGATTTTAGTGGACTAAAGTACTGTCCGTTCACAGCTATAAGAATGACGTCACACTTCCGGTTTATACATTTTAGCGATTTTCTTCGAAACGAGTGGGGAAAAAAATCGGAAAACTAGTTTATTACATTCAGATAACATATTTACTCAAATGGTTTTCGATTTAGGCATCATAAAATATTTTGAAATGTTCTCAATTGCTTGCAAATCACAAAAGAAAATAAACTAAGTAAAGAAATTACTTTTATAGAGATTTCAAATGCGTGACTTAGGTGAAATAAATTATTGCCTCGGAATAACATTTGAAAGAGATGAAAATCGAATAATTCTGAAACAAAGAAAATATATTGAGACAATATTGGAAAAGTTTGGATGTAAAGATTGCAAACTGCATCCACTCCTATGGAGATAGGACTAAGGGCTCCCGCTACACGTGTAAACCCGCCCGCCCGAATACCCGTGTTCTTAAGCCCGCGGTGCTAAGCGTCCGTTCTAGACGGACACGCCCGAACCCGCCCGGTCCGCGGGCGGGTACCCGGGTACCCGTGTACCCGTACACACGTACCCGCGGGTTCTAATTACACGCGGGTTCGGACCGTCCGTGGCCGTTTGAGTTAAGGCAAATCTTTACTAATATTATAAATGCGAAAGTGTGTCTGTCTGTCTGTTACCTCTTCACGCTTAAACCGCTGAACCGATTGAGATGAAATTTGGTATGGAGATAGTTTGAATCCCGGGGACATAGGGTAGTTTTTATCCCGGAAATCATCCCCTGAGGGGGTGAAATGGGGGATGAAAGTTTGTATCGAGCTACGCTACGATATAAACGAGTTCCACGCGAACGGAGTCGCGGGCAGAAGCTAGTAGAATATAATTACTTCACTTTACTCTATTTGCATTAGCAACTCTATGGGTTTGGTGTGTATGATGTTGTTTTATATTAGGTATGTGGCAAAAGGAAACATCGCAGGAGGCCTATGTTTGCTCTATTGCGTCATAATATTGTATAAACCTAGTATTTTATTTAATGATTGCCTGACAAAGGGCACGCAAACTGTTTAACTTTTATTAATAGCCGCTTATAGATATGATAGCTAAATAAAAACAGTAGGTAAGTGCAGTCAGCCAAGAAAGTGATCTATCGCTTTTCGACTTTATTGCATGCAAAATAAGGTCCAAACGTGGTAGACCACTTTCTTGGCTGACTGTACATGAGAACTATTTAATTTTAACCGAGCGGTTATTTTATTGTACAGTCGAGGTAATTTAATGTTTAGCACTTTTGATCCATAACGTCATTCAAATAGAGTTGACATTTGCCAATCCTTCATTTTCCTCGACCGTACATACCATTATGGTTCTAAATAAGGGACTGAATGTGGTATCGAAATTAAGGTTTTTAACGGTACTTAATAAAGGTATTGCAAGGTATACCATTTTAACCGTACCTTTACTCACGAGGTTGAATATGAGCACCGAATAAGGCACTGAATCAAAACAATACTTGCAAACATTACTTTGCCTACGATACCTATCTAAAGTATACCGTTATCACTATTTCATTTCATTTATTCCTTGATAAAACGTAGTTTTACATGTCAATTTTTGTCAAGATCTTAAATAACATTTATACATAACATTACAACATTTACGTAAGTATGTCTTAGTTTACATTACGGTATAATTATGGTTAGTTAGTACATTTGTTTATTTGTCAATGTTTCCGGAAGAAATACATTTTAAACTACCATATAGTATCAGTAGGTTGGGCAGCGAGCCAGTTGAAAAGTTATTTGGCTATCAGTGTACATACTTATTTAATTCATAAATTCGTTTATGGAATAGCATGCATCGGATGCTAGTTTCATTTTAAGTCTATTAACAAAACACCTCATACTCGGCGCGCTTTTGACATCATGGGGCAACTTGTTGTAAATCTTGGATCCTATCGAGTGAAGACATTTTTTGGCCTTTGCGAGACGTGTGGCGGGTGGGCGCAGATCACCGCGTCGCCTGGTGTTATAATTGTGTGAGTAACCGCGCGTCGGGAACTGTTCAAGGTTACTTCTTCTCACGTACTTGGCTACTTCAAGGACATACAAGCTTGGGAGTGTGAGAATTTTGGTTTCCTTGAACAGTTCACGAGCAGGATAATCCCACGAGACTCCACATATGCAACGAATGGCTCGGTTTTGAAGTCTGAATGGCCTCTCTCGATTGGCGGTGCTTGCCCATAAATCGATGCCATAAGTTAGGAGAGAGTGGAAATACCCAAAATAAGCGTTTCTTACATTAATGTGATCTAGACTGGGGCGCAGCCTAGTGAGTGCGAAACACGCAGATGACAAACGATCGTATAGTGAGTCGATATGGGGACCCCACGTTAAGCTAGAATCAATGGTAAGACCTAAATATTTCACCTCGTCAACCTGAGGGACGAGTCGACCATTGCAGTATATATTTAGATTGTGTTCTTTTTTCCGTGAAGTGAGAAGTGCATGATGTTGGTTTTCTCAATGTTTAATAACATACCGTTAGCCGAGAACCAAGAGGCAACGTCCCCCATTACCTTATTGAGGTTGCATCTTAGGTCCTTCTGGTTGTCGGCGGAGACGATGACACAACCGTCATCGGCGAACATCACGAATTCTTCATCGTCGGTGGCGGTTGTGAAATCGTTCATAAGGATTAAAAACAGATTATTGCCAATCACAGAACCTTGAGGCACGGCACAGTCACCTAGATCCAATAAGTCAGATCTCTCGCCGCGGACTGACGTTAGTTGTTTACGGCTATCCAGAAACGAGGATATTAAGTTTTTGAAATTGCCAGTAACACCATAGTGGTCCAACTTAGATAAAATAAGATGGGCCACCAGCTCGAAGGCGCGCGACAGGTCGCAGAATATGGCGGCGACCTGTCGCGCGGCGTCGAGGTGGCTGGTCACTCTCTTCACGACGTTTCGCGCCGCGTCGATCGTGGATCTGCCATGTTGGTAGGCGTATTGTTGCTTATTTAACAAAAGATTTGAGTTAAAGTAAGACATCAGTTTATCGCTTTTGAGACGCTCGAACACTTTGGAAAATAACGGTATTAATGATATTGGTCGATAGTTTTTTAACATGTCTACATCACCTTTCCCTTTATAAATCGGTTGTATTTTAATTTTCTTCAAGTTACTGGGGTATATTCCGCGTTCTAGGCACCTATTGAAAAGTATACATAACATGCTGATTAGAAACTTTGGTATTAGGTCTAGTAAGCGAGTAGACATATCGTTATATCTTTAGAATCTTTGCGTTTTATTTTTGTATACTTTTTTCAACGCATTGTTAATCAAACGGTTCAGCCTTAATGAGGTTAGCATGTTTGTTTACATACCTACTCAGATAGCACAAGGCGGCTGGAATATCCACGCGGGCTCCAGAGTTCTTGTTCGCGTCGATGTAAAACCGGTTCAGCGCCGCGGCGGTGGCGGCGGCGGGGGACTCGGTCGTCCGACCAGCTGATGCGCTTATCAGTACGTCCAGTGCATCGCTCCTAGCGCCGCCTCGACCTGTCTCGGATGCAATCAACCGCCACGATGTTTGGCATATGTTAGTGCTACTGTATATCAACCTATTAATGTAATGTTTACGTGCGGCGATGATATACCCGTACTTTGTTATATTTATTAATCTGCTATTTTTATTCACAAAATAAAGATGTTATAATTGCAAAGCTACGAACACTCATTTAGTACTTGGTATGTACATTCTTAGCACAACGGGACACTTCACACCTCAAGGACGGGTGTAAATAGGACACGGGTACCCGTGTACCCGTGTACACGGGTACCCGTGCGCTAATTACACGGATCCGTTCGGACCGGTAGCTTAAACCCGCGGGCGTGTTACACGGGCACGGGTACCCGACACGAATACACGAAACCCGGACATGACCGCGAGCCCTAATAGGACTTAAGTTGGCAAAGGGACCAAGTAAAGATAATTTACTTTAAAAACAAAGTTTTAACCGACTTCAATTTAGTACTCCGCCAAGCCACGAGAACATTTCCCTATTTCTTTTCCAATTTACCACATGAACTGATTTCCGAGAGCAAATGCGTTGATTATTAGAGAAAAAAAACCCAATCGCTGTGTGTGACCCGAATTCCATCGATTCCACAAGGATCACCTTTGGCGCTTCATTAGTTGCTATTTCAACGGAATCTTATCAGAATCTGTGATATTATACTTTTGTACTTTTAAATACATTATTGAGGAATTCCATAAGTCATCTGTGGTCTTAATCATCAATTCCACTCCACCAAATTTATGATTTCCGGGTGTAAATACACGAGTTATAATAGAAAATACCAAAATCACCACACGCGTGCCTAATATAATTGAGGAGTTCCCTCAATTCCTCATGGATCCCATCATACAATTGAAATTTTGAAAAAAATGGGACTCGCCTGGGAGCATATAGGTACTTACAAACAAAAAAAAATACGAATCGGCTCATCAATGACGGAGTTCTGACATTGAAAAAAAAAAGATAAAAGAAAAAAAAACAACCGAATTGAGAACCTCCTCCTTTTTTATGAAGTCAGTTAAAAAGGATGTGCCTCATCAGAACCTCATAGGCACCCTCATGTATTGTATTTAGCAGTTGCCACTCGCCCTGATACAATGTTTGCTGTAAGTCACCTAAGCCAGTTCAATAACTGCTATTCAGCGGAACATTACAAAGCAGGGAAAAGAGTTTTAAGATATTTACAAGGATCCAAAGACGGGACTGACTGACATAAAAGGGAATAAGAAGCTAGAAGGAACCGCTGAAGCAGATTGGGCATCATTTGATATTGACCGTCGCTCAGTGACAGGCTACATATTTACCTATGGTGGAACACCGATAAGTTGGGAAGCTAAGAAGCAAAGAACAGTAGCACTGAGTACAGCTGAAGCGGAGTATATGGCCCTAACGGAAGCATCGAAAGAAGCGATATACATATACCAAAAGAATCTTTTACATGAGCTGAATATTGAAACAGAAATAATTGATATCTACAACGATAATCAAGCAGCTCAAAAGCTGGTCAAAAAAACAATCATCAGCACTAAGTCAAAACATATCAGCATAAGGGAACATTTCATAAGAAATGCAATAAGAGATGGACAATGGACATGTCGATGTGAAATACCGTCCAACGGAAAGCATGGAAGCAGACCTTATGACATAAGCGTTACCTGCCCCAAAGCTTGACAGACTGAGAACAGGTGTGCTAGTACGCTAAGTTTTATGTTGGACATAAAGCATTCGTCCCATTCTGGCAAATATGCGAGTGCAAGAAGGACGAATGCTTTACGTCGGACATAAAACCTAGTGTGCTAGGGGGGCGTTCTAAACATAATCTCGTGCATGAGGCGGAGTGTAGAAGAAACTTTATAGTCACGATAAGCGTATTTTTATAGCTAACAATATAACTGTCACACGGAGGTTGAATTTTCTCTGTCACTAAGTAAATATTGTATGTGTCAATAACAAAATAGTACATTACTAAAGAGGCCGGGAAGTAAGGGGTTGCAGGCCGAGTACATATACGGCCGAGCGTAGCGAGATCGGATAGTAAAGAGGCTGGCAACCCCTTTTCACGCCGAGGTATGTATAGTTAAGGTATAGTGCTTTTCTCAAACACACAATGAAATAAATTAAAAAAATACCGGGTTGCACACCGGGAGTGCCGGCAGAAGTGAAAACGTGAATATTAACGTTGTGAATTTTTGATATTTTGGAATGGTTAGGGAATAATTTTGCACGAATTGCTTTAATTATTAGTATAAAATTCGAAAAAACTCCAAGACATCAACTTTAATTCCTATGGCTGAACGCCGTGATCCTGACCACAAATTGTGGAATGGAAATTAAAAAAAACCATCTTGCAGGCCTAGGCCTCCAATTTTGTATGAAATGCCATTACGGGTCTCTCGTCTCGCTGCGTCCAAAACTTGACACTTCGAAGCTCACTATGAAGAACACAACGTCAATATTTCATTGCATATTTGAGACAATATATATAAGTACCAAATATTAATTGCACTATTATTTAACTAAAATAAAAGTACGCGCAGCATTAAAAACATCGATAACACGGCGCAACGGACACGGCTTTAGTCACAGACTAATAAGCAAAGAGTATAATAAGTTGCTAATAATAAGAGATACTAAGCTTTAATTGAGTTGAGACTGGCTGGTAAACTTCGAAAGATCTGTCAATCAAATAAAACGTCCTCTAAACGTAATGTAATGGTTATATCCTCGTTGTATCACGTAAGTCATGAGCAAAGAGCAGCAAAGAGAAAATTGGTCGTCAAAGTCATAACGGAAACAAAAGAGTAATCTTTCAACAAAGGCATTGATGGACGATGGTTAAACCTAAATTCAACGGTATTATTTAAAAAGCTCGGAAATTTAAGATATTATAATTATACTCACGCAAAATACGGATAATTATAACTTGGAATAGGTACATAGACAGAATGTCGCTTGAGAAAATTGACCGGGCCATTGATGTGGCATTTGAAATCCATCAACTATGTACCACAATCGGCAAGTCAGTCATCGTATTCCTTCAAAGTTGTCAAGACGGTGCTGATTTTGGAGACATACTACGTCATGTCAGAGAACAGGACAGGGAATTGGAAGTCAAAAATCTGGAGGCGTGTTTGGAAGCCGGCATAAAGCACGGGTTTTTGGAAAAGAATGGTATGCGATACTGTCTCCCCCGAAAACGCCGCAGAAATTGAAAAAGGCAAACAACAAAACTTCCTTTTTAGTTTGTCTACTTGTAAATTGGTCGTAAACGCAATATTTGGTTTCAACAATAATCTGTATTATTTATGTTTGTATTGTATTTAAAAAAGTACTTGCTTAATTATTTATGATGTCAATAAATATATTTCCCAAAAATTTAGTTAATTGCTTGAGCAACTGTGGTACCTCATAACACTCCGACTATGACCATATCGATCCTAGTAAAGTGGCAAACGCAAAGGTCAGAATAATTTGTGTGATTTTAATTCTTGAAGGAAAGATGCTTTATTATATAAAAGCTTTATGTATTTTATTCAAGTCAACTCTGATAGAAAAACAATAGTCACATAAAGTCATAAGGAGGTTTAAGGGCCGTTTCAGACCGGAATGGCAGCGGCCGGCAGCAGCGCGGCGAGCACTTTCAGTGTCAAATAATTTTAAACTTTATCTACATAATAAAAAGTCCAGTACGCCAAGACGCGCGTGGCCGCGAGGCTGCTCGCGTCGCCGCGCGACCTTTTCGATCTTCTCAGTCGGTACTGGACTTTTTAGTATGTAGTTAAAGTTTAAAATTATTTGACACTGAAAGTGCTTGCCGCGCCGCTGCCGCCCGCTGCCATTCCGGTCTGAAGCGACCCTAATGCCGATTTCACACGGGGGCAGAACAGTGAGGCAAACAGTGAGCAGCACAGTACTGCTACTGTTTGAACGCACAGAACAGTAGACAGTAGATAGAAGACAGTACTGTTCTGTGCGTTCAAACCGTAGCAGTACTGTGCTGCCCACTGTTCTGCCTCACTGTTCTGCCCCCGTGTGAAATCGGCATAACTCTCCTTAATTATACTATATATATTAAAGGGTCCCTGAATAACGTAATAGTAGCTGCACCTAATTTCTTAGCACCGATCATAGTGCTTGGTGAGGTGACTCCTCCTGGGTCTTTCATGCACGGCTATCACAGGACGGTCCGCCTATAGATAGCCTATCTGGCCGCGACAGCTCGCGAATATCGTATATACAGTGACTGTAAAGGCCTCTTCAAACGTAGCAATTTGTCACCACAACTGAGACGCAGATTTAGTCGTGCAAACGCAAGTTGAACCCACTAGTTTCACTTACGCGGCAACGCTAAACGTCATACGCATACATTTCGGCAAATAGTGTGGCCGCATAATGGGTTCTACAGATTACGTGATTTTACCACAATTTGTCAGTACAACATGTCAAAGTCATAATTGGGTGTGGCGAACATTCCGACCATATGTGCATGCAATTTCTCAGTACAACTCGTTTGACAGTTGGATCAGCAGCGCAACATGCCTCCAGACAATAGCATATAGTCAGCTTCTGATAAATTGCGGCTGCTAAATCATGACATGTATAGACCCCACAAGGCCTCTTACAGAATGGCGCGGCCTGGCCGCGGCGGTCAATAGTAAACTTGTCATTAGCTGACAAATTTACTTTTTTTTTCCTACCTGTCTTTCTGTTGGGCCCGAAGGGGGCCCTCAACTAATTGCCAATAACTAAGTAAGCACGGCCCAACTGGCCTGTGCATGCGCGACAGGGATGCATGAATATATACGAACTTCGAGTTTCTATTTTCGTGGTAGCGCCGCTGAGTATCTAATGCAAATCTAATGTGTACATTTATGACGATTCGTGCTGTGATTGGCTGTTCGGCTGGTTCGTTTGACACGTGAACAGATTATAAAATATGATTATTTAAAAAAAAGGCTTTATTTGATTTTAAACACGGTTTTAAACGTAAATAAATGTTACGAAGCTTTAAAAATCGTATCATTATTAAAAACTATAATTTTTTCATCACCGAGTACATATCATTTTCTAATCTTTATCTTTAGTAGGCTCTCATACATTTTAGAAGCATAAAGTAGAGTTCTGTTTCAATAACTTTTGCTGCACAATTGAATTATTCACATTATTCCTTATGGTAGATTAGACCCACATTACAAATTCCGTTCACGATCCACGTCCCCGCATGGGTTTGGCAATAATGTCATGTCGTATGTCGTAACGAACATGGCTACACTGCCAACGGGGCACCTTCGCTCCGATCGATGGCTCTCTGTCAACAATGTACTTTCCTTCTGAAATATTTATGAAATAACCCAACAAAAGTACCTAGATCCATCAAAAACGGTACAAATCAGCTCGTAATACGTATTTATGTCGTTTTGTTTCAAGGTAGATAGTGAAAGGCGAGCAGTGAAAGTGCAGTGTATGTAGGAGAGTGACTCGGGATTTTGTTTGAGTCAGCATATGCGTGCGGATTCCTCGCGAATGTTACGTAATTAAAGGGCCATGTCGTGGGCCAAGAAGCCGGGAGGGCCGCCGGCGGACCAGCCGAGCTTCAACCCTCAGGTAAGTCTACTTCCGATACGTGTCTCCGTGGCGGTGTCTTACACCGAAAACAATTTTGTTATGGCTGCAGTTATGAAGTTTTTACACATGTTAAACTTTTAATTTGCATGTTTACATCACCTTTACAATTAGTACGCGCTCCTAATCGAGTTGCTATCAATCATTGCGAATTTTCGATAATTACTAACCGATATTTTTGCGCTGAAGTTAACCTGTTATTAATGCGCTTTTACTACTGATGACGACGCATATTGGTTAGGATCAAGCTTTTCAAAGACTTGACATTGAAAGGCTTTGCGTAAATGTAAATATATGACAGTAAGAGTGCCTCTGCATGAGCTGATAATTTGGGTGCTATTTTGTTTTCCCTGCTACTGTTAGTTATGGGCATGACAGGGTTAAAATCACATTATTTCACTGGCTGTTGGTGCTGTCTATGCCGAAATGGCCCTGTTTCTTGTGGCCTTATGTCCTACCAGTAGGGCCATGAGAGAGAACTTTTTCTGTATTCTATATATGTTCATACCACTTAATAAATAGGAAAATAGCTGTCATGCTATTTCAAAGATTTTCCATATGAGGAGGTACATTTTTGATTCGGCAAATAAATTAAACTAACAGAAATAGCTCTTCCTTATCCAATTACTTAATAGGTCTTGCGGGTGTGGCAAACCATGAGCTGACCATGAGAAAATAGGCCAATGTTCAAAATTTTGGGAATAGGCGAAACAACTAATATTTTCCGATTCCCGCAGGATCCTTCAATAGTTAGTATAGAGCAAGCCTGGAGAGGTACAGGCTGACACTTATGATGAGTAGCACCAACTTACGGTTATAGACCGATCACCATTAAATATGGTACCGGCAGCTGTCATTCCATAGAAACTTGTCAAACATTCATACATTCAGATTTTAACGGGCATCCTTTACGATTACAGATGGTTTGGTGTAACCCACCCTCCCTCAGTTCCTAGGTAAAGTACTGACTAATCTTGTGTTGCAGCTTTAAAGACTTGAGCCGTCACGGCCTACCATGTCTTCTTAGAATGGGTTGCACCAAACTGTCTGTAATCCTAAGCGTTGTTTGTTAAAATCCAAACATATGAAAGTTTGACAAGTTTCTATGGAGTGACAGCTGCAAGCCCCATATTTCACATTGATCGGACTGTAATCGTAAGTTGGTGCAACCAGCCCTAAGTGTTGCATAATGCTGGTCTCTTTTACAGCTTGAATCTTCAAGAGTCAGCTGAATATTAAATCACAATGGGCCATACTCAACGTACTATTGGCATAATTATAAAATTAGAACAATGGGATATTGACACAACAAAGAGGCCTTTACCTGAGAACAACACGCCTGATGCAGATGGTTATGGGCATCTTGCTCTTACTTCTATGCTAGAACAAGACTCCCATACTTACCAGCCACAAATTTCCGTAAAAATATAGACCCACTAGCTGCCCAGCCCGGTTTTGCACGGTTAGTGTGTAGAATTGAAGCATTTTCCCACAGTAAAAAGTAGCCTATGTTCATGAGGGATAATGTCGGCTTTTAATAGCAAAAGAATTTTTCATATTGGGCCAGTAGTTTCGAAGCCTATTCAATACAAACAAACAAACAATCAAATCTTTCCTGTTTATAATATTAGTGTAGATAAAATAATGTATACAGTGTAATGTATAGAGGATACTGAAATAATTTTGACTGTAATTTTTAGATGGGTCCTTTACCCTGTATTTGCATTCACTGCCAAGAGTTCAGGCAGATGTCTTTTATGAACAAATAAAGCGTATGCTGAGCGAATAAACTAATCATAAACTAGTTGCATCTGCTATCTCTCATACCTATTTCTACTTTATAGTGTATCAAAAAAAAATTGTCTGTATGCTCACTTATTTATACCTTAACATCTAAACATGATGAAAACCTTTGCATTAAAGTTTTTCTGAACTAGGAAATGAATACCACCAGCTGTGGGTTTGGTTATGAACACTTTGGGAGATTTAACTATGGGATAATCTTGTCATAACAGCCACATTATGACAAGATTATTCCCACCTGATAAATTATTATATTAACTATAAAAGTAAGCAGATAATGAGTCCAATAGCCGTGTCTACAACTGACGCATGAGATCGGCCGTATGCCTCGGGCGAGGCGTGGCTTACCGAGGCACGTCTACACAGAGCCCGCACCCTAGGGCGAGTCGTGTTCGGCCGAGGTATGCGGATGGTCGAACGCATGCCTCGAGCGAGGCGTGGGTCGTCGAGGCACGCCTACGTCTACACTGAGCGCGCACGCTCGGTCGAGGCATGCGTCGGGTGTAGACACGGCTATTGAATATATTGAATCGAATAGTATACCTGTACTCGTAAGTATGTAAGTTGTACGTCAAAATTTGCAATCCGTTTTTCAGTCACTTGCCGTTATCCGATTGAGCTGAAATTTTGGGTATTAGTACAGTTTGGATGACAATGCAATATTATGGTACCATCGAGCTGACCTGATGATGGAGACAGAACTTGGCCATGGGAGTTCAGTATTTAACCGATGTAACCCCATTGAATTTGGGCTCCTCTGAATTGTCTCAATGAGTAGTTGATGATGGTTTACAAAAAAACAGTTAGCAATAAAAACTTGTACCAAAAGTACGAAGTAAGTATGTTTATCGTCGGCAAGTACAGTCAGCGTCATATAGTTGGTAGCAGCCAAGGTAGCCAAATATTTCGGTACACGTCTTTATTACTGTTAGAATAAGGGTGTGTTACTCGTATGAAATATTTGGCTACTCTGACTGCTACTAACTATATGACGCTGACTGTACCCATAGTACAAGCTTTGCTTATTTTGGGACTATGTTGATTTGTGTGTGACTGATTGTCCCCTAATGAATGATGCTGCGTAATTTGAGGGACAAAGCCTTTTGTTGGTCAATAAATAGAACCTAGCAGACTAAATTAGACAAGTTCTTAATAAGTGACTTTAAATTTAAACTATCATGCGTGAGACATATTAACACAACACATCAAAAATAGTGAGTTTCCACCATTGTTCCCTTAATACGTATAATGTGAACGCTTCGTGAGTCCGAACAGGGGTTGTTTTTTTTTATTTCGGATTATCGAGGCTCTGCTGTAGTGGAGGGGCATTAATTTGAAGATTGGATTACTCTACATGACTCTTGACACGAAAATACCTAATAATGCTTTCGTCTCAGCATATCACTTGCTTGTTCAAACTCGCTAGGATTGGGATCGTTTACGTTTGTCACCCACATCACAGTTTTAAGAGGGAAGAATAGCTTTGCAGCAGCTATCAGCTCGCAACTGATAATGTGTACTTTTCCATACATTTCCATTTCGGGAGAAAAAGGTTTCCACTAACTAAATCTTAGCAAATCACTTTGATTTTGATGAGAATCGCATCAGCATAATATATTCTAGTTTATGTTTACTATAAGTTTGAATGTATGGCAAATTTTGATAAAAGGGTATCCTATATACCTAGTTTTTCATTGTGTCAATAACGTGCTAAAAATCATTGAGATTGGAAAATATGTAGAAGTGGAAAAACATTTTCTCTTTTTTTTTGGACGAGTACTTAGCCCTCTTAATGCAAATTTATTTTAGCAATGAACAAATGAAAAAAAAATGGGCGTTCCAACCCTTTCAAAATAGACTCGTCTATTAAAGTTAGCCCAAGTTCTTAATACACAGTTAAGTCCGGTGTGCCTTGTCCACGCTATTATCTATTCTGTGATGACTGTTATACATTGATGTAAGGCTCAATTTCGCCTGGCCCTCGTAATACTTTTTTACTTTACTGTAAAATCAATTGTCATGGTCCACATGTGGTAATGCTGGATTGAGTGTAGCAAATCGTTAGTCGCCTAAGACTAACTAACAGAAAACCCATTTGTTACTATAAGGATTACACATGCAGTCAGATGGTGAAGCATGACAATATGTAAATTATGATTGCACTTCATGTAGAAGTGCCACCTTTTGTACTTGGTTAAGTTAGATAGATGTTAATAACTTTATTCAGCCACAACAAACAACTGTAGCGGTACAAACATTAAAAAAATATTATCAAACAATTTCATAACCTGAGGTATTCAGAAAGTAAAACTTAGTCGAGGGTTGTCTGTTGTGGTGTAGAATAGGCGCTGACAGCGTGACTGCTGCGGAGTCCGCAGCGCTGATCTTCCGCCAGAACCTTTAAAACTAAATCTAATTGATCCAAAGACCAGTGCAGCGCGAATCAATTTTATCGATAATTAGTATATTGTTATTATTGTCAATAGTTACTTGATATTTAAATATTAACATGTGTAAGTAAGTTAAAATGCAAATTAAGACATTATATCTTTTAAAATTCGTGTTTATGTACAGTATATAAATGGAGTAAAATGTTATTTAAGTTAATTGTTTAAGTTGGTTAATTTCTTGAAAACACATTAACTTCTAAAGAAACTTATTAGTTCTGTTCTCTTCTGAAAAGAATAAAACTATAGTTTAGTAGGCCTGACGGAGCTGGCGTCGTCAATTTGAAGGTCAAAAATAAATAAAATCAACTCCTTACATTTATTCAACTTAACCTTATAGCATTTTCTAATTAATATATTTTTGTTACAGCAATTCAATAATCAACAAACCATGTATCCAAACTACACGGGTGCCCCGACGCATCAGTGGCCTCAGCAGCCACAACAACAACAACAGCAACAACAACAGCAGTACAAGCCCAACTATCCCCCTTACCAGCAGGAGTACCCTAACGCCAACCCAATGTACCAGCAACCATATAACCAGAACTATCCTCAGGGCTACAACCAACCCGGCTACCAGTTCTATCCGAATCAGCCTCAACCGAACCAGCCTCAACCTAATCAGCCTCAACCTAATCAGCCCCAAGGCCAAAACCAACCCACAGACGCGTGGGAAGACAACTGGGACTGGGGCTGGGACGAGTCTGCCAAGCAGGCTCAGCTAGCGGCCCAAAACGCCCCACCCCAAGCCTTCAACAACGCCTACGTCATCGAGGAGAGCTTTGCCTCTACCGACAACTGGAACTGGTCGATGGCAGACAAGAAGGAAGCGGAAAAACCTCTAGAGAGTATGCCGGAAAGCAAGCACGAACCGCCGCAGCCCCCAGAGGACGTGAAACTGAGCGATAAGGAGGCGGTCAAAGAGCGGCTGCCGAACCTCGCACTCGGCAAAAGGTTCAACTCCGACCTGACTCCTCAGTGGTCCATCGAGTCTCAGATGTCGCAGGAGTCCAGTGAAGGACCACTGCACTCTGAAAGCACGTATAGAAGCGATAATCAATCGAGGAACTCCACGAAAAGCAGCCCTGGGCACAATGACACGACCAGCTTCAACTTCCAAGGCCAAGAGGAAGCGCTGCCTCCAATCGATTGGCCGACGCCCACTGCTGAGGACATGATGCATATGGAGCGCAAGAGTGACGAGCTCACTTCTTCAATGCAAGAAATGAGCATCGCCAACGAGGAACCTTTACACGATAGGAGCGGGCCGGAGGCGGCTTCACCGTCAAGGTCGCCCGCCTCCATTCCTGCCCCACCCGTCTCTGCGAACCTTCCTCCAATGCCCCCTACAGGTTTCCCTTCAGGCCAAAACCCCTTCAAGAATACAGGCTCGTTCTCCCACAAAAGCACGCCTAGCAAGTCTAGCACACCCAACCAACCATTCCCTGGCATGTCCTCTCTAACCTCACCGGCTGCAGTGAATAAAGTGCACCATAGACCCCCGGTAGGCTACGGGGCGAACTTAGAAACGACGCCTGATAACTCGGAGAGACCTGACCAGCCACAAGTAGCGTTCAGACCGTTGACAGTGACTCCACAGGTCCCGGATAATTTGGAAGTCGCTCCGCAGAATGATAGGAACGAGTATTTGCAAACGGCGCATCTGTCTACTGGCGATTATGAAAATACTGACTTTAGCAGGGGCCTGCCGCCACCGCCGGGATTGAGAAGGATGGTAGTTGGGCAGCAGGAGTCTAGCACCGATGAGCCGCCGCCAGGCCTCGCTCGCATGGTCCCCGGCCAGCAAACAGAGGCCGACAACTCTTACAGCCAGCCAAACGACAACTACATGGATAGACACATTGACGGGCAACCTACAGACGAGAATCCTCGTCCGTACCGCCAGGCGGACGGTCAGCAGACTCCAGACTACTCTCAACCGCAAAGAACAGCCGAAAGACGACCTATCGGCTTGGACAGAATGGTTCCAGGAGAGCCTAGCAACGACGAATACTCTCAATATCAAGCTGGTTACGCCAATGATCGAGTAGTCACAGGACTGGACCACGACTACCCCATTCCTGGTAACGCTGGGCCTACGGACATTCGGGAACAGAACGTGGACGGCTCAGATTACACGGAACCGCCGAGAAATCCATTCAGCAACGTCCGCGGAAGCTCTAACGACGTTTCCACTGACTATAACGGGCCTCCCGAAGAACAGCAGCGAGAAGTCATGATGGAAGGTGAGAACCTTCAGGATATAAGCGCTATAGCCCCAGCCGATATGACCTACACTAGAGAAAACTTCGATGGTGCTGATACTAACGCTACTGACCCAGGAACTGATAGGAAAACGGATCTATCCGAGAACGATCACCCCGTATCTAGCTCACGTCGTCAATCTATCAATAGGACTTCTGGGGAGGATTCAGAGCGGGACAGACTCAAGGGGAGCCCAAGGAGAGACAGAGCTAAACACAAGTCTTCTAGAGACAAAGACAGGGATGATGGGAGGTATTCAAGAGACCGAGGGAAGTATGATAGGGAGGAGAGGCGGTCTGGAAGAAGAGAGAGGGACGATAAGGACAGGAGGGAAAGGAGGGACGGGAGGGAAAGAGAGGCAAGTCCGGAGGGGAGGAAACATCGTCGAGGGACCAGGAGCAAGCGATATGAGACGGAAGATACCGACTATTATAGCGACAGAGAAAGAGATCGCAGGTAAGATCGTAGCCCCGTGCAAGTATTTTTTTCTTACATTACCATTTTTTTTAAGAAGTCTGTTAAAAAGGGAATACGATTGCGATTGTATTATTTTGTTAATCATAAGCGACATGCGATTTTAGAACGCGTTTCCGAAATGTATACTAACTTATTACTTTAACTCTTTATACTGGAGACTAGTCTACGTGCCTACGCTAAGTCTTGGGATTTGGTGCTAATGCGGACCCCTGGCTAGTTTGAGCACTACCAGGAAAAACGGTAGGAGGATGATATAGCCTGTCTACGGTATTGACCGGTGGCATTAGCAGAAATGGTCCATTATTAACTTCCCTGGTACATTGTCAAAGCGATTGTTAGAATATACTTAATATTAATTGTATTCAACTGTCGTTCCAGGCGTTACCGCGAAGGTTCGTACGCCTCCAAACCTCCCCGGCCCGACGACTACCGTCGCCACGACGACCGTCACCGCTACAACACGATCGAGCGCGACCGCCGCTACGACGCCGACGAGCCGCGCCGCTACGGTCGCTACAGGGACATTGATCCTACGCGCAAGTACGGCAGCCTCAGGAGGGAGAATGATGATAGTAGAAGAGGTTGGTTGAGAATAATGTATACACTTAATTTGACAATGTCCACCATTATGGACAAGTTTGTTTATCGCCAAACCGTCGTTTTACTTGCTGCTTTTTACGGTTCCGTAGTCAACAAGGAACCCTTATAGTTTCTCCATTTCCGCCTGTCCGTCTGTCGTTCTGCGGCTTAGCTCTGTAACCGTTACTACTAGAAAACTGTAATAACTAATTCGGCATAGGTACGAGTATATAAATCAATCACGCCGACAAAACAGTAGAATAAAATCTGGAAAAAAAATGTTTTTGTGGTACGTCCCCTATACCTAAACTGGGGATATACATTTTTTTTCTCGTAATGTGGGGTATCCTTTTGGATAGCTTGTTCAACCAATTATGGGTTTCTTAAAGCCATTTGTCAACTCAGTGATTGGTTTGCGAGACATTGGGCTTTAAAGTCCTCATTTTGTTCGATTCATGTGTTCTTTCTCCCCACGTGGCCCGACACGCACTTGACCGATTGTCACATAGTCGCAACGACCCAAAGTGGATCTTGGCCTTCGATACTAAAAAGCTGGCTTCCCTGTCCAATGCCGTTTCTCTCCAGTTCACGGTTCCAAGTTCGTTCAGGTCTTATTGGACTTGCAGCCCAGAGAGCAATTCAAATAACTATTGGGCGTCCTAAGTCGGTACTTAGGACGCCCAATAGTTATTTGAATCCCGGTGTGAGGTGTGAGGTGACCATCTTTTTACAAGCTTTGGATTGACTTGCAGAGTTTGTATGTTAGTATCATACATACAGACAAAGCGGGCCATAAATTTAAAGATCCCTAAAACGTAGAAAAATATTTCATTTGATAATTTATTAGTTAGGCATGAGCTTATCTGTCTGTCTGATACGTTGATATCTATCCGATTTTGTTCGTAATATAAATACGATAACAGAATCATATCTATCTGTATCTTGATGTATCCAGAGAAGAGTAAATAACTGAAAATCGCCGTACCGATAACTCTCTTTTTTACAAGTTTTCTATTAACTTGCAATGCCTGCAAATACCTAAAATACCTAACTACTATGTAACTATGTGTGTTCGGGTGGAATCACCTAAAATACCTAACTACTATGTAACTATGTATGTTCGGGTGGAATCACCTAAAATACCTAACTACTATGTAACTATGTATGTTCGGGTGGAATCACCTAAAATACCTAACTACTATGTAACTATGTATGTTCGGGTGGAATCTCCTAAAATACCTAACTACTATGTAACTATGTATGTTCGGGTGGAATCACCTAAAATACCTAACTACTATGTACGTAGTCGGTCCCAAAGTTCTGTCACAAATGAAAATAATGATAAAAACAAAAGTAGCAATCAATTTTTAATAAATTATATACCGATTTAAAGTACATTTAATAAAGAATTTAAATTACTCAAAATTATTCAAAATGACCTTTGTTTTTAATACAGGCCCTTAATCGGTGCGGCCAGTCGTCTATCGCAGCACGCACCATTTTCATATCTATCTTAGTGACTGCTTTTCTTAAAGATGACTTTAGGCTCTCCAAATTGTTATGTGGTTTAGCACAGACCTTCCCCTCTAAGACCTGCCAAATTTTATAGTCCAAAGGATTAAGGTCCGGACTAGAGGAAGGCCAATCTTCGTGTCTTATAAAGTCGATTTTTTGACGGTCAAACCAGGCTTGAGTTGTCTTGGCTTTGTGTGCTGGCGCAGAATCCTGCTGGAACACAAAATTATGTCCCGAAAATAGCGTGTTGGGCAGATCTTTGACAACCTTATCCAAAACTGTCTCTTGGTATACTTTCGCACTGATTTTGACATCTTTTTCGCAAAATTGAACCTCAGTTGGCCCGTAATAAGATACACCCAACCAGACCATCACTGATGATGGATGATGCCCATGTTGCACCCGCGGAACTCTTTTTCCTGCTTCTTCAGAGCTCCTAGCGTACACTCTATCATTCTGTTTATTGTACTTCTCTTCAATATCGAAAATCTTTTCGTCTGTAAAGAGGATATCACGGTGTCGATTTTTCGCGTACCGCTTTAACAACTTCCGGGATCTTTTAAGCCTTATTGTTTTTAGACGGGCATTAAGTAAGTGCCCACGCTTTTTTTTGTATGCTCGTAGACTAAGATCTTCGTTTAAAACCTTTTTGACGGTTTTTCTACTGACACCCATCTGCAAAGCCATCAATTTCTGTTTTCGGACAGGATTTCTTGCTATGCGCGCCTTGATCGCTTTGATCACTGCTGGTGTTCGTACGGAGCGAGGCCGGCCAATTCTTTTCTTGTCCTCAACACTGGAGACTTCATTGTACCTATCAATAGTACGGTACACAAACCTAAGCGTTATTTTTAAATTTTTGTGCAACTTGAAAATGGTACTTGGCGAGTGCCCACAGCGGTGCAATGCTAAAACAGCTATTCGGTTTTCTTTCAATGTCCACTCCATCGTGAGAAATTGCAACGAATGACTGTTTTTTGTTTTAAAATAATTGTCAAACATTCAAAAATGGAATGCAATAAAATTTTCTTAATATCATCTTCTAAATTTAAAAATAATATGCCAGTGACAGAACTTTGGGACCGACTACGTAACTATGTATGTTCGGGTGGAATCACCTAAAATACCTAACTACTATGTAACTATGTGTGTTCGGGTGGAATCCTGCAACTCAATTTTACAGACAGAAACTTATTAGGTTTGTCTCCTTGGTCACTGTTTAAAATTGAAATTTTAAGTGGGATACTTTTGAGACATTGTTTTATCCTAATCATGTTTATAAAATATCTTGGTATTTTTTTAAGAAACCCTGTCACTGGTCTCCTCGTTACGGGACAGAATAAAAACGAGACGAGATCCCAGTCCCATAGATATTTGGTGTGGCGCCTAAATGAAAACAATTTGCTGGAAATTCTCGTATTTTTAAGACACATAAGCATAAGAAACAAATAGTGACAGTGTAAGCAATACTCAAGACCGCTATGGACGACGTAGTTGTGCTGTGTAGTCAAAAGTGTAACATATCTATGACGATGTCGTGGACTGTATAAACGGCAATACACTTGTCTGACTTCAACCCTTATCGCTTTGAAACAAGGTTCAATTCAAATTTACGATTGCGCAGTTGTTTGTCGTTGATGATACTTTTATGTATTTATTTTGCAGTCGTCACTTTTTCGGACGACGTGAAAGACAAAGGCCTCGGTAGAGCGGAAGGTATTTGTGCAGCCATGCATGAGTGTGATCGCATTAACAATTCGAAACGATCGACTAATTTCCGTACATTGCGTTTTGAGACTTGTGTGGGCAGTAAGATTCATAATTGTATGTGTAATTCAGCTTCATATGGGAACATGCATAATAAACGCGTTTATTCTGTCAAAATGCTGATTACTAGGTATGTGATCTATCTAAGCTGTAAGTGTTCACTAAGCAGAAACATCCGCTAACGAAATTCCAAATTTCGAACAAAGTGGATAATTGAAAAATTATTCGCCACGGTCGCGGGTTCAAATCCTGCTCGTGGCGAATAATTTGTCTATTTTCCAGTTTTATCGAAAACTATCTAAGTTGTAAAACAAGAAAGGTCTCAAGTTGATATCATTAGACACACGGCGTGTACACACATTATTGACGTACATTTATACATTCAATTGAATATATTTATTAATAAGATGTATCTATCTTTAGTTACGTTGGGAGAACAGCAACGATCTTTGCATACAAATTCACACTGTTGCGAGCCGATGAGAATCAATGTGCTGTGAAATTTATTTTGTCTGCACGCGATTTTTTTATCATGGGTATATATATATATATATATATGGGTATACCCATGGAGTGGATTGTCCCATTTTGTCCCCATGGTAACGGGACAAAACATTAACTGGAAAGAATTGATCGATTTATTTATATGCTGTATTTGGCTTCAGGTCTCGGCTTCATGCTACTTCATGAAGTGATGTACTTAATGCTTATCGTGAACTGATGAACAGCTTAAAATCTACAAAATACATATTTAAATAGGGGTGTAGACTCATGTTAAAATTGATAACGTAGTGTTGATGGTTAACCCTCAAATTATTGTAATAAAGTATAAATTAAAGCTAGAATTAAAAACATAAATATATATTGACCTTGAAAGTATAGGAATAATATAGTAAATTTAAAACTACCAATGGAATCCTTACACTTTCATAGAAACACAATTTTGTGACAACTATGGACTAAAATGCAGTATTTCGCGACTGAAACAGTAATTTCCTTGATTTTCCATATAACGATTACGTAGTACAAATAGCAGACTGTGACGTCATACTTTTATGTGAAGCGTCTTAGGTGTCTTAGGTCTCACCCCTATTATAAAACAATAGCTACTCTAAAAAAATATTTGCAAGATAAGGGTGAAAATAGAGTTAAATTGGCTTTGCATTGATAAGAGTTAACCCACTTCTTACAGTTAGTTTTGTTAGTACTAGCTTCTGCCCGCGACTCCGTCCGCGTGGAACTCGTTTATATCGTAGCTCCATACAAACGTAGTTACGCTCTCATTTTTAAACTACGTGTTGGATTGTAACGAAATTTTGCATATACAATGACATGAGGTATATCTATGTCTGTAATTAGTTTATGTAGCTTCAGATACCATCGTGAAAAAATATAGCGAAATTATTTTTTCATACAAAACTTGTTTTTGCTGTATTTTGTTTGTTTCATAAACTGGAACCATATAAATCCAACACGTAGTTTTAAAATGAGAGCGTAACTACGTTTGTATGGGAAGGTGAAATTCGGCCGAGCTTACTGCGGACTCTTAATTTATTTCCGGGATAAAAACTATCCTATGTGTCCTAAGGCCCCTAGATTCTAACTATCTCTATACCCAATTTCATCTAATGGTGCTCCTACACTGGCTGTTATAAATCCTACTAATATATAACATGTTTGGATGTTTGTTACTCAATCACGCTTAAACGGCTGAACCGATTTGAATGAAATTTTGCAAGAAGATAGTTTATAGCCTGGATTAAAATATAGGATAGTTTTTATCCCGGGTCCACGCGGACGAAATCGCGGGCGGAAGCTAGTGTTATATAACATAGTGTAACAAGGATAACGCTATGTAACACTAAGATGTTGAAAGGAAATAGTTGATGTTATATAACATTTATAACAGCCAGTGTAGGAGCACCATTAATCGGTTCAGCGTTGAAGAGGTAACAGACAGACAGACACACACTTTCGCATTTATAATATTAGTATGAATCGAAGACCCGGAACGAGGGAAGGGAGTGTTGGAATATCACAAAATCATAACTTTACTAACAAACGCCATATTTTCGACTGTTTATTTATTGTCGTCTAAAATTTAAAACATTATGCATTCATATGTACCTACGTATAGTGCTGTCTTTCCTACGTACATAGCATAATCGTGACCATTTGATCCTCATTATGTCATTGGGTCAGTCCACAGAATAGGGAAGATGCAGCTATAGTCTTTACCATTATTTTGTGACCAAAATGTTGAAAAAAACACAAAATAATAGCTACTGAAACGTTTTTACTCTTTTTAATACTTTCGTTCTACATGCGATTCTTTCAAATGAAAGCAAAATTGAAAATATTGCATCTTCCCTATTGGAGACAGTTTCCGTCGTGGAACGATACAAACACGTGCCTAAAACCCTTTATGCGCGGCAGCTGCCTGGCATCGTTTTGACACCCCGCCTCCATCTCCGCATAATGGCAATGGCACCCATTCTGTGGGGCCATTTTGCGGCGTAACTTAGACTTCTGTAGTTTTTTTCGTTCGCTGGCTTTTACTGAACCAGTGAGCTAGCTTCATCTTAGATCCTATCGTCACTTACCATCAGGTGAGACTAGGGTCAATCACTGGGCAGTCACTTTAAAGTTAGCCATATTTAAATACTGCGATGGTGGCATACAAGCATACGGCCTGCCTGATGATATCAAGGCACCTGAAGAATCACAGGCGCTGCCTACCCTTTATTGATATGAGGATTCGTTGTTGACAGCCAGAGACATATGCAGGTCCCGCACTTTGAACACAGCGCATTTTCTGGAGCTCTGGCAATCTTACTCAGTGTAGCTAGCATGATAAATTTTATAATAATGTTTTAATTGACGTTATGAGTCATTCGGGCCGTAAAACGTGACCGTAAAAGGTATCGTGCTAGCTGGGCAGGACACCATATACCAAAGCAAATAGTGGTGTTATTACTTGGGTTGATCAACTATTTTCTGTCACTAGTTGCCACGCATGGTTACGTCTCCGAGTCATGGGGTTTTTAATCACCAAATGTGGGGTTTTCTTGTCAAGTTGGACCCCTTGACTTTGTATGGACCATTTTCTAGGCACGTTAGAAGTCCGTATTGTAACATTCTTTCTGAAAATCTCCGTAACTTTGCCTCCTGTCTGCACAGAATAACAACAAGAAATAGTTAATTACCCATTTATTGAATTTTTATTTCACTATCTCACTATCGCTGTTGTTCCCAGGCGACCTGTACTCTCCCACGCGCACGGAGTCCCGCGACGCGGGGCCCACGGACGACGAGCTGAACGACACGCATGCGTCGACCGACTCGCGTCGCCGCTCCGACAGGGACAGGCATAGGAGGAGACACCGGCCCGAAGCGTATTACGATGGTGAGTCTGAGTGTGTAACAGAGGCTCTAGTATAAGTTGTACCGAAACAAAACGCTACGACCGCGTTCGCGTTTAGCTGTCAAATCCCATACAAATTGAGGGTAGAACGCAAACGTGATCGTAAAGTTTTGTTTCGGTAAAACTTATACTAGAGCCTCTGTTCGCCTATACCCGATGGATGAGCTGAACGCCACGTATGCGTTGAGGGATCAGAGGCTCTAGTATAAGTTAAACCGAAACAAAACGTTGCGACCGCGTTTGCGTTTAGCCCATACAAATTGGGGGTAAAACGCAAACGCAAACGTAACGTTTTGTTCGGTATAACTTATACTAGAGCCTCAGGACTCAGGCCGGGCGTGTATTACAATAGGCGTATATTAGCGTCCTCCAAATGTAGATAGATTTGGCAGACGTACAAACTTAACGACACGCATGCGTCGACCACCAACACTTTGTTGGACACTATTCCAGACACAGAAGAATTAGAATTACGCCTATTAGGCGTCTACTGTGCATTAAGCCTGGTTTCCACTTTGATTAGTGCAAGTGCAGGTGTGTAGTGCGAGTAGTGTCCAATTCACTGCGAGTGAAGGTGATTAGTGCGAGTGCAGGTGAGTAGTGCGAGTAGTGTCCAATACACTGCGAGTGTTTAGTGGCAGGCACGCTGCGAGTGAGGGGGAAGGGAGGGCGCGCTGGACGTGGCTACTCGCAGTCCACTCGCAAAAAAATAGAACACGCTTCTATTCACTTTACTACACAGCCAACTAATCACTTGCACTAATCAGTCGCTGTCCACACCTAGTCACTAATCATCTGCACTCGCAAAGTGGAAACCAGGCCTTAATCATGTAACACCCCTGGAGTTGCAAGCGCCCACAGACTACGGTAACCACTTACCGTTAGGTGGGCCGTAAGCTTGTTTGTCACCGACGTGGCATATAAAAAAAAAAACATTTCATATAGTTTTTCCGATCGTACCGTAAAGGAGAGTTTTGGCACCTAAGAGTCCGTAGTAAGCTCGGCCGAATTTCACCTTCCCATACAAACGGAGTTTCGTTCTCATTTTAAAACTAAGTGTTGGATTGTGACGAATCTTTGCATATACAATACAACGACATGAGGTATATCTATGTCTGTAATTAGTTTATATGGTTCCAGTTTATAAAACAAAGCAAATACAGCAAAAACAAGTTTTGTATGAAATACTTAAATTCGCGGCATTTATTTATCTGAAGTTACATAAACTAATTACAGACCTGGATATACCTCATATCATTGTACATGCAAAAGTTTCGTTACAATCCGACACGCAGTTTTAAAATGAGAACGTAACTACGTTTGTATGGAGAATCGAGCTTACTGCGGACTCTTAATACCAAGATTTGGCGTTGGCGTTAATGATTAATTTCATATCAGCGACTGCCAGCTGTCCTTCCAACCCAGAGAGAAAACTAGACCTTGATGGGATACACCGGGTCCCTCACGAAGTTTTCCTTCACGGCAAAGCTATCGTTGTATGTGAAACGATATTTCGGTCAAGTTCCTTAAAACTCAGTGTACATTGGGCATTACAATACAGTGATTTGCCATACGATAACTAAATAAATCAGCATCAAAAAAAGAGCGACATATACATAATGTAAACAACTCAAACTCATATCATGTATTACCATCTATAATTACGCGGTTGATCATGGGGAGAAGGAGGGTACCTTGCCGTAATACAGTATATAAACTAGTACGGAGGGTGGCTTACTTCAACTTAATGTATACCTATACTTATATCGTAAAATAAAAACACATAAATTATTAGTTACCTGATATGTTTACCTATATTATGTAAAAATGTGTAGTTTAAGTAAGCTAAATAAATACATAAATAATAGGGGGAGGGTAGCGCGCACGCGCGACGTAAACATCATATGCGCTGTGCTCTGTGTAAATTAATCGTTAAAATATAGTTAAAGTGACAAATTCCACCGCGAATCCGTGTGAAAACATAAAATTATCAGCGTACAAAGTGACTGTGTGCTCATTAGCCCAAAATAATAAGTGAATAAATGACTATATGCGTGTTATTAAGCGTCGGTGCATAATTTCTAGTTAACGGCCGCGCGTTCAAGGTCGCCCGGTTGTCGACTGGCCGGTCAGCTGATGCGAGTATTTAGTGCAATTAAATAGCATTTTACTACTAATCGCTGCAACAACATGATTTGCCCAGCATGTAATAGTGAGGTTTCAAAGGAAATGATGGTGAAATGTTCTTCATGTAAAGCTGGCTACCACTACACATGTGTCAACTTACCACCTGAGCTGTATGGGAAGAACTATCGAAACGCAAATAGTACTTGGTCCTGCCCTGCATGTAACAACGTTACGCGGCGTCGAAAAGGGGATGAAACACCACTGCAGAAACACCATCAGCAGTCTCCACCGAGTTTTTCGAACACAGACATGTCAATATGCGATGACTCACCGAATAATAACCTAGGCAAGATCGAGGAGTTGGTACTGCGTTCCCAAATCGCAAGTAATAATTCGTTAGAAGCTGGCTTGAGGCATGTAACGGATACTATGTCGTCCTTGTTAGACACCAAACTGGGGTCGGTCCAGAGGGATCTCGCCATGATTGACTCTAAATTAAATACCACCAAGCAGGAAATTTTTACACAAATGAACAAAGAAGTCGGCCAAGCTATCGACAAAATAAAGCAAGAGTTTTCGGACACAACCGATTTCTTAAGTGAACAAATAAATAGTTTTAAACAAGATTTCTTGACTCTTAACGGGAAAGTGCAACAACTGGCATCTGAAAATTTACGTCTAAATGCAGAGCTTGTTACCTTAAAAAACAGTCAAAAAAATATGTCCGAGGTATCAGAACTACACGAAATCGTCCAACAAATGAAGATAGAAATTAACGAGAGAGACCAGGCATTACTTCTGAATGATGTGGAAATAAGCGGTATACCTGAATACCACGCTGAATCGAGCACTCACATAACCCAAGCTATTTCTCTGAAGTTAGGTATGAACATCGAGGAACGAGATATAGTCAGTGCGAATCGAGTCGGCCCTATCCGGGCTGCGAACAAGGTAGGCGAGACGAGACCCAGCCAGGGCTCTCGGGAGAGCAGCACCAGTGCCGCTACCCATACGAAGGGAGAATCGAGCCCCCGCCCGCGACCGCTCGTTGTGCGCCTATCCCGACGTGCGCTTCGTGACGACCTACTTCGAAACGCGAGGGTCCGCCGCGGGTTGGACTCCGGCGACATCGGGCTACCTGAACATGCACCCGTAAAAATATATGTCAACGAGCGACTAACGAAAACGAACCGAGGTATCTTCTGGAAAGTACGGCAGGCGGCGCATGCAGCAAATTGGAAGTACGCCTGGACAAGGGAAGGGCGAATCTACGTCAAGCGCTCCGATGACCGCGATAGTAAAAGTATTGTTATTAAAACAGAAACGGACGTTACGCGTGTTTTTGGTGCTATTCCGTCCGCATCTGATAGGAAATAACTATAGTATCAATTTTCACTCGACCGCAACGAAAAGTGAGAAAGGTGTCAGAAATAATATTAATATTTATGTATACTCAAATAATGTATTTATAACGAATAATCAGGTAATGAACGGTTGTCGTACTTGTTTGTGTTCTCTGTGGCTTTCATTCAGTAACGTCTATAATTCTGCTCAGATCATCAATGTAAACAGTTCCGTTACATTATGCAATAAAACTATTAACACTAGAGTACATAAGTGTGTCTTTAAAACGTTCCCAAACAGTACAAGTTTTCTGTATCTAATTGATAACATTTCAAATACACTAAACAATAACTTCACACTATTTATTTACAAGAGTTTATTATCACTATGTTTACACTCCATATGCCAACTATCTCTCAGGTGTTTCGAAGTGTCGGCTGCTACTTATGTGCTACGTTTTGTACCTATTTCTCGTTTGTCACAATGACTCGTAAGAGAGTACATCGTTTGACCTTGGCATTACTGAATGTACGTTCATTAAATACAGGGTGGGATGAGTTGGTGGCTGCAGTAGACAAACATCAACCGGATATTTTGGCATTGAACGAAACATGGCTTCGAAAGGGAGAGGAAAATAACATATCCACACTCCCCGGCTATACTTTGAAAAGTAACCCACGTACTAGCGGTCGAAGGGGTGGCGGCGTAGGCTTTTATGTTAAAAAAGGTATAGCTGCGCGTGTTAAGCCCCATCCGTCGACCTCACTGGAACAGATGTGGCTGATGTTGCGCGTTCAGGGAGTCGGACGGTTCGCTATCGGCACGGCATATAGACCGGAAGCAGTTCCGGTCGACCGTGCAATTGACGCGCTGAGCGATTCGATAGACGAATTTGCTTCTTGTGACGGTTTTTTTCTCCTTACAGACTTCAATGTTAATGTATTGTTACCGGAAAAACCAGCCACAAATCAACTCATGACTTTCTTATCTCAAAGGAATTTACATCAAATGGTAAATGAACCCACAAGGATTACGGACAATAACGAGTCCTTAATCGATCTGGTCATTACCGACTGCCCTAATCTTATTAATAAAGTATATTTAAACCATAATCCGAACTTAAGCGACCACGCTATGGTTATTTTGCAATTAAAGATCGTCAAACCAAAACAAGTGCCTCAATATATTTTCAAGCGATCCCTGGGTGGCATTGACAAGGATATTTTTGAATCGGATCTTAACCAGCTAGAATGGTTCAAAATTAAAAACGTTGACAGGGTTAACGAAAAGGTAATGTTGTTTAACGGACTACTTACGTCATTATTTGACAAACATGCGCCCGTGCGTAAAATACGTATCGATTGCCAATCTTACCCGTGGATCACCAATACAATTAAAATAATGATGAGGTTGCGGGACTCGGCCTTAATTCGATCTCGCAAAACAAAGAAACAATCACATAGGGATTACTATAAAAGCCTGAGAAACTACACGACTGGTGCGCTGGAACGTGAAAAGACAGCTTACTTCTCTTTCTACGTAAATAAAAACCGGCGTAATCCCAGGCAAATGTGGAGTCAGCTTAAAAATTCTGCAGCCATAAGTGGAAACGATAGGCCATTGATTCCAGAACATCTATGCAAGCCAGATAATATTAATGACTTCTTTCTAGAATTGCCAGGAAATTCAGACACAGACTTGGGAACAAAAAACTTCTTTGAAAGACGGGCGTCAAAGAAATCTACGTTTGACATCGAAATTTGTTCCGAAAAACAAGTAGACAAAATCATTTCCTCCATAGAAACTAACGCAAGTGGACATGACAGCATATCAATTGAAATGATACGACTCACACTACACGTCACCCTTCCCGTAATTACCCATATTATTAACCATTCGATTCAATCTGGTATATTCCCGGCGGACTGGAAACTTGCTAAGGTTAACCCTATTCCAAAATCCAGTATAATTGACAACTACAAAGACCTCCGTCCAATTAGCATACTTCCCATACTTTCTAAAATAATAGAAAAGATTGTCTGTGAACAACTCTCAAAGTTTTTAGAAAGAAATCAAATTCTACCGACAGTACAATCGGGGTTCCGTGGGAAGCATGGTACAGCGACCGCTTTGGCAAAAGTTACTAGTGACATCAGCTCTGCTGCAGATAAAGGAATGGGAACGATACTTGTTCTGCTAGACTTTTCCCGTGCCTTTGACTGCCTCAATATCTCATTGCTTCTGTCAAAAATGGCTTTCTATGGTTTAACCCAACCTTCGATACGATGGTTTGAATCGTTCCTCACCGATAGGAAACAGTTTGTCGAAATACAGACTCCAGAGGGCACATTGGTCAAATCTGAAGTTAAAACCGTCAGCCGAGGCACACCGCAGGGTTCCATTTTAAGTCCATTATTGTTTATTTTATACACAGCAGATCTAGTGACAAACTTACAACACTGTCATGTCCATTTATACGCTGACGATACACAGCTTTACCATGCTTTCATGCCCCACGAAGTTAAGTCTGCGACAGGTAAGATCAATGAAGACCTTAGGGCAATAGCAGAGTGGTCGAAAAAAAATAACTTGGTACTGAACCCTTCCAAATCGCAATTTATAGTCATGGGTAACAGGTGGCAGCGCGAAAACATTATTAAGCAAACCCCATCATTACATATTTATAATAAATTAGTATTAAGAGTAGAAAACGCAAAGAATTTAGGTATGTTGCTTGACGGCGAAATGCGTTTCGTGGAACACATTAACATTAAGATACGTAATGCTTTTTACAAAATCAAAACACTGTACCACATTCGCAAATACCTATCCGAAGAAATAAGATTAATCCTCATGGAATCCCTTATTCTTTCCCACTTTAACTATGGTGACATTGTTTACGGCCCCAGGCTTTTAGGGAAAACAAAAAAAGCCATACAGCGTGTTCAAAATGCCTGTCTGCGTTTTTGTTATAGCATTCCAAAGCGATCGCACATCACACCACACCTAAACAGCAAGGGGATTCTTAATATGGACAATAGAAGACATTTACATGTAGGTTTTACAATCCGTAAGGTAATAGAACACGCTAAACCCAAATACCTGTATGACGAATTGAAATGGGTAAAAGATGTTCGCACAAGGCCACTCAGAAGTAGTAGGGAAACAGAATTGGTACTGCCTCAGCATAAAACTAAATTCTTTAGAGGTTGTTTCAAGTTTTCCGCGTCGAAGATTTGGAACGATCTTCCACCTCCTCTACGGGAACCCATGTCTTTAAATAGTTTTAAAAAATTAGTGAAAATGCATCTTCTTAATGTACAGAGGCGGAGCTAGTTGGAATTCATGGATACCCGTATAGGTATCTACGTACGCACGGATAAGATAATATATAATTATGCCTACCAATGTTTGTTTATTTGTTTACGCATGAGCCTATTGATATACCTCTTTTTATACCTTTTTATACCTAAACATACACACTCTCAAACACAGACGCACACACACACACACACACACACACACACACACACACACACATACTTGAACCACTTTTAGGTACATTGCATACAACACACAAAATTACAAGTAAATACATCTGATACCATGACACCTTCAAGTTAGTTTAAAAAATCTACCTGCCTTCAACCAATCAAATTATTTTTGCATGTTTTACCCGATTTAACGCATTAATTGTATTTTAGTTTAGTTTTCTACCAACGTGAAATTAGCACAGCGCATACGCACTCATGAATTATCATTACAACCCTTATAAGGGGCCAAACTGAAAACCAGCGCTGGGCTTAAGCCCAGCATACGCTGAGGTTGGTACCCATGGCCAACATGATATAACAGTAATGTGTCTCATGTAACTGTACAATCTCTAGTTAGTAGTGAAATTAGTTTTAATTAGTTTTAATATCTACCTATCCTTTGTTCTGTATTGCTGTTTTGTATCGTGTTTGGGCAATAAAGTTATTTGTATTTGTATTTGTAATAAAAAACAATATGTGTGTAGACACTAAATAAAATAATCAATAATGACATATTTTCTCGAAAAAGGATTAAAAATGTATTAAAATGGAGAAAAAATCAACGCAAAAGGTTAAATAATCACGAAGTTATAAGTGTACAAAGTTTTAAGAAGGGGTGTGTTCTGTCCCTTTTTCGCAAAACGCAACTTCATATGAAACGATGACGCTGGAAGATTGTGACGTCACTAGAAGACGGCGACGTGCCGCGCCCCGTCGTGTTCGGCGCCGCCGTCGACGCGGCCCCCCGGCAGCATCCCGTAACGTGACGTCACACACTGTTTGCGTTTTCTCTGTCTAACAAACAATATTAAAACGGTTGTAGCTTCGTTATTCTTTGAGATATCTGAATGGGATTTACGTCACTAGGCATATTTTTTTGCCTTCTTTATTTTGGAGTAATAATAATTTTCGAGTACACCCCTATTATACACTTTTCGACCTTACCAATAAGTTTTATCTCTAAGCAAAAAGGTCCTGGAACAAACACGGATGGTTGTCGAATGCTCCTTGACTGTATATTATTAGCATTTTAAGACTTTGACTGATATTTATTTAAGTTTATCGTTATATCCATACTAATCCATACTAATATTATATATGCGAAAGTGTGTCTGTCTGTCTTTAACCGATTTGGATGAAATTAGGTATAGAGATAGTTAGAGTCCTGGGGAAGGACATAGGATAGTTTTTATCCCGGAAATCATCCCCCAAGGGGATGAAGTGGGGGTGAATGTTTGTATGGAGCGACGATATAAACGAGTTCCACGCGGACAGAGTCGCGGGCAGCAGCTACTATTTAATATATATTAACTATTTAATAGTGTGTATTGTTATGTAGGGTAGATTAATAACTGCGTCGGTAGTTACATATTTCCCAATAAATCAGTCTGCTATGGATCTCGGTCTTTCTTTGATATAACATGTATAATATCAATGATCAATTTCGTTTTGTTTATCCTTTTAATAGTTTTGTACATGTGTCTCGGTTTGCCCATATCTAATTTCCGCTCATTTACTCAAAGGTTAGCTGGAAGAGATCCCTCTCAGGGATAAGCTCGCCTTTGTACGTGTGACCTCTTTTCTTGTAATAATTGTTTTGTTGTTGTCTCCTGTTCCATGTCCAGTAAAGAATTTACATACATACATACGTACATACATACATACACACACACATACATGTTTATGATGCTGACTGTACGTGCCGGGGTTCGATGCGACCTCCAGATTGAAAGTCGTGTACCTTGCAGTGGCTCTGCGACCGCTCTTTCAATATTATTATTATTATTATTTATTTAAGTACTAGCTCTGCCCGCGACTGCGTCTGCATGGAACTCATTTATATCCTAGCTTCCTACAAACTTACCCCCTTAGGTTATGATTTCCGGGATGAAAACTATCCTATGTCTTTCCCCGGGACTCAAACTATCTGTATACCAAATTTCATCTCAATCGGTTCAGCAGTTTAAGCGTGCAGAGGTAACAGACAGACATACACACTTTCGCATTTATAATATTACTAGCTTCTGCCCGCGACTCCGTCCGCGTGGAACTCGTTTATATTGGAGCTCCATACAAACTTCCACCCCCCACTTCATCCCCTTGGGGGATGATTTCCGGGATAAAAACTATCCTATGTGTTTCCCCGGGACTCAAACTATCTATATATCAAATTTCATCTCAATCGGTTCAGCAGTGTAAGCGTGCAGAGGTAACAGACAGACATACACACTTCCGCATTTATAATATTATAGTATGGATAGTCTATAAGTCATTTTAAAATGTAATCTTCATTTATGACTTGCCCTTACAGGCTACGGGAGCGTGTACTCCGATCCATACGCGCTCCAAAGGCAGCAGTACCAGTACTACGAGCACCTCCGTCTGACCAACCCGACCCGCTACATGGAGATTTACAAGCAAATCATGGCGGGCCAGCCCCCGCCCCCGCCGCCGCCGGAGTACCTCGCCGCGGCCAGCAAGATCACCGCGTTGCAAGGTGAGTCCCTTGATACAGGAGTAGTTAAATATACTGTAAAATATAGTAACATTTCTTGGAACAAACGGAATATCACTGCGTGGTCAGCATGATCCCTGCGTTGCAAGGTCGGTTGTGACAAATCAGTAGTACTAATATTACGGGCACCTACGCCACACAAACCCGACTCGTTATATAGAGATTTACAAGCAAATCATGGCGGGCCAGCCCGCGCCGCCGCCTACGCCGGAGTACCTCGCCGCGGCCAGCAAGATCACCGCGTTGCAAGGTGAGTCCCTTGATACAGGAGTAGTTAAATATACTGTAAAATATAGTAACATTTCTTGGAACAAACGGAATATCACTGCGTGGTCAGCATGATCCCTGCGTTGCAAGGTCGGTTGTGACAAATCAGTAGTACTAATATTACGGGCACCTACGCCACACAAACCCGACTCGTTATATAGAGATTTACAAGCAAATCATGGCGGGCCAGCCGGCGCCGCCGCCTACGCCGGAGTACCTCGCCGCGGCCAGCAAGATCACCGCGTTGCAAGGTGAGTCCCTTGATACAGGAGTAGTTAAATATACTGTAAAATGTAGTAACATTTCTTGGAACAAACGGAATATCGCTGCGTGGTCAGCATGATCCCTGCGTTGCAAGGTCGGTTGTGACAAATCAGTAGTACTAATATTACGGGCACCTACGCCACACAAACCCGACTCGTTATATGGAGATTTACAAGCAAATCATGGCGGGCCAGCCCCCGCCGCACCGCCGCCTCCGCCGGAGTACCTGGCCGCCGCCAGTAAATCACTGCGTTGCAAGGTCGGTTGTGACAGGGGCAGTCTAATCTAATCTAATCTATCGATACTGTATCGCTTTTGTATCGCTAATTTAAAATGAAAAATTAATCTAAAATCTGATTTTGATCAAAAATTTGGTAACATTTCTTGGCATAAACAGAATCTCTTGACGTGGCCAGCAAGATCACTGCGTTGTTAGGTGGGCCGGTTGTGATAAGAGCATTTACATATGTAGTGAAATTTAGTAACATATTTTGGAATATATGCAATATCTCGGCGCGACCAGCAAGATCACTTGCCTTGGAGGCTTGGGGCCCCTTCCATATCTACCAGTCGCGATAGGGACGGAGGTAACATTTCGTGGAACAAATTACTCCTACCCTACATTCTCCTGTGTAACTTTAACTAAATGATATTGAAATATAAAACAACCAGTGACGAACATGAAATACCTTCTCTGAAGTAACCTTCACTAGATTTCGATGTATGAGCAAGGTCACATACCCATATATTTGCCTAAGATCTAGCGAATACGACACCATCTAATTAAAATCCCTCATTCAGAATGACACATAGATTCAGATTCAGATTCATAGTGAACTTATTTTACCCCGTGATATTTACTTCTAGGCTACGGACCTTTGGGCTATGATAATCGGGGCGAAGACCGTGGCAGTGTTCACTCCGGCCGGTCCAGCGCCAACGGGCTCAAAGGAACTGACACGTAAGCTATGAGCTAACTTAGTGCTCATATTGGCTTGACACCTCAAGGGCTTCAGCTATACTATTGAAAGCTACACAGACGCTTATTAGCACTGATTACGACAAGATGAAGCATTTGCCTCTTCTCACTAAGTAGTTAGAAAGAGCCGAATGCTTTTTCTTTTTATAATGCGGCAAACGCGACATAATAGTCTCATTGACGCCGATTTGAAATAGCTCTTCCTGAATCTCGGGTCTTTCCCTAAAACAGTAACAAATAATGGAACATTTTCAATAATATGCATTCCATAAATAGTCCAAATGGGGAAGGCCACGATAAGAAATGATAGTATACAGGGTGAATCCTAAGTCGTAAACAGAAATATTTGTTTCTATCGCAGTATTTTAAGGCAAATTCATTGCATTAACTCTAGAAACAAACAATTACACTTTATTGATAATAATTTTAAATAGCAAAAACACCAACCTTATAGTCAAACTATTCGACAAGACTTGGTCTGTAGCTTAAAGTGTCATTTAACGTAGCAATTAGGGTGAGCATGACAGTACATTTAAAAAATATTTTCTAATTAACGAATTAACAAACAACGTATACATATTTTTGCCTGTTGTCACGTTCACATGTTTAAACTAAAGTTAAACAGTAACAAACACATATTTCTGTTCACGACTTACGATTCACCCTGTATAGCTTGCATATTGAACTGTAAAGTTCATTAAATTTTGCGTTTTGCTTTAATTTTAGACGTTCAATAATGAATTGGCATTAAACACCATAGAATAAAGTGTATATAAGTACCAAAGTGAAGCTCACGTGATTACTACGGCATTTTCGATGTTATGCGCTTGGCAATTACCAGTATAATTGCGTGTAAAGTAAAATGTAGCTTTGGTTCTCAGGTACAACATTCTGAGTTTTAAAGTGTTGAAAATATCATATACCATTATAGGGCTGGCTATCACAAACTCCTGTTGCAATTTACACGTTATTTCCACATATAAATTTGCATTCGTAATAGCATCAGGATTGAGGAGGTAGTGATAGTTATACCCGAATTCATGGGGTATTGACATCTCTCGCCGCTCATTTGATAAGGTTCATGCACTTATACACATTGCACACAGGTTGCTTGAACTTACACATAATGTAATTAACACGTATTTGTGATTACTACTTCAGGAACCATAAGAGCATCGATATAATTTGTACACAAGATTCAAATATTTGGTCAGATTTTGTATTCTATCTCATCTGTATGAAGTACATTTTTCATTAAAAAAAACAAAATGTATTTATGTCATATTCTACCCTTAATCACAGTTAACAGCAGAATGAAACAAACAATAGTGACCGTGAGCATTTGCGGCAGTAGTGCCGGCTTTCAACTGCGGAATACACTACTTTAATAGGGTTTTAAGTGCTTCAACCGATTATCGGCCGTACAACAAAGGAGTAGAGTGCTCAGGGACTTTAGAGACATGTTCTTAGGTACTACGGGTACCGCCACGACGCTTCGCTACGGGACGCGCCGTCTCTCCGCACCGATCTCTCTGACAGGTAAGAGGAATATAGAAGTAAAATAAGTTACTATGGAAATAGAATCGTATTGTTTAGATAATAGTGTTCAATTTAGTTGCAACTTCGTTAGTTGATTGTGATGGAATCCCTTCTTTAAGCTTTTTTGTTCCGTATAATGTCGCGTTCGCAACTCCTCCTGTGTCGTGTGCTCCTAGTACTTTTGCTGCGGCTAATCGCTTGTTTCTCTCTGTTAGGCGGGGTTCACACAGTCTGAAATCATGTACATAATTTTGCATATGGTCCACTTAAGAGCGAAGGGAAAGTACACCCTTTGGTAGAAATTCTGCCCAAACTGTACTTTTTATTTGCAATTGAGTGACCCATATTATGATTAAGTGACTGAATTCCGTTCTGTGTGAGGCCGGCCTTAGTCCTCCTACAACTCTTCAACAGTTTATATAAGAAACGTGCCTTTTACACTTTAACATTTATGAGCTTCTATTATTTTTGTCTCGTGGAATCAGTAGTAACTCTGATTCAAGACGGGCGCATCTCCTTCTATTGCATATGTCCCTGGTATATTTTCTAATGAAATCGGCACTTTTCACTGATGGGTAGATTCGTGGACCAATTATGGCCTAATCCATAAACGTTCATCGAACTTATGTTAGATAAAATAACATGAGATTAGTTTGTCTTAACTGTGTCATTTGTGTTAGTGGGGAAGGGACAAAAGATATCAGTTTTCAGGCATTTGTTAAGTTTTATGGAGATGCATGGAAATCGATCAAAATGAGCGATTATAAAATTATGACATTAAGGAAAATAGTGACGTTCGTGACATTATACTCTTTCTGTAATATATTTCCCTATTTGTATCACACGCTCATTCTTCACTGCTTCTCTTGCTTGCATCGCATCCACATTGGTTTGCTCTCATTCACTGTGTTCGACCATTCAGCTTGGGTGTTGTAGTAATAATTAATTCTTTTAATTATACTCTGTTTAACAACATGTGTTACTGAAAAATACTTCACTTTTGGATATCAGCGTCATATTCTATTATGTTGTTAGGCCCCCTGGATCCCTAAACTGCCGGGAGACACACGAATTTTTTAAGGCCTAATTATGTACAGTTGCATACACTACTTTATGTACACACACATCATAAGTACTCTAAGATGAGTTCACAATTAATTATAGACAAACGAATGAAGTCCATACACTCATGTCACTCGAGATCAAATGTCGTGCGTAAATATTGAAAAAAAAAAATACTGAATTGACGTTTCGTATCGATAACTGTTTAAATATCTCTGGATACTAGAATAGAGACCCACTTAAGTTTTGACAGCTTTCCAAATTTAAACTTATAACGTTACAAAAATCTGTACTGTTATAACATTAAAGTACAGATTTTACCTACTACCACAGAAAAAAAGTTCTCATAGTAAAATCGGTTGTAATAATGCTAGTCATTTCCTACGGTTTCTGAACGCATTTTAGAGCACTAATGATGTGTGCGTAGATAAAATAGTAATAAAATTCATATGAAGCTACGAAGAAAAATTGATAATAAAATAGGAAAAATAAAAGCGTGCCTCAATTCCTACAAATTATTCTTGAAATGCTCAAAAAATTATTTTAGTGTACGGCCCGCGCCGCTGTGAGCGGGGCGTGCAGCGTGCATAAAAAACAAATGCAATTTATATGGACGCGCCACGGCCCGCTCGTAGCGGAGCGAGTACAGGCCGTACACTAAATGCATAATTTTAGAAACAGAACTTCTCTTAGTGAATGTATATACATGGTTTCACTGCACGTTTTCTTTTAGGGACCTGAACACGGACGCATCTCTGAACCTGCACTTGGATGAGTCCACGGTCCGCTCGGAGAGAATGACTCCGTTCAAGTTCTCTACAGCTCACATAAAGGTAACACTTGTGGTATAACATATTTTTAACTCCCGACGCAAAAACAGAGGGGTGTTATAAGTTTAACGTGTCTGTCTGTGTATCTGTGGTATCGTAGCTCCCAAATAAGTTGTAGTTATTAAACGTGAATTCATACAATTGAGTTCGTGTATCGATCGATACTGAGCGTACCCAACAATACATAATTCCGAAGAGTCGTCTGTCCGAAAGTATAGTTTTTTCTTAATTAAACCATGTCGTTGCGGAGGAATTTAGATTAGAAGGAAGTGAGTGGATATTATCGAGTAAATAAAAATCGTATTTCGCATTTAATGAAAAGTCATTTCACATAGGGCAACATCTCGTCCCGTCACGTGGTGGTCGTCCGACCGTCGTACCCCGTGGACGGTCTGCCGGCGACGGTGCAGATCGTGTCGCTGTCCGCCGCGCTCGCCAGCGACCCCACCGTGCGGGGCCTCGTCGCCTACCCCGGCCCGCTCGTCAAAGGTGAGTCAGTGTGGTACAGAGCACAGGGCAACTCTCGTGGTGGACAGTCCGTCGTTGCACGGTCTGCCGGCGACCGTGCCGATCGTGTCGCTGTCCGCCGCGCTCGCCAGCGACCCCGCCGTGCGGGACCTCGTCGCCTACCCTGGCCCGCTCGTCAAAGGTCAGCAGGAATAGAGTACAGAGTAACTCTCGTGATGGACCGTAACTATTCTTTAAATGGTATCGAGATGACCTGAGATGAGCTGTCACAGGAATCAAAATTGACCGCGCTTCGTATAGTCTGGGGCACTTTGTAATATGGCACAATGTTATAATTATAACCTCGTCATGACGTGCCTTTCATATTGACTTTACACATTACCGATTCATTGATCGTCGATGTGAAGGACACTGCGAGGTAAAGGCCTCCTTCATGTTGTATTTTCTGAAAAAAAAAGGGTTATAAGTGTTCAAAGTTTTAAGAGGGGGTATGTTCTGTCCCTTTTCTCCAAAACGCACCTTTATATGAAACGATTGTCATTTACTATGACGCTCGAGAATTGTGACTTCGAGATTGGCAAGCGTTTTCTCTCTCTAACAAGCAACATTAAAATGTTTATAGCTTCGTTATTTTTTGAGATATTTGAATAAGATTTTCGTTATTAGGCATACTTTTTTATCTACTTTCTTTTGAAGTAATATCAAATTATGAGTCTACACCCCCATTGTGAAAAACCATAGAATGCGAGCTCCTTACACATTTCTACCCAAAACCCGGTATGCGCGTGTTCGAACTAAACGGCTGGCTGGCATCGTTTTGACACCCCGCCCCCATCCCCGAATAATGGAAATGGCATCCATTCTGTGGGGCCATTTTGCGGCGCTACTTAGACTTCTATGGTTTTTTTCTTTCGCTGTTGGAACCTCCATTTAAACATTAGGTATATAATTTGCATGTGTAAGGTGACCTCAATGTTCTATTATCTTAGATGCGCCATGTGACATGTACGATACTTAAATAGAATTTAGTATAAGCAATATTTAAATTCTACATTTACAAAAATATAGTTTTAAGATAATGACTATTAGCTATTGTTTCGGCCAGGCGTGACACACAAGAAGAGCGTGATAGAGTACTGCTCCGGCCGCGTGCGCGACGCGAGCGGCCGCAATGACGTCATCGGATATGTGTTGCTTTGGGATCTGCTTGCGTTGCTGCTCAGGCAGAACGGGGTGAGTACATGCTTACCCACAACACATATACTTCGGCACCGAAATAAACTTTTACTACCGGCATCAAGGCTCAAAATGCATTCAAATAGTACTTACGTTATGGCCATCAAAATTTATAACAAATTACCAGATACAATAAAACATTAACAATGTGACAAAAAGTTTTTAAAAATAATCAAGGAATTATTAACTTCCAAGTGCTATTATACCGTAAATGAACATCTAAATGAAACAAATTAAGAATATAATTAGAAATCAATTATATTTATTATTATTATCAGTTATATCAAATCATTAGGTTAAATTTACTTACTATGTAAAACTCCACAAGTGCCTGTATACATGTTAAAAACACTAATTGAATATGTAGAATAGTTAAATTGTTATGGTTGTATCTAATATTATAATGTACTTACATATAAATTACCTAATTTCAGAATGTAAGAAAATTTCAGTGCCCTAGCAGGGTATCATGTACCTACTTATTATATATTCTAACATCCATTGTATAATGAACATGATTATTGCAATAAATTAATTGAATTGAATTGATAAGTGAGTTATAATTCCCGGGCAAAGTAGAACCGAGATGGTATTCTCGCTTGACTAGTGCGCTCAGATGGAATACGTGCCCCGTGGCGCCCAGTCCAAAGTTCAAAGAGTTTACGGCCCGAACAACCGAACAAACGCCACTTATGACGAGAGTGTATAAACTATGTGTTTGTGCAGGTGGTGGTCGGCACTGACATTGCCGAGCTGCTCATGAAGAATAAGCGGGACTTGGAGTATAATAACAACGCGAAACCAGCAGCGCAGCAAGGTATGTTAATCTACAACGTGTTACATAATTCCCCATGAGAAGGAAAGTATTTATTTCACCGAAAAAAATTGCCAACCCTAATAACCTGTCACGTCTATAAAACTGAATGTTCATAGATTATTTTAACATAAGACAAACTGTTTATAATTTGTACCTAGTTTAAAAATAATCAACCCATTTTACTCTAAAATGGTTTGCAATCTCAATAGAAGGAAATCAAACCGCTTTACGTACTTAAAAAAAAACATAAGAAAAACCATGATGTCAATTACAAGTCATCATTCGCTTGTTCTTATGGACGGAGAGCTAGCGACCAAATCGGTCATGTAGCTTCAGCTGTATTGAAACTCCGTTAGCTACTTCCCTGTACCTTCCTGTTCCTTCTCCTTACCTTTTCCGATAATGCAAAAATATCGGTTTTTTTTTCGATACCTTTCCACCGATATTTTTGCATGGCTATTTTTTGGGGCTTACATATTAATTAATCTCGCGTCAGAAAAAAGCCAATACAGCTGAGCCCACATGAAAATTATTATTATTTTGGTATTTGTAATTAACGCTGGCAACCCCTTCCCACCACCCGATCGATTTAATTTTTTTTTTGGGTGCACAGGGAGTACATAGCAACTGTTTGAAAAAAAAAAAACAAAGTCGCCGAGCCCACTTTTTTTTTCTTCACCCCACTACACCCGCACCCACCGCCCGCGGCGTGCCAGCGCGAAGATTATCGGAAAAGGTTGTTCAGGGAAGTAGCTAACGGAGTCTCAATACAGCTGAAGCTACATGACCGATTTGGTCGCTAGCTCTTAGACCATTATCCCATTTACTTGGGGTCGGCGCAGGCGCAGCATGTTTTCTTCTTTCATACCTCTCTATCGCCCCTCAACTCGTCACACACATCTTCCCTGTTCATATAGTCTCTCACGCAGTCCATCCACCTTTTCCTTGGCCTACCTCTTCTCTTACATGCCTCTACATTCATACGTATATTTTCAATAAATCTTCATGAACATATAACATGTCACAACTAAAAGACCATTTCTCTTGTTTCCAATTCATCATAAATTGAGAAACATTAGCATGTTGTTGTCATTTAACTCTCAGAGGTGATTAGGTAAAAATGTAAATAACTTTCTGGGTAGATTACTCTTTAGTTTTACGTTTTCAGGGTTGGTTTTCAATGATGATAATTTTATGTTTTATCCATTTTTAACCGACTTAAAAAAAAAGGTTCTCAATTCGGTTGTATTTTTTATTTTTTTTATCATTTTCAATGTTTGTTACCTCAGAACTCCGTCATTGATGAGCCGATTCGCATTTTTTTTTTGTTTGTAAGTATATGCTTCCAGGTGGGTCCCATTTTTTCAAAAATTCAATTGGATGATGGGATCCATGAGGAATTCAGGGAACTTCTCAATTATGGCACGGGTGTAGTGATTTTGGTATTTTCTATTATAACTTGTGTATTTATTATATAATCATAAATTTGGTGGAGTGGAATTGATGATGAAGACCACAGAGGACTTACGGAATTCCTCAATTATGTACTTAAAAGTACAAATGTACGTCACAGATTCTGAAAGGATTCCGTTGAAATAGCAACTAATGAAGTGCCAAAGGTGATCCTTGTGGAATCGACGGAAGTCTTCAAATATTATCGGGTCACATACAGCGATTGGGTTTTTTTCTCTAATGATCAACGCATTTGCTCTCGGAAATCAGTTCATGTGGTAAATTGGAAAATAATAATGAATAATGTGGAAATGTTTTCGTGGCTTGGCGGAGTACTAAATTGAAGTCTGTTAAAACTTTGTTTTTAAAGTAGATTATTTTTGTGTTTGGTCCTCGTTGGTCCCAGAACTTAACACAGCGCTCGCTTCACATGTATCTTAGTAAACTTACAAGGGACCTTTTCCAACAGACCCAGAGACTGACTATACTCGTGCGTGAGCAGTGATATAAACAAATTGTTACTGGAACTCAGTACTATCGACAACACAGCTAACTGACCATCGGTGCACCTTAAGTGCATTGTAATAAGGTTCTATATAAACACAGGATGGTCAGTTCACAGTGTTGTCGTTTTTACAGGATCATCGTCTCCCATTGCTCTTGAATGTATTTAGGACTAATATAGTTTTAGTTTTATTTTTAACTTTCTTTTTAAAAACCGTTGTATGAAAGGGCGAATACCTCCGAAAACAAGTTTTTAAGTTAAAAATTAGGATTCAACACCTCTGTAAACATAAGTTAAATAATAAATAAAACATTTTTTTATATATGTATTTTTGTACAGTTGACGGGCGGGGCTCCAGTGTCTCGGAGGAGGAACCCAGCGCCTCTCCCGCGTCGGAACAAGCACGTGAGTGGATACTTTTATAATTCATAACCATCCTCATATTGGCATTATCCCGGTTGCGTCCTGAAAGGGCCCGGGGTGTGACCTTCCAACAATAGTGGGTGATATCTTACTTCCTATTTTTGGCACATGTCAACATACATATAACGAAAATGCGCATGACCTATCGAAATAATAAATAAAATCAAGTAATAAGATTATGAGTTCACTATTTTTTGTACTTTTTTACTTTGTTGTACTTTTTTTTGTCCGAAAACTATTGTGAACGAGATTGTTCTTAGCTACGTTTCTGACCTTCCAACCCGGAGGGAAAACTAGACCTTTTTGGGATTAGACCGGTTCCCTCACGATGTTTTCCTTCACCGAAAAGCTAACGGTAAACATTCCGTACATAAGTTCCGAAAAACTCATTAGTACGAGCCGGGATTCGAACCCACGACCGCCGCTTGACCGCCGCAAGCCTGAACCACTAGGCTACTTTAGCTTATACTCCAGGCAAAATACGGTTTTGAATAACATTAATTTATAATAGCGTTTTTTTTGTTGATTTCGTTTTAAAATGTTGTTCTAAGATGATATATTCAAGAATCCGGCAAACTATCCACCCGGAAGTAATTATGTAGATTTAAATTAAGCATGCATTGTCTTTTTTTGTACGATTTATCTTGAATATTATAGAGCAAATATAAGTGAACCAAAATAAAGACAAAAATATTAATTAATTTTTTTTTTGACTTTTCAGAAGCTAGTTTATTTATAATTTTTTTGATGTCTGAAATTTTGTCGCTGGGTAATTTAATATAATTAATTAATTATTTAATTTATTTAATTAATAATTTGATATAAGTTATTAATTATTTAATTTATTTAATTGATAATATATCAGTTACACATAAAAAATGAGCTATTATAAATTATTTCCAAAATTGACATTTTTTCCATAAAGTTGTCAGTTTATTGACTGGACTATTAATAGCTCCCTATAAAGTTATATTTTTTTCGTGTAAAAACCGGATTTCGGGGTTTTTTTTACTCGCGTACCGCTTCCACAGTGCCGGCGATCTTTGAATTTTTTTAGACGTGCATTTGAAGATAGTCCTAAGTCTTCGCTCAACACTCATTTAATAGGAGTGTAGACACTAAATAAAATAATCAATAATGAATTTTCTCGAAAAAGGATTAAAAATGTAAAGACTGTATCGTTAAGTATAAAGACAGGTAAAACCTGGTCTAACTGTTGATATGTGTATTATTTTGTATTACTATGTTCTAGGGGTTTAAGGTTAGCTGATATTTAAGGTTTTTTTTTCTTTTTTTTATGGACTTTATGATGCTTTCAATATCGTCTAGCAAATTCAGGTCGGGCAAGCCTATCGAACTTAATTTGAGACTATTGCACTGACTCCTTGGTACGATTCAAAGAAACAAAAGGTTAATAAGCTGCCTAAACATGTTATCTAAGTTATCTCTTCATGATTGCTCAATTGAGCAGCTGCGAAATAAATGTGGTGAATTTTTATCTTTTATATAAATACTATTTTTCACGTACGTTTCGGATTCCCTTCAATTTCTGATGCAAGCGAAATGAGGGAGACAGCTAAAAGAATCAGCTAAAAACCAAATCCTAACGGACATTCATGGCGTAGAACCATCACTAGAGCGGGTCGATAGAAACGCTCCATGATAGTTATATTGGATGGCTAAGTCGGAGTGTCGTAAGTAACATACCATATTCTCTAAAAGGCCACCATACACAGATCTAAACCTTTTATGCTTAATTTCGTAAAACCCTAAAAATTCAAATGTGATCGACTGTTTTTAGGCCGGAGATCGAAATTTGGATTTCGCACCTTGTGACAGAACTTATGGCCCGACTAGGTATGGCATACTAGCTTCCGCCCGCGGCACCGTACGCGTGGAACTCGTTTAATATCGTAGCTCCATACAAACTTTCATCCCCCATTAGAAACTATGCTGTCCTTGCCCAGGACTCAAACTATGTATACTAAATTTCATCGGTTCTGCGGTTTAAGCGTGAAGAAGTAACGGAAAGACACACTTTCGCAATATTAGTATGCATTAGATCGACCGGTTACATGGCCCATTTACAAAGAATACATTACAAGTCCAGATTTCTTGAACAACCATAACCTACCCCACAAAAGCAATTATATCGGTCGATATGATGAAGCTTCGAATTAACATCAATGTGTAACTTTACCGACTCTTGAGAACATCCACAGTTGGAAATTGTTCACATAAACACAAACTTACATAACTGTCCAATTATAGTTCTTAAGTCAGTGCAGCAAGGATTACAATCGGTTAGCTAATTATATCCGTAATTGATAAAATCAGTGAAACATTACAGGCCACCTTTGACATGTATTGTAAAGCTGTCGTGCGATCCAAAAGCTGTTTAGTCCACGTATGGTTGAGATCATTTAATGCGACCGTGTTTTTATAAAACTGCCATTGGCATTGGAATCTCATTCCATGGACGGTAGAGTTGCTTTTTGAATGGACTAGTTTCATGCAGTTCGGCCAACTCAAATAATCTCAAGCATATATCCAACCAAAGTGATCGATATACTTGGTCTAAAATAGATTTCCTGGACTTGCTAATGTTTTGTCTTTTTCTTACAAATAAAAATGTCAAAGCGATCGATATACTTTGTCTAAAATAGATTGCATGGCCTTTTTATTACTTTTTTATATGTGTGTATAAGTAGGGCATAATACGTGTGCAATACGTGTGCGTGATATGTCAGTATTTTTATATTATTATATATTACTGCTATCCTGGCCAATTCGGATTTTCCACTCGCGTACCGGGCTTTGATGAATTGAAATCATCATACTCATATGAGCCGAAAGACGTCCACTGCTGGACATAGGCCTCCCCCAAAGAGTGCCACAATGACTGGTCCTGCGCCACCCGCATCCAGCGGACTCCCGCGCCCACTACCGGGTCAAATGAAATGAAATTATTTATTTCGGACATCGGGTATCCATATACACACAACACAAACACATGTTAGCAATAAGAAATTAATTACCTAGGTTAGTAAAATACAAAAGTATAGTATAGGCAATATCGCCAGGTCTGACGTAAAAATTAAAACCCTTCCGGTAAGTTGAAATCTCATGTTAATGTCATAGAATGAGAGGGCAAAATTCTCACTAAATTTGTACTTGATTGGCAGGCAAGACTGTGTAATTTACATTTGTACAGTTAAAAATAAATGTGGAAATTCACTAGGGGACAAATAGGTCGGGCCACGTGAACTAAAGCGATACGCCTAGATATTAATTGACCGTCGGAAAACAAGGCGCAGTTGAGTTAAACTAATTTGAGCGTTCTGTCAATGCAATACGGTTGCATTCAGCGTGTCAGTGGGGCTTGTAAGAGAGTCAACGGCGTTGGATATTTAGTGTAATTTCTGTATAAGTTATGCATGAGGAACCACCAGCTGCGCCTAAGCGAATTATAGGGAAAACCTATAATATTATATTGAGGTGGGGTCGGCTTGAACCCCTTTCTCCCCGTAAACGTGGTAAAGAGACTACACTTACAAAGTTTTTTTTTATTATTCAACCTTTAGTTCTATATTCAATTTTTTTTTTTTGTATATTCTTATTGATAATAAAATATTCACAGTTTTGGGTATGGAATAGCTGTCAGTTTATATAAACTTTGGCGTATTTATATGGCAATACCTCCAATCCCATTCTGGGCGCGGTTTTTTTTTAATCTGGCTCACAAAACAATTTAAAGACAATAAAAGAAATACAATATTAGCATAAAGTTCAGATCTGGACTAAAACTAAACATCGGTGCACAGAAGCAAAACAAATAAGTGAGAGAGTCGTCGTCTATCCCGCTCTTTATAAACAAGTAGGTGGATGAAATTTGGAAAGTAAGAATAAACAATTGAGTGTTCCAATAATTAAAGAGTTGTAATTATTGTTCAAATTACTGCATTACCGCGTCTCGCTTCGCCATACAAATTGACAGCTGCGTTACCATATTATAAGATACTTTATTAACCTAGTGCATTCAGCAGCAAAAGTAGCTACGCCGCCGAAGTGCTCAAAATGACCTACACACGACTCTAACGTCAAGAGAATAAGGACTGTGTAGAGCATTCTAGCGTGTTATTTCGGGTAGCTACTTCTGCTGCTGACTGTACCTACAAAATGTTATTTGAGTGTGCCTGTTTCGAACGTAGATAAATGTTTTGTGTTGATTGTGATTACGATGAATCGACGTTTGTTTTCAAAATGTGGGGACTTTGTTGTCAACAGAGGCTCTAGTATAAGTTTTACCGAAACAAAACGTTATGATCGCGTTTGCGTTTTACCCTCAATTTGTATGGGATTTGTCAGCTAAACGCAAACGCGGTCGTAAAGATTTGTATCGGTAAAACTTATACTAGAGCCTCAGAAAGTAGAAAGGTTCTTGTACGAGTATCTACCTGGATTTTAGCTATGATTGGTACTGTGCGACATGCATGCAATAACTGGGCGGCACTTAGGGGTGTAATTGAATTTACCTCGCATTGAACAAAGCACAGCGAAAGCAGCAGTCGGTGAGGCCTACCTCATCTTCTGTGCCCTAGCACAGCGAAATGTCATCCCGCTCGAATTTGGAGCAGCCCAACTGGGGAAGTAGCTCCGCCTTGCAGAAGACCACAGCCATAATAACACTACTACTTGCTCTGTAGTTGTTGTGTTCCTGGAGGTGAGCAAGGTCGCCAGAGCTACCGAGGATGCGTTGTGTTGAGAGCAAGGGAATTTGTTCCTTCAGCTGTCGACACGGCGAATCCTCAAACATATCAAAGGTCGGCAACGCCCATGTTACTCCTTTGGAGTTTCATGCGTCTATAGGCTGCGATGTCCGCTTACCATCAGGCGGGCCGTACGCTCGTTTGCCACCGTCGTTGTATTAAATAAATAAGTGTTTCATCGAGAGTGAGGTCTATGGACATGGTATTATGCCATTCGCCGCCACTGGCTTGAACTCAAGTTGAACACTGTTGATATCCAAGATATCCTTAAATTAGTGCACTGTACTTAAATTTGTAATCTTGTTTTTGGCTTTTACTGCTTTGCGAAATGAGACTTTTATCTATGGCCGTGATGTGCCTGTGAAGCTAGTGGTCCTGGGTTCGAATCCCAGTAAGGGCAGGTCTTATTTGTGTGATGAGCGCTACGATATCTTCCTGAGTCAGGTCCCTATGGCTTTATCTATGTAATATGATATATATAGTCGTCGCAACGTGTTATTGTGTTATATATATTGATATGTATGTTAGTCTGTAAGGTATTTGTAAGTATGGGCCTTGTTGCTTGATGCAAATAAATAAATATGAAATAGTATAAATAATACAAGCCTTTTTGAACAAAAGGTGGTTACCAGATGTAGCGAAACCGCTCCTGTGGATTTCACATTATTATATTTTATTATTTACTAATCTGGTGTAACTTTACTTAATTTTATTTTAACCCTTGTTGCAATGCGATTGTAGTTTGCTGATTGGTTCTATCGTGTAATTTAAGGCTAACTCAAACTTGTAGCACCTTCATCGCCAAGCTTTAAAGGTCCAACTAGCTGGCTATACAAGAAGAATTGCCAATTAAATTTGCATCAATTTCAATTGGAAATATAGTCGTTATTGTTTTATTTTTAAATGGAAAGAAACTACAAATACAACTCTGTTCCAATAATTTAGAATGATATAAAAGGGTCATACGGATTGAGTAAAACAAAATTGTTTCCTTAGGTCAAAAATAAGGCTTTATAGCCTAGAAATGTCCATAAAAGAGACGTGAACCTAAATCTCTTAAAAACCCATAAAATTTAAAACAAGAAAAGGAGGAATTTCAAAGGCCTTTGGGGTGCGTGTCGATGTAACATTAGTGCTTTGAAGTAAAGTTTAAATCGACCTTCTTATTATGTTATTTTCGTATTCCATGACTTAAAACGTTAATTATATTTAAAATGAAGCTTGCAAGCGAATTTACTTAATGTGTAATGTTAAGCGCGCTTGTTATACGATAATGTATTTCGCTCTGGCGTTAATAACACCACATTGTTTCATAATTATTAATCAAAGGCACGAAGCAACGAAGTTTTGTATTACTGCTTGGGAAAAAATTATTTCGTGAATTCGGCGTTTATCATCATATACATTTCATGACCATTATGATTTAGTTGGGGGGGTTTATTAAGACATTACAACGTTTAAAATACCTAGTTTCACATTACAGAGTGAAATAAACATGTGTAATTTTTCCTTTGGTCAAAAGCAGTTTCTGTAACATGTCAGTTACGTTTTAATCACACAGATTTATATAAGAGCAGAGAAGCATGACATGCGCGTTATGACATCATCCAAAAATTGGCGTATAACTAGTCTTCAGGGGCGCCAGGGCGCTCAACTCTCTGTACATACGAAGTTTGGTTTTCATTCTAAAACGACATGTTAGAATAACATTTGTATACACAATGTGATCCGCTTTATCAAGGTCGGGCACAAGATTACGTTGCTAGAAAAAAAATTTAAAAACAAACTTGAGCCATTCGTTTTTCTTTGATATCTCCATCATAATTGTTTAGCATCAGAAAGAAACTAGTTTCCAAGCTAGATATGGCGGATTTCATTGTGGATAAAAAGTTTCGTGTTATTGCTGTATCTGTTTCAACAACTACGCTTGTATGGACAGAGTCGACCGTGCCGGGCACTCTGTACTTTGGCTATATCCACGAAAGACGCGAATCTACGTTTCCATATATATAAACATTAATATTCCTGAAAACCTAGAATAAGTACAAGAAAATATCATCCAAAACACATTTTAATCAGAATTATAAAATTGCATTCCGATATGATTAATAATTTAATGAAAAATAATGAATCATTTCCTTTTGAATAAAGTATTTCAAAAGTTTCCACATGGTCCAAAACGTTTCATTCAAAACGTTGTGCGTGACAGCATTGACAGCTCATTAATAAATTTACACATTAAATTTACACACTGGTAGTGCAATTGCTTATTACGTACAAGGTACGGGGCTTGGTTATGAATTAAGAAGATTTTACACTGGTTTAACTTAAGTTAGTGATTAAATTTCGGTTTGATATATTTTGAAAACGGTGCTAGTTAAGACATACGTTTCTTTGAGAAATGATCTACATGAGATGTAAAGAATCTGCCCTAAAAATTAAAGCAAATCAATAAAATCACCCTATATAAACCAGCAGCGAAACAACTTATGATAATGAGAGCATGGTGAAATATAAACCAGCAGCGAAACAACTTATCAGAATGAGAACATGGTGAAATATAAACCAGCAGCGAAACAACTTATCAGAATGAGAGCATGGTGAAATATAAACCAGCAGCGAAACAACTTATCAGAATGAGAACATGGTGAAATATAAACCAGCAGCGAAACAACTTATCAGAATGAGAGCATGGTGAAATATAAACCAGCAGCGAAACAACTTATCAGAATGAGAGCATGGTGAAATATAAACCAGCAGCGAAACAACTTATCATAATGAGAGCATGGTGACATATAAACCAGCAGCGAAACAACTTATCATAATGAGAGCATGGTGAAATATAAACCAGCAGCGAAACAACTTATCATAATGAGAGCATGGTGAAATATAAACCAGCAGCGAAACAACTTATCAGAATGAGACCATGGTGAAATATAAACCAGCAGCGAAACAACTTATCAGAATGAGAGCATGGTGAAATATAAACCAGCAGCGAAACAACTTATCATAATGAGAGCATGGTGACATATAAACCAGCAGCGAAACAACTTATCATAATGAGAGCATGGTGAAATATAAACCAGCAGCGAAACAACTTACCATAATGAGAGCATGGTGAAATATAAACCAGCAGCGAAACAACTTATCAGAATGAGAGCATGGTGAAATATAAACCAGCAGCGAAACAACTTATCATAATGAGAGCATGGTGAAATATAAACCAGCAGCGAAACAACTTATCATAATGAGAGCATGGTGAAATATAAACCAGCAGCGAAACAACTTATCATAATGAGAGCATGGTGAAATATAAACCAGCAGCGAAACAACTTATCATAATGAGAGCATGGTGAAATCGATATACTCGTATAGCATCTTTAAATAATACTGAAATGCCGCCGACCCGACCGTGCAGCCATTGTTGATATTATGCCCATATGCCGCAGTCGGTAATTATTGCATACTTTATTCAAGCCCGAACGCCTCGAAGGGTGTGGTAGGGTTATTGGAAGGCAATGGAAGGGTTATGAAGGGCGATAGTATTGGTCATTAGGGTCGCGAACTATAAGATTCACGCTGCACATGGTGACTGACGTTCGTTTATACGTGGTAATTTACCTTGACCGAATAATTGGCTGTAATTGAAAGTTTTTTTTCAATGGTTAACGTTCTGCGTGGATCTTTTGTAGTTTAAATTATTTTTAACCGACTTGAAAAACGGAAGAGGTTCTCAATTCGTCGGAATCTTTTTATGTATGTTCCCCGATTACTAGAAAACTCCTGGACCGATTTGGGAAATTATTTAATTTCCCAAATCGGTTTATGTTAGAGAGAGTATCCTTCCCAAGTGGCCTCATGGTCGTCAGATCAGGATCTGATGATGGGGAAAATTATTTACTTTTAAAACTTTGTTTTTAAAGTAAATAATTCTATATAAAATCCACATTTTGATTAATTTTTATATTGTTACTTCCTCTCTACGTCACTCAGTCACACTCTTAGTACTCATATTGCCACTAAGTGGTTAACATGTATCTGAAACGTATAGTCTGATTTAATTAAAAATTTTGAAAAGAGGAAAACCTATAAACCTCGTCTTTCATTGTGTCAACAACGTAGGTACTAAAAATCATTGAGATTGGAAATTATTTATAAGTGGAAAAACATTTTTTCTTTTTTTATGGACGAGTACGAGGTATTTATTCCCGCATACACCTATTTAATAAGAGAGGCATTATACTCGTACCAGCACTCGTGAAAAAAGTTCCGTTGTGACACAAAAATATTGTTAATTTTCGTGTCACAACGGAAAACTTTCACAGAAAACGTAATTGAGTGAGTTAAGCTGGCCAAGACTTTGCCCAGCTTAAGCAAACCATAAAACAAAGTAGTCAAATTAATATAACATAACTATCTTTATTGTAGTTACAGAAATTATTGAGACAAGCTTGTAGGCTGTATTTTTCTTTATTATCGTATACACGAATAGACTTGAGATAAGTATAATTCTTATTCAAAAAGGGGTTGCGTTTTTTTAAATTACAGTTCATGGCAACCTTCAGACTCTTTTTATCAAAATTACACTACAAACATACCTACTACCCACTCGTTTCATTATTTTTTCCTGCTTACGTGTAAAGCCACTGTTTCGTAGCACTTAAATGAACTACGGTACATCACTAGTCCTGTTAATGAACTGACAACTTGTATGGAAAAAATGTCAATTTTGGAAGTAATTTATAATAGCTTATTTTTTATGTGTAACGAATATATTATCAATTAAATAGTCACCGAGCCACAGAATCCGGCAAATTTTCAGACATAAAAAAAATGATAAATGTACTTCTGAAAAGTCAAAAAATATTAATATTTTTTTGTCTTTATTTTGGTTCATTTACATTTGCTCTATAATATTCTAGATAAATCATACAAAAAAGGCGATGCACGCTTCATTTAAATCTACATCATTACATTCGGGTGGAAAGTTTATCGGATTATTGAATGAAGCTTCTTAATTAACATTTTAAAATGAAACCAACAAAAAAAAACGCTATTATAAACTAATGTTTTTCCAAACCGTATTTTTCCTGGAGTACACGTTTACTAAATATTCATTCCCCTAATTTTGGTGTCATTGAGTAATCTCGCAAATTACTCAGATACATATAGTTGGTGAAAAGGAAAATCTTAATATATAAAAATTATAACGCGATTTCCGTAAACAAATGAAGGCTCAATGACGTTAGGAGTAAAATGAAAGGGACGAATGTATCCCGTGACATATCTGGACTCTTCCCGATGTACTTCAAATGAAAAAAATAGCCCTAAACCTGGAGGCCTCGCACGCATACATTGATAGCTTACGCACAAATTTACAGAGAGGCCGCGGGCACCCCTAATTCGCGTGCAGCCCGACGGAAATACTTTTTTCAAATATGTACAGTCGAGTGTAAAAATATTGGTGCATAAAACTTACTCATAAGTTAGTGCCAGCGCTATTATGTCTGCGGTTTAAGGTTTCGGTACATATTTATGAGAGGATAAAATCGATACATATTTATGCACTATACTGTAGCTATTTCTCAAAAAGCTCTAACCGCATTTTGTCTTAACATGTTAATTAACCAGTCGACTTCACAGTCACCGTATGAAAAAGATCTAAATCAGGATCACTATTAAATCTCCCAAAAGGCTCCAACCTGCGAAACTATCATTAATTGAAATTACAAATAATGGTTCGCCTGATTTGAGAGCGCAGGTAGAACCGATGGCCGTTGGGGCGGAAAGGTTCTCGAGGTTAATACTGGAAGGGGCAGCGTGGGTAAACCAAATCCTCCACAAGGTGGACCTGATAAAGGTCGCGGGAGTACGCTGTATGCGGGTGGCGCACGACCGGTCATTGTCGCACTCTTTGGGGGAGGCCTATGTCCAGAAGTGAATGTCTTTCGGTTGATATGATGATGATAATGATTTGGGAGTGTATCAGATTTAGGTTCGCGTCTTTTCGGTGGACATTGCCAAAGTAAAGGGCTTAAGGTGGTTCGATTTCCATACAAACGTTATTTGACTTTCACGGGTAAACGGCGTGATTTTTTAAGAAACCTATGTAAGTAACTTCCACAAATTGGCTTTCCATTTTCGCGAAATTTCCCCTTTCCTTGAATAAACTTGTATAAACTAGAATAATTTGAGAAAAATGGTTTTCCCAAAGTATGACGTCACAAACTAATGTCTCAAATTATTCTAGTTTATACAAGTTTACTCAAGAAAAAGGGGAATTCGCACAAATGGAAAGCCAATTTATGAAATTGAAGTTACATAAGTTTCTTAAGAAATCACGCCGTTAGCCTGCGTATGTCAAATATCGTTTTGTATGGAAATCGAACCACCTTAAAGCCTGATTTTTGGTTGAACTCTGAATCCGCATAAACGGCGTCGCCTCTTCTATAATTCTAGGCGATAAAAACATATTATATATAAACATAAGCCCTTAACTGCTGCCCACTGAAAAGACGATTTTTGTTTTACTGACTGACAATGACCCAGTTACTCGTACGAGTACAAGAGTTACAATGCACATAGAAAATCTGAAGCACTTTTACCCATGTCTGGGTGTAGTAGCCCTGCCTACGAAGCCGCCGGCCGTTCTTAGGTTCGGATCTCGGTAAGGGTCAATATTTGTTCGATGAGCCTGAATATTTGTTTCAGTCTTGTATGTTTTTGTATTTACTAAATATATTGTCGTTACACAAGCCTTATTAACCCTATAATAGTTCGAATACACAATTACCTACAGTCGGTCAATTAAATAAAACTTAACACTGGCCTTAATGTGCCTAAGGTGAACAGCATTGTTTTTTTACGTTGAGTGTACACAGTTCTTAAAGCGATACTAGTATCGATCTAGGGTTTGAGTGCAGCTCATTCTCGTTCTGCACTGCAATATCAACACTCGACTCTGTGTAAAATTCAATTTTAATAAAAATATAATATAAAGAAGGTTTGTGCTAAAAAATCTTTTCATCTTTGACTTAAAAATGGCGATGAAATGCACGAAGAAAATAGTCGTTACGGCGGTTTTTCTAGCTGTGCTCAAACTGTACGGCAGTGCTATTATGCACATGTACCGGACTTATTGTTCCGTGAATAACGGCACTACAACGCCAAAATTTAATTAATATGTACCATGCAATTATTCGTAGCTTGCTTTAGATTTTTTTAACACTACTCTACACAAACTAGTAATGCAATGATTTTATCAAAAGAGCTAGAACTTCGAAATTGTGATAGTTTAAATTAATAGAATGCAGTAGATACTATTCAAATTAACAACAAGTATACACTAGCAGATGCACGTAAAAAACTCATAGATATCGCAAGATAGATCAAATAGGAATATTTGTGTTATTAAAAATTAAGCTCGCATCTGACAAGTTTCGTGGTGTTCTATGTACGGCGACTTTCTGCTGTAAGTGAAATTCAAAATACTCATTTGTATGTGTTGTATGATAGTGCTTGCAAAAATTGATGTGTACGTTGCGCTGTTAAAATCTACGAGGGGTGTTCAATAAGTAGTGTGAATAGGCATGATTAACTCTCATGGTGAAAATTTCTGACGATTGGTCATTCTGTGTTACTATTCAATAATACAGTGAATAAGTAAAAAAAGGATATTATTCATTTGTTTTTCTTTAATAGCTAAACAAAGATGGTGGTATAGAACCAATACTAACGTGACTTAAATGGGAGGATATTTTGTTAAATGTTAGGGGCGGTGTTGGCAAAATTCAAGTGTATAAGATATATGTATGTATTATTTCTTATCCGAAAAATAATATTTTAAAATTAAAGTTTATCTATTTTGATGCCACGAAATTAAAAAATCTAACTCGGGTTATAGTTTTTTGAGACAGCTCACTTATCAAAGTTCAAGGTAGGTTTTTCTGGCAATATATATATGTTATAATTACTTTAAATGGGGTGAACGTAGGTGACAAATACATGAATACAAATACGAAGGGAGAGTGATTCATCATAATTCTATAGCAATTAACAGAGGTCGTCTAAGAAAAAACGAAGAAAAAAATACCAAATCGATGTTTTTTTTTGAAGTGCTTGCTGATTATCAGGGCTGCTGTTCGGGCTTACTGCGTACGGGCAACTAGTTTCCTACCGTGTCATCTAGACCAACTCGTTTACTATTATTTCTTATTCTTAGATAATAAACTCCTCAACAAAATCGGTGAAATAGCGTCTATGTAATAAAATAAGCCTCATAACGACGACTAATAGTTATTTTTTTGAAGCAAAATAGAAATATTGTCAAAGTAACAAATATGCACATAAGATAAGAAACTAGCGTAGTTTAATAAATAAAAATGATAGGATACCAATAACGTTTGTTTTTATGCCGATTCTTAAACCTTAATGAACACTCCAGTATACTAATATTATAATGAGGAAATGTCTGTGAACTTGCGGCTTTCTAAGTATATAAGTTTGTATTGTAATGGGAAATATCAAAAATTCTTTCACTTTGGAAGAAACTTTCGAGATGGTTATAGGTTATATTTTAGCCCGCGGGTTTGCCTGCGTTCTTTGCAATACACGGGCAAAGCCGCGCGGGCAGCTAAAAATATTATAAAATAGTAAGCAAGTATTTTTTGATTTTTACTAATTAAACATAATGTATGTTATATATGTTATACATTATTAAAACAAATTACAGAAATAAATTCTAACTCTTCTTCACTCTTCTTGTTCGACTCCCATTATATTAATCCATTTTTTTATTGGAATAATGTACTTAAAAATCAAAGTTTTAACCGACTTTAAGGTGGTTCGACGTCCATACAAAACACCTTTTGACATTCGCAGGCTAACGGCATGATATTTTAAGAAACGTATGTAACAATCTTTCATAAATTGGCTTTCCATTTGCGCGAAATTCCCCATTTCCCAGAAAAATCTTGTATAAACTAGAATAATTTGAGAATAATCGGTTTCCCGTGATAAACGAATTTCTCAAAATATTCTAGTTTATACAAGTTTATTCCAGGCCCCTTTTCGCGCAAATGGAAAGCCAACTTATGAAGGTGTGTTACATAAGTTTCTTAAAATATCACGCCGTTAGCCTGCGAATGTCAAAAAACGTTTTGTATGGTCGTCGAACCACCTTAATTTAGTACTCCACCAAGCCACATTCATGAACATTTCCACATTTCTCGAGGATCAGACCCTGACCTGGTGACCATGGGGTCACCTGGGAAGGAAACCCTTTGAAACAAAAAACATTTTTTTCAATTCGGGTAATCGTGAACATATGTTTAAAAAAACCGACAAATTATCTTCCTCTTTTTCTCCTATTTTTAACGGACCTCATGGTCCGTTAAAAATATGAATACTTTTTGTAATAACGATCCGTATTGACAAAAACCTTTCGCGCGGGCTAAGATCACAGCGTATCGAGCTAGCTTTGGTAAGCCAGCGAGACAAATACGTAGTATAGCTTTTTAAGGAATTTATACCATTTTCCATTGAAGAGTTGCAGAGTTGAGTTTGTTTTGTCTCTGCAGTTGTAGAGACAAACGAAGTGCAACAATTTCTTACACTACCTAGTCGTATCTTTCGAAGCCATTTTGAATCATCTCCTTACGAAGATATAATGCCTTCAGTCTGGTCGAAGATGTTAAAAAGTAAGATTCTAATGATATATCCAAACAAGAATACAGTCTAATATAATGTTTATATGATTCTCTAAAAGTACGAGTATATAAATAATAGTCCCTAAGGTAAAAACAGAGAAAATATGGAGAAAACTAATTTTCTCAGACATGAGACCCAGCTAGTTCGATTTTCGGCCCCGTAAACCCTTGCGCTTTAAATTTCATTGAAATCGTTAGAGCCGTTTTGGAGAACGTGTTTGCAAATACACATACGTACGAGTCTGTGTATACAAATATTGCTCGTTTAGTAGTACAGGATATAATAGTGTAACAGCATAAGAAATAAATGTTGACGACCGCTGTAGACTAGTTGGTAGTGACCCTGTCTACGAAGCAAGAGGTCCTGGGTTCGAATCCCGTCATATCGAGTCATGGATGTTTTCTATGTATTTAAGTTTTTATTTTATCTATATAAGTATACGTATATATCGTCGTCTAGTACCCATAGTAAAAGCTTTGCTCAATTTAAGACTAGGTCGATTTGTGTAAGATGGTTCTCTAATATTTATTACTATTATTATTATTATTATTAAATAAGTATTAATTTATAGGTAGAAGCATTAACCCTAATTTCAGTATGTGCCCAGAAATGGCCAGCGCTGATTTCAGAATGGTCCCAAAAACAACTTGAAAAAAATACTCGCATGTTCAAGCCACTATGTTTTTTTACTACAGCTCCCGAAGAACCCAGTTTGCCGCGGCAGGGGAGTGTCGATGAGAAAACCGCTTTGGACCAGCTGAGAGAGTATTTGACGTACGGAAACAGGCAGGAAGCTATAGGTAAGTGTTTTATGTATCCTTGAAATACCGTCCAAGATAGAAGGTTCCAATTACAACGACAGTTTTATAAATAGTCGGCCATATCAAATTATCTCAACCTTAAGCTTGTTAGTTCATTCAATTTCAAAGACTCCATTTTGTAAGAAAAGAAGGCGGGTAAGTGTAGAATATGATTGATGTTGATATTATACGAGCATTTGCGTTAACAGTGAACTCCATAATCTGCGTTCAACTTGCCCCAATTTAACTACTAGTATGTATTTTATTTTGTAACGAGGTACCTACCTTGAGACTACCTTCGTGTAGGTATCCTCGAGATATAATACACTCGCGGGCAAAGAATACGGGTCACCCTAAATTAAATAACTGCAATAGGTTTTTAAAAAATACCCAACTGTATTAACAATTTCCTGGATCCTATCATAAAAGTATCGATATCCGAAAATCACGATTTTTGCGATATCTCGCTCCGTTAACGTTGTTATTTTTTCATGGGTTTTTACGAGTCCGATTTAAACCTGGTAACGTTATATTTTTTACTGTTATTAGCAGTTTATATGTAAAATTAAATAAAGATCATGACAGGATTAACTGTACAACCTCTTACGCACTATTTTAGGAAACATGACGGTATTTTACCGACCCGTATTCTTTGCCCGCGAGTGTAGTACATTATTGCCGAGGCCGGGAAAATAGGGAATTCCGACTAACTACATAAACATATAAGGAACATAACGTCAATATTATTTTGCATATTTGAGAAAAACTTATTTTTGCGAGAAGTGCGTAATTGTAAATAATAATCAATTCGAGCGCTCGCTTACGCATAAGGCAATACAGATAGCGTTTTTTCACGCTAGGTAGTAGGGGAACGCAGCCTGCATAGGCCCTAACTGCCATGCTCTTGTTCAGAATGGGCCATGTCCCACAACCTGTGGGGGCACGCGTTCCAACTGTGCGCGCACGCGGACCGGCGCACGCGGGCCGCGGTCGCCGCGCGGTTCGTGGCCAGCGTGCCGCGCACTGACCCGCTGCACACGCTGTACAACACGCTCGCGGGCCGCCAGCCGCCCGTGGCCACGGTGAGTGTGTCAGTAGACAGACATAGTTCACAACCTGTGGGGGAACGCGTTCCAACGGACTAAGGACCAGATGATCCTTTGCGTTGGTAATGACGTTAGCAGAGGCCGAAAAAAAGAATTCAGGACTATGCGTTCCTGATGGATGATTTTGTATGTATTTCAAAGTGGCGTGACATGGAAACCATAAACTTTAGTGGATTAATACCCACTCTGGATTGCAACAATCGTAAGCGGTGTTCGTTAAATTCTGACTATATGGAAAGTTTCACAAGTTTCTATGGACTGACAGTTGCTGAACGCCATATTTGACGTAAGTCGGTTTGTAATCGTAAGTTGGTGCAACCCGCCCTTAATTGTGTGTTTGTTATATGGGATCTTACGACCAACGTTCCGTTCTACAGTGCGTCAGCGACGAGAGGTGGGGGGATTGGCGCGCGCACGCCGCCATCATACTGTCGAACACGTCAGCGAAGCCCGAGAATGAAACCAGGACACTCACACAACTAGGTAACTGAACGCCACACTAACAGTACCATCGATTCTAATGCTACTAAATTATAACTGCCACTCCAAAGTATATACAATGCGGCGCTCTTTTAAAATAATTTGCATGCTGTAGCAAGTTTTACTACATAGATGTCTGTAACAATCATTTTCGTATAGCAAGTAAGGTCTCTGCTTAATGCAAAAGCGCCCCAGCGAACTCGGTGAAAAATCTCCTAATTGATTTATTCTGTAATATATTAAGCCTTCTACGAGCACCATATATGAAGTTTGCGTCTGTATTGTAGGGAATTTAAAGTTAATGCTATTGTTAGTATTTGTAAGGGCTCCGTGCTATTCTTGGCTACAGCTTTTAAATATTCAACAACATCTTGCTTACTTTGCACTTTGCAGCTATACAATGTCTGAATAGTAAGCTATTTATCCGCCAGACAGAGACAGCTATGATTCTAGATTCAAAATTATTAGCTGCCAGTCTCTTATTTGGAAAGAGATCTGTAAAACCTTAAAAAAATGGTTGCTGGCAAGTCTTTCAAAACGTGAAAAGCCATGTAAAAGACTCTGGTTTCTAAAAAGATGATCGTTTCCAGGTGACACCCTCTCCTCCCGCGGTCTCCTGTACTCCGCCCAATTCTGCTACGTCTCCGCCCGCGTCCCCTTCTCTCGCCACCCGCTCGCCCCCTTCGCCCCTCCCCCGTCCGTTCCAACGTCACCTCCGCGCCTGGCGCTACTCCTCGCGGACTCTAGAGCTGACTCGCTGAACCAGCTGGCGACGAACGAGGCGATATTCGCTACGGAGATCTACGAGTACGCTTTGTCGCTGAGCCAGGAGTATTCTATCGGCGAGTTGCAGGTCAGTAACATTTTTACAGGGTTTTTGTTTGTCGACTAGCGTTGGTCCGTAAATTTGTCCGCGTGGTTCCCGTAATTGAATACCATCATCATCAATTTGGGGGTTGTTATTCAGGATAAAAAGTGTCCTAATGCCGTTAAGTTCGTTTATCTTTATTCGCCTCTTTAACATTTGTATTTGTGGGTAAGGAACAAAACACAGTTTCATGGATAAAACCTGGAGTTTCCTTAAGCTTCAAGTTACACTGGTCAAAAGGCCAGTCATTATTGATCAAGCGCCTTTCTGTGTTACCATTAGGGGTAGACCATTAGGTAGACACTGAATAAAATGGTCAAAATGATATATTTTCTTAAAAAAGGATTAAAAATGTAGTCTAATGGAGAAAAAAGCAAAGCTAGGTGTTAACTAATCACAAAGTTATAAGTGTCCAATGTGTTAAGAGGGGGGTATGTTCTGTCCCTTTTCTGCAAAATGCACCTTCATATGATACGATTGTCATTTACTATGACGCACGAGGATCATGACGTCACGATCTGCTAGCGTTTTCTCTCTCTAACAAGCAACATTGAAACGGTTGATGCTTCGTAATTTTTTGAGATATTTGATTGGGATTTTCGTCATTAAGTTTATTTTTAGCCTTCTTTCTTTCGAAGTAGTAATATTACATTTTTACTCTATAGCCCTAATTGCAACTCGTAGGATCCTGCAATCGGAAGTCTACACCCAATCTCACTGAACACCTATTCCAGGCGTACAAGTTCCTGCTCGCGTGTCGCCTCGTCGACGCGGGCGAGTACGAACGGGCCCTGGCGTACACGGAAATCCTCGCCCGGGCTGTGACGCGCTCGCCGCGCGACTACCCGCCGCAGCTGGTGACGCAGCTGGCTCTCCTGGCGGACAGGTACAGGTTCCTGTTCCTGTTGGCTTATGTGACTGTGCCTTTACGCCAATGTTTCACTGTATGGTAGCTGTACAGTGAAACATTGGCGTACACTGTGTGGGCTCGGCCGCGACAGCCCTGTGGGTCACCCCGCGAATTATCGTCGCTGCTGACTCAACGACTGGCGGGCATGCAGAGTTCACTTTCCTGTTCACAGCGACGCAACCAGCGCTGGCCCTTGCCCAACGCCATATTTAACGTTGATCGGTCTGTAATCGTAAGTCGGTGCAACCCGCTCTAAGCTTGTGAACTAGCGAAACTTCTGTCCGCAGGCTCAAATACCACGATCCGGCGCTGCACGAGGACCCACCCTTAGTCGAAGAAGGCGAGCAGAGCAGCGAACCCTCGCCCCGGCACCAGCAGTGGCTGGACGACGTGACGGGAGTCGCGCAGGTGCTCTCGGTGAGTACGCGCTTTTAGTAAGGCGCCAACAAATGAAGATCCAAAACCGTTTCCTGTCGAACAGCAGTGGCTGGACGCGTCAGTACTAAATCACAAAATACTTTTTCACGAAAACTTTTTCACGAAAGACTTTATCACGAATAAACTTTATCACGAAAAGACTACCTATATCACGAACAAACTTTAATTCCTGATATTAAATTTCTATCCGTGCGACCACATTACTAAGTGAGCGACTAGAAATACAGAGAAGTGGGAACAGGGACTTAGTGAGGAAACCGACTCGGATCGCGGATAGGTTAGAAGACGAAAGCGGGAGCTGGACGACGTGACGGGCGTCGAGCAAGCGCTCTCGCATGCGCACATATGGCGGGCCGCTAACGGCGCCGACGCGCTACAACAAGTGCCTATAGAAGTTGCCAATGCCGTGATCCAAAGCAGTTTCATAGCGCGTCAGAATGTAATTTAATATGACCCCACCGGTTTGTGTCGCGTAGCCGCTGTCTCTCTAACTGTTGCTAACATTGAAACAATTGTTCCTTCGTAATTTATCGAGATCTTTTTTTTTACCAATGAGGTTCAGTATGGTTATCTTTTATTTGGACTAATAATACATTTTGAATGAGATAGCTTTAAGAACAAATAAATAAATAATTTCATTTTCATTAACTGCATAAACAACGTAAATTAATTAAAAAGACATAAACCTCCTCTCCTTCGGCAGTTTGATAAAAATAAGCACCCCCGACACATCAAACACAGCTCGAAAAGCCGCACACAAATAGGTTCACCCAAATGATAAGTATTATTGGAACAGGCGGAAGCGGAAGCGTCGAAACAAGTGACGCCGGCGCACCAGCCGCCGGTGGAGATGTACGCGCCCGCGCAGTACGCGTGGGAGCAGCCGCAGCAGCAGCCGCCCGAGCTGTACAACACGGTACGTACGGAGTCGCGTCGCTACGTGTGCGCACTTCCACACTAACCCATAGACTTGATGTGAGAGACAAAATAGTCGCGGAGATAAAAGTTGCTCATGCGCGCATACCCTAAGCGGTGTTCGTTCAAATCTGAATGTATGGAAGGTTTGACAAGTTTCTATGAGATGACTGCTGCTGGGGCCATGTTTAAAGGTTGATCGGTCTGTTATCATGAGTTGGCGTAACCCGCCCTTAGACCGGCACAATTTTGTTCGGTAAGGGAAGGGACAAAACCGTCATGTTTGTTAGATAATCTGATCTATTCAAATCTGAATGTATGGAAAATTTGTCAAGTTTCTATGAGATGACTGGTGCTGGGGCCATGTTTAAAGATTGGTCGGTCTGTTATCGTGGGTTGGTGCAACCCGCCCTTAGACCGGCACAATTTCGTTCGGTAAAGCAAGAGACAATACCGTCATGTTTGTTAGATAATCTGATCTAAACCCTCGGGAGATTTGAGTTGAGTCTAAACCCTCTGGTTTAGACTCAACTCAAATACGAGTATTGAATATTTTTAAATGGTCCAACAGCAACCTGTACAATCCGCGTACCCCGAGCCGTATCAGCCGGAGGCCTACCAGCCGGAAGAGCCATACTACCCGCGCCAGGAGGCCGCCGAATACACGGAGCCCGAGTGGCGCAAGGAAGAGTACTGGCCCCAAGAACAGTATCAATACGAGGTAAGCTTATAGCGTGGATGTATTTATTATTGGTTGATTAGTTCCCCTGTATAACGTAACATTTCGTACGTTCGTACAAATGGTCGACCGCTATCAGTTTGGGAATAGATATAGTTGCCATTTCATATACACTTTGTCGTAAGTATATGGCATTACTGTCATACCCATTCTTATCGCGGCTTCTTTGCAATCCACCCCAAGGTTATTATCAATAGGGTGGATGGCAAAAAAAAACCATGGTTAAGGCCTTCATTTAATCTAAGCTTTTTTCCATTGTGTAACGAAAGTTAGCTATTTAAATATATGACTATAAACTGTCATGGCACAAGCGAAAATAAATACAAACATTATCGCGTAGATGAAATTAAGTACTAACTAATTTTCAAACTGAGTAGTAAAATTCCACAAATATGGTATAAAAGAAATGGTGTTGGTTTTGTAATGTTAAATAGTAGAAAACGTAGAGAGAATATTATATTATACGTATATTTAAATATACATCTAATTTTATCAATGTGTAAATATAATTATTAATATCATGTTTCGTTACGCTGCAAGGAGGACAAGGTATAAATTTTCATCATACGTGCGCGAATGCTATGTATAACATCATCAGTGTAAAACATCCTTATTTAGTTAACACACACATTACAGTTTAGGAAGCTTGCGTACACAATACATGATTTTTCGGGGCTCGGCGGATTCACATAAATCAGTGCACATAATGTGACATTTAGTACACACAAGCAGCTAATGCAAAAATATTTTCTATACACGTTCAGTAACTATGTATATCAGAGGCGCATTTCACGAAGTTAGTTACAGTTTTCCAATATGACAATACAGAGGCTCTTAACCAACAATGACTGGCCTTTTGACCAGTGTTGCCTGTTTTGTAACTTCGTGATATGTAGAATAGAGTCGGTGTCAAGATATGTTTGACTGCATGAGCAGTGAAGGCAGTTGGCTATGCAGCCAGCTCCATAACGAGGCAATGAATACAATCTTGAAAGAGTTTGTTTTTAAAAAGAGCCATAGTCCGAGCTGAATTTGAGCACCTCAAGTACAAATTAAACATAAGATCCTTAAGATAAGCAAGCATGTAGAGCGCGTGCGCGCCTTGTCTTCTGTGTATGGTTTCAACGTTTTTTTTAAATGCACATAGTTAAGCATTTTTCGTGCACAATTAAATCGGGGAACGCATTGTGTAACGAAAGTAAGACCTATACTAGTTATATTCGTTACACAATGGAATTTGTTGTGATATTGAGGCGAAAGGTGCTTGTGTTAAGTATTTTCTAGGACATAGTAAAAGAAATGTTACTGTCACAAGTGTTTATAATGAAGTAACTAGATAAACAAGAATCATAAAAATATTGAATAAAAGAATATGTCAAATAGAATATGCCTAATATAAAAGAAAGATAACTTATAAAGAGTCTGCACAACAAATGATTAGACTATCTACAACAGAATTAATTAATTTAAGCGAATTAGTATTTTAACTAGGTATATTATTATGGTCGTTAAAGGGTTAAGCTTAGCTTTCGGAACTTAAAGCCTGATTTGCACTAATATCTCTACTTAGACTGAACAAGATGGTTCACAAACGGATAAATACTATAGGTAGCCATTGCGTACATTCACTACACATATTTTAGGGTAATGATGTGTATACACAAAACTGTGCTTACCATTTAATGTATTCTTAAAATTATACACATTCATGACCAAAGTGTTTCTACTCACAACCGTCACTAAACAACCGCAGCAAAATATCATTTCATGTCACATATTAACTTTTTACGCGAAAAGACACTCTTACACATGCGCGACGATTTCTTATTATTCTTACTAAAACACATTAAAACTAATTGTAGTTAAGTTGGATAAGAGTTAGCCGGCTACGCTGCTTAGTTAGAATTACAGAAAAGAAAGAGTTCCTTTTTTTGATCTGACTAGAATTCAGAAGCTCGAACTCTTTTATGAGGGGGTGTTACAATGAAGTTGCAATGAGAACCCATCTCAAAAATGTTGACAGCAATTTCTTGCAGTCTGCAGTTTAGAAAAACAACTTTTATAGCCGAGATCGTTTATGAGTGGTTTAAAAAAATACCATTACAGAACAGTTCAGTCTGTGTAACACAAATTAAACTTTGCGTCATAATAATACATTTGCGTTGCACAGTGGAAATTATTAAGATTACTCAAATGATTTTTTGAATCCACATTTATATCCAACTTATTGATTCTCAGTAGCTTAAGAGCATGCTTAGAGTTTGACCGATCCGATATAAATGACCTCGCCTATTTACGTATAAATATGCATATAAATTGTCCGATATACACATTTAAGTTCCGTGGCCGACTGACAAATGTCAAGTCCAGTAAAATGTCCTTATAAAACTGTTTGTGTTGGTGACCTCGCCGCCGCAGCAGCCTCCACGCGTAAGTACCCGCCGCGCTCCCACCGCTCGCGTCCCGCCCCGCACATTACACACTCTACCCTCCTTCGACGAATCATTAGAAATGATCGAGTACCACCGCTCGCCCGGCCTACGCAAACGCATACACCCTAAGAACAAAACCGTCAATGTAGGCTTCACGGAACCTAGGAGCTCGCCCGGTCGCATACGGACCATATCGCACGGGAGCAGCGAGTCCAGTGACAGCAAGAAAAGGCCGCTTTCCGATCTTGACATACAGATAGCCCACAGCCCGCAGCTTGGCGTGTCCGCGAACGAGCCTACAAAGTCGCAGATGTTTGAGGCTAACAGACGCGGCCGTTACGGCAAAGTCATAAGTAACACCGTGGACACTTGGGCGCGGCAGACTGTACACATTCGCGATGGCACATATAAGCCTCTAATATTCGGCGGAACGTATCCTATCGAAGTGCCCGCTTCTCCGCCTGAGGAAAAACCGGTAAAGATACCAGAAAAGTCCGTTCCGGTCGCCGAAGTCAAAGCGACTATAGACCAAGCGGCGCACAAACGGGAACTGAAAAAAACCATAGAGCGGAGCCTCGACAGATTCGAAGCGATACTAGCCAAACGAGACCCCGCCACCAAGAGACAGGCTTTCTCCAAACGAGTCGTGAACACGTTCGATATAGACGAGCCCATCAATGTGGGCGAGACGAGAGACGTGCTGAAAGACAAGGATGCGAGATACTACGTCTCGGGGCCCAAGACGTTTAACATAGACGAGCCAGTGGCTTTTATATAAGAGTAGCGCGAAATGCTTTCGTCCGAGTCAGATACTGTAGGCTTTCATTTCGATAATGGAGAAAGTAACAGATATTACAATTGATGTCGCTTGTTATATACTACATTGCTGTTTGAAGTACACTTATTAATGTCACAAATCAAGTTTTTGAAGGTTTTATAAAAAGTAGTATAATTTACAAAGAGGCACTGTTTTTCCTGACGTTGCATTCAGAGGAGGCAAGGCCACTTTCTGCCCATTCATTCTACATATTTATCTGGGCGCACGGCAGTGCCCCCGCCAAGTCGAGCAAAACAGCGGCACGTCATCGTCGTTCATCCTTTTCTCGAAGCAGTTCAGACCATTTTCGACCTAAAAAGTTTACTTTCTGGTCAGGAGACGTGAAAAAATACGTATATTTTTTATATCGTTCGATTATAAGCAGGATAATGGTAAAATAAAATTGTTGTTGGACTATAATAATAAATAAATATTTCTAGCCAGACTTGAATTCATAACTACATTGTAAAAAAAAACAACTAAAATGATTATTTTGCGAGTAGAACTCAACAGCTCTCTTACATGTATGCCTCTACAAATACATTTAAAATGGCATCACAAACTGACAAGAAAATACATAGCAATACTGACACGACAGACAAATACCTGGGCGCACAGTTCCCAAAAGATTTAGGTACATTTCGTTGGTCCCATGAATAATTATTAATACATAATAATTTTTTCACCACACTTGCTCGTAAAGGGCTTCATAACGCGCGGGCATACAGAGCTACAATATCCAATATTACGGGCGTAATGGGTAACGGGTGGTAACGGGTTATTTTCCTTAAATTGTATCCGTCACCCAAGCGTCAGTTAATCAAATACGGTGTGTGATAAGCGTATAAACACTAACAACGGTGAGTTATTTATAGATTAAAAAAGTATAATGTAGTAATTTAGTGTCTCTGTAAAATATTTTTAACAATAATTTTATATCGTGGCTGTGTGCCGAAGGGCCTTGCCTTACGCGCCTTACGTAAAACTCAACAAAATGGACGATTGACATTTTGTATTGTTTATTGCTAGTATTCTTATTGTTTAAAATGTATATGTTTCCTCGCAAATGTGGTGAAAATCATTGTGTGCGACAGGTACGGTAATAAATTTACAAACTCTAATCGCAAAATCTTCTAATAGACTCTCGCTAAAATCTCTTACTGTACTCGTGGCGCGATGTTCTATTAATTACTTATTGATAATTTTAGAAACTTGGAAGGAAATGTTGCATATATATACTACACAAACTGATGTATAGTTAAATACGACCATGTGAGCCTCTCATAATGATTTCTTTCACTTATTTGGACAAGTGTTCACTTTGTACACCGTATTTTAATTTCTGACTGTAAATGTAAGTAGTTGGCTAACATTAGTATTAGTAAGCTTTTTATAGAACGTTTACCTACTAATAATTATATTTATATCTAGAAATCATATTTACGTCGGTATGTTGTTAAATTTATAAAATAATACATCAATAAAACCGTATTTAACTGTCATAAAGGTAATTTTTAAAAGTGACAAAAAGTAGTTCAGCGGAAAAGCGGGTTCTGTGGCAATAGACACGTTGTAATGACGGTATAAAGCTTTTGTATCTAATTCAGAAGTTTGTCGTGATGGCACTAACCGCATAATAAATGTAATTGTGATATTATTGTTGTAATATTTTGAAGTTTTTTTACTGTGTTGTCGGTGTCAATGTTTAGTAATGTAGAAAAATTTGAAAGCATTAAATGTTCACTATGAATATGGTGTATAATTTCTTATACCCGACGGCAGAATTATCTCAAACGATGTAAAAATGGTGTAATGCAAGCGTGGCCAGTTATATTGAAACTAATTCGATTACGTATTAAGGGCAGAATACATACACACATACACATAAGCACACATCATCCCCGCTACGCTTCCTTCCCTTGCTTGATTAATCGTTGTACGTATATATTATATAGTATGTCAGTCGTAAATGCACGCGACCTAACGTGGTGTATAAGTTTAGATATACTTATATTGGTTCTCTCTCCAAGCATATGTTGTGTGGTGATTTCATAGTTTTAATCCATCCAGCCTGTGATGTAGACCTTATAGGAATGCAATTATTAATTTCGCGTCTCACCGCTGAAAAACTGTATATGAACCTTGTCTGTTGCCTCACCTTTTTATTTCCTTTGTGTAACGAGAATTCCCTTTAGTCCTAATATAATGAACAACACAGAAAAATAAATGCTTGCATTAGCATCAATAAAATAATCGCAAATGAATATGTAAAAAGTTTGAAATAAATGTTATACCTGCATGGGTAGTTTATTTCCGTATAATTACTGTTTAACGAACTCGACAACATGATAAAAAAAGTTATTTAAATTATGCATGCGAAAGTCTATGTAACGTTATTCAGTGTTAAAGTTAGGTCGTATATACAGGATGGGCAGGATTATACCGGAAGATTTTAACAGCGTATTCCTGCCGCTACTACGAGTAAATAATGTTATATCATCAATATCATCAACATCATAGGTCCAATCTTATCTTAATAAAAACATTTTAACAATTAGGTTTAGCACTTCGTTGTGAACAAATCTTTAGTTGAGTGAGTAAGAAATGAAATCCAATTCCTAGTCGAGGAACAGAGTAAGCAAACGACACTTGACGAATCACTCCGACATCATATTTACAGTGCACGGCGAGTGCGACGAGTGTATGTGTCATGCCATGTAATTACTAATTCATGACAACAAACGCCAAGAAGTATCGACAAAATGGCTGCGTTCTTGTTTACAAACTCCATAGTGCTGAATTTTGGCCACAGGCATATGCAATGTGTTATCTATTCTCTGTCTGCCATTTACCATTACCAGGTTAAAGAGTCGTTATTTTGACCTGTTAGAACATAATCCTATTGGTCGGAAGACATCGGAAATGATCGTACCGCGGTTGACCCATGGAACGTATAAACAATTTACAATGCGCATGCCTGTTGTCAATAGCAACATAAAAGCTGTTTATTGAGAGACAGAAAACCTTTGATAGATGATCGGAAATAGTCGTATCTAGCTTTGCGTTGTTTTGCATTTGCTAGTATAACCGAACATTCCCGACTCGTTACACGGCTAAATACGATCCAGTGGCAAGTGGCTCAACAATCCCGTGTGGTGACTGTACGTCACATTATTAGGGTGTGTTAGACTTAAGATTTTACAACTTAAGTTTTTTTTTTAATATTGAATATCTCCTTCATGGGTTATACCACTTTATAGACTCCAAACAGGGTCTAGAATCGATGCTTGAATCTGTCGGTATACTCCTGCCCACCCATATTAACTGCTTATTTATTGTTTTTGCTAATATGTATTTTACCCGAACACGCTTTAATAACTTATGGACTTATTCATTAACGTTTATCAAACCTATTTTACCTAAAATGCCATTTATATTCGTTGTTTTGTGTCTGTGAGAAGGGATGATACACATTTTAGTTTGAAGGGGTCTGTTAAGTTTTATGAATAAGGAGGATATTCTTTAACTTGTCTTATTTATTGGTAGGATAGGTCGAAAGTGACTGGCGGGTCTAATGCGTTTAAAACTATTTATTATATCTGTAACTAACGTAGTAAAGCAACCTGTTTGCTATGTATATAGAGCTTTAAAAAAAATAAAGACAATTAATTTACAACTTAATAAACCCCAACAAAAGTTGCCTAGAATTTTTAGTTAAACAACGGACTCAATTAAATTCTGTATGAATACGACCCTTAACTGTATTTTTTCTAAGTTCTAGTCCGATCTAATGGTGCCAGGAGCCAGTCACAAATACAAGTTAGGTAATTCATACCGGCAATTTAAAGTAATTGAGAACGTCCAAATACGTAGTGAGCCCGCCATCACGTTTATTATATTGTCAATAAAAAGAAATGCTATTAAATTATTTACAAATTCTGTTATTTAATGCAATTTCCAAACATAGCTCGTCACTTAATATTCAACAATACTTAATTATTATTGAAATGGTATTTGATTTCCCTTTGTGTAACTTTCAGTTACGTAACGGGTGACTGATTTTGAAAATAATCATTTTAAAACGCGACAACTAGGTGTTCTAGTTTTATAAGTTGTCACTCAAAAGGCATAATCTTACATAGGGTCATTAGTTAAATAATAGATTTTAAAATGGTTTTTTTTCTTACAGTGGGAGCTTATACAACAATGTAGGATTTAGCCTTTTGTACTTTGCCCTCTGTTTAATATTCTGGTGACCGTTCGAAAGAGTACATTTTCATTATATATCCATCAACAGTTTAGAGAAAATATATTTGTAATTGAATAGGAGAGTAAGTATATCACATAAATAGACCGCCGGATGGCATATAACACTTGTATGGCCGCCAGCGTTCTTTTTTAGTGAATTGAAGTCTACTTGAGCGAAAATGTAGCCAACATTCAATATATATCTTGAGCTCCGAAATATTAGAACTCTTTATATCAACCTAGAAGTGCGAAAGAGAAGACAGATATAGGAACGTATGTTAGGCACAACAAACGATGACATTTGTCACAACTGACACGCAGCTGTGGTTAGAAGGAAAGGTATGTATTGCTGTCTATTTCCAACTACAGCTGCGTTTCTGTCAGTTGTTGAATTAAATTGCATTGTTTGTAGTTAGCTTTAGGTCGGTAGTCTTCACATTTTGACATAATTGATCGCATAGAGCGACATACAGCCACTAATTCATAATTCATTCATTCATTTATTTATTCATAAATTCAATATAAATTGTGTCAATGTGTATGCAGCACAAGCATTGAATATAATGATATTAAACTCATCTCATCTCATTTAGCATGCACATACTTAAGAATATTATTGCTCTCCTAATCATATAATATACTTAATCTTTCCCTGAGGGACTTATTAGAAATTCAATTCATTGAAGTTATTACTGATAAATAATTAGCAGTTCCTGTGGTATATACTTTAACTACTCGTAGTATTTAAGTAAGTTGCATAGGTACTGATTTGATAGTTATTATTATTATAATTATATGAAAATTCTGTAAAATTCTATGACACACACGTGACAATGTGTAATAAGTAAATAAATAAATAGAATAGACTCAAAATGATAATGATAATGGGTTTATTCTCCGTGTGGGATAAATGACGAGTAGGTGTAAGGATAGAGTTTAAAAAAAAACGTATTTACGTCGTCCACAATTCAATTGATTCCTTTGTGTAACAAACAATTTGCACGATTTGAATGGTCAAGTTTCGTTACACAGAGGAATGAATTAAATTGTTGTATTTTTTATTAATGAATCCATAACCAGAATTGAAGTCGCGTTTGCGTTGTGCGAACTATGCAGAAATTCAGAATAGTAAAACTGTAACAATTATAAGAAATCTTGCGGAGAGATTAAGATTAAGATCATTCGCCTCGCACTTACACAAAACATAGACACGTACTCTATCGAACGTCCGACGTTTGCGTTGCGTATTCGGTGCGTGTGTGGCACAGGCGCCGGTGGACGCGGGCGCGGGAGCAGGAGCGGGCACGACGGACGAGCCTGACGAGCCGCGACCCACGATCACCATGCCGGGGGCGGCGGCGAGTCGCCCGGCGTTGTACGCCGATTACGAAGATGATAGACCGGGCAGTGCTGATGTGAGTAACACCACCCCTTTTCTGTTTTTTTTTTCTAGAAGGTACTGCCACCTCAGAGGGCTAGGAAAAAAGTACTGTAAAACCTCCCAACGTCCAAATCACATTAGAAAATAAGAAGTTATATTGATCGGCAAGGTTAAAACTTGTTTACAAGCGACGAGATGGTCTATAAACACTTTTACAGCCGGTTTTTTTTCTCCGGGTTGTCCAGTGAAAATTCTCCCGCGCCGCCACTGCTAACTATGGTCCTAGTGAACTCGATGTTACACGATTGTGCGTGACTATTATTGTGGAAGAACTAATGTAACTACAATTCGGCAAATAGAAACTAAGCAAATAGCTAAAAAGCTCCTCAGTGTTGGCATAAATTACTTACTCTAATTTGGACCATAGTTGTTCTTATGCTGGACTGTGGTTGGGGAGTTTTCCTAGAGAGTCAGATGGAGAGGGAGCTGTACCGAAAACAGTCTAAGGGTGAATATCCACCAGTGTTGTGCGATGCGGTGAGCGAGGAAAAATTTACCAAATTCGGAGCGATGCTCCAGCGCGGCCCGCCCCGCTACTGGTGGATTCACCAAAAATACTTATTTAACCCTCAAATATATGACGATGATTCATAAAGTGTCTATTATTGTTTTTAGAAATTTGCGATGCTGCATACGATACGTGAATGATATGTATTAGTGTTTTAGAATTGAATTATCTATCGCCAGATGGTTCATGATAATTAAATACATCCATCCCATGTGCCGTCGAAATTGGACACATCTGTACATTTACGAAATATTAATACACGCATTCCGGTCTGATATATTTGATTCATTCGGAAATACTCCCAAGTATTGCACATTTTTACCCCAGTATAGACAAAAAAAGTGCAAAACGTCGACAAAGATTGTTAAAAAGATCTTACACACAATTAATATTAACTACATTACCAACATACAGACGGACCGCGAGACGGACACCCCGAAGCAGACGAAGAAGTCCGACCTGAAGAAACAGGAGCCCCAGAAGAAGTCGGGCTGGCTCGGCGGCATCTTCACCAAGCTCACACTGCGCCCGCCCAACCAGATGATACTGCCGGACGACAAGAACCCGACAGTGAGTAGGAAGGAAATGCCCACACTGCTGTAGCTCGTGGATGATTTGCAGAAAATTGTGCATTAAGGTGGATGTCACACTGCGCCGGAGATCGGAGCTCGTTATATGCAAGTACTCAATTTGTATATAAATTCCGTGTGGTACGACATACTGCACCGCACCTCCGTCCGGCGAAATTTGTATGCAGCTCCGCACCTCCGTCCGGCGAATTTTGTATGCAGCTCCGCAACTCCGTCCGGAGATGCGGCGCAGTGTGACATCCGCCTAAGACCTTTACATTTATATATTTTGATTCATTGATCTATGTTTTTTTTCCGTTGTGTAACGACGAGCCATTATAAACGGGAAAGTCTGTCTGTCTGTTAGCTCTTCACGCTTGAGCCGCTGAAACGATTTAGATAGTTTGAGTCCCGGGGAAGGCCAAGGACAGTTTTTCCGGAAATCATCCCCTGAGGGAATTAATGTGGGTGAAAGTTTGTATAGCTACGATATAAACGAGTTCCACGCGGACGGAGTCGCGGGCTGAAGCTAGTTTGTCATATGTTTTATATGGATAATTTTCGTTACACAATGGAAAAAATATAAAGCGTAGATTAAATTACAACCTTACCTATGTACATTTTTTTGCAATCCAACTCCATAGGTTTACTACGTATACTTAGTGTCTGGGGTGTTTTAATTTCGATTTTCCTCTTCTCGTAATGAAAAGGCTTTGTAAATGATACAATGGCTTTGTTCACCGGTCGGAAATGAAACATACGCCATAAAACATGAGAATTACAATAATCTCTAGCAGTCCAAAGGTTATTCTCTTAAATGCAAATTTATATCATTCTAAAATGGAACAGGGGACCGATTTTTGACTTTCGAGCGCTCGAAAATCAAATAAATGTAAATACGTTTGTAGTGTCAAAATGGCAGGCACTTACTTTCTACCAATATAATTGAATACGAGTGGTCAATACCACTCGTTTTTCAATTTTCTATCGCTATTTAAAAATAACATTTCATATTTTTTGTCAGTTTTCGAGTGAAAGAGTCGAGCGCTCGAAAGTCAAAAATCGGTCCCCAGACGTGCATTTGATTCTTTCGATTTTGTAAACAGAATAAATCTACTCGTATCCTATTTGAGTTTCAAATATAATTGGCATTTTTTTTTATCTGGTCGGCTTATCTAGAGGATAAATAAATTTAAATTAAAGGAAAATTTGAAAAATGAAATGCTCCGAGCCGGATTCGAACCGGCGACAACAGGCATTCATGGCCCGGCGCTACTAACCAACTGAGCTATCGGAAAAATCCGTCTCGGCCACTAAATCTTTCAATCAGTTTCTTCTTGCAACGCCTTAGGGAGGCGTGTAGCGACATCTACCGGAAGACTTAGGCTTCTTTACGGCACCACCGTCTCAAATTATATATAGAGGATAATGTTGATCGTCTTATAATCTTATCGTTGTTGCTCATTGTTAGGTGTCATCGGTATCTCCTTAAATCAAATTTTATGACATTAGGCTTAATTTTATTGACTTTTCTCGATTTAGTTTTTTGGCCCATCTAAATAATTTGTTTTTAACTCGACTGTCACTATCTTCGCAATAAGGAAAAGTGTATCGTCCCTCGGAGGTTTTATCCCGAAATTCCCCAATCCGTTCTTTTTCTGGACTGTTGATTTTATAAATGATAATTATATTGATGATGAGTCGCTTGTTTTGACTGAAGGAACCCGCTTTATTTTGGCAGGATCTTTAAGTTAGTGTTGCCCCAAAAGTCCCCAAAATAGGGAATTAATGACCTAAAAAGGCCTTGATTTAATCTATGCTTTATTTCTTTCATTGTATAACGACAATTAGCCATATATTTTATTTGGGTAAATTCCGATAGACAATGGAATAAATAAAGTATAAACCAAATTAAGGCCTTTGGACGTATTTTTTTTGCCAATACCCTAAGTTTTTTTTCTATTAAGTAAAATGATTAACTGTTAATTTTCCAGTTAAATATAGGTTTGTAAAATTATTGAAAAATCCAATTATGCATAAATACTGCCTATACTTTCCACTGTGTAAAGAAAGTCTTTGACACTGTCATCTGTGTGACGGAGAAAAGTCAGCTCTGTAATGTTTCCATTGCTCTATATGTTACTCTTATGTACGTTTATCTATTTATTTATTATATATCCCGTGTTCCTTATTCAGTTTATTTTCAATAAATATTTTATTTCCTTTTGGCTTTTTAATATTCTCCTGCACACTATCCTTTTTCTATATAGCCGTTATATATTCTTATTGCACTCTTTTATTTAATACTAGCTTCTGCCCGCGACTCCTTCCGCGTGGAACTCGTTTGTATTCCTTCCCCGGGACTTGAAACTATCTCTATACCAAATTTCAGCGGTTTATGGCTGGTTGAGAGGTAACAGACATACAGACAGGCAGACAGACACACTTTCGCATTTATAATATTAGTATGGATTAATTTATTATTAAATTTGGAACTACTGAATGCCTTTGAGGGTAATAATTACTTTGAATCAACATTATAAGGTTGCGTATCCACTAGAGCTGTGCGATGTAGCGACGTAATAGAATTGCTAGTTGAGATAACATATCTGTTCCTATTGGTGGTTATTTTCCTCGCCACTCCGCTAGCTCTTGTGGACTCACCCTAAGTGTAGTGAAAAAGACAAAAATAATCTTAACCTAGATTCCTTTACTGACAAGCCAGCCATCCCCGGTTCTAATCCTGATAAGGGCAAATATTTGTGTGATGAGCCTTAAACATTAAAGAAAAAATCTGCGAGTACTTTGGCACTCTTTGGGGGAGGCCTATGTCCAGCAGTAGACGTCTTTCGGCTGATATGATGAGGCCTCAAGAAATCTTTTACATGTCAGATTTTTACATGTCGGGTTTTTACAAGTCAGATTTTTACATGGCGATTGCCTCAGTAGCAGTAGGAGTGTTATGTTTACGGGCGTGTGTATGTATGTATGTGGACAAAAAAATTCTGTTTCACGGGCTGCAGTCCGAACGGCTTGATGGTATTTGACATATGATATGTCATTGGATTTCTCATAATAGTGAGAGTGACATTGGCTATAATATAATATATTACTAGCAGTTGGGTTTTTTATTTTACATTTTCTTTACTGATAGATTTACAATGACTAGAAATTAAAGCCCTAACAATAATAAAACAAATACCTGAGCATCTATATGCTCAATGTAATCTGGAGACTATGCTATTGCTATCATAGTCTCCAGATTACAATACAATAAACCTAGCTTTAAGGGGCTCCACGCGCTTATTGACTAGTTTTGAGTTGATATTCGTCCGTCAATACTATAGATATATTTATGGCACAAACGCTTATCGGTTCTTCAATCCTTTATCCACATTTGCACGAGTTTTTTTTTATATGATTGATTCAAACATTGTCCAAAAAAGCTCTTTTATCGATATTAGTATTTTTTTAGACACTTTTATATATGAAATCTTCATATAGGTAACTTATTCCTTATTGACGTCTCCAAGAACCCACGAGGTATTTTTATTTTAACTAATAATAAAATTTACTTCAGAAACTGGTTTTTTGGCCAAAAAATGCCAATGTTTGGTGCCATATATTTCGAAAACTGAGAGTTTTAAAGTAAATATGGGATACTATTTCGGTAAACCTCGGGTGTTGTTAATACGATACACCATAAAAAACACGAAAACACGGACATTTACAGATCGATGGTCATTGGGAGCTAGGAGCCCCTTAACATATTTGTTAACGCCGACGCCTCGGTCCACAAGAGAGAGCGGCAGCGATGCGCCATACGAGTAAGAAAGAGATAGAGAGTACAGGGTTGTGTTAGAACTTGTTACTATTTTTAAGACCTCAAGTTGTACACACAAAGCAATTAATAAATGAAATGAAATGAGACTGGAGCGCAATCCCGCTGGCGCACCAAGTCGGGGCCGGGCCTTGAGGCAAGGCGCTTGGTGTGGAGTAGGTATAATACGTCTATAGAATACCGAGGTTTCATGCAGCGCCAACGATAGCGCGTGCTTTAGAAGGAACCGGTAACTTTCGACATTTGTAATAAACCCTTTTGACAAAAGAATATCAGTAAACAAATGATGCGTTTAAGTTAGTCGATGGCTGTGTCGCCTCCGCCTGAAAACGATTAATACCCAAAAGCAAAAGAACATATGAGTGCCACTTTAAACTCGCGCTTTGCACACATATTGAAAAGAAGATAACTTTTAACGGGTAGCCGGGAAAACCGTGTCAAAACGTCAGAAATATAAATCAATCGCGTTTGACCAGTGTGAAGTAAGTTTTAAGCGCAATTGTAAAGCGCAAATCTAAATCTTAAGTAATCCTTTCAATACATGTATGGCAGTAAAATTCTTTACTATATGGGTCGATCAAGTTTTTCTGGATATTACCCGGTTCCGGTAAGCCAAGAGACAATAATGACAGTTTCTTAGAAAAGGAGTTAACGTACAGTCCAATAAACTGCGTCCCCGTTTCTTTCTCTCTATTTTTATACATGAATCAAAAAGAGTCAGACATAGTGGACACGGATTATGGGGTCGTACAATGGCCGGTCCCGTTTTAAAGAGTCTTCAAGCAGTCGTAAGCGGAGCACCGAGCAACAACAGCTGATTGAGCCATTTACTCTTTCGTGACGTAGCGTTGTATTCGCAGATCGTGTGGGACGCGGCGAATAAGCGCTGGCAGAACCTGGACTCGGACGGCGACGAGACCACGTCCGCCCCTCCGCCGCCGCCCAAGACCGCCGACATACCGCACTTGCAGTCAGTACCTTTGCATTTTATGTTAGCCTAGTACCTGTCTCACCGCCTGGCAAGGGCAACTCCAAGAGTCCCTTGGATCACACGCACGAATAGCGGCCGACGGGGAGTTTTAAGGGGTAGAAACACCACATAACCCAGGCTTCCCCCGATAACCGAGTATCTGGTTTTCTCCACGGAATAAAGGCAAAGTGCAGTCGGATTCATAAATGTGCTTAAGTCCCCAAAAGTACATCCCTTTAAGTGTACGGCCCGAGTGCCCGCGCCGCTGTGAGCGGGGCGTGCAGCGTGCATATAAGACGAATGCAATTTATATGGACGCGCCACGGCCCGCTCGTAGCGGAGCGTGCACTCAGGATCAAGTAAAGCTAAACGTAAAGAACCACGGGCAACTTTGTATTGACGCTGGTCCTAAATCCAACAGGACGCAAAGTTAAGCCATGAAATAGGTCTTTAAAAATCTACTTCATTTCGTTCTATGGGCTCCAAGTCGAATTCCAGAACTGAGATATTCATATTTATAAAACGGGTTCATTTTAGAGAATACAGATCATTCATTATTAGAAGAGATACTCAAGTGTGTGAAATAAGTAATTTTTGTAGTTATTAATGGATTTTCTTTGCTTTATTTATAGTTTTTATATAAGAATACAATAACAATAATTAAGTCACTTAGTTGACCTGCGGGATGATTAAATACGGATTTAGGTGTATTCTCAAATGAAACCCGTTTTCTCATAGACCAATTAAACCATCTGACTAAAGTATCTCAGTTATGCAATAGAATTCAATTTCTTGCCCATAGACGTAATAAAGTAGATAAGCAGACCTTTATAATGACCTAACTCTCAGCTCTGTTGGTTCTTGGTCCATTTTGACGCATGGTCCGATCCTTTCGTTCCGTGAATATTAATTTAGCCGTCTGTTTTCAGTGCGTCGTCGCCGCTGCAGGCCCCAGTGGCCGGCCTGCCGCCCGCCGCGCCCGTGTCCAACATATTCAAAATGCAGAAGGGCAGACGTGAGTGTTGTTATAGCTTTGGTCTACTAATATAAAATTATAGTCAATATTAGTATTTGTAACCAAATTATATTTTTGTTTTTAATTTTTCATTGAGACAACTGAGCATAGACAATAGGTACTAGAGTTAATATAAAAACATAGAGAAAATCAGGTTATATATACACAGTCGTACACATCCTCCCCCTTTTTCCAAAGGGACAACTTTTCTTAAGGGGCGACGTAACGTCCCTGCGGCAGTCCTTATGTCAACCACTTAGCACTCCATCTCGGCCTGGGAATGTACGTGAAACTATGCCTCGTGGCAATGAGGACAGGGTCTCCGATCGAAATGGTTGGAGTCGGGAGACCTCTGACACGGCGCGGGGCAAGGGTTGGCAAGTATTCAATTATCCAGCGTCGCCAGAAATGATCTGCAAGCCTAAGAGCTCTGCGCCATCCGCTCCTGCTGCAGAGGTCTGAATCCGTGAGCTGGGCTGGTATCGGTCGACCAGAGGAGGATCCCAGTAGTAGGTGACTTGGTGTTAAGGCCTCAGGGTCAGAAGAATCGGGCGACACATGTGTGAGCGGACGCGCGTTTACGAGTGCTTCTGCTTCGGCCAAGACTGTGGCAAGCACTTCGTCGGTCGGAGCTCTTTCTCGGAGGGTGACCTTTAATGCTGATTTGACACGTTTTACTAAGCGCTCCCAGGCTCCTCCCATAAACGGTGCGGAGGGGGGAATGAACACCCATTCAATTTTCTCATTAGCGGCATAGTCGGTGACAGCTTCATTATAAAGTGCACGCAACTGTCGGTTGGCGCCGATGACAGCAGTTCCATTATCGGAGTATATCTGACTCGGTGTCCCTCTTTTGGCGATAAATCGGCGAAGGCACATAATAGCAGCATCGGCAGACAGGCTGTGAACCACTTCAAGGTGTAATGCCCGCGAGGTCAGGCAAGTGAATAATGCGACCCACCTCTTCTCTCGTCTACGGCTAATTTTGACTTGAAGGGGGCCAAAGTAATCGACGCCAGTGAATGTGAAGGCGCGATGATGGTGTGCGAGTCGGGCTCTTGGTAAATCTCCCATAGGCGGTTGCAGTGGTCTTCCACGCAATAACTTGCACAGCTGACATTTATGTACAAGTGATCTTACACTATTTCTTATACCCAGTACCCAATATTGCTGGCGTAGCTCATTTATAACGGTTTCGGAGTAAGCATGGGCGAACTTCTTATGATAGTGTGTGATCAGCAGGCGTACAGCAGGGTCCTTACCGTCGAGCAGAATAGGGCAGATGGTTTGACTAGGAACGCCTTCAACAGCAGATGTGCGCCCCTTTAGATACAGCAAACCATCTTGGTTTATAGCCGGTGACAGTTTTGCCAGACGACTTTTCGGTGATATGGTTCGGCCACGTAGTAGGCATTGCAATTCGTCGTTGAACGTGTTCTTTTGACTATGACGAAGTACATGGGTTTCTGCCAATTCCAATGCTTGAACATTAAGTGGCCGCAGGGTAGTCTGAGATGTGACCGCCGAAGGGTTATATTGGGGGAGGATAAAGTTCCCAGAATTTCCCCGGACCCTCGTGATACATGCGGCAATGGGTAATGGGCAATGAACTGATGAGCTCTAGCAGTTGCCCTTACTAATTTTGACCAGGAACTACAATGTGTTGGGTTTGCAACTACAGCTACGGGCAACTCGTTTACTTCATTGTAGTGGCAGGCAACATTATTAAGTGGTGGCGATGAAGTCGAAGATGGTTTTAAGCGTGTAGGCGATGACTTGATGATGCGTGCTGATGGTTTTAACTCTATTTGTTCAAGTGGTCCAACGGTGCCGCTATTTGCTGGATTAGACGGCCAATCACTTGGGTCAGTGAGCAAAAAATCTGGGCCGGATATCCAGCGTGACTCTACACTAAATGTGCTAGGTTTTATACGCGTAGCGTCTTCAGCAACGTTAAGATCCGTGGGAACCCAGCGCCATTCGGCCACAGCGCTGTTTTCCAAGATTTCGCCTACTCGATTTGCCACAAAAGGCTTATATCTGCGAGCGTCACTTCGCAACCAACCCAATATTGACATCGAATCAGTCCAAAAGTATCGTCGGCTGGGTTTAGCACGGTGAGACTCGCAAATAAATGTGGCAAGGCGAGTACCTATCAAACAGCCTTGAAGTTTTAACCTTGGAATAGACGCCGGTTTGAACGGTGATACGCGTATTTTGCTGGCAATAAGTGCTATACATGAACATATCGCCAGTATGCGACAGCGGTATACGCCAACTCGCTTGCATCGCAGAATACGTGCAGTTCCCGTTCTACCACTTCCTCGGTACTCATATTATACCCGCGAGGTATCCGTATGTCTGAAATGGACTTTAGGGTTTCGAACCATTCGTGCCACGCCTTGCGATCATCCTCACAAAGCTGTTCATCCCATTCTAACCCCTTTCGCCACAAAATTTGAAAGAGTATCCGACCTTTTACTACAATCGGTGATAATATCCCTAAAGGATCATAGATGCTCATGACTTGTGTAAGAGCTTGGCGCTTGGTTAAAGGAGAAAGACTCATGTGTCTTTCGAAAGGCCAGAGTTAAATGTCAACTCGTCACGAAAAGGTTGCCAAATGAGACCCAAAGTTCGAGAAACGGCATCCTTACACAAATCCACGTCCTGTGTTTTATTGTTGACAGCGTCTGATAGCAAATCGTCGGACAACGAGGCTACAGCTTCTGGCTCGTTTGTAGTCCAGTCGCGCATTTCAAACCCGCCACGCTTATAAATGGTTACCACTTCAGTGGCTAGACGATTTGCTTTCTCCATGTTGTCGACACTGCTGATAAAATGTATGTATCGCTTTTAATAACCGTCACGGTCTCGGGAAACTCTTCTCGAAACTCTGAGGCGTTTAGGTTGGTGATATAAATTGCAGTCGTGGGACTTGAACAGGCACCAAAGATCATTGAGCTCATGCGAAAGGTCTTAATAGGGCCGGACGGATCGTCGCGCCACAAGAATCGTTGGGCGTCCCTGTCCTGATGTATTATTTTTATTTGTGGGAACATTTGCTTAATGTCAGCTGATAGGGCGATCCGTCCTTCCCTAAAACGCATCAAAATACTGAGCTGGTTTTGTAAAAGATCAGGCCCTGGAAGTAACATCGAATTCAGAGACACTCCCCGGGACCGAGCTGCTGCGTCATGAACTATGCGAAGTTTTGCGGGTTTATTAGGATTTATCACCCCAAAATGTGGTAAATACCAACATATACCTATAGGTTCCACCCCTGTACATTCTTCAGCGTAACCTTTATCCAATGTGTCCTGAATATTTTTTCGGTACCGCTCAGCATAGTCGGGTTCCTTTGACATCTTGTTTTCCAAACTTTTGAACCTCGACAATGCTAAAGGGTAACTTTCAGGCGCGGTTAGTTGATCTGCTTTCCAAAGTAACCCTACTTCAAAACGGCCGGAAGGAAGTCGACGAGCGGTGCGACCTAAAATATCTTGCGCACGTTGATCATCGGTACTACGTCCCTCATGCTTTGTGATACCGATCGCATCTAATTTGTATTGAGCTTTTATAAGCTCTTCGAGCTCATACCTCGGATTGTCAGTCTCGATCGAAAAGGCGTGATACAATGAGTCAATTGGCTTAGTTCTACTACTGGCAAATCCAAAAAGAACCCAACCTAGTGCCGTTTGAATTGCTACAGGTTGCGACTTTGTGCCTTTCCTGATGGCGATCGCAACCGACAAATGCCAATTATCAATCCCTATTATTAACGTAGGAATAGCATTGTCGTAACACAATTCAGCGCATAAGTCTGTTAGGTACGGATACTGCCGAAAATCATCTGACTTGACTGACTGCTTGCATGCTAGTCCTAAGTTTTTAATTGAACGAGCTCTATGTACTAAAAATGTTTGACTAGTGTGCCTGCCTTTAATCTTAAAATCGACGTATTGCACTGCCGTTTCTCGATGTAAACCACCTACACAATCAAGGTGAATTTGCCCTTCAGGTCCTCGCACGCCGATACGAGAGCAGATGTCTAAATCTATGAATGATGACGTCGACCCATCGTCCAAGAGAGCAAACGTGTCAACACTTCCTGCTGGCCCGGAGACTGTAACTGCGACTATCTTCAAGAGTGGCCGAGACGTAGGGTTCACGTTGATTGGGTTGTTGGTGGTGTGAGCGGTAACGTCCCTTGCGGGATTTGTGCCGCTTGAGCTAATTTCACTTGTCATTAATGAAGGTGTGGCTAGTGCGCAATTTGCGTGTTCATTTTTGCGATCAGATGTTATGGGAAGGAAGTTTGGGTTGTGTAACAAAGTGTGATGCTTGCGACGACAATCATTTATTTCGCACTTATTTTTATTTTTGTTACACAACCTAAAACTATGCGAACCTCTTTGTAAACATCTATAACATATTTTATTTTCTTTAATGAAACTCCACCTATCATCAACTGTCATTGCCTTGAACGTGTCACATAATGACAAGTCATGACTTTGTTTACAAAGTGCACACACAATGCTTTGATATTTTTTCATGTTTTTAGATTTATTACCTGTATCAGAATGCTTACGTAGCCCTGGTTCTGATTCCGATGTAGCGTGCGTGCGTTCTCGCTGCACGTGCGGGGCATCGGCTGGCGAATCGAACTTTATGTGTAGATCCACTTCTCGCGACAAAAATTGGGATAATAACTCTACTTTCGCACTGCTAGACGGCGCCGCGGCGGAAGCCTGTGCTGCGGCGTAGTCTAGCCATCGTGTGCGTAATAGCGGGTGAAGTTTGTTGATAAGTGCGCTAAATAATTCCGGTGAACGTAAATAGTCTGTTTCGTTCAACAGCTTGACTACTTCAACGCAGTTACATACACGAGCGGCAAACGTTGCTAGATCTTTAAGGTCGCCTGTGATTCTGGGCAGGGCGCGAATCGCTGAAACTTCCCGCAACACTATCTGCTCTGGCCGTCCAAAACGCCTGTCCAACTCTGCTATTATGATGTCAGGTTCTGGCGATGTGGCGAGGAGCATGTAGACCGCGTCACGCGCGGCCCCTGTTAAGGCTGCACTCAATCGAGCTACATTTTCTGCTGCTGAGAATGTTTTTTTCGAATCGTATGACCTTTTAAAAACGAGCCAGTCCATAGGGGACTTGCCGTCATAGTTTGGAAGATGTATCCTATACTTATTGCGTTTATTAGATTCCTTTGTTTACCAAACTTTGAAATGTGTTTACTAATCGAGACACACATTATCCACGCCGTCATGACAGCAGAAATTGACTGGAGTAGTACAATCGTAATCGGTCGCCTCGTAGATGTCTCGACAATTATTGGGCCGGGACGTCGTTGGCAGTTCCGCTGCTGATAACGATGGTATGTTCATCGTGTCATTCCTGTCGATATTTAAGCTCGGTGAAGGAATCTGTAAATAGTTGGCAGTGTTAGTAAGCCTAGGCTGAGGGATATTATTTGTATTTAACTCACCTGTCCCTGAGCCGGCACTTAGGTTGCCGATTTATAACTAGAAGGCAACATATTAAAGGTGTCATTGCAAATTTCAGGCATGCCTGCATGGCTGGCTGTAGATTGTATCCATTCTTTGACACTATTTCGCGTCCTACTACTACCGAACTAACCGAACCATGTTTACTAGACGCGAGCTCAGCCTGATATTCCAGCTCGGCCGTCCTCCGCTCGAGCTCCACTTTCCTGGCAGCGAACTCCAACTCCAATTGTGCGAGGTGACGGGCGTGCTGTGCCTCTGCTGCGAGTTTCCTCGCAGTAACCATCGCCGAGGAGCTGCTCGTGCGCGATGCTGTCGAGCGTGCGTGTGAGGGGCCGGCCACGGGCGCGGCAGCGGCGGGATCAGTTTCATGTTCCCGCGACGTCGCTGCTTCGCTCTCACCGGGGCCTTGAGCTATTTGAACGTTTCTTGAAACATTACCTGAAGGGGTTTCCTGATTATCGGTAGCCGATTGTACTAGTTTTGTTTGGCTACGTGTGACAACCATTTTTAAGACTTAATAATATATACACTGCACTGTATTACACTGGTTTTACTTGTTATAATTAGAGAAGGACCATTATTTGGTCTACTAATATAAAATTATAGCCAATATTAGTATTTGTAACCAAATTAATTTTTGTTTTTAATTTTTCATTGAGACAACTGAGCATAGACAATAGGTACTAGAAATAATATAAAAACATAGAGAAAATCAGGTTATATATACACAGTCGTGCACAATAGCTATACACTGCGAGATAGGGAAGATGCAATATTTTCATTTGAAAGTGTTGTATGTAGAATAATAGACCAGGAAAGTATTCAGAAATTAAAATAATATGATTTGTAGTCGAAGATTCTTGTTTCAAACTGACAATTTAAACTTTTGCGCGGCTCTACAGTTCCTGTGACGTCACTCATATGTGTCGCTCGCCATATTTGCTTGTCCGCAGTTTGTCCCTAGTCATAGAGTTACCTAAGTTTTGACATTTGTAATTTTGTTGAATAATCAAATCTAAGCATTATGACACTTAATAAAATAACCAATAATGTTGTATTTTCTTGAAAAAGGATTAAGAATGTATTAAAATGGAGAAAAAATCAAAGCAAGAGGTTAAATAATCACAAAGTTTAAGTGTCCAAAGTTTTAAGAGGGGGTGTGTTATGTCCCTTTTCCGCAAAACGCACCTTCATATGAAACTATTGTCATTTACTAATACGCTCGCAGATTGTGACGTTTTCTCTCTCTAACAAGCAATATTAAAACGGTTGTAGTTTCGTAATTCTTTGTGATATCAGAATGGGATTTCCGTCACTAGGCATATTATTTTGCCTTCTTTCTTTTGGAGTAATAAGAAATTTAGAGTTTACACCCGTACCTTTGAACCTAATAATTACAAATGGATACTTTGTCTTAGTCTGTGAGCTAATACTAGTGAGTACTAATATTGTTCGCAGACATAAAGAAGTCGTACGTGGACGTGTTCAACCCGAGCGGCGCGCCGACTCGGCCGCTGCCGCCCGCGGCCGAAGTGCTGGGCCCAGCGTTGGGAGCGCCGCCGCAGCAGTACATGATGCCGCAATTGGTGGCCAATGTAGGTCACGTTGCTCACATATGGGCATTTTTAAAAATTAGTGTACCCAATAAGCGTGAGTTGTTAAATAAAAAATCAGTCAGTGTCAGTTTTATGACGACAATTAAGAAACGGAATGGGATCTGTTTCACAAAAGGTCGGCCACATTAAATAATGTCAACTATACGTGCAGTACTAGGAAGAATCGCGCTAGCCCTGACGGACCGAGTCTACGGCTCGGCCAGGCTCGAAGGCAACTTACGATTACAGATTGATCAACGTTAAATATGGCGCCGGCAGCTGTCCAATCATAGAAACTTGTCAAACTTTCCATATATTTGGATTTGAACGGACACCGCTTACGCGGTTTGGTGCGACCCACCCTAAGGCTGCGTTCACACGGCATTTTTGCAGTATACATCTTAACGTATCCATAGTGGCACATACAAAATGTTGTTTATACGTTTAAATGAATACTCACCGGACTTATTAAGCAAACCGAATACGTGCAGAAAACGTGCAGGACAATTATGCCGTGTGTACCCAGCCTAAGCCTAAGCTTAGGCTGGGTACACACGGCATTGTCAAATAAACTCAAAAAAAACGTGCAGGACAATGCCGTGTGAACGAAGCCTAACTCATCGCTCTGCTGAGTGTACCGGTATCATGAGGAAGCAAAATACAAGTCAAGTGATTACTTTATTAACATTTGTTTCTCTTTAACACGCTATCAGGAGGCAGATACCTTAAATGGCTACTGACAGGTATCCGCTACACCTTTTTGTATCAAGTATAGTCCGCACGCTCGTAACCTCTAGCCACCCACTTGAAATATTACCAAAGAAATGTGAATCGACTGCAATAGGAAATGGAGTAGATTTCATTTTGATTTAAACACATACAAAACAAAAGCAACCCTATTCCAATTCGGAATGATATAAATTCCATTGAAGAGGACCTTTTAAAACATCTTTGGGTGGCTTGAGGTCGAAGGCCCGGCCACAATAGACGCGTAAACGTAGACACGAGCGCTCCGCTGAGTTATTATGTATGAACCCTCATAAGACATGCCACACCGCTTGCATGACGCGTACAGTCAGCGTCATATAGTAAGTGGGGGTTTACGCGGATTGCCTAGAACGCAAAATGACTAGTGTGTTGTTTTGCCCACATTGCAGTTTGACCACCGAGCAAGTTTAAATGCCTACATCATTTTCGTCGTTTTATCTTTACGTTAGCGATGTCGACGATGTCGACGGAGCCCCGCGGTGCGGGGCTTCTATTTCTGGTCTGTTTGCCCTTCGGGCATCTGAAGAAACCTAACGAACCTAACCTACCTATGAGTGGTCATTTTGCGTTTTAGGCACAATGCTCGGTGGTCAAACTGCAATGTAGGCAAAACAACACACTAGTCATTTCGCGTTCTATGCAATCCGAGATCATCCGGTAGTAGCAGCCAAATATTTCGGTACACGTCTTTATTACTGTAAGAATAAGGGTGTGTTACGGAATATTTGGCTACTCTGGCTGCTACTGACTATATGACGCTGACTGTACACGCGTACGCCCCGCCCCGCAAGCGATATGGCATGTCTTATGAGAATTCATACTTTACAATGCTTGTCTACGCTTACGAATCCGGCATGCCCTATGCTTCTACTATTAACTTATATAGAGTGGCACAATTCTTCATACCATTTCTTCTACCATGTAGTCTTTTTTAAGAGTCCGCAGTAAGCTCGACCGGATTTCACCTTCCCATACAAACGGAGTTTCGTTCTCATTTTAAAACTACGTATTGGATTGTGACGAAACTTTGCATATACAATGACATGAGGTATATCTATGTCTGTAATTAGTTTATATGGTTCCAGTTTATAAAACAAACGAAATACAGCAAAAACAAGTTTTGTATGAAACACTTAAATTCGCTGTATTTTTTTTACTTTGGTATCTGAAGCTACATAAACTAATTACAGACCTGGATATAGCATAATGTCATTGTAAATGCAAAGTTTCGTTACAATCCAACACGTAGTTTTAAAATGAGAGCGTAACTACGTTTGTATGGAGAATCGAGCTTACTTCGGACTCTTAATTGCTGTTTACAACTTGCCACCGTTCGCCCACAGACCTACGACTCGCCGCAACCCGACGAAGCATACAACAGCGGTTACTGAGGTGCCGATCCGATCTCTCCTCGCAACACGGTCACACTAGATAGCAACCGGTAGCATTCCGTCTCATAGCTGACTCACTTTTGAAAGCCGCGTACATCAGGACAGGTTTTGACGTCATCGTCACAACGAATATATACGTTATAACTGATATGTAATAAATGTCATGGCGGTTATATACGTCAGACCCGATATTAAATATACATTATGGCGGATATAAACGTCACGGCGGATATATCTGTAATGCGTTACCTGTGTGCTTTATCTCAATGTAAAGTGATATATACGGTCATGATGGTTTTAAGTAAAGTTCATAATATAATAAACCAGTCAGACAATACATTTGATATACAGTTAACATTATACTTATAACTTAACATACTTAGTGATTGGCAGCTGTATTAAGTAAATACGTGAGGAGTTTGAGTCTTTGATAACTATTATAAGTAGTAATTTGTAACTTATAAGCTATCCCTATTAAATTTCATGACAGGTGTCTTAGTACTTATAAAATGGGCCAATCAACTGTTTCTGTAGCTCGATGCCATGGTTACGTCTCTTGGAAGACTTTAAAATTATAATTACACAATTGACAACATGTGTTATATGTTAATTCCATTTTATGGCGGTTCATCTCATAAGCATGATAAGAGTCTATTTAATAATATTTTTACAAAGAAACTCTGTCACTATTGTCTCCTGAGGACAGAATTACAACAAGAACAAGTTGACCGACCCCGATATAGTTTTCACAACTTCTACATTAGATATTATAAAAAATTCGTCATGTGATTATTGTCTTCTATAATAGTGCCTACATATTTATGACCACATTGTCCGTACTAAGGCTCAAACTCCAGCTAAGACTTAAATGTTACCATTTGCATAATTCTCGAAATAAATATCCTAGCAATACGAAGCAATATCTATTAAAATAATATATAAACTGTAGTTTACGAGTGCAATATATATGCAAGCTGTCTAAAAGTGGTGTCATGTACGAATATGTGTTTAAAGGCCCCACACTCGCACATTCGTATCGCGGTGAGAACCTTGGCTCTCCACATTCACAATTGTCACAATTGTTCGCGTTCACAGGCTCTTAAGTTCTCTTCACATTCGCGCCGCGATTCACGCCCGCGCGTGCGCAACTAGCGCGCGAATGTGGAGGTGCCTTTAACATGCTTGACACCGACGTGTCAAAGCAAAACACAGCTTCGTACACCTCTGGTGGATATTCGATCTTATACGCAGAGGTGTGATTTCCAAGCGTAAGCAATTTCATGTACTCTGGACAGTGTTGTTTTGCTATAGTTGATGTAATAGAGCTGGTGTAATAGTTGTTTTTTATTCGGCTCGGCGATTGCACAACTTGCTACGCATATTTAAATCGAAATAAATACTACCTATATTTACCACCAAGTACAGTCAGCATCAAAAGTAACTGCGCAATCGAAGGCTTCAAAAGCCCTCATTCCCTTCTAATAAAGACTTTGACATCTTCGTTTGCGTAGTTACTTTTGATGCTGACTGTACAACAGACAACTAAATTTCATTTTTCAAGCCTATTTTTATAATTTTTGACATGATATTTGCAATGTTATGTGGATTTTATTTAATTGTCTACTTACCGTTTATATATATATATATATATATATATTTAAAGATGCGTGGTTATCATGCGATTACTGGCCATGCTAATGCATGGTCAGTAATGCGTTTTTGATGACGTGAACATGGTTAATTCAATTTTATAACTTGAAATTATGTATATAAAGTATTTATTATTAGAATGATATAATTAGCTATATTTTTGTTTTCTCCGCCTCCTATTTAAAGGAACCACCTCCCCTTTAATGGAATGTTTTAAACAGAAACAGTTAATTCTAATTACACATGCAATTTTTCTTGTATGGTGCCGGCTAGAGAATATAAAGACACTATTTTAAAAGCGTTAAGATATTTTAATGAAAGCTATAAAACAGAATGCGTAAAATCTGTGTAACCAGGTTTAGTTTCCGAAAACGCATTAAGTTATCTTGTATCCAAGGCCCATTATGTTTACATAAAGGCGGGATTCCACCGGTGTGCGGTACAAGCATTTTTGTACTGAATATGCTTGTGCCGCACAGTGCCGGACACCCGTGGAATCCTGCCTTAAGTAAAGCACCATCGGCACGTTTGTTCAATAGACGCATATAGACGAATACAGGCTCTATTCGAAGTAGTATAGGACAAAGGAATGACGTAGAAATATGTAAGACCAGTATATAATAAATGGACTCCGTTTATGGACAAACGTGTCAAACATATAGAGCGTTTATGTGACCTGAGTGCACGCTCCGCTACGAGGGGGCCGTGGCGCGTCCATGTAGATTGCATTTGTTTGATATGCACGCTGCACGCCCCGCTCACGGCGGCGCGGGCACTCGGGCCGTACACTTGGTGTGCGGTGTTCACACAGGCTTCGCGCGTCGTCCATGAACGAGGCCACAGTATCGCGGTCGGTTAAGGGTGATTATCCACGGTGTGCGCAGATGTGTTCTCATGTTTAACAGCTACGTGGAAGATATATGAAAACACAGCACGTTTTTAGTGGACCTAAGAGGTTGGCACTTACGTTTTCGCCTTGATGTATTTATGTATGTAAGTTCGCGTAACGCTGACCATGCAATATTTTTATTGGTGAAATGTAAATCATGAATTTTAGTTTTATATAAAAAGTAAAGACATGCAACTTTATTATTACATTAGAATGTGATTATATTGTACATTGGAGCTTACGAGTGTCACTTTATAATTTTAGTGTTATTTATATTTGTTAAGCCAGATTTATACTTGCCTGACGTGTTGCTCTCTGACGTCCGGTGAGTGCGATTCTGACGCACTAAAAGTATGAAACCGAAATCCTGTCACGCCACGACGCGGCAGACAAGTATGAATGTGGCTTTATAAAGAAGTTAATATTTTTTGGCGTTCAGCTAATTGTTTACAGTTCCAATATTATAATATTTTTTGTGTAAAATTGTAATTATGTTAAATTAATAAAAGGCGTGGTTGGTTCGCGTATTGTTTCAATTTGTTAAAAGCGTTTTCTTATCTGTACGTGAAATAATAACCTCTTTTCTCCCTATACGTAGTGTATCGACATTGGCTGGGGCTAGACATGGAAAACTGGAACTATGAAGTAGAATAGGTACATACCTACTGTATTACGCGTAAATAAATTATTTCTTATATTATTTGTTGTGGTCACTATCATGATTTGATGAAGTATTTTTGCTTTTTTCTGTAGTATTTAGTAGGAACGAAACTTGAGTAAACTCCGTCAGCCAACGTAGGTATGACAATGCCTTTTAAGACGTATTTTTCAAACATTTACTTAAAGTAAAAATAAAATATTGAATGCCCATTAATGTAAAAGAACAATAACAAATGTCCATTATTCATTTATTTCCCACTGCTGGGAGTGGGACGTATATAGCTTGATGATGATGATGAAACCGCACTGGTTGTGGAATATCCACACTTTTGAAGGAACTTATTGCAAATAAACCTATGAATTGCGAAGATGGTTTATGTGCAGTAGACGAATAATCCTTATTACTTGCTGACTTTCAATAATCAGAGTAATGATTTACATGCAAGAAATATAACTAGCACTTCTTAAATGGTTCAATAACTTTAAACTAGCCGTGTCTACACGAGACGCATACTCGACCGCGCGCCTCGCCACGCATATAGTAAGCGCGCACGCTGTGGCGAGGCGTGGCTCGCCGAGGCACGTCTACACTGAGCGCGCACGCTGTGGTGAGGCGCGGCTCGCCGAAGCACGGCAACACAGAGCGCGTATGCTAGGGCGAGGCGTGGCACGCCGAGGCACGTCTACACTGAGCGCGCACTCAGTGGTGAGGCGCGGCTCGCCGAGGCACGGCAACACAGAGCGCGTATGCTAGGGCGAGGCGTGGCTCGCCGAGGCACGTCTACACTGAGCGCGCACGCAGTGGTGAGGCGCGGCTCGCCGAGGCACGGCAACACAGAGCGCGTATGCTAGGGCGAGGCGTGGCTCGCCGAGGCACGTCTACACTGAGCGCGCACGCTTCCAAGGGTGTGAGAATACGCCCACGATCCGATATTCAAGTATTCAAGTCCAAAATCACAAGGCAAGTGAATAAAACCGAAGTAAAATACAAATAACTGTCTCAACCATATTTCTCATATAAAACGAATATTCACGTCTAGCTAAATGTGTTCTTATGGGAAATCCACATTCACAACTAGTGGTATTATTTTAAGACCGCCTTCGTTACGTACGAGTTGCAGAGTTATGTTCTGAATACCAAATTTTAAGTTAGGTTGCGGCATCGCCTGGGCTTTATTCTCTGTTTCCGATTGCCGCCTCATACTGTCTTGGCTGTCAGCATCATCTAGTTCCGTATCTCGCAATGTTTTCGGTGCTACATTGCTCGCTGTTTCGGTACTATTTTTTTTCGCATCTGATTGGACGGTGACGGACGCGGTAATCACTGCTGCAATGTATGCGGTCAAGATAACAGCACTGACTATCAATAGTATTTTCCCCATTTTGTCACGAATGATTTATTAAGTTGTAAGTATATAAATTGTACTCTTTGGCTGTAATTTTATGTATCTATATTTTGTGATTCACATTTTTGTAAGCCACATTGAAATGCTGTATTACGTATTTTTATTTTTGGCAATTGACACGAAGACCAAACGAATACAATCTGCCAGAATAACGCAAAGACTACATTATACGAATAACGTCAATCAGGCATAAAATTGAATCCGAAAAGGTACCTAATACAAATTAGGCCGTAATAGGTATACCTACGGGCAGGCGCACACTAACGGAAATTATCGCCGAGGCGTCCCGTCCTCAAGCATGCCGAGCTGTGCTTGGGAATGCTGGCATCCCTCAGGCGTTCTCAGGCATACCAAGGCGTCTTAGACATGCCGAGGCGTATTTGGGCATGCCAGGTGACAACCTGGCCCCTATAAGGCCCGGCGCACATTATCGGCACGGCACAGCTCGGTAGCCTCGACATACCAAAGGACGCTTCGGCAGTCTTCGTGTTGCTTCGGAAGCGTAGCTACCCTACCCTACTACCTAGTCATGAAGTTAGCCAATAGCTTGAAAAATCGCCTTCATCTAGGCCACATTCACACAAGGAAGAGTCCCGTATCCTTAATTAACCTAGGAAGATGGACAGAGGACAGAAAAATTCCCGGTCGCATGCGCATGATTTAAGATGTTGCTTTCTTGCTTGGGCAAGAAGTATGGTTTCGAATAATTAAATTGGTTTAATTTTGCGAAACCAAACTTTATGTGAAATTAGTGAGAATTTTGCTCTTTTGACTCGAGGCATGCCACTGACGGCTTTAAGAATGTGTACGCGGCCCCCTTAGTACAGAAAAAATATTTCGCGACCCCCCACCCTACGCTGTTCAAAATACTAACAGCACTTTAACTTTAAATATATAAATAGCCGCGACCCCCTTTAGAAGGCTTCGCGGCCCCCTTGGGGGTCGCGACCCACAGTTTGAAAAACACTGCACTGTAGTATCTGGACGTGGTGGGTCGAATCTAACCCCGGCTCGTACCACTGGGTTTATTCAAAAACTTATGTACGAAATATCATTTGACATTTAACAGTGGCTTTTCGACGAAGAAAAACATCGTGAGGAAACCGGTCTAATCCAAATAAGGTCTAGTTTCCCTCTGGGTTGGAAGGTCAGATGGCAGTCGCTTTCGCATAAGTAGTGCCTATACCAAATCTTTGTTGGATTAGGTGCGGACTCCGGACTCCTTTAGGGCACAACCGGAAATAACGCTAGGATTATGATGACAATAGAGTTGTGGAGTTTCGAGGTGAATTGGGTCAGAAATAAGTAAGGATTCCGGGGCGCTACGCGATTCTTCCGTCATTTATGAACTGATTCGTACAATTTCTTTTTGTTTATAGGTATATACTTCCAAATTGGTCATTTATTTAAAAAATCCAGTCGGATGACGGGATCCATGAGGAATTGAGGGAACTCCTCAAATATATTAGGCACGCATGTAGTAATTTTGGTATTTTCTATTGTAAGTCGTGTATTTACAGCCGGAAATCACAAATGTGGTGAAGTGGAACTGATGATGAAGACCACAGATGTCTCCTGGAACTCCCCAATGATTTACTAAATCTATAAAAGTACGTCACAGGTTGTGATATGATTCCGCTGAAAGAACAACTAATGAAAAGCCAAAGGTCTCAAAATCACCTTTCTTGATGAATCGACGGATCTCCTCAAATATTTTCGGCCCACATAGATTTTCCTAGTGCATTCTCACGATGGATTAATCCGTCATGGGTGGGACCTATAATGCCGATATGTCCGTCATTGGCGTTGACAGGCTTAAGAAAGGTGACGACATACGAGAACACTCCTCAGTCAGACAGACATTGGAAGAGAATGGAAGTTGGGTGTTTAACGCATTGGAGCCTTACTTTTTCACTCGGTGGGAATGCGTTGACGCATCCCTCCGGACTCGGAGATGTGGAACTACCCACAAAACCTTCCGGCCATCTGCGACGGAAGCATAAATGATATATGCAACAAAGGTTGTGAGAAATAAAAAAATAACCGGGTAGGTAATCGTCTTTTTATCAATTCCTCTGAGAAGCCGAGAAATGAGGAGAAAGATGAACAATCACTAAACAAAAGTAATGATTACACGGTTCAACTCACGTATTCAATGTCGTTCGAACTCAAACGACACCGCCGCGAAAACACTCATCCCGAAGAGTTCGAAACATGTCGCCCGTCGTGACATTTAATACGAGTTGAACCGTATAATTGTTAGAATTATTTCAACATCTTTCACGAAGTTTAAATTCGAAAACACAAGTATAGTACAAAATTAAATAACCGTCTCAAACATAGTTTTCTCATATAAGTAAGTACCTAAAGCGAATATTCACTTCTAGATAAAAGTGATGTTCTGCGGAATCAACTCCAAATTCACAATTTGAGGTATCACTCTAAGAATGCCTTCGTGCCGTACGACTTGCAGAGTTATGTTCTGAGCACCAAGCTTGAAGCCGGCCTGTAGCGTCATATTCTCTAGGGTAGCATTCTCTAATTCCACTGGCGACAGGATACTCGACTGGGCAGCATCTAGTCGCCATTGCTGCTGCCTCATACTATCTTGGGTAGTATCTTCTAGTTGCGATTGCCGTCTCATACTGGTTTGGGTATCATCATACAGCACTTCAGACATCGTTTCGATGTTACGTAAGCCTTTCTTCTTTTCTGTTTTAACTGTAGTTGGGCCTGCAGGATGACGTCCTGTATGATCATTTTCAAGATACGCATCGACAAAATGGTAAATTGACGTGGCCAGCACTGCTATAGTGTATAGTGCCATGAGAATAGAACTGATAATCATTAATATGTTCGCCATTTCGTCACGAATGATTTATTAAGATGTCATTATACAAATCTAATTTCGGGTTCACATTTTATGAATGCCGTATTGAAATGCTTGCGAATACTGAAGCAAGATGAGCTGTCAGTTCATATACATTTTGACGTATTTATATATTTAAGTACTTGTGTACTTCTTGTCTGTGTATTGTTCGCGGCCCATTAATGAATGGTGACCGGTGCGCCAGTGTGTTGCAGGCTTTAAATAGCTCCCTAGAATTTGTGTGGAGCAGCTGTACGCTTATCACAAGATGACGCAAGTGTATCGCGGCGAGATGGACTATTCGTCTATTTCTAAGTGTTCTAATTAGAAAAAACGGATAGTTTATCTCGCCGCGACACAGCTCGGACGCCGCCTTGTGATAACCGTGCTGCGGTCGGAAATGTCGGAATCAGCCCAGCGGAATTCGGCCACAGAATTCAGTCTGTATGTGGCGAGCCTAAAAATTGACTTGACCTTGACATGTTCTTGTCTTGCGTGGTTTTGTTTTGGTTTTGATCAAGCCTTTGAACGCCAAAACACATAATGGTCTCGTTTTTTGTCGATAGACGTTCTGGCGTCCGCTGTCAAAGCAACCTTCAGTCTTTCATATAAGGTTTGTTTTCGCTCTCTCGTAACAATGATGTTGGCGTGACACTCTTTTGGATTTCTTGATTGGCGGCTGAAAGGTTAAGCCAACCATACACTTGGCCTTATGGCGACTATAGTGTTGCACGTTTCACTTGTTCCCAAAGTAACATAATAAGAGACATGCAAAGCCGTGTTCATACTACATATAATAAGGGTGCTGTTCTACAAGAACTAAAACTGCGCTTCCGCACAAATTATACATCGCTTTGTATGGAAATGGCTGAATTCTTGCGGAAAAAAAGTCTTAGGCGTGAATTACATTAGCGCGGCATGCGGTGGCGGACAATAGTAAACTTGATAGTTAATATCAAGTTTACTATTGATCTTTTTTTCACGTTATCCACGTTAATCACCTGATATGACCCTGATCACCCAGGGGAATTAGCGGCAGTAATTTTATATTTAACTAGGAAAAAATGATAATGTTCGGTTAAGGCGCTTCGCCGGACGCTGCCGCGTCACGCTCGCTTCGCTCGCTCGGCTCGCGCGCTGTAGGGTCCTAACCTAACCGTTTTTTTCTCCTGGGGGATCAGGCTAGGGGATTAACGTGGACAACAGCCCTTTTTTCTAATTCCTTTTCTGATGATTTTATCATCAAGATTGATATATATAGGTATATATAATTGATGTCAACCATGACAAATGTCAGTTATATTTCTGAATTAGATCTGATTAGACCCAAAATTTATAATGTTAAGAAAGTATTCTGAATAAAAATGATGAAGTAAGAAATACCTACATTTTTTGCTTCAAATCTCAATGTATTCAATCGTCACATCATCTCATCTCATAAATCTAGCGAGGACCCTAGCTTCAATTAGTACGGAAAATTTGATACATTCCGATGCTGTAGACACCAAACACCGGTCTTGAGTCTTGGTGACGTGGTTTCCGAGGCATGAATAGCAGAATTACTGTGTTATGGCTGATCGGGTTCATAGCAATTCTAACTTACATTGCAAACTGGTTGTTGGACATGGACCCGGCTATAATGAAGAAGACACAGTTGCTCCTAGAAGAATGGATACCGACTTGATGTGGGACGGAGTTTGTAGTGGGTTTTAAAATTGTATGGTCTTGATGTATTAAAAATGATAAAATTCAGTCCGTATTTATTGTACGTAGGTGCGAGTAGAGTCAACTAATTACAATGCGACGTATCAATTTTTACACGTGTGCGGTGTGCAAAAATGTATATATTTTTCCCTAATACGTCTCACACCGTAGGTATTTGTCGACCGAGCCGCAGCGTAGGTAAAAGGAGCGATAAGTATGCTCTTAATTCTTGCGGTCTGAGGCTTTCTTTGTTACTGCCACTTAATTCTCTGCGTCCTCGACCCCAGTACTGGAGTCTACTGGATCCCCGACACCTTATCCAGTTTCGGGAACCGAAGCAGAAGTTGCTCCATCTCGCTCACCTCAGAATGTGACTATCATACCACCTACGCCAATGGGGCCCCGCAGAAGCAAGTGTACCATTAGACCACCCCGGCGCCTAGTAGATGACATGGAGATTTGAATCTTATAAGGTGGACGAATGTAACAACCTCATTTGATACTAGGTATCTTAGTGCCTTATACGACATCGACAGGTGTTGGCTGTCATTGATTGTTGTCCCGTCAACGTCTTAAATAAACATTAATTTTATTAAACCTAACTATTATGTTATTTATATCACCGAGTACACCATAAACATGACCACACTCACTCTGTCTTCTCAGTCGTACACGAGACAGAGAAGAGAGAAGGCGAGACAGATGCTGTTCTCTAGTAGGAACTTCACTACGGCTTCAGAAATAAAAATCAGCAGCATTCTATTCATGATTTATTACATTCACAACAATATTGACAAACTAGACGGACTATAGTAAAAGCGGCTACCGCGAAACGCCAGCTTCCTTCTCTTTGGCGATACACTATAGTAAAATGTTTCTCAAGGGAGCAAAATTATATAGTTACGGCGAGGGCGGTATATTGAATCCTGAGTGAAGCGAAAGATTCTAAATTAGAACCATGGGCGGTGTACGCCCAAGACGGCAATAATGTAGCTACGGAGTGGCACACACTGTATTACGCACCCAGTGTGAAGAAAAATAAAATCCCTCACTTGATGGTAACAATTACTTTTTTCTGAGTAGCACGATCAGGAGAGAAAAGTACATACAACTTTGATTTCTCATAGCAGTTGTGAAAGGGCATTATTAAAATACGTGTCCACAATTAGCTTGAGTTGTGAATAAAAATTAACTCAGTGTCAGTTTTGTGACGACAATTAAGCATCCAAATTATGTGAAATTGAACTTGTGAAATTTTTATACACTGTATGCTTAACTTAATTGTCGTCACAAAACTGACAGTGAGGTAATTTTTATTTAACATCTCCCGCTAATTTGGTACACGGTTTTTTGAAAAACGAACGCGGTCGCAGCTCAGCCAGCGAGCACCAGCTCGATCCAGTCCTGCGCGGCGGCGATGTTCGCGTGCAGCGCGGGCTCGCACGCCGCGCCGCACTGCTCGTGGTCCGCCATCACGCCAAGCAGCACGCGCGCGCGCAGCATCGGCGAGCCCGCGCAGTAGTTGCACGGCGTGCCGCGCGCGTGCAGCACGCCGCCGCACACGGGCCCGACGCCGCAGCGGCCGTGGAGCACGGGGGCCAGGGGGACGAGGTGACGCTCCACCGAGTCCGGGGGGGTGCAATGCTTTATGGGCAACACGTGGACAATGGCGGAGTGGACGCGCCTGTTCCGGCTGTCTAGTGTTCTGGAATGGGATTGATTTAATGTAATGTGGGCTTTCTTCGATAAAAGAAAATGGTTGAATGGGTTACGTACAGTCGAATGTAAAAATATGGGTGCATACAACTTACTTATAAATATGTCCCAGAACTCTTATGTCAGCGGATTAAGGTTTTGGTACTTATTTATGAGAGGATGTTGTCGATACATATTTTTGCACTTGACTGTACCACACACGGAAAAAATCCGACCATGTGCGAGTCGGACTCGCGCACCAAGGGTTCCGTACCATTATTTAATAAAACGGCAAAAAATCTACACTTGACCGTGCTCAAAGGCGCCTCAGTGTGCGTGCCTCGAGAAATTTGGACGTGTATCCGAGCGGGCCGCGGACAGAACGACAAGTTCTAACTTGTTTGTGAGCGAGGCATGTACGAATTTGAGCAATTTCCTGAGCCGTGTGTATCATCAAGTTGTTCGTATTGTTTCAAATATAATTTGATGAAGTAAATGTGCACCACACGAATTACTATTTTTGTTCAACTACTTCATCCACTACCAAGACGACTTTTCCTTCTTTTTATTAATAATTCGGTGAATTATGATAAACGCAGCCGCGGCTGTCATCGTGTCCGACGCCATTTTGAACGACACACAATGTCGGCTCCCCGCGAGCAACAATTATGTGCAACAATTTGGCTCGCGAGCAGCGGGGCGAGCATGCCTCAGGCTGGGCCGCTCAAATTCGTGCGCTGCTTCAGCAATAGACGAGCAGGACTCACCTAAAAGGCCCAAAGCCGAGTATCTTCACCGCCTCCCCCACAGTCAGCTTGAAGTAGTCCAGCAAGGTCGGCAGCCTCACCGGGTCCCTCCCGAGGTCGTCCTCGCTCCGCAGCAGGGCCAGGTCGTACGACTTGTCCCGGCCCTCGTACCGGGGGTGCACCCTGACGTCGGTGACGGCGTGCGACCGGCCCTTGTTGGGTTCGTCGTAGTTGTCGATGATGACGAAATTGTCTAACGAGTCCACCTGGAATAAAATGTCGATGTTACCCATGTCATCACTACTTTGGAGAAAACAAGTATCTGATTTTTAATTTTTTTACATACACACATACATTCACGCCATTATTCCCAAAAGGGGTAGGCAGAGCACATGAAACGTATTTTCCAGCGCCACTTTTAGCATAAATGTGGGTATAAAAGATCGACAAAATGTGATATTGCAGTTATAGGTTGCTAGCCCATTGCCCACAACACACCTCAACCCTGGTCCCTTAGTCGACTTTTACAACACCCACGGGAAGAAAGGGGGTGGTGAAATTCTAACCAGACACCACAAGGGTATTATTTTTTTATGCTGCACAAACTCAAACGTCGATAAATCGACGGTATAGTAATTAATCTTTAGTTCAAAAACATCTTATCTAAACACAATGTTTTACATAAAGACATTATCTCGTGTCTAGACTATATATCTCAAAGATTCAAAAATAGTTTAGAACGTCAAGTGATTCCTCAGTTACATTTTGGACCTGGAAAGTATGACGATTTGCAATGTCTAAAGCCGCGGGGCTGCTGTTATGCTATAAAATCATCCAATTTAATCATTTGGCTGTTGGTCAGGCTAATTGGTAGTAACTACATCTCGGTACGGTACAGTATTTCTTCCTGAAGCTTGGATGTTTTTAAGTATTTAGCTTGGCTGGGGTTTGGTAAGTAGTAGGTCGATTTTTGTAACATAATCCCACTGTAGCCGAGCGGTAACGCGCGCGACTTCCAACCTGGGGGTCGTGGGTTTGAACCCCGGCTCCTACCACTGGGTTCCGGCACAGTATAGAAGAATAATACAGTAGGTAATCTGAAGCCGTTTAGGAGCGTTCGTTACCTACTTTCGCTAGATGCGCAGGGCTGTGTCAAGTTTGTGGCTTGGCATACCTATAATACTAATTTTGCTTTTAAGTATGCAAAGTATTTCTGTTACAGTTTAATAGACAATATTGTATACACAAAGTAATAATATTATAGATAGTTGGGTATGTGTTTTTAGTTTCCCACTTCATGGAATATTTTAATACCACTATACTATGCCTAAAATATTTCCTAGTAAGTATAATAGTTGCTAAACTGCACTAGGTTGGTAGGTGCCTAGTTACAAGCCTATTCGGCTCCTTTTGATATCGTGGCACTGGCGGCTCGCTGTCTTCATACCTACGAGGCGGCTTCCTTTGACGTAGCGAGTGAGAATCATTCCCATCATTCCCGAAGGCTATGTGTGTGTGCTTACCGAACACGCGCGCATGTGTGCAGCCGTGCGATGTACCTTTGTTCGAAGTTTATCTACTGTTCATATACTGTGGTTCCGGTAAACCTATGTACGAAATATTGTTTGATATTTAAGTGGCTTTTCGGTGAAGGAAAACATTGTGAGGAAACTGGTGCAATCCCAATAAGGTCTAGATTCCCTCTGGGTTGGAAGGTCAGATGGCAGTCGCTTTCGTAATAGGATTAGGTGCCAAAGCGGACTCCGGGCTCGTGTAGGACACTACCGGGAAAAACGCTAGGAGTCGAACGGGTCATCCCCGATTAACCCGTATAGGATAGAAGTCCCGTATATTTCATTATCAATAAACGTAATTTACCTCTTCAATGGAATCCAAGCAACTGGCAGCGGTGACCGTCCAGCGTTCCGACACGACGGTCAAAATGCAGCCGAACGTCAAACCACTCGGTTTGATCTTCACCAGCGCCAGCACCAGCCGTTTCTCGTCGTCATCCACCAACTCCCCGTCCGACTCGGCCGACATACTGCCGCCGCCGTGAAAGGCTTCGTCTTCGGTATCCGTTTGGGTCGCAGCTGTTTCATCGTAGAGTGTCACCGTCGACGGGGCTTGCATCACACTGGGCTGGTTGTTGAGCGTCACCCTCGTCGGGTCCCGAGTGGCGACTGCTTGGGTCACCTTCGTCGGGCCTTGGGGCACAGCGGTCCCCCCGGCTCCGGCGAGTGTCACCTTGCTCGGGTCTGCAGAGACGTTCTCATAGTCGCCCCGGACCGCCGTCACTGGTGTATAAGTACAAGTAGGCAGAGTGGTTTTGCTCGTAACTCTCTTATTTGTGCTCGGCGCAGACGGTGTCACTGGTTGACACGTTTGTGCAGTTCCACACGATGGAGACAACGTATTTAGTTTAACTAGTTCGACCTTGTCCGACGTGGGACAGGAAAGGAAATGGAGTATTAAAAAAACTATAAACGCTATTAAGAGCACTAGCAGGACCGCTTCTAGTATAGTGAGGAGTGTTTCTATAGGAGTGAAGGCTCTCAGCCACCCCTTGAATTCCTCCCAACACTTGCCGCATCCGTTTGACATGTTTACGCATGGTCATGGCACGGCCGACTAGATTGTAGGTCTATACCGCGTCGCTTCGGTTCCTGAAAGGGCTTGAATACGATAATCGATACCAGAAACTGTTATCCATACCAGAAACTGTTTGATGGCGGTTGCCACGTCATCACCATAAAGCTGTCATATGTTTCCGCTCGAACTTTTCAAGGAATAAGGCTCATTGCACACGTCGGGTACTGGGCCAGGTCCACTGTCAATGTTTAGGTGCTAAGGACGCGCGTAGCTTGTTATATTATAACGAGATAGATACTTAAGTTTTCATTCACTCGAACGTCCTCCGCCTGCCCTCCTCAGCAACGTTAATTGGTCTCTTAAAAGGCCTCTCTCGGCACCCAAACCGGAGTTGTCCCGAGTTCTTATTCCCCCCAAAACCTCCCCCAAGCCTCCTCGGCTTCCAACCGCGCATGACTCTCTCATATTCTCTTTCTACAATCACTTCTGTATTGTCTATGTAATCTTTGTGTTTTTTCAGAGCCCTATTAACAGCCGGACTTGTTTCGAACGCTATGAAAGCGTACTGCTTGGATTTGCCCGTGACTATGTCTTTCACGAGGCGGCAGTGGAGGATTTTGCCGCACTCTGAGAATTCTGATATGATGGTGTCCTGGAAAGCAACATATACTTAAGTCCGCAGTAAGCTCGTTTCACCATACAAACGTAGTTACACTCTCATTTTAAAACTACATGTTGAAAGTTTGCATGTACAATGACATGAGGTATATCCAGGTCTGTAATTAGTTTATGTAGATTCAGATACCATAGTAAAAGAAATACAGCGAATTTAAGTTTTGATACAAAACTTGTTTTTGCTGTATTTCGTTTATTTTATAAACTGGAACCATATAATCTAATTACAGACATAAATATATCTCATGTCATTGTATATGCAAAGTTTCGTCACAATAGTTTTAAAATGAGAACGAAATTCCGTTTGTATGGGAAGGTGAAATTCGGCCGAGGTTACTGCGGACTCTTAATTAAAATAAGTAAAATAAGATCAGTATGAACTTATGAGTTTCCAAAAATCCGATAATTCTCTATCTTTTTCATATAAAGACGGCGGAAATCACGTGTTCGGTCTGGCGTCTGCTTACCGTAGTCTGGACGCTGGTTCAGAAGAATCACAAGCGCGTTACCGACCATTCATTGATTTGAGTATTCAGTGTGTTGAAAGCTATAGGTTGAAAGTTTAACTCAGTCCTCGCCTGCGCGAGGATATGACGATAACGGGGAGACGATGTGATTCTTCTTTCAACACGGCTCATCCTCTTGAGTTCTGGCGACAGTACTCACCGCCAGAAGTACAACACCACATGCTTCTGGCGGTGAGTACTGTCTGTTCTATCACTGATTGCTCTCTAGGTATGCCTAGAGAGCAAGCAGTGGCGTTATCATGGCGGGGGTTTTCTGTAAGACGCACTTCCCCAGTTGGGCTGCTCCAAATATCCTCTCTCTCAGATTCTTATTTTATGTGTAACACGATACTCACGTTCAAAATACTCTTTATCTTTATACATATATAAACGTAAAAGTCCTGACTGGTTGACTTATAATCAACGCCCAGCCCAAACCGTTGAACCCTGAAGCTGTTTTTTTCACAATAGGTAGTTTTTATAAAGTGAGTACCCACTAAGAAGGAATTTTTAGAAATTCCACCCTCGAAGGGGGGTAAAAAGGGGGTTGAAATTTGTATGACGGAGTAAAATTTTAAGTGAGAGACTTGAAACTTTGTGTATGAACTCCTTATTACAATGCAAGAATAGTTATTTGTTATACAAGGATGCAAACTTGTAGTTTACCCGCGAGTGTGGAATTGAAACACGAGCAAGCGAAAGGATGCTATAGTTGAACCACGAGCGAAGCGAGTGGTTTAAAATAGAATCCTGAGCGTATCGAGTGTTTCAACACACGAGAAGTAAACTAGATTTGCACCCGTGTGTAACACAAAACTTTTCACCTAACCTATAACATTATTTAAAATTGTAATTAACTAATTAAGATAACAAATCAGTCTTCATTTGTACTCGGCAATTGACGCATCACGTCGACGTGCAGCTGCCGTTTTCATAATTATTTATCACATTATTCACAACAAACATAGAAGCTGTTTAGAGCCTTATAATTTAATTAAAGTACGACACTTTTCGTTATCCATGTCTCCGGCCGTGCGAGCCAACTGAAATAAAAACACATCCGTCCCAACTGTGCGCGAAAAAACACTGACGCTCCTTTGCCGCGCCGCCAAAAACCGACAACAAATGGTCACGCTCCAAGATCAAATTACTTTCCCCACTAGTGGATAAAATGCGTTTTTACCACTTGTTTTAAAGGATAAAAGACGGCTTTCCGAGGTAGTGAGGGGAAAAAGTAATACTAGGGTTTTGGAAAAACCCACCCCTAAGCGGGTTAAATAGGGGGTGCAAAGCGTGTATGAACCGATTTAGATAAAATTTGGTATAGAGATAGTTTGAGGACATAGGATAGTGTTTATCCCAGAAATCATCCCCAAAGGGGCTGAAATGGGGGGTGAATGTTTGTATGGAAGTACGATATAAACGAGTTCCACGCGGACGGAGTCGCGGGCAGAAGCTAGTCATCCTATATACCAATTTACATTCATGTAAAAAGCCGGGTCCACACTGCACGCATGCCTCGGGTGAGGCGTACGGCCGAGCATGCAGACCGCTCGCCGTTCTGTTTCGCGAACTGTTCGCGCAAGGACGGCTTCGTCGAATTTTAGCGTGTCCGAGGCAACCACGCGGGGCAAGCCCGAGCCAAAGTTGGTAGGCCAAATTCACAAAAGCGCAGCGGCCCTTTGAGCTCGCCCAAAAAGTCAACAAAGCTGGACTCGGGCGAGGCGTGCAGCTGAGCATGGAGACCGTTCGCCGTTGTTTGCCGAACGTCGTGGCTCGCCGAGGCACGTCTATACTGAGCAGACACGCTCGGACGAGACGTGCTCGGCCGAGGCATGCGTCCAGTGTGGAGCCGGCTCCATCTCACGGCTAATGACGTACGAAAACACTTGAGCAAGTGTTCCATATAATATTAGAAAATCGTGCGTTATACGCAGTGATCGGAATTAGGTGAGCCAAAATACCTATTCTTCGCAAGAGGAGATAATATAGAGTAGTGAAACTGGGCAGAAAAATATTTTTTTTCTTAAATACCGGGTATTCGATATAAATTTATCTGGCTACTAGTCGTTATGTTAAACATATATGTTTTTACTTAATAGATTCAATTCAATTCAATTCAATTCAATTATTTATTCTGCAAATAGGCCACAAGGGCACTTTTACATGTCAAACCGTAATTTACAATAAAATAATAATAATAATCTTACACAATAATAATTTAAAATTATATATAAAAGGTTAACAAACTAAACGTCACTAAGTTAATGTAAACAAAACAAAATTGCAGAATATGACCATTACATTCGATATAAGATCTGTATCAGCATTAACAAGAAGTTAATCATATTAATTCAGTATTCCAGAGATGTATAAGGTCTCTGAGCTTCCAAATACAATTAATAATTATTCTAATATTCTAAGAGATGTATACGGTCTCTAAGCGTCAAAACAAGAAAGGAACAATGATGTAATATTGTCAGAGATGTACAGGGTCAATAACAATAAAACGTGTCAAGATCAGAATGATGTCTCTCGTCAATACGATAATAATAATAATAATAAGGGATGACGGCCCCATCGCCCACCAGATTTCTGGTGCAATCAGTCAACGTAAGGCAGCTTGTGGCGGGCTGTTAGGGCGTAGCGACCCTACGTACCTGAGTACTCCTGGGGGTGTCCTGTGGTCAGGTTGAGCCGACCGGGTGGATGGTTGGACAGGCCCCCTGTCTCTGGCTTGCCTTTACTGGCCGTTCAGAGTGGAGTCGCAAGAGCTGTTGCTCGAGGGTTGATGTGGACACCTAAGTGGCGAGTTGGCTATATGTTTAAAGTCCAGTGCCACCTCTCTTCCCCCCAGCTTTCTGACCGGTGTTGCCCTTAGGCCATTTTTTAATGTCGCTATTAATAGGGGCCCATCTAGCAGTTGGCGAGTCACCGTCTGCCAGAGATAAAAAGTGAGACAGTTTTATTAGGCAGGCGTCCGATGTTTCACCCAATAGCCCAGCCACTAGTCCATCATTTTCACCCAATAACCCGTTTCATTTAGATTCCATCAACCATCAATAGGCCCTATACTCCTCAGCGGGTGCTGTCCCTGTGTGCGTCCCATGACACGGGCAGGGACAGCATCCGCTCGGTGTACTCCTTGCATTTTATTAAATTGTCAAAAGGGCCTCTACGTGTTGGCTCAGTTGGTACTTTGTAGGTACCTAGCTCCACGCACGCCTCCCAAAGGTCCGGGACGTCATTGTCCCGTGAGCGGGAAAGACATACATAATAATAATAATAATAATAAAAAAAAAAAAAACCGCTGACAATGACGGACGTGTCAATCGCTCATCTCTAATTTGAAAATTAGCTTTTTATAATCTTTACGCCTACATTGCCTTTTTAGATTTATTTTCGTGTACATAATTATGCAGAACACCAAATGCAATGTTGATAAAACACCAAAGGCGATGAATTTGCAACGTAGCAAAAATTGTAGTGGAATGACAACCTGTCAAAACAATTAAGACGAAAGAAAAATCAAATTTCGATGATCACGAGATCACGTCTTCGAGCGGAGACACAACGCGCACGCCCACCACCTTCGCCCGCGCCGTTCAGCTCCTCGCCATCGTCGTCGGGCGATGAATTCGCCACAGCGCCCGACACCAGCGAGTCGAGCGACGAGCGCGGGCCGCCGTCCCCGCCGCCGCGACCACCTGCGCGACGAGGACGACCACCGCTGCCGGCACGCTTGGGGCCTGCGGGGCATCCTGCTCCGCCCATGGCTCCCGCTACCGGTGGTATAGTGCGCCGCATGCAGTGGACGCAATCCATTAACGAAAACTGCATGCGCGCCTACTATGGGGCGACAGAGGGAGGAACTAATCTGTCTGCGTACCGTGTCCGGATGCTGCCTCTGTTCCAGGCGCTTGAACCGACCATCACCGTGTCTGCGCAGCGTCTATCGGATCAGGTGCGCGTCATTCAGCGGCACAAGCGGTTGGATGACGCTACGCTTGATCGGCTACGCCTGGAAGCACTCTCTGTTCGTGCGGCCTCTACCTCGGCGCGGGATCCGCCCGCCTTGTTGCCGGCTCCGATGCCTGCTCCCGACCTGGCACCGGGGGCACCGCGTGTTGATCACAGTGCCGACGAGGAGGACCGTGCGAATCAGAGCGTGAATACCCAGACCAATGAGCAACTGAGGAGGGCTTTGGAAGATGCGATTACGGGGTATCGTTCCATAAACAACTCTAGGCCACGACTACCACGCCTGCCCGTAAATAGACGCAATCTAGCGTTAATGGGAGCTCTAAACGGTCTGCTAGACCCGTATATACGGGCTAGTGAAGACTTACTTGATACACACTCAATCATGTACTGCGGGGCCATCGCGGCGTGCCGTGTTGCTCGCGTCAAGTTTCCGGACGCTGACCGTGCACCTAGGACCGCCGGGGGTGTCCCTGCATGGCAAGTACGGATTGAGCGTCGTATCAATACGTGTAGGACTCTCATTGCAAAGCTGATCTGCTTCAGGGGGGGGCAACAACCGCCCCCGAGTCATGCGCTTTGTGAACCAGGCCTTCGCGGGAACTGGTATCAGACCCCGTGACTACATGGCCTGTGTCACAGAGCGCATTGACTTTCTGAAGCAGAAAGTCTATGCATGGGCAGGCCGTATTCGCCGCTACAGAGAGCGAGTGGATCGATACCAGCAGAATTGCCTTTTCCAGAGCGATCAAAGGAAGGTATACCGAGAGTGGGAGGGAACCGACCTTCGTGTGTCCGACGGACAGCAACCGGATGCTACTGCCATGGTTGACTTCTGGCGTAGTATCTGGTCAGTGCCAGTCGAACACACCGAAGGCGGGTGGATAAGTGTTGTTGAACGTGAGTCTGAGTTCATCGAACCCATGGGGACTGTTACCATCAGCCCCGAGGACGTTAGTTGTGCCATCCGTTTGGCTCCGAACTGGAAAAGTCCTGGACCGGATGGATTACACAACTTCTGGCTGAAATGGTTTCGATGCTCACACCTGCGGTTGGCAACACAGTTCCAGCAAGCCCTTGAGCTCGGTTCCCTGCCTTCTTTCTTGACAACTGGTATCACCTCCCTGCTCTATAAGTCCGGTAGTACCACGGAAGCGAAAAACTACAGACCCATCACGTGCTTGCCTACGCTGTACAAGCTCATTACATCCATTTTGAGAGCAAAAATTAACGCACACATAGTTGCAAACAACGTTTTGGCCTCTGCTCAAAATGGATGTAGGGTTGGGTCTCGTGGTACTAAAGAGCTCCTCCTCATAGACATGGCCATTTGCCAACGAGTCCGGCGGAACAGAGGGGCCATTTCGACTGCCTGGATTGACTACAAGAAGGCCTATGATTCGGTGCCTCATTCATGGCTGAGGAGGATCTTAGAGTTGTATAAAGTTGATGCAGCTCTGAGATCCTTCTTAGGCGCTTGCATGGGGCAGTGGACCACAGTCCTTCGTCAACCGGGGGGAGGAGATTGCCCTTCTGGTCCGCAGGACTCTATAAGGATTGAACGTGGGATCTTCCAGGGCGACAGTCTGAGTCCTTTGTGGTTCTGCCTAGCGCTGAATCCGCTTAGCACCATGCTGAAGGATTCAGGACTAGGTTGCCGACTTCGGAGAGAGGGTGAGGTCATTTCTCATCTGCTCTATATGGACGACCTTAAGCTATTTGCACCGAATGGACATGACCTGATGGAACTACTGAAAACAACAGAAGTCTTCAGTAGCGCCATCAAAATGGAATTTGGTGTCGATAAGTGTGCGGTCATGCATGTACAGCGGGGGAAAGTTGTAAATTCAGCAAATTTGCAACTTTCTGAGATAATGTCCCTCAAATCTATCTCCGAAGCAGAAACCTATAAGTATCTTGGTATGTCACAGTCATTGGGTATTGAGGGTGAGGGCGTAAAGCGGGCGGTGAAGGAGCGCTTCTTTTGTCGCCTGACCAAAGTACTTAATAGTCTTTTGTCGGGCGGCAACAAGGTGCGTGCCTTCAACGCCTGGGTGATGCCCTTGCTTACTTACTCCTTTGGGGTACTAAGGTGGACTCAGACTGAGCTGGATGCCCTGGACCGAAGAGTCCGAGTACTGCTTACTGCGCATCGCATGCTACACCCACGCTCGTCTGTTATGAGACTGTACATCTCGCGGAAGTGTGGAGGTCGCGGCTTTTTAAATGCCAAGGACCTTCACAACCGTGAGGTGTGCAGTCTCAGGGATTATTTCCTAAAGAACGTGTGTGGGATGCATCGCGACGTAGTGGCAGTAGACGGAAACTTCACCCCGCTCTCCTTGGCAAACGAGAACTGGCGCAGACTTAAAGTAATGAGCGTCGAGGACCGCAGGGCGGTGTGGAGGAGGAAGGAGCTACACGGGCGGTTCTACAAGGCCCTCACAGGGCCCGATGTAGATCTGCTCGCGTCGGTGAACTGGCTACGTTTCGGGGATCTCTTCGGGGAAACCGAAGGTTTTGTCTGTGCAATTGCGGACGAAGTTATCATGACGAACAATTACCGGAGGTATATCCTGAAGGACGGTACGGTCGACATTTGTCGGGCATGCCGCCGTCCCGGGGAGTCACTCAGGCATATTATCTCCGGTTGTGGTCATCTTGCTAACGGCGAGTACTTGCACAGACATAACCTTGTAGCCAGGATTATTCACCAGCAACTTGCTCTGCTATACGGTCTTGTGGTTTCCGAAGTGCCTTACTATAAGTACACCCCTGCGCCAGTTCTCGAAAATGGTCGTGCCACGCTTTATTGGGATCGATCTGTCATCACGGACCGGACTATTCTTGCCAATAGGCCTGATATTGTGCTGACAGATCGATCGAAACGCCAGGCAGTGCTCGTCGACATCACCATCCCCCATGATGAGAACCTCGTGAAGGCCGAGAAGGACAAAGCCAGCAAGTACCTAGACCTGGCTCACGAGGTAACCGCCATGTGGGATGTTGATTCGACGATCATCGTCCCGATAGTCGTTTCGGCGAACGGTTTAATAGCAAAGAGTCTCGACCATTACCTCAAGAGACTTTCGCTAGATGGCTGGATCAAGGGTCAAATACAGAAGGCGGTACTCCTGGATACTGCGCGGATAGTCAGGAGGTTCCTGTCTCTGACGCCCTGACCACCGGCAGCTTAGGCCCCGCCTCGCTGCCGGCGGTACCCTAGGTTAGGTTTTTATAATGATTTTATGTTTTGTATATAGTTTTTATATTTTACTTTTTATAAATTTATTGTAAAAACCTAACTTAAGATGAAATAAGAATAAAGAGATAATAATAATAACACTAGTATGTAATTAGTTAACTATGTACTATGCCCTTGCAAGCATGAACAGTCCGGACTCCACAAACAGCACCCGATCACGAGTATGACGCATATCTCAGCCATCGCCTCCCTCAACCATATTTTAGGGAAGGTGGCGACCCGATCAACGACGCCACCGTAAGCAAAGCCCTTTAAGCGAGCATGACATATTCAAGCCACCGGACATTGATAATAACAAAGATTAAGCGACTTGTTCGGCGAGAAACAGCATTATGTGCTCTCTTCTTACATAAAACGGAACAGTTCTTTCAGGTAGGTACTTATAATGATTACGTGTATTTAGGTATATTCCTAATAGAATTAGACTACTACTGGCTTAAAGGCATTTTTGTCGTTTAAGAAATCGTTGACAGTATAATACGCCTTGCTCAGCAAATTACTTTTAACATGAGACTTAAATTTACTGAACGGTAAATTAACAATTTCGGTGGGTATTTTATTGTAAAAACGAATGGGATGTTTAATGTTAAATTGTAGTAAACAGGGCTAGACATAAAGTACAGTCCTTGTTGAATCTCTGGTACTATCTGCGTTTAACTATTCTGATATTGTTTATGATCCTAGGTTATTGGGAAGAATGTCAAAGGTGATACATTTTCCTAGAAATTGCATGACGTATTCATACGATTTCTAGGAAAACCATTGTCAACTGTAAAAAGAATAGTTTTATTATGTTTGAAAGGTGCTAAATTATGTAAGTAAGTAAGATTTCTAAAGTATTATTTGTAAATAAGTACCTGAGTAGTCTTGGGGTGCAGTCGGGCCACGAAGACGGTGTGGCGCGGGTCGCCGCGCGCGGCCTTGTTGGGCGCGTACTCGGCGTCCTGCGCGCGTAGTAGCGCGCGGTCGTGGGCGCGAGTGTCAGTGCCTATGAGAATCGGACAACTTAACAATGCTTAACACTTTCAGTGCCAGGAACCCGCTAACCTGTTTGCTTCGTTCACTAAGGGTTGTAGGCACAAACAGTGCTATAAGACGAAGTAGAGGACCAACTTTATGTGGATTATCATCAACATCATCATCATATCACCCAAACATGTCTACTGCTGGACATAAGCCTCCCCCAAAGAGTGGCACAATGACCAATGCCACCCGCATCCAGCGGCCTCCCGACAATTTAAGTATCTTGTTTGAGTTTTATGCCACTGTTAAAGACTGAGAATGATAATCGTATAACGCTAAACCTACCCTGTGATAAAAGTTGAGTTTGGGTAGATACTTTCATAATCATAAAGATACTTTCTAACAGCCTGTATCCGTCCTGGCCCCGTATCATGGTGGCCTTATCACACGATAAGTGACAAGATAGAGTGTCCGTCACTAGCTTTTAGTATGTAGATAAAGTTTAAAATTATTTGACACTGAGTGCTCGCCGCGCCGCTGCCATTTCGGTCTGAAGCGGCCCTAAAGCGTCGTTAATTTTTCTTAAATATTTGATTTCCACTGCCAAATCCAACTCATAACATAACCTATAACTCACCATCAATCGAACCAATCTTCACGGGATCGTATTCTGTAGCATATCGTTGGAATTCACCGTCTTGAAAAGACATTGTACTTATAATACTATTATATATTATATAAATAAGTAAAACGATGTTTTTGTTCAGTAAACACTACTGGCCAACGATCTTTTTTTTTCCCCAACAGTTCTTCCCAAGTTGGGCCCTGAACAGGCCCTCAACGAATTGCCGATAACATAGGTGGCATAACATACACACCAAAAATAAAAACAATATATACAAGAAACGGCAAACCATAAAAGGACAAACTTAAAACTATATACAACTACGGATACTGGCCAACGTTCATGTCACATTCACATTCACGTTAAACTTAACTTCACGTCACTCATGACATTAACAATGACATGCCAAATGTAACCATAGATCATAGACCTATTTAGTGATGGCTCGTAACGATTCGTTAAAATGATACCAATACCAGCAATATTTCGAATTGAGTCGATCGTTTTAGACAAATTTGTTCTCTCATTATTTTTGAATCCAAAGAAATTATAGAATGCAAAATTAATTCTAACTTTGACTACTCCAAAAGAAAGAAGGCAAAAAAATATGCCGTGACTAAAATCCCATTCGGATATCTCAAAGAATTACGAAGCTAGAACCGTTTTAATATTGCTTTCTAGAGAAAACGCTCGCAGTTAGTGACGTCACAATATGCGAGCGTCATAGTGAATGACGATCGTTTCATACAAGGTTGCGTTACTTTCGTTTTGCGGAAATGGGACAGAACATACCCCTTCTTAAAACTTTGTACACTTATAACTGTGATTATTTTTCTTACGTTGCTTTTTCTCCATATGAGTACATTTTTAATCCTTTTTCGAGAAAATACATTATTGATTATTTTATTTATTGTCTACACCTCTATTATGACCTCGACATGTTGTACTGACAAATTGTGGTAACATCACGTAATCTGTAGAACCCAATAAAGCTGTCGTGAATGTAGTCACGCAAATACGCTTTTAGATGCGTAGAATTCTGCACGGCTATCACGCGACGGCGCGCATTATACTCTTATTTATGGGCGCGCGAGCTCTCGATTTTTCTCGCACTATCCGTCTCTCTCTTATTAGAACACTTAGAACAAGAGGTATATGGTGCGAGAAAAATCGAGTCGGGGCCGTTCCATGATAGACGTGTTGGGAAAAATAATCTATACTCACTAGCGTGAGCCCAACGTGACCCTAACACCGCTGGTTTTCTGTTATCATCATATCAGCCGGAAAACGTCCACGTAGTAGCTTTTTATGGAACACTTTTTATTAAGTCAAATAAAATTCGTTATTTACAGTCAAATTGCTTTAAACGTTCACGATTTTCACTCATATATTCTATTTACTAAGAGGGGTTTAATCACTTTAAGAAATGAAAAAAAGTAAAGTAAATAAATAGAATTCATTTAAAAAGTAATAAAATTACTTAGCGGGCAAGATGATGTATTTACTTAGCTACAATTAGCCTTTAACAACCGAGACTCCCGACCTCATTTTTTGCAGACAAAAACAAATCGTGATAACATTTGTACCCGTGAACTTAGCAAAATATTGCTTTTTCTGTAGATATACGTAAATAAAATAAGGGTCAATATTAGTGAAAAACTCAAAGAAAATGGTGCGTGACATTAACCTGTCTCATTTTTCGCCACAAGTATTCTTTTGGGTCAACGGTTGAAGCCAAGCCTCCCCCAAAGTCACAGGGACCGTAATAAGTAGTTCGCACACACATTTTTAAGGATCATGTATTACCATGGCTGTATAATTCATTTCGCCAATCCCTACACAAAGCTGCGTTCTTCCGGAAATAGTAATTCTAAATCACCCCACCACATCAGCAAAAAAACACATCAACTGACAAGAATTCAGATAAAAAAAAACCGCACTCTGATTCGTTTGGGAGCTACGATTACGATGCAACAAACAGACACAGCTAGCATAGCATGATGGGTTTTATGGTCATGTTTTACGTGACTTTTGGGCCATTTGGATCATAAAACCTATCGTGATAGCTGAGCAGATACTTACACTAACGTTTAGCCTGAAGATAGCGTCAGATTAGCGAGTTCTCTGTTCCACCCATTTTAAATGCTCCGCTGCACAATGGGCCATCATGGCGCATGACAGGGATGCAGTTATTTTTCTCCCCCTAATGCATAGTTCCGTCCTGTGTGATGGCCCATTATGTAGTCTGTGTACTCCGACTTCCGCTGCACACTACCGCTATCTACAGAAGCTCTCATTGAGTTCATGGATGGCCTTAGTAGGTTAAGCTGACTAGATTAAGAAACAATAAGGTCTGATTTTTAGATATATGATTGTTTATCTGATTTAATCGATACATGATTGTCTAAAATTTTCTCAGCCTACTCAAACAATACATTATTTTACGACACAATCAAGTTAATACCGGGTATAGTATTTCATCTCATCTAAAATCTCACTCAATGAAATATAAATAAAACTTCAGTAAGTTGGGTATTTATCGAAATTTGTCCAAAAAAAGCCATTCTCGAAGAATTTTACATCTCTTTTTCTCGTGCGCGGAAAGCACAAGCCTGTCTCTGTCAAGGGGTCGACTCGAATCAAGGCATCGACCGACTGACCAAACAACGTCGCTTTATTGGCGAACTTGGCGAAATCATCTTAATTAAGATGGTAGCCATTTTTTGAAAGAAGATAATATCTTTATTCGGTCTTAAGCCGCGTCCGCTGCACCATATTTCGTGGTTTTTAAACGTCGAAAATGTTAAATTTGTATTAAGCAGTAACACTGCTAACGAAATTATAAATTAAAAGGAAAAATTGAAAAATCTAATGCCGAATTGGTTAGTAGCGACGGGCCATTAATACCTGCGGTCGCCGGTTCAAATCCAGCTCGGAGCATTAAATTTTTCCTTTAATTTAAAGTCAAAAATCTTTTGCTAATCAAAACAATACCCTATTTGCCGAAACTGACGGATAACATGTTAGATGTTTCAAACATCGAAAAAATTGGCGCAGCGGACCCAGCTTTAGCATGCCATATATATTTAATAAACAAGTTACGGAAATAATCAAGTCTTTTGTTGCGTGACAAAGGGTTAATAACAAAATTATTGGGTACATAAAAAATAAAACCACCCAAATATAATCAAAGAAAGCATGTTACACTTTTATAACTAACTGAAAATATCTTTCAATAGGTATAATCTTTATAATGTCACACTAAAATGTGTAGCTATTTTAACACGTATGACAATAATATGAATATACATATAATAAACAATAGTCCTTCCGCGCTTACCCTTGTACAGTCAGCGACATATAGTTAGTAGCAGCCAAGCCAAGGTAACCAAATATTTCGGTACACGTCTTTATTATTATTGCTGTAAGAATAAGGGTGTGTTACGAAATATTTGGCTACTCTGGCTGCTACCAACTATATGACGCTGACTGTATCAACATTTACCGGCAGGGCAGGGCGCTGCCGCTGCCGGCGCGGCGGTGCGAGGCTATATACAAGCTCGAGTAAATCGAATCTAAAATCCTCTATCAATTTGAGAGTGTCTTGCTGTGTATCGGTGAAAGTGCCATAGCCGAATAATGGTTTCCATTTTACTGGACTACGATTCTACTAATTATGTAATGTCCATATAACGGAATTTATGCCAAAATCCTTACGGTTTGTCAGTAAATCATAAAATCCTTTTTGACATTTTTAACAGTTTTCATGGAAATTGGACAAATAATGGTGGGCAATTACAATTAATTACTTGGTATCATTTGCAGAAAAAAATATAAAGTCTATCTACCTCCTTTACAAGTGATTATTATTTCTAGGTTTTTTTTTGTAAGTTTGTCTGGCAAGTGTCTTACCTCTACAGGAGGTAGTTAGTCCATTTGGAATTTACTTAAGTATATACACTTATTTAATTGTTTGTTGTGTATTTTTTGTGTCACTTAACTTTTTCTTGTTATTACTCTGACCAGCTCCCCTAGCACACTAGGTTTTGTCCGACGTAAAGCATTCGTCCCTCTTGCACTTGCATATTTGCCAGAATGGGACGAATGCTTTATGTCCGACATAAAACTAGCGTACTAGCCCCCCAGGTAAGCCAGGAGATAATTGCAACAAAATTTCCAAGAAAAAATACTATTTATTGGACTCCTAGCATGCTTAGGAAATTTCCCACCATAAAATGGGTTTACCAATATGACAAAAACATGTATTTAGTGGATTTAAACACTATAAAATCATATTTTTAAAGAGTGACCCATGAGAAGTAACCGTGTTGACAAGCAACAACAAATAGTTGATTTGTTGTTGCTTGTCAATTAAATGCCATTTAAATAAAATTCCGAATCTTGTTAACACTCAAAAGGCCATAAGTCCATAACAGTGTTAACCAAGTGAAATTCGACTCTATACCCTGTTATTCCTATATTCCAATTGTATATGCAATGTATCATATTGGGTTGGGCCGGAAATAGCTTAAACGTATGGAGGTCTCTATTCTCAGAAGCGTTTATTTTTTATTTTTATCTTTGTTTAAAGAATCATCATTATTTTCTGCAGAACAATACCAATAATGCAATGCATGTATCTTAAATATAGGCTAATCCGATAAATTGTAATAAAGTGCTATTATTATTAAATAACATTCCAGAGAAACGCATTTTTTCGCTCAGGGCCATTTCACCATTTATAAATGGCCAAGATGTTTGCCTACTAAGACGCTGACAACAGACATCAACTAAACCTCGACACTTTTAGATTACACTGGAGTAAAAGAGATATAAATAAAATAGAAAGAAGAAATCTAACTGTAACAGTGGACACAGAAGGAATTATTCCTACCAATTTGTTACCAGCGGTAACAACTCAGATCTTTCCTTATCTGTTATCAGAGGACTCATACTCCTGGGAAAATAAATCTCAGCTGTTACCACTAAAGTGAAGGTTGTAACTACCTTATTTAGTAAGACAAAGAGGCAGTAAGTAGGCAGTCAAACTGTTATATTTGCCTCTACTAAAAACCTCGTATCAATGTGACAATCGACACGACGTTTAGATGTAGGTATCGGTAATTCCGTGAGTTTAGTTGACGCTTGGCCATATTTGCCCGGTTCATTTTGCGTACTTTTCTTTAGTGGCAGCTCACTCCGTGACTTCGTCGCGCCACTCGTAAATGCCGGCCTACCGGCTCCAGCCGGTATGTTAGCGCTACTACGGCACGCGCGCGTTCTATCGCAGCGCGTCGCATGCGATAGAAAGGGGTGGCCACGTTTAGGCTCGTTCGGCATTCATAAACAGGGAATTTTTTAACAGAGAACCTTCTGTATGTAGTAGTATAAATTTTATTCTGTGCCACAGTATAGAAAACGAAGAGACGTATTTGCGCGAATACAACAAGAATACGAGAAAATATTCAAGCAATATCTGTTTTGTCAGCGCCTTAAATTTAAATGTCAATCAATATACATGGTGTTACCAAGGCTTGGATCCTCGCAACGCATGTTAGGCAGGAGCAATTCGCACAGCAGTACACCAGCGGTAGCACAAATACCTTGACGAACCAGTAGGCTAGCTTCCGAATGAGTCAAATCAGCTAATGAAACATCAAAATGAATTGTGAAAGTTTGGAAAAGCAAGAGTTTGCAATTAACAAATAGCCATAAGTGGTTGCTAATAGTGTAGTTGAAAGTGCAGTTGGTTAATCCCATTTTATTTTGATAGTGAAACTATTCATCTCGTCAGGAAACTAGGCTATTCCTTGGGACTGTCTGCTGATAGAAGAATGTGAGAGGCACGAGAGTACGTGACGCTGGCAAGAACCTCTTGCAGGTCACTCAAACCGCCGGCCGCAGTCACAATTTCTTCACAAAGCACATCATCCACTGGAGCATCAAAAAATTTCAACATGTCCCATTACTCTAGGTCACTATTACGTTTATATACAACCCTAATTCTATGTGGGGCTAAATTAATTTATATTATGGTGTATTATCATTAAGAGCATGTCCCTAAACTATGGTACAAGCCAGATACAAATCATTATTGCTATGAGCACAACATTGACAGCCCCCTAAACAATTAGAACAGTGTTTCATAAAAAAATATTTATGTCTAAACCTTAACCGTCATGTAAATAGGTATATGTCGAATGCACGTCAATTCCTAGCCAGGTTACATACAGGTCACTTGGGTCTAGAGTTAAAATTAAAATTGCTTGGAATAAGGGAATAGCTTGTAAAATTATATTTTACAAATAAATTATGGTCTGTATGTATGGGATCACTCACGACACAGTCCTTTGAATAGTTGCCCCAAGTTCAGTTAAGGGAGGGCGAGCTCCCCTCGTCCCAGACCATGTCGATGCTAGGCCACTTGGTCTGCAGGCAAGTGAGCATGGGGTCTGCTGAGGCGGCCCTCATGTGGCACTCGAGCAGTGCCGCGCGTCCGGCACGGTAGGCCACATGCCCGCCCGGGTTGCTCCGAGCCAACCCATTGTAATGATGAACAGTGAATGTATCTGGACAACCGCGTTCGCAGGATGGAAAGAACTCTTCCATGAAAGCGCTCAGCAGGATTATTCCCAAATTTTCCGCATCCAGCTTTCGGCGCATCAGGTCGACATACTCTGGTTCTGACACAAGCTCAGCGGCACACAGTACATCCTGCAAGGCTGCTGATGGTATGAAATTATTGCCTTCAGGGTCAAAGGAGCGGAAGATGCGCTCAGCAGACTCTCCTGCGGTCTCTGGCGCCGCCAGCCGTCGCTCAAAGGAGAACAGCACTGTCAAGTGTGTCTCGGATGCCAACACCCACACTGGATGCTTGGGATTCTTGTAGAATGAACCTACAGTGCAATATTGCATATGCTCCATTATTGTTAGGAAGCCAATGTCATTTTGCCGCTCTATGCCTCTTAGCCGCAGCCCCCCAACCACCTGGTCGTGGTCCCACACATGAGCCACTGCTCGGCCTGTCAGCATTAAATTTATCAGTCCCTGAGAACCATAACCATATGTAGAGTGTATCAGCGGGTCTGACAACTCTGACAGCTCCGCTTCAACAACACTCACTCCCTTGCTGAGAATCACACTATACAATAGAAGTAGCACTCCATACTTGTCCTTCAAAACACGAATGTTTCTAGTGTAGAATGCTTCAACCTCAGACAACCCTTGGAAGGAGTGGATCTCAATCCATCGATGAAACTGTTCCAAGGTTTCTGTCTCTTCCCCAGCACTGGCTGACGATTCTGCTTCCAGTTCATTCTTGCGTTGGTACACCGCCACATTATACTTAGGTGCTAGACACTGGCTTAGTATTGTACACACAGCCCTGACTAGGAGGGAGTTGCACTTCTCAGAAGTGAGATCACGCAGACTGTGGCCGGGGGTTTCAGAAAGCAGGATCTTGAGGAGGAATCCCTGCACGGGCGCGATGGCGGCGCAGGGCCCACCCTCCTGCTGCGTGAGGGCGCTAGGCTCATCAGCGCTGAACGTAAAGCCTTGTGCCCACCGTCGGAACACCTCTTCCTTGACTTGCGCGCCCCACAGCAGCCGTCGCGTGTTCTCAAGCTCAGTCTCCATGCCCGCCGAGCCCCCGCCGCGCGTCTCGCTCCCCGCCCCTGCCCCAGCGCTGTCACTCATCTCCACTTTATCTTCTAAAGCTCGTATGGAACCACTGGTCTGTTCTTCGGTGGAACCGATCAACATTTGCATAAATGCCGTGATGTCTACGCCTCCTGAAAACACGTTCAACGTTAATCATAGCGTGTCGAATGCGCCGCGGCACAAGCCCACGCCGGCGCCTCGGCCGTCTTGACCAAGCGAAGGCTATGCTCGCGAAAAGAACATAACCACGTATTTATACTTACTACATATATACTGCTCATTGTTACAACGAATAGTAATATCTAATTGTCCTTCTTGTAAAACCGATTGTTCATCAGAATTGCTTCAATTTGCATCATATACGATCTGTAGATTGTTAATAAAAACTTTTCATTAATAGAAAAGAAAAGCTTACGACATAAAGGCTGCCATTTTTTAAGAAAAATATCAATAGCGTTTCGTTTTCGCATTTTCGACACGTTCCGTTTAATACTGTCAAAATAAATGATAAGAATAGAAAAATACTATTTTTGAATACAGCAGCAAATGTAAAATAATATGGTTTTTATAGGATGAATCATTAATGTATGATCCAAAAATAGTTCAATAAGATTTCAACCGTACGTAATTAAATATGTATCCACACAAATTGAATATGTATTTTATAGATAATATCATTAATCTCTTCATAATTTAAAGTCTTTCCTTTCCTATAAAGAATCCAAAACCATATTTCATCATGGATTTCTACATACTTACTACAATACCAAATCATATTTTTTACCTCCGAATGAGGCTGAATGCAACACAACGTTAAAGTCCACAGCAATAAAGTTCCGTTATAAAAAAAGTTTTTGTGTTGCCAGAGGTAATTTATTTACTACTATTTTGTACATTGAATTTAAATGACAATATGTCTTAACAATTAACTGTATTATGACTGTACACTTTTACACCTTACCTCATTGCGATAAGGCGAAAGATTTACTTTTATCGTATTTAATACATATTTTTCTGTCGTAGTTAACTATAGTTAAAACGCTCAGTTAATATATTTAGTCCTATTTTCCTTTTTTCTTTCTGCTGCACGGCTATCATGAGATTCATGAGACGGCGCGCGAGCTCTCGATTTTTCTCACACTATCCGTCTATCTCTTATTAGAACACTTAGAACAAGAGGTATAGTGCGAGAAAAATCGAGTATGTCGCGGCCGTCTCATGATAGACGTGCTGGGGTAAGGCTATAACAATTTGTTTCGCGAGAACGCAATAATCATGGAAACAGTTTCCTAGAGAATTTCCAGAAAAACAGCTACTACAAAAAAGAGTAATTGTTTATTCCATCATATTATGATGGAATAAAAAAAACTTATTTCTGAAGGATCTTTTTTTGCTGTTAAGGAAAAGTTGCTTGGTTTGTAATAACCTTTAGCCCGACAAGCCCCTATTTGACCAAGAAGTAGTGTCGCTGTAAACTACATAGTATATGGCAATAATTTACATACGTCATGTATAGTCGGGATAGTGTGTATTGGTTTTGTGTTGTATGTTGAATGTAAAATTTATCTGCTTTTCATCCATATCTGAGGGCCTACCGCGAAAGGCATTCGAAGTGTTCCCTATCTGTCAGACTTACGAGTTCGTACGTAAGTGCGACAGAGAGGGAACACTTCGAATGCCGTTGGCGGTAGGCCCTCTGAGGAGCTACCGCAAAACGAAAACGAACTTTGTTCGTGTATTTTCCTCTCTGTGTGTCGCCCTGCTTGCGTTAACGCCGCGCGCTTGCAATACCGGGGAACACGTTAAGGCTTACATGCCGCTTCTCTCTCCCTTAGCACCCTTCCCCGCATTCCGTATAGTTTCGATGTTACTACGACTGTCACTACAGTACCCTGGCACAACCGTACCCAGTCTACCATACTTGGAACCAGATATGGATGAATAGTTATTTATTATAAAGCATAGAATTTTTATATTCAACAAACAACATAATGCCAACACACACTGACCCGACTATACATGACGTATGTACTTACATTATTGCCATATATTATGCGGTTTGATGGGATCTATACATGTCATGATTTGTCAGCCCCAATTTATCAGAAGCTGACTAATTGCTATTATCTGGAGGCATGTTGCGCTGCTGATCCAACTGTCAAACGAGTTGTACTGAGAAATTGTATTGTATTTTAATGCATTTTCTTTAATTATTTAGTAATTTATGGAACAAATTTTGGAACTGATAAATGACATGATTCAAACTTAAGAAAGAAAGAAAGAAGACATTTATTCACTATATAGAGAGACAAAGGGGGTAAACATATAATACCATTGACACATATTATTGTGTCTTCGCGGCAGTGAATCGGTTTCTGACTCAGCATTATGCTGAGGAATCAGACACCTCCAGCGCTGATTTTCAGACAGCACCGTACCGTACGTGACCTACCGAACGCAACACAACATACTATAGATGTTAAGGTATACACATAATAAATATGTCACTAGCACAATAGTATGAAAAAACCAAAAGAAAATAAAAATCTAAATAAAAAAAGCATTGCATTACCAATTAAAATTTATTTTTTACGACCAGCGCGCCAGGCACGCAGCAGTTACTAAATTCCACCAAAAAAGGTAGTAGAATCTTGCTTTTTTGTTATGGTAGTGGTGTATATTCTACCCGCCACCACGTCACGAGTCTCGAACAAACTTTTCGAGTTTTCTCCGCTCCTCTCCTCCGCTGTCCGCTCCGTCACGTCATTCAGTCACTATATATAGAAAAGTCCTCTGTGCCGTCAGTTCAGTCAAACATGAACGTCGGAGGGTGATGTATCGCTCCTGCATAAAACTTACGAAAACACTTCAGGTTTACGTACGATTTCGTGTTACTTAGTAAATGTCGAGTTGCGTTTGTGAATGTGAACATGTTTTAGTAGTGTAAATGTCTTCAAATTGGCGGGGTGTAATAGTTATTGTGTGTTTTGATTGTTATTCGCGATGAAGTTGGACTCCGGAGTTGGTAGGCGTCGTGGACGCGGCGCGCTCGGCAGCCTCGCAGGTACGTTATATAGCGCCATTGCATTGCATACTTAGTTTTAAATATGAAATTTGACATCATAGTGTCGAAAGAAAGTTTCAATTGGCAAATGGACAATGTGAAAGGCAACGCTGACCGTTTCACAAAGTTATTTATGTTTCAAAACTTTAACGTGCTGCGCGAATGTGTCAAAAGGCTTTTAGGTACTCTTAATTATCTTATATACATTTGGTTACACTTGAAAAATACCTTTTTTCTTGTTAGAAAAAGTTAAAAGCTGTTAACATTCTTGGCTCGATGTTTTTGTTTCGTGCACACCTGTGCCGATGTTTGCCTGCGCGAAAGAGACGAGCGAGCGTTTGAAAAGTTTTTTACAGGTGAACACACTTTTTTAAGTGGCGGAATACCTCTTGTGTTCTCACGAGTGTGTCGTCCTTCTCAAGTGTGAAAACATTATTTTGTAAGAGCAACAGTCGCGTGTTAGTTATTTTAAATTGCCGTGCTTTGTTTAGCCTTTTGCGCGCAAGTTACTATGGCAATCTGGGACAAACAAACGTGTAATATAATATTTCCATTACAATTTCTTATACAGCATGTGTAAAATTAGCTGTTAAAGAGTTTGTCTTTAACAGCAAATTTTAGTCATACTAACTTTAAGTGCTTGAAATCGTATTTTAACTTTGAAATGTAGGTGTCACTACTGAGTAGGTTCTTAGAGTTAACATTTTATGGGTTGTCATTGCTTTGACCTCACTGTTCATGCTTAATCTGCAGCTGATTGTCTATGGATAATTACTTTTTAAATACCATGAGGCAATAGGTTTAATGTTAGTGCCATGCATGGTAATTGAATTCACTCTCAAGTGAATCACTTCTTAACTGACTGTATAAATCACATTTTTGGGATAAAGCTGTTGAAACATAGATTTCAGGTGGTCCACATTTATTTATTTATTTATTAAGGAGATAAAACAGAAACAGTCACAGAAATATAGCATATTGGTGTGTAAACAAGTAATTAGGTATAGACGTTTCCTTAAACATATCCCACTGTGAACACAAAAGTTATTAACGCGATTCAATACTCGCTAAACAATACTAATAAACACTTATATACTACCCACTATGCGGCGGGTCAATTATGCAGTATTAGTCAAGAATATTATATTATTCGAGTTGACTTTATGTACATTTATATAAACTATAAGTACTAATGTAAGAACACTAAGGACAGCCATGCATAATTAACGCTCTTTCCAGTACAGATAAATAAACTACAGCTAGAACTTAACACTTATCACTATAAATTTTGTTTACTGTGGCTTTAAACTGTGAATGGGAGCAAGAGAACCGCCTATTCCACGTATCGCTACTGCGATATCCCCCCCAGTGGGGATACGTGGAATATTTTTCCATTTATTTCTACTGGTAGGGATACATGGAATTGAGACGTCCATCTATCCCTCCCGGTTTTCAATGGTAGGGCAAGACGGAATTTATTCCACTTATCCCAATTACTTTCCCCCTGGTAGGGATAAGTGGATGTTTTTCCATGTATACTTATTTTTTGTCCCCCTGGTGGGGATAGGTGGTTTTTTTTTTACCTATCCCTACTAATTTACTCCCTAGTAGGGATAAATGGATTTTTTTCCATTCAGTTCTACTTACTTGCTGTTTGGTGGCGATATACGGAACTTCTTCCACTCAGCCCTACTTACTTGCTGTTTGATGGGGATATATGGAACGTCTGCCACACAACTCTACCTGATTGGAAAGAGTATAGGTATGGATTTATTTCACTCAACACTGCTTATTTACTATCTAGTAGAGGTATAAATGTGTCTGTCAAAAAAAATAACATTTTTGGTACATGGGCTATTGCAGACTACTTTTCTGTTTACCATCATCAACTACTCATTGAGACGATTCTAACGAGCCCAAACTTAACGGGGTTCATCATCCTCATCATCATATCAGCCGAAAGACGTCCACTGCTGGACATAGGCCCCAAAGAGTGCCACAATGACCGGTCCTGAGCCACCCGCATCCAGCGGACGTCAAAGGGTGTTACGTTGGTTAAATTCTGAATTCACCACCACCACCACCCACCACTGGCCGTCTCCTGTCTCACTCACACCGTGCAAATTAGAAAGAAGAAGGTAGATCTTTCTCGATTCGCGTCGCGGCGCGGCGTCAGTTGTGCTAGCCCCCTGAGCAATTATCCTGCCTCTGATGTAATTATCAACATACCTCACTTGTATCGCAATGTACTTATATATTGTAGTAACAAAAATGTTTCATAATTTCATTGTCCTCAGTAGGTATGGGTACTAATTTTGGAGATAACGAATTTTTTACTTTAGGTGCTGATTTTGAGTCCCTAATGGACCCGATTCTACAGTGGCCTCTAAATTTCCTAATTTTATTTAGGTGTCGCTAAAACACTGCTATTCTATGAGCAGCTGTCATAATCAAATGACAGCGCTAATTTGAATCTGACATTTCTTATTTTAGGCGGTCAATACAACTTACTTAGCTGCCTAAATGCTATTCTAAATATGTCCATTTTAATCTACCGCGTAAATTATGTCTAAAAATTACACAATTTAGTTTTAGGCTAGTTAAGCCATGTGCACGTAGAATCGGGTCCATTAAGCAAAATGTCCTATAATATGATAATGTTGATCATAGATGATGTATAAAACGTAGGCCTTGTAAGAGGCACATACAACTTTTTAATTTAGCAGAGAGATTAGAACTGAAAATTACAATAAGAACTAAATTACCAAATTTGGAAGTAAAAATTAGATCTACTTAATTGAAATGTTACCCATTTATCCGTACCAAAAAAACAATCAGGTATGTAAGGAATACTTTCTATCTATCCCTACCAAAAAACCATCTGATAGACATGCAAGGAAAAGTTTCCATCTATCCCTACCACAAAACAATCTGATAGAGATGCAAGGAAAAGTTCCCATCTATCCCTACCACAAAACAATCTGATAGAGATGCAAGGAAAAGTTTCCATCTATCCCTACCACAAAACAATCTGATAGGGAAGCAAGGAAAAGTTCCCATCTATCCCTACCACAAAACAATCTGATAGAGATGAAAGGAAAAGTTTCCATCTATCCCTACCACAAAACAATCTGATAGAGATGCAAGGAAAAGTTTGCATCTATCCCTACCACAAAACAATCTGATAGAGATGCAAGGAAAAGTTTCCATCTATCCCTACCAAACAACGAGCTTGTAGAGTTCAATGGGAAAAATTCCATATATCCCTATTAGGGGCAAAATAGAAGAGATACGTGGAAATAAATCCACCTACCGCCACCGGGGGGGAAACAGTAGGTATACGTGTAAAAAAAACCAATTATCCCCACTAGGGGTGAAATGGTAGGGATATGCGGAAAATAATCCATTTGACATGAATTAGTAGGGCTAGGTGGAAAAATATCCCTACCAGTAGAAATAAATGGAAAAATATTCCACGTGTCCCCACTGGGGGGGATATCGCAGTAGGGATATCTGGAATAGGCGTTGAAAACCACTATATTCAATACCACAAGATATCATCAGCTCACATAGTTCTAAATAAAAATGAATGACTTTAGAAATGTTTGTGTGGAGCACAATGTACTTATAAGAAATTTGAACTTATTGTCAAAAGGTTATATCCTCTACCCATGCAATTTACTTCCTTGTACTGACTCTAAATACACTCAACAGAATCCCCATTTACACAATTACATTATAAAAACAATATGGTAGAAGCACTCCAAAACTGATCTAATGACTTAAAAAATGGAACCTCAACATCCACTATAAGCAAAAAAAAAACAATGTGTAATACCTATATTTTTTAATCTGTATCATGCTGTATTTAATTAGAGTTCCCACATTTGTCTTGCATTTATAGAGATATCAATTGGAAGAATAATATTGTATAGATTCTTAGAAGCTGTTTAGAGCCGTATAATTTAATTAAAGTACGACACTTTTCATCATCCATGTCTCGCCCCCCTGAGCGCGAACAAAACACTGACGCGCCGCCAAAAACCGACAAAATAATCATCTTAATTAGTTTATTCATTAAATGTTATATCCATACTTAATCCTGGTTATTATACCTACTCAATAAAAAATATCATTTTTTTGTGAATATTAAATCTCTTGCAAATAATGAAGACCAATGATCAAAAAACTTTTGTGTACATGTTTGTCCTATACTTTTTAGGTTTGATGGGGGAATATCAACTCAAATTCTGACAGTTATTTATGATATATGCAGGGAGATAAGTGTTAAAACATTGGACTTTATGATAAGCGAGATGTACATAGTTCTACTCTCTGAAATCAAAAATCACAAGACAAGCTTTGTAGTATGGCGGGATCGAGGAGCGTAACTTTCGCGAAACATGGAGTTGTAGTAACCGAAAAGGTTTATTAGTAAACAAAACTATAAATAACAAATAAATAATGCAACACCAGGACATCAGGCGCGAGCACTCGAAGCGCAAATGAAACCGGGGGCTGATAGAACAAGTCTCCTAACGTCCCATAAGTGGAAGCAGACGGAAAGCATGATCTATTTAGCCGTGCCTTGTAATTACTGACTATCCCTTTCGCGTATACCCGTAAATAAACACTCCATTATGTCGATATGTGGTCACACTACTTAAAGCACTGACTCGCGCGCGAGTTAGACTATCCGCCTCCTTCAAATAAGAACACACAGAATAGGACTGGTTTATCTCGGTATTGTTAGGCTTGCTTTACCTCTAGCATAACTTGTGCAGAGTCTTCTCAGCGCCGCCGTCAGTTATGCTTACGAACTGTGAATGAGGGCGCAGGCCGCGATCCGGACGGCAGCGGCGCGATGAGCGAACGTACATACTTATGAGCGAGTTCTATGCCCGCCCGTCGCCCGCTGGCACGTCCACACCGCGGTCTAACTCCTGACCTATACTATTACAAAAACTATACTATTATCAAATGCTCGCTGCCCGGGTTATAAAATGTGGGACCGGGACACCCCTGATGCGGTCTCTGTTGCACCAATCATGGCATACAAGTGCGACGGAGAGCACAACAAAGCCTCGTTCCCACATTGTATGAGTTCGCGTGCAGTGAGCGTTTGATATCTTTTAATACTATTGGGTATCAAACGCAATGCCATGATGAGTCGGGCTCGAATGCCAGCCGGCGCATGCTCAACTGAGACCTTACGGCGAAACGAAGAGGAAGTTCGTTCGTATATCTCCCTTTCGGCGGCACTTGCTTATTCGAAATACACGAACGAATTTCGTTTTCAGTTCGCGGTAGCAGTTCTGAATCTCCATGCTACGCCCGTGCCGGTGCACCGTGCCGCGTCCTTGGCTTGGCCCACAAACTAATCAGAGATACTCTTGGCCGGCAAACGGTGACAGACAGCCGTCAAAATCGCGTAGAAAACCACAGAGTACTTTTCTATTAGGAAACAATGTCAATAATGAACGCACGAATGCTTATAAGCATTAAATAAATCAAACGAGCGAGCGAAGCGAACGAAGTTCTATGCTTCAGCTTGGCCCGAAAATCGTTTGTGTTTCCGGCGTCCAGTGTCTGTCCCTCTGTCCCGCTGTCCAGCTGTTCTCCTCTACAGTTCGAATTTCTCAACCGATTCTCGTAAAATTTTCGGAGCAGGTTCGTTAATGATATAGTTTTTTTTTGTCCAGTCACTTTCGAAATTCAAGAAAAAAATGGATGCTCGCGCGTTCTACAGCTCACACAGCCACTAATAATAAACGGACCATCAAGAGATTTAAGCCTCTCGCAGACTGGTGCGGCTTGTGGTGGCGGTTAATAGTAATTCTGGCAGCGATTGAGAAATTTACTATTGACGCAGACTCCAACGGCCGCGCCAGTGTAATTCAGTGTAACAGGGCTAACCTGGCCGGGTGAAAATCAAAAAAAATGTACATAGCTAAGGGCCTTAATCTAATCTACGCTTTAACTTTTCTCATTTTAGTAACGACAATTACCCATACATTTTACATGGGTAAGTGTCGTTACTAAAATGATACTTATACAGGCACTGATAGATTAGCATTTGGCGGAATAATTTATTAATTATTTATCGTATGGCAAATCAGTGTATTTAGAACCTTGAAATCTTCTAAAAGGCAGTACGGTTGCGAAATAATAACCTCCCCACGCCCACGGACCTTCTGAAGCGACGGAACGACGAATCTTTGGAACAGAGTTGCATCCGTTTTGTTCCAGTAGCATTTTGACACAAGACGCCTTCTTCCACGAAATGATTCTTTCAATGCCACTTTGTAATTAATGGTAGGTCTTAGGTTAATTAACCAATCGATGTGACAGTTACGTCATGGTAAGCATAGGTATATCAGTGTTAAATCTTTCACTGTCTCAGATTGATCCATCATCGACTTTCGTATAACAAAGTACCTATTTGCCTATAGCAGGCGAGCGACACCCGTCATAAAGTCATTATAGTTCTCCTAATAGCGTTATTCCCGGACATACCCTAAAGGAGCCCGTGGTCCGCATTGGCACCTAATCCCAAGGTTTGGCCCTAGTTTTACGAAAGCGCCCGATCCAACCCAGAGGGAAAATTAGACCTGGTTGGCAATAGACGGGTTTCCTCACGATGTTTTCCTTCGCCGGAAAGCCACTGAAAAGCGATCAGGTCTTAAAGTAAATGTTTTAAATTGTAAACAAAATGGTGGGCTATGTTGCAACATTGCAAACTGGAGTTCGTGACCGACCAGGCTGCGGATAGGATTAATGGTTCTCATTCATAAATGTTTATCGAAACTCTTTACGGCTCTTCGGATCTCGTAAACTACGCCATCATACACAGGATGGTACGTTTGTCGCGCACGACAGAAATGGGTGCAACACTCTTCAGATATTAGTTTATTGACAGTAAATTTTTACTAAGCAGAAACGTCCGCGAACGATAAAAGTTAAAAATTATATAAATTAATCGTTACGAGCCGGATTTGAACACACGTCCTCTGCATATATACCGTGCATCGCTCTGAACCAACTGAGTTGACAAATTCGTTGTTTGGAGAAATGTAGATTGATATCGAAGTCTGAAAAGTTTTTTCCATATTTGCTTCTATCGTCTTTACTTCGGACGAAATAATATATCAGGAGGTAAACAAAGGAAAATAAGGACCTAATTTAGGAGTAGTTCCGTCAGTATTTTTGCCTTTGAAATCTCTCATAATTTTAAAGATTAGCCTTAATGTCAAATCCTTTGCATTTTGTAAGAAATAGACGACTATTTCAACTATATTTACATTACTGTGTCGTGGTACTAAACTGAGACTCGTCTCTACGTTACCTACCGTGTTCTCGCTGGATGGGCCCAACGGAAGACCAGCGCTGGCTTAAAGCCAGCATCACGCCGACTTTGTGCACACAAGACAAAGACAAAAGAAAAAAGTCAATAAGTGCCGTCAACCGTGCCACGAAATGGACCCAAGTCAGCGTGATGCTGGCTTTAAGCCAGCACTGGTCTTCCGTTGGGCCCATCCAGTGAGGACACGGTAGGTAACGTAGAGACGAGCCTCAGTTTAGTACCACGACACAGTAATGTAAATATAGTTGTAATAGTCGTCTATTTCTTACAAAATGCAAAGGATTTGACATAAAGACTAATCTTTAAAATGATGATAGATTGCAAAGGCAAAAATACTTCCTGCAAATACATCTGTGTTTGTATAAGGATTTTATCAACTAAAATCGAACAGCCTCTTTCTTGTGATCTAATAGGAGAGAGCCGGATAGAGTCGAAGAGCGCGCGGTCTTATGCTACCCGAGCTGGGCGTCATTTCTTGGGGTTGTCTCGTTTGGGGTTTTCCTGGCGGAAGTGATTTGCCGTCTTTGGTACTCAAAGGTCAAGCAACGATTATGACCGCTACTGCTGTTTCCGTGCTTTGTAAGGCCGGAGCCGTTAGCCCGGTTGTCTGATAGACGTTACCCTAAGGGGACGGTTTGTACTTTCAATTTAACAGTCAAGTGGCTCACTCGCTTGAAGCCTCATTGCACCCTTATAGTCGTTTACTCCCTGGGTAGGGCAAATTGCAGACGCTGCCGCATTAAGAGTCCGCAGTAAGCTCGGCCGAATTTCACCTTCACATACAAACGTAGTTACGCTCTTATTTTTAAACTACGTGTTGGATTGTGACGAAACTTTGCATATACATTGACATGAGGTATATCTATGTCTGATATCTCATGTCATTGTATATGCAAAGTTTCGTTACAATCCAACACGTAGTTTTTAAATGAGAGCGTTACTACGTTTGTATGGAGAATCTTATCAAGTCTTTCCTGCGGTCATATCTAAAGTTAAGCACTGTAAACCCAAAATGTTAATTTCTCATTTCGCGCATAAACGCCATGTTCTCTTAAATAAATCTATGTAATAAAAATATGACTGACACGCACATAAGCCCCTCTAAGGCTGCGCACGCACTATGATTTTATGTCGATCGTCAGCGAGCATATGGCATATGCGCGCATTGACATATAAACTCATACGTAACATTTTTGCGACGCGATTATCGTAGTGCGTCTGCGTGCTTGGCCTAACTATTGACCACAGGAAATACAACTTTGTTTTTTTGTAACGCTGAACCTTATCATTTTCCGTTGCAAAAATATCTAAGAATCGCTAGCGAAACAGATACTAGAGCCCTAGGCATATAACGCTTCCTACGCACCCGAAAATTATTTACTACGAGTAAACCACGACACACCCATTAAGAGCCCCCCCCCCCCCCCCCCCATCAGTGAAACAGGTAAATTTTGAAGTACGTTTCGAAAAGGGTTCCTTTATTCTGTAAGTCAACTTCCAAAATCGACCTTAACTAGACAATGATAAGATCCGCTTTCGGAATACCACGAATTCGTATTTACTGTAAGCCATTGTTTGTGCGGTTAGAAATGTAACTGGAGAAGGCTCATCATCAAAATTTGACTTTAATCTCATGATTACAAGACACAATATCGAAGCGCCGCAGAAGCGCGGGCGCAGGTGGAGTCGGCAGTGCGTGACGGTCGCGTTGCGGTGACCCCGTGTGTAAAATGACAGTTAGACTTAGACCTGTCAACGGGGGCTATGGTCCCGACTGTTCTTGGGTGAATGAAAATGAAAAGTTTTGTGGAGTAATCGCCAGCCGTTTCTATCTGTAATTTCCTTTACTTTCTGGCAGCGCACGACCTTAAGGGTCGCCTTTACGCTTGACTCTCCATATAAATGTATTTTGCGTTCTCATTTTAAAACGAGGTGCTAGAATAACATGAAACTTTGTATTCACAATGGGAGCCTCCCATATCAAGGTATTCATGGTCGGAAACTAGTTTCTGTTGCTATGAAAATAAAGTCTCAAGTTGACTGTCCATACAAACTACGAGAGTTGACTTGAGACGACAGCGCCCACGACTGCAACCCAAGCATATTGTCTCGCTCGCTTGCTAATGTTAGCTCTATATGGTCTGCTCTCTCTTTTGTTTTGAAGAACATTAATTTATAATAGCATTCATTTGTTTATTTCATTTTAAAACGTAATTTTCGATGCTTATTCAAGAATCCTAGAAACTTTCCATCCGGAAGTAGTTTTATAGATATAAATGAAGCATTCCTTGTCTTTTTAGGGTTCCGTAGTCGACTAGGAACCCTTATAGTTTCGCTTTGTCTGTCCGCGGATAATCTCAGTAACCGTTAGCACTAGAAAGCTGAAATTTGGTACTAATATGTATATCAATCACGCCGACAAAGTGGTAAAATAGAGTGAGTGATAAGTCAGTGAAGTGAGCAGGAAGGTATTTGCTGCAGTGGGGTCTCTCAGGCGGCTTCGTAATTTTCTGCCTACTGCAACTAAAATTGCGCTTGCACAAACTTTACTTCTTCCTATTCTTGATTACGCTGATGTATCCTATCTCGACCTTTCTGAGGAGCAGCTTAATAAGCTTGAGCGTCTCCAAAATGTCTGCATTCGGTTCATATTTGGGTTACGCAAATATGACCACGTTTCTAGTTTCCGTTCCAAACTCAAGTGGCTCCCTATCCGTTATCGCCGTAACTCTCACATTATTTCGCTTCTCTTTAGTATCCTTTTTAACCCTGCAACTCCCCGCTATCTCAAAGAGCGTGTTAGTTATTTGAATTCTGTTAGATCTTCTAACAATTTGCTATTAACTGTGCCTTTGTCATCAATTTTACAGTAGTTCGTTCACCTTTAAGGCTATTAGACTGTGGAACTCTCTCCCTCTTCATATAAGACAAGCTAAATCTATCGGCAACTTCGAATCTCTTCTTAAAGAACATTATTTGTCTTTCCCCTAACCCTGATTGTCTTACTATTATTATTATTGGCTGACTGTTTATGTATTCTATATTTTTATTTGTGTTATTTGTATATATGTATGATTGTGTATGTATGTTTATATATATAGGGCTATTTATGTACGTGCATTAATATAATTACGTACGTATTTAGATTTTTGGCTTATTATAATCTCTGCACCACCTACTACATAATCTAGTTTTATCTCTTTCTCCGATACCCAAAGGTTGTCTGGAAGAGATCGCTCTTCAGCGATAAGACCGCCTGTTGTCTACCTCTACCTACATGTTATTGTATTGTTTTTCTTTTTAACTGCTTTGTTTGTGTGAGGTGTGCAATAAATAATATTTGTATTGTATTGTATTGTATTGTAAAATAAAAAGTGTTTTTTTTTTTAATTAGTGTACCTCCCCTATACGTAGCGTGGGGTGTTTTTTTTCATTTCAACACTAACATGTGATATATTGTTGGATAAGTATTTAAAAATGAATATGGGAAATAATTTTTTGATAATGTTAATATTTTCGGAGATAATCGCTCCAGAAGTAAAAAAAAATGTGTCCCCCCCATCTAACTTTTGAACCATAAGTTTTAAAAATATGAAAAATCTCAAAGTAGAACTGTATAAAAACTTTCTAGGCCGGCAACGCACCTACAACTCTTCTGGTGTTGTAAGTGTCCATGGGCGTCGATTATCGCTTACCATCAGGTGATTCGACTGCTCGTTTGCCTCCTATATCATAAAAAAAAAATTATTTTGAATAGTTTTTGAAAAAAATTACAAAACAATCTCTGAACTAAGTTTGGAAATTAACCGTATAAGCAGGTGTTTATTGTACCTGTAATTTTTACAAAATCACAATGAAATGACGTGCTTGCAAATAAATTATAAAAACGGTGAAAATCGGTTCACACAATAAAGAAATATCTCATAAAAATCATCTTCCATACTTTAATCTCGCGCGCAATAGTTTACTTAATTTGCCGATAGATGTCGCTGTACGCGGAACGCTCACATTGTACATGGCGCTGTTAAGATTTTTCCCCTTTTAATGGGGTCGGAGCAGGTGCGCCCATACATTAGGTCGAAAATTTGTCGCGCTCGAATTATCTTAGTTGTCTTTGGTCGTTCGTTAGTTATTAGACATAATAAAATTGTTCGCTAAGTATTGCTTGTATTGTGTCTGTCTATAATACATGGTCGATTTGATTTGGGAATTCGAACTCTCTTGCTCATACATTCGGTTCACGGAACGGGCTACAGAACCCTACACTGAGCGTGGCCCGACACGCTCTTGGCCGGTTTTTTTATGCAATGAAACCAAAATAAAGATTGAACATTTTTTGTATGTTTTGTTGTCTTTTTTCTTTACATTCCCCCTTTGATCTTTGTCACAAACCCGACAGTCGTCCCGATCGGCGGCATGCACGAGGACGGGCACGGGCGCGTGCACATTCAGGCTGTTCACACGCTCGTGCCCGTGCCCGTGCACGTGAATGTCGTTTTGAACGCGAGCATGTGAACGCGGCATAACACTAAACTTCACAATTTGGGACCTGAACTACATTTGTCCTAATATCCTTAGCCCGTTCTTTGATTAACATTTTGGTCTTGGTGCGATGAATCTTTAACTCACTCACACTCACAGTCGTTCAACAACGAGTGACTGAAGTTCCTTCCCAACTCAACTTTGTACAACTGTTGACAACTAAAATGAATTCGACCAATCACGTGGCGCCGTACTGAACTATAATGCATTTGACTAATAGGACGTCGTCTTGGCTACAGAGGAAAAGACATCAACGAATACTAAGCCGTTGGCTGCGCTTCGTGTCAGCAGGGCTTAGATTTGTCTTTTGCCTTTGTATACACTTTACTCTCCTTTTAATGAAAAAAAAAAACAGAGTAATTATGACAAAGGCCCTCGAGGTCGTGTTATGGTTGTAGAACTTATGTGGTTAGGTATAGTTTACAAAACATAAATTGGCCGTCTGATATCTAATTATAAAGAGATCTTATGTTGTCATTGTTAAAGACTTACCGGTCAATGGGTACTCGAAAGTATTATGTATTATTAATTCCTAAACACATCTTTACCGAAAGAGTCCATTTCAGTAATCACGTGTTTTGTTTATTTAATATAAAACAGTGTTAAAAATATGTAGAGAAGAAGCCCAATATAAAATTTAATGCTGCAGCCTATGTCCTACCTGTTGGATCTATTGCCACAAACATCTACTAAACTTTTATCCTCTTATTCATAAAATATAAAATTTCTGTGATAAATGTGTTTTGTCCTTTTCTTACCGATTTAAATATCTTAGCTAAAATAGGGATGTTAGATAGTGTGAAAACAGTACCTACATATGTGTCACACGGTAGCAAAATTATTTCCTTCTTGGGCGTAAATACTCAAATTGGAATGCGAATACCGTTGGCTGATTGACCCCCAGTGTTAGCCGTGCGCGTGCGCCATATGCGGGAACCGGATGACGAACGCTTTGTTTTTAGCGACAATGGCTACATATTAATGCATTACCGTGTGCCCTGGCGGTGTAAGACTACATCACTGTTATTTAATGTTCGCACATAACACAAAATAAACAATAGAATACTTTTTCAATGCTAGTCTCGAGGCTAAATACTTCGGTCTCAACAAATACCCTATAGTAGATTGTGTCTCAAGGGAGCCAAGTGATATATTTACGGCGTGCACTTCATATCTGGTACTCCACGGTTGAACAGCGTTATGCTTTTCTTAACCCTTACAAAATACTAATTTAGGATGCTTTAATATTATCTTGCAGGAGATTGTGTTCTATGAGCCATAAACGAATCTTGAAGAGAAGGAAAATGTTAATTGACGAATAGGGCGGACGATCTAATTCAAAAATGCTTTGATAAAGGCAGTGGATTTAAAAATAGCATGTCGTTGCGTACAGAAATGTCGCTCACATGCCCTACAGTTTTTTTGATAAGCGCTGCCTATCATGTATTGATTTCTGATGCATCTAAAAACCAAACTGCAAAAAATAATACCGTAAGCCCTTCCAACTGTAGAGTTGTTGTCTATGTATAGCCCAACTGTGTTCCAAAAGTAAACACATTCGTTTTTATTAATACCAATTTTATATTCGTGATTTTAGACGATTTCATTTGAATTTGTGCAGTTATTTTATCTGTCAGAGTTCACCCTATGAGTCATTCTTTCTCTTCTTCTACTTATTTAAGAGCTAAGCTCTTGTCCGTGTAGCTTAAAGTAGGCCCTCCATTTACTCCGATCCCAGGCAACCTCTTTGACATCTCGATACGACCTAACATCAACTCTTTTTTTGAGCTGCGCTATATGTAGTTTATTCCAGGTCTTCCTCTCTCTCGCTTCCCCTCTCTTTCCTTCAATTATATTGAGTGAACCTGTCATGTCGTATGAGGTGCCCTATCATCTTCCCTCTTCTATTTTCTAAGTTTCTCATTAACTGCCTGGTTTGTCTCACTCTATTCGACACTTCAGTCATTCCTTAAGAGTCCGCGGTAAGCTCGTCCGAATTTCACCTTCCCATAAACGTAGTTACGTTCTCATTTTAAAACTACGTGTTGGATTATGGCGAAACTTAGCATATACATTGACATGAGGTATATCTATGTCTGTAATTAGTCTATGTGGTTCCAGTGTAAAAAACAAACGAAATACAGCAAAAACAAGTTTTGTATGAAAAACTAAAATTCACTGTATTTTTTTTACTATGGTATCTGAAGCAACATAAACTAATTACAGACATAGATATACCTCATGTCATTGTATATGCAAAGTTTAGTTACAATCCAACACGTAGTTTTAAAATGAGAACGTAACTACGTTTGTATGGAGAATCGAGCTTACTGCGGACTCTTAACAAGTGATATTACATAAGTCATTGAGTTTTACTGCAAGGAAAGTGCACTGAGTTTTACCGAAACAAAACTTTACGATCGCGTTTGCGTTTTACCCTCAATTTGTATGGGATTTGACAGCTAAACACGAACGCGGTCGTAACGTTTTGTTTCGGTAAAACTTATACTAGAGCCTCTGAAACGTTCCACCAACCCCACATTTTACCGTTTAGTATGTCTGTCAGTTTCATAAACCCAACCGTGCCACGTTAATGACGGGCCGTTGAACATGGCGCTATCGTGCTGAATGTTGTATCATGATTTCCCTTCGTGCCTCTACAAAGGAAAGGGTGAGGCGTTAAGCTTTCTTGGCACAGCAAAAAAAAGTCAAGGCCCCGTATGGACTCAGGGTCGGTTGCACCAACTTTACGATTACTGACCGATCAACGTTAAATAAAGCGCCGGCAGCTTTCATTTCATTCAAACTTGCCAAACTCTCCATACATATTTTAACGATCACCGCTTACGATTACAGGAGTTTTCGTGCAACCCACCCTTAGTTTGTTACAACTATTAACCCATTATTTGCCGTGGACGCGCGATCAGGGTCTTTATTGAGCCCAATGCACCGTGGACGCCGCTGGACGTTCATTTCTACTAAGGAATCCATATGGTATTATTATACTATATAGGTAACGAAATGTCCTGTGGTAAACCGAAGTCTTTATTTAGCTATTAGAACGTCCGGCTTTTTCTTACTAATATTTCTTCTCGGACGGCGTCATCACGTTGGCTTCTTTTTTGGCAACGTTGTGCCATCTCGCCCGACGTCACTGAAAATTGTTCCTCTAGTGAATTCCTGGCTTTAAAATCCATATGGCAGTGCAGTGTGTTAGCTAAGTTCCCAGAAAACTTTACTTAAATCGATTATTCCGCTACTGTTCTGTAAGGCGTGTGCCAAGCACATTGTACTGACACAATCCTTGCTCCGAGCATTTTCTGTGGAAAACGTTGCATGTTAATTACTACCTCGTGGAAATTTAACTTTTTTACACAGCTTAATTAAGAATTTGGAAATGAACATCCAAACGAGTAGGTGTTGATTTTGGCCTGACTATATGTTGTGATTTGTTCACAGTCACGGTATTAAATAAAAAAATATTAGAAGGCAATCTTTTACACATCGAACTAGTCCCATAGTAAGCTCAATAAGGCTTCTGCCATGGGTACTAGACGACGATATATTTAATAGATATCACTGCTTATATATCATACACAGAAGACATCCAAGATTCGGAAACAAATATATTCATGTTCATCACACAAATATTTGCCTTTACCGGGATTCGAACCCAGGACCTTCAACTTCGTAGGCAGCGTCACTACCCACTAGGCCAACCGGTCGCTATTCTGTAACTTGTTTTAACCTCATGAATACCTACATTTTGACGCCGCGAGTCGTAATCGTATTAGGTATAGGTAAGGGCGGCTCACTCCGCGATTTCGTCGCGCCGCTACAACTCTACAAGTACATGCCGGCAGGAGCGTTGCATGCGATAGAAAGGGATGGTCACGTTTAGGCTCATGAACCTAGAATAATAATACCACGTGCGAGCGAGCTGGTAGCATACAAATCTCGATAAGTGTGACAGAAAGGGGAATATCATTCATTGTCCTTGTCATGGTTCCACTTTTTATTTATTTGCCACAAATGATTTAGTATGAAGTTGTGGCACATAAACCATTACCCGTCCAAATTAAGTAGGTTGTTTATGGCAAGTCATCAGCCATTTTAATACCAGTTCTTAATTTAGCTGCATAGTAGCCTTGCCGTCCCTCACTGTGGCATCACGTACAGCCTGTCCAGAGTATTCTAGGTTCATATTTAGGCTCGTTCGGCATATCCAAACGGAGGATTTGTTAACAGAGACCCTTCTGTACGTAGTTCTATTATTTATTCTGTGCGGTAGGTAGAGGTCTAGATTCGGTTAGCGTGACGGGCGAGGCGAGGTGAGGAGCATTAGCGTGATCCGAACCGAATAACAGGCATGCGTGATAGCATTCATAAGAGAGGCCCGCTTCTTCATTCTTCTCAGATACAACGATTTACATATAGTAACCTACATAATTAAAAAATCCCCTACAGCTGTTTTGAGTGTAATCTGTGAATATCAATAAAAGTCGTATAATTGGCTTGTTCCGCGTGTTATCGCGACCGCTGGAAAGCGTGACCACGTCAATTTGTGCCGTTTTGCTACGGATCGACCCGTGTATTGTCAGGGCCGTAGTGAGTTAACTGGAGGGGAATTCCTTTAGTGATAAGCCCTTTGTAAGTACTTCTACTGCTGTGCAGTTTCGACAAGCCAAATGAACACTTCCACATTATCTTCCCAGTTTACCACATGAACTGCCTCCCGAGAGCAAATGCGAAGTGCGTTGATTATTACAGAGCATTAAAGAAAAACCAAATCGCTGCATGTGAGCCGATAATATTGGAGGGGTTCCGTTGATTTCTCATAGTTCCATCGTCTGACTGGAGTTTTGATAACTAAAAAAGAAACTACAACCGAATTGAGAACCTTTATGAAGTCGGTTAAAAAGTATCCTATGTCTGCTCTGCACATCAAATTTCATCACAATCGGTCCAGAGGCAGTCAGACAGACTCAGACTTACTTTCGCAATTATAATGATAGCGTGGATATATGTAGTACCTATGGATATTAGGACTACTAAGTAGGATTGGACTTGGAGTACTGGAAACGTTTGATATCAAAGCTATAAACTTCGACTAGTGAGACATTTCTGCATAAATATTACTGTGAAACTAGTTCGCGGAGATAAGTAATTTTAGTTCACGTGTTTTGTGGTGTGTAATGGAAACACATGAACAGTTCAGGTGGTTTCTATATGTACAAAATTATAGAAATATGAGATTCTGCGTTGAAACACACGGAGGGTAGCGAGAGTTATCAATATCTTTTTTTGTGTATTTCCGGGCGTGTGCCCACAGCCATTATCAAGTGAATAATGGTTCAGGTCATTTAATGTGGCCGACATTAAATAAAACTGTCATCTAATCTATATAAATACAGTAATACTTATATCTAGGACGGTAGAGTTGCTTTTGGAATTGATTATTTTGATGCAATGCGGGCTACTCAAATAATCTCAAATGTACTTACTACTTAAGTACTTAGTCCGTTGCCTCAGCGACTCAAAGTGAGTTGCGGCCTTAAGACACGAGAGTGCGCCACTCTTCTCGGTATTGCGCTAGCTATCAATATTATATCATCAATATTTCGTTTAAATCAGAGGCATATAATCTCTTCTATTTCTATACAGTGCAACCCTTTCAATCGGCGAGGAAAGGATTTGTTTGATATTGTTTTCCCTATAAATTACAAATTAGTTCTCTTTGCGGCGAGCCGGCAAGAGTGAATAGGCTATTATTGAACCAGTGATCTACATCTACATTCCACACCTTCGACCAGTGCCTACTACCCCCAACACTATATCTTGACGCTGATTCGTAACAACGCGTATACTTGAGATTATTATTTTATTTTTTATTTTAATATTCTTTTAATAACAGAAGTACAAGAGTTACATACTAATCTAGTGTACATTTGGGTCCTAGGCAGCAAAAACATAATACACAACCAGTTTAGTGAGCTTATGCGCTCATTTTAAACTTTTTAATACGCCCATAAAAGCGTTAACATTTTTTTTTATTTTTTTTTTATTTACGCTGAATCACTGGTAGTGTACACTGTAGGTACAAGAACGAATCACACTTATATGCTTGCTTAGAGGAGCTCGCATTTGTTGCATACATGTTGGTGTTCAATAATGTTTACTTACAGCCTAAGTTATTACTACTAAGTAATAACCTAATACTAATATTACATTATATTGGTCATAATGCCTTTATTATACTTGATGTAAATTTAAAATTAACCTTTTCGATGTACTTAATAAAAATGATGTCGGTAGAAATGCATTCATGCTGCTAAAATAACGCATTATCAGTGCGTGCGTAGTGCAAGCGGTGCGAGCCGTTGCTGCGAGACCGGTTGAGATTATTGGAGTTGGCCGAATAGCATTCAAAAAGCAACTTAATCTCAATCATCATCTGAGGTGAGCCTTGGGCTAACCTACCAGTGTAAGCACTGGTTTGTGTCAGCCGAGTTGTCTAATGTGCCCTAAGGCTGGGACCGCACTAGGCTGTTATTCTAGATCGCGCGATCGGTCGCGTGCGGCTGACGCGCGCGGCATGCGACACGGAATTACACCTTTACGCGCTCATGCGTCTCACCTCACCCGTCACGCCTTACGGAACTAGATTTCAACCTAAGCTTAGTTACTACTTACTACGAATCGCGGAGTCAAGATATATTTGTGGGTGAGCGTTGAGGTGAGCCTGAAACAAGTTACAGAATAGCATGGCTGGTGTGGCGTTTGGGTTTGCTACATCGATTCGGGGGTGTGCGATGTTGGTAGCTCTGGTTGCCTGGATCAAGAGGCTACGAATGCGACCGCCGCCTATTGCTACAGCATCCGACAGAGGTTGTTGAGTAACCGATGCATTGTGTTTTGTGCTGCTCTAGCAGAACTATCTCAACGCTTAATTAAAACAGACTTTCACAGCTGTTAATGAGAATTTTGAATGAGACATTGTTTCACAAGAGCAGCGAATTAGGTTATAAAACGATCCAGTTTGGGCGTTTAGGTGCGAAAAATTAGATGATTTCCGGTAACTTCTTAATTAAGCAAATTTTTCCAAGTGTTGCATACTACACTACACTAAAAGTACTAACATAACATTTTTATTAAAGTTTCGAATTTTTCGAATGAGTTACCGGTACACCGGTAAACGGTGTGAGCGCACTTTTGCAACCTTGATGCAAGGTATGTTGTTTGCTTGTCGTAAGGGTTTCCGGATTTGTGCTAAGCCAAAGGGTACTAGTTTATTTAAGTATAGTATTCTGATGACTTTGAATTTTATAACCGACTTCAAAAAAGGGGGTTTCCAATGTTTTATTTTTTACTAGCTTCCGCCCTCCTTACGTCTGCGTGGACCCGGGATAAAAAACTATCCTATGTTTTTATCCAGGCTTTAAACTGTCTTCGCGCAAAATTTCATACAAATCGGCGGAGCCGTTTAAGCGTGATTGAATAACAAACATCCAAACATCTAAACATCCAAGCTTTCGCATTTATTATATTAGTAGGATGCATGTTCCCCCATAAGTCGAAGACACCTGAACGGATTTGGATGTTTTTTTTGTTTGAAAGGGTATTCTTCTCACGTGGTCTCATGGTCATCAGGTCAGGATCTGATGATGGGATTCTCGGTAGGTCGAGGGAACTTCAAATTTTATAGGCACACTTAAAGCGGAGTGGATCTGGCGGAATTCAAGTAGGCTGAAACTTTGTTTTTAAAGTATTTTTTTAATAATTCGGTGTCACATACGGACGGATAAGCCTCGTTCCACGGACTTCGGTTTTACAAATTTTGGTACAATTAAATTAATTGGTTAGTGGGTGTAATTTTATGGACATCATAAAACTGCAAGCGACCCAACTGTATTATAACATTTATAACCGTGATAACTGGACCGCAAACACAAAAGGCTGTGTTTAGCACCGTTAGCCGGCGCGAGCGCAACTCAAATCACCACTTATTTTAGATATTTCACGTGATATACAGACTTGTAAGACGCTACGCAAAAATATGACAGTTTGTTCTATCTCTATCACACGAATTATGAAAAAGCATGCTGGTGGCAAAGAAACGTACGGCCCGCCTGATGGTACAAACGACAACACTGTTAACTGACCATCCTGTGTTTATATAGAACCTTATTACAATGCACTTAAGGTGCACCGATGGTCAGTTAGCTGTGATGTCGATAGTATAAGCAGTCGCCGTAGCCTATGGACTTGCTATCTATACCCAAAAGCTACTCGCACTTGCAGCAAATGTATATGAACTCGCACTAATCACTAATCAAAGTAAATAGCCCCATTAGGTTGATAAAAAATGTTTATACCAAAGGCCTCCACAAATCTTAAGCGGGGGCATTCGAGGCGCGACGCGTACATCACTATAGCTCTGTTTCTGTCGGTTATTTATTGTAATAAATCGTTTGTCGAATAGGATCTGATTCTAGAATCTGATTAGTTAGGTACTAACACTAATATTCGTATAAGTTCGAGCTAAGTTATACTATAGTTGTTTTTTGACATGTCATATGACAGGAAGGGTACGGGTGGCTGAATCTGCGTATCCTTATATTATCAGGATGTTAGTTTTAGTCGTGAAAAGTTGGTGAAAAATGAGAAAATAGTACGGCCAGAATATCAGTTCGCCGCACCTCTCCCTAATCTAGGCTATCACAGGAAGGCTTCGAGCTGTGCCGCGACGAGATAGACTATCCGTCTCTTTCTAGTTTTGCCGCGACATGAAACGGAGACGATGCTTATGAATCGCATGGCATTGTCTACGCCGTGTTACCTCCGGGCAGGTACCGGTCGTGCCGTGAGTCATCTTGTGACGTCACCGTGCGCGAGCGCAAGGATCGGTCCGTATAATTAACTATTCACATTCCAAATTCATATCAATATATTTCGCGCACATGCGCCGATCAAGTGTTACATTACAACACTCACAGCAACCATGCGAATTCTTTGGTTGGTACCATGAGTTGAAACCATTTCGTGACACATATTTTATTTACTTATATCTTTGAAAAAATGCATTATACAGTCATACAGACACGCAGATCTATGCAAGGTGGACTGGTGATATGGTCAAGGTTGCGGGCGTCCTAGTCCAGTCAATGAACTGACAATTTTGGAAATAATTTATAATAGCTTATTTTTTATGTGTAACGGATATTTTATTATCAATTAAATAGTTACCCAGCGACAAAATCGGACAAAATTTCAGACATCAAAAAAATGATAAATTAACTAGCTTCTGAAAAGTCAAAAAAATATATTAATAAATATTTTTGTCTTTATTTTGGTTCATTTACATTCGCTCAAGACAAATCGTACAAAAAAAGACAATGCATGCTTCATTTAAATCTACATAATTAATTCCGGGTTGAAAGTTTGTCGGATTCTTAAATAATTCATCTCAGAATAACATTTTAAAATGAAATCAACAAAAATAACGCTATTATAAATTAATGTTTTTCAAAACCGTATATTGCCTAGACTAGAGTATCCGCTGGATGCGGGTGGCGCAGGCGCAGGTCCGATCATTGCGGCACTCTTTGTAGGAGGCCTATGTCCAGCAGTGGACGTCTTTCGGCTGATATGATGATGATGCAGAAGCGAAATGACTTTGGCAACTCATTAGTCCGCGACTCCTTAGTCATTAATCGTTCAGCGATAAGACCGCCTGTTGTCTACCTCTACCTACATGTTATTGTATTGTTTCTCTTTTTACAAGCTTTATATTAACTTGACTTGTTCGTATGTAAGTATAAAAGTATGTATGTAAGTTGTCCGTCAAATTTTGCAAGTTAAGTTTGACCTACTTCCCGGTGACCGATTGAGCTGAAATTTTGGTTATAAGTATAGTTTGGATGACAATTCAATATTATGGTACCATCGAGCTGATCTGATGATGGAGACAGAAGGTGGCCATAGGAACTCCGTAATAAAACCACATAACCCCGGCGAGTTTGGGCTCGTTAGAATCGTCTCAATGAAAACCTTGGAAGGAACCTTCAGCTTACGAACAAAAGTACTGGCGGCGGTGTCATGGTGTGCGCTCGTCGTAGTCTCTGTGCCACAGTATGTCACGAATGGTCTTGCTCGGGCTTCGAGTCGCTGTGCGTCATTATACCTGCCCGCGCTCTCGGAGCGTCAGCTGATTTGATTGCGGCGGTAGCATACCTACCGCCTGATGAAGATAACTTGCCATTTTATTTAGATTCAATAAAATCGAATGTATCGCGCTCGCTCGTCAAGAACCCGACATGTAATTATTTATTATTAGGCGATTATAATCTTTCCTGTATCTCTTGGAGCAGTGAATTGGGGTTTAGTTTAAAAAATCAAGGCAAAACGGATTTTCAAAACGCTGCGATAGCATTTGTAGATGAATTGCAATACTTAGGGCTAACTCAACATAATTTTATTATGAACTCTTGTAATAATGTGCTTGACCTTTGTTTTAGCAATCTCCCATTGTTCGTTAAGCAATGTCAGCCACTTTCTAAATTAGACATATACCACCCTTCTTTCACTATTGATATATTAGATTTATACAACAAACCCCTTAAAAATAATAAGTCTTTGCGTTTTAATTTCTTTAAATGCGATTATTCCAAAATTAATTTGTGCTTAAAGGAAATCGACTGGGAGAACATACTAAATGTAGGTGACATTAACAAAGCTGTTGATATTTTTTATAATAAGCTTAATGAATGTTTCTCGATGTTTGTCCCAATATTTCATTCAAAAAACGAATCTTACCCAATTTGGTACAGTTCCGCTCTTATTAAAATACTGCGTGAAAAATCAAAATTACATCGTAGATGGAAAAAATATTGAAACCCACGAGATTACGATGAATTTTCACTACTAAGAGCCAGGCAGAAACGCGTGCAGGATGAATGTTTCAACCGTTTTACTCAAAACACCGAAACTTACATAAAACGTTCTCCTAAAATTTTCTGGAAATATGTAAAATCCAAGCGTGGGGGTTCTAATTATCCAAACAGTTTTCAGTTAGGTAGTAGTCAGTACAGTGGCGGTAAGGAGATTTGTGATGCATTCAACTCGTTCTTTGAAAGTGTCTTCGTAACTGCATCATCTTCATCTAATCTAACGGATAATCCTCATCCTAACACTCAATCCGATGTGTTATCTAGCGTTGTCATCACAAGCGACACTGTTTTGAAGTACTTAAAATCCCTGGATAAATCCAAAGGGCCGGGTTGTGATGGGGTTCCTCCTGTTTTTTTGTCTTCCTGCGCCGAAAGTCTCGCTTCACCCTTAGCTATTCTTTTTCAAAATTCTCTTAAATGTTGCATTTTCCCCTCAATCTGGAAAAAAGCCCATATCATCCCCATACATAAAAAAGGTTCTAAATCAAAAATTGACAACTACCGTCCTATTTCCATACTCAATACCATGGGGAAACTATTCGAATCAATCATGTTCACCCATATTTATCCTGTCGTATGTCGTGGTATACCAAGTAGGCAGCACGGTTTTCTTAAGAGTCGTTCCACGGTGTCTAACTTGTCATACTTCACAAATTTTGTTATAACTGAAATGGAAGGCGGTGGGCAGGTTGACGTGATATACACGGACTTCGAAAAAGCATTCGACCGAGTAGATCACGCTATCCTGCTCCTGAAGCTCCAAGCACTGGGAATCCAAGGCGATTTGCTTCGGTGGGTCGAATCTTACCTTATTAATCGTTCTCAAGCTGTTGTCCTGGGTGGTTACAAATCAGATTACATTGAAATAACTTCTGGCGTACCCCAGGGCTCTCACCTCGGGCCTCTGTTCTACAACGCATATATATTCGACATCACTAACTGTTTCGATAATGCTAACTATTTATTATACGCTGATGATAAAAAAGTTTTTATGTGTATAAAATCTGTAGCGGACTGTGAGCTATTACAAAGTGATCTCAATAATCTACTAAAATACTACTCGAATAATAATATCACTTTAAGCATAAATAAATGTCAATGTATTAGTTTTACTCGCAAAAAAAAACCATTACACTTTTTGTATAATTTCAACGGCGTCGTAGTTCAGAGGGTTGACGTGGTGCGAGATCTGGGGGTGACGTTAGATGCTAAAATGACCATGAGAAATCACGTGGACTTAATAGTTAATAAATCTTTCCGCAACCTCGGTTTTGTAATTAGGACCTGCAAACCATTCCGCAATTTATTGAGTATGAAAATAGTGTATTTCGCATATGTGCGTAGTGTTCTTGAATATGCTTCCCCTATCTGGTCAGTTAACTATGCTGTCCACAAAAACCGCATTGAAAATATACAGAAAAAATTTGTAAAGCACCTAAATTTCAAATTTAATAAATCATCGTCCACTTATCACGATAACTGCCTAAGTATAACCTCCTAACGCTTGAAGATAGACGTAAATTGTCAGATATGAGCCTACTGTTTGACATAATTCATAATCGTCTTGATTGCCCTGAATTATTATCCAGCTTATTGTTTCGTGTTCCTAAACGTCGCACCAGAAAAACCACTCTCTTTCAAGTTCCACTACATTCAACTAACTATGGTGCCAACGCTGTACTATCCCGTATCCCCCGTCTGTATAATCAGGAATTTGATACAACAGACCCATTTAGCGGATCAAAAACTAAATTTAAAAATGAGGTATGTGCCGTATTACTAAGCAAACAAGTATAACGTCTGGTAAACAAGTAACAACGTAGCAATTTAATATAATCAGTATGCTTACGTCAATTAAAAATAAATATATATATATTTAAACAATAAGTACGTAGCAAAACTAACGATATCAATTTGTACCTTAGTATGCACTGTGAGTTTTATGGCTAAAGTAGGTAACCAACTAAAGGAACTAAAACAAGTAGTAAATAAACCAAAAAAATAATAATTATGAATTTCAATGTAGGTACATGAGGTTTGATTAACTCAGACACCTGAGTTTTCTGTGTATTTTTTCTTTAAAAACTGTTACTTTTATTTTTTATTGAAAACCTATTTATACTAAATGGGCTATATCTGCAAATAACCTTTCTATTATCCACTTTTATTGATAATTGTCATTAGGTGTAGTTCGTTTTGTTTGAGAAACCGTAATTGTGTCAAATTTGTCCGCTCGAAAAGCAACTTTATTATTGAAATTAAAAGTTTCACAATGACAGCTACACAAAAAGTCGATCAGCTCAAATAATCTGAACTATACCATGTTGTTAATTTTTCTTTAGCATGCTTCCACACTCATTATCTTAGTTATACTTAACAATCTCTGTTTTTCTTTTTCTCGATGTAACTAACGGATAACTATTATTGGCCTCCTATTTTGTAAGGAAACATATGTAAACTGTATATTTACGGCTGTTGTTATCCTAAATACCATTAAATAAAAGTACAGTCGGCAATAAAAGCTTGTACCAAAAATGTAATTTTTGACAGAAACTTATTAACTGCTTTGTTTGTGTGAGGTGTGCAATAAAGAGTATTTGTATTGTTAACCGACTTCAAAAAAAAGGAGGAGGTTCTCAATTCGGTTGTTTTTTTTTTTTTAATGTTTGTTACCTCAGGACTCCGTCATTGATGAGCCGATTCATAATTTTTTTTTTTTTTTGTAAGTATATGCTTCCAGGTGGGTCCCATTTTTTTGAAAATTCAATTGGATGATGGGATTCATGAGGAATTGAGGGAACTCCTCAATTATATTAGGCACGCGTGTAGTGATTTTGGTATTTTCTATTATAACTCGTGTATTTACATCCGGAAATCATAAATTGGTGGAGTGGAATTGATGATGAAGACCACAGATGACTAATGGAATTCCTCAATTATGTACTTAAAAGTACAGAAGTATATCACAGATTCTGATAAGATTCCGTTGAAATAGCAACTAATGAAGTGCCAAGGGTGATCCTTGTGGAATTGACGGAAGTCCTCAAATATTATCGGGTCACATACAGCGATTGGGTTTTTTTCTATAATAATCAACGCATTTGCTCTCTGAAATCAGTTCATGAGGTAAATTGGAAAAGAAATGTTCTCGTGGCTTGGCGGAGTACTAAATTGAAGTCAGTTAAAACTTTGTTTTTAAAGTAAATTATTATAAGCTAATAAGGTCTTTTTGAATTTACCATCAGATATTCTCCGTTTTCATTATATAAAAGCCAATTATATATATTTGAATTACCCCACTTTTGTCTGATTGACGCAATACAAAGTAAAGCCAATTACAACAAGGAAATTACCTCTTTATTATTCGTGCAAAAAAACTATTATAATCCGATCAATTCCAAAGGGCCGCGCGCGCGCAAAACGGCTGTAAGTGATACACAATTGACACTTACTGTCAAGTACCTATTTCTCCGTTTTAGGATTCTGCATTATATAGCGGTGAGTCAACCAAGCAACGGGTCACCTAAGAATTTTGCCGAAAGGAATCAAGTTCCGTCGTTTCCGCGGTCAGCTACCCGACACCGCGAGGTTGCGTAATACATCGCAGCCATAATATGTCATAAAAACTGGCGTTATTGTATTTCATACATATGTCATTTTATAACATGAAGTGCGCCGGTCTAAATAATATATACATTAATGCCATATTCCCATAAGGAGTAGGCAGAGCGCAGGAATTTTTAATTATCAGTGCTTCTTCTAGCAAGGGACCATAACCACATAATACAGCAACAGGGGGTAGGGGGCTCAGGCCAAAAGTGATAGTACATGTTACAGAGATCGGAAAGCGAGACGTGGGGGCAGTCCCTAATTGAGCAAATGTCATATTGCAACGATAAGTTGCTAGCTAGCCTATCGCCCGCAGCACACTATTCCCTATAGTCGATACTTGTAACACCTGCAAAAAGAATTTAAACGGGGTGGTGCTACGAGTATTGTAACTCAAGATAGACACAGGGGGGTCTAAAGTCTAAACTCAATCGGTCCTTGCGAGAAAATACACAGAAACCGGTCAAGTGTAAATCGGTAGTACCTACACATTTGTAGGTGTATGTATAAAATAGTTGCTCCATGAGATAACGTTTCAGTACATTTGCGCCGTAAAACGTGACCATAAAACCTATCGTGCTAGCAGGGCAGGAGACTGCATAACAGAGTATTTTATAGGTATTAATTTTAACCGACGCGTTTGAGAGGAACTGTTACTGACGGAGATACGGACATATATGTAGTTGTGAACCCTAAAACCAGTCAAAGAGTTCACCCCCGAAAATGTACAAAATAGGAAACAATGACCGCTCCTGCGCTACCCGCATTCAGCGACCTTTACCATCAGTCCACCTTGTGGGGGAGGCGTATGTCACAGTATAGAAGAATAATACAGTAGGTAATCTGAGGCCGTTTAGGAGCGTTCGTTACCTACTTTCACTAGATGCGCAGGGCTGTGTCAAGTTTGTGGCTTGGCATACCTATAATACTATTTTTTCTTTTAAGTATGCAAAGGATTTCTGTTACAGTTTAATAGACAATAATGTATACACAAATTAATAATATTATAGATAGTTGGGTATGTGTTTTTAGTTTCCCACTTCATGGAATATTTTAATACCACTATACTATGCCTAAAATATTTCCTAGTAAGTATAATAGTTGCTAAACTGCACTAGGTTGGTAGGTGCTTAGTTACAAGCCTATTCGGCTCCTTTTGATATCGTGGCACTGGCGGCTCGCTGTCTTCATACCTACGAGGCGGCTTCCTTTGACGTAGCGAGTGAGAACGAGCGAACACCGCAACGGCGCGGCCTTGATTGAAGCATTCTCCATCATTCCCGAAGGCTATGTGTGTGTGCGTACCGAACACGCGCGCATGTGTGCAGCCGTGCGATGTACCTTTGTTCGAAGTTTATCTACTGTTCCTATACTGTGCGTATGTCCTGCAGTGGACGTTTTTCGGCTGGTATGATGATGACGATGATAGCTTAAATGACCTAATTTATCCCAAGCATAAATAAAGGCAAAGCCTTTATTTATCCCAAGCATAAATAAAGGCAAAGCCTTTGAAAGATTTCGCCCTTAAAATAATTGAATGTTTATGTTTCAAAACCAGTTCTCGATTCCGCAAAACGAAATGCAACAAAGACTCCGTTACAATGTTCTTGACAACATGTCCGGAAAGGTGACTGAGACAGAAAACTAATCATTTGTTAGCCCATATTCCATTTCCGCCGCACAAAGAGACTGTTATATTTTTAACCGACTTCAAAAAAAAGGAGGAGGTTCTCAATTCGGTTGTATTTTTTTTTTTTTCAATGTTTGTTACCTCAGAACTCCGTCATTGATGAGCCGATTCATAAATTTTTTTTTTGTTTGTAAGTATATGCTTCCAGATGGGTCCCATTTTTTTGAAAATTCAATTGGATGATGGGATCCATGAGGAATTGAGGGAACTCCTCAATTACATTAGGCACGCGTGTAGTGATTTTGGTATTTTCTATTATAACTCGTGTATTTACATCCGGAAATCATAAATTGGTGGAGTGGAATTGATGATGAAGACCACAGATGACATGGAATTCCTCAATTATGTACTTAAAAGTACAAAAGTATATCACAGATTCTGATAAGATTCCGTTGAAATAGCAACTAATGAAGTGCCAAGGGTGATCCTTGTGGAATTGACGTAAGTCCTCAAATATTATCGGGTCACATACAGCGATTGGGTTTTTTTTTATAATAATCAACGCATTTGCTCTCGGAAATCAGTTCATGAGGTAAATTGGAAAAGAAATGTTCTCGTGGCTTGGCGGAGTACTCAATTGAAGTCGGTTAAAACTGTTTTTAAAGTAAATTATGTATATTCATCGTTTCGCATTCGCATCAATCTGTTTCGCGACCTCGCTTCTTCGCAGAGTAAATGTATCGGCCATGGTACAATAAAACAAGGTACTTAAGTCATTTCCGACGATCGACAATGTATCTTACCTACGCCACACAAATGTTTCTATTCTCCAAAGTTGGCACGCAATTGTTGCCATTGACTGACATCTTTCATACAAAGAAAGAGTTTTGTTATTGCAAGATTTATATATTTAACTATTTATTTGGGGTGAAAAGACATCTTTATACAAGAATGTATGGAAAGTTTCACAAGTTTCTATGAAATGACAGTCTCGCTGACGCCCGTTTCATAAAACCACACTTATGTTTTTAGATCACTTGCATAAACTACTATTTTCTAACAATAACTTGTATGAAACTAAAACCTTGCGGACGCTGACTTTGTTATTAAGTCCGTATGCTCCTTACAATGCTTCATACATAATACTGAACCTTATTTTAGAACAATAAGAGCTATTGTCGCTTGGTTGCGCGTGCGCTGATGACGTACTTACCATACCTTCCAGGGTTCGGTAACCGACGCAGGTACAGGTCCTGCGCTCGTATTCGTTGGGATTTTAGTCTTACGGTCTTTTTTATAAAGTTGTAATTTCTTTGAAACGTGTTTGTGTTTCTTTATTCACATAGCGACGTGGTTTCCCCGTTGAAATAGGATCGTGTTTTGCTTGACAAGGATGAGTCACGAGGGCTTTCTCCGATACTAGGAAACGAGATAAGGTTATTGTGCGTCAGGTACTAACTTGGGTATTCTCAAATATGCTACTTTACTCACATCGAAGAAAACCAAATAATATGCATTACAGCTGGCACTGGCTTGCAAAACATTGATCTTTTTAATGTATTTTTTCATATTTGTTAAATTAAAACGAGGATCAAAGAAAACTGAAACGTGGAGGCGATCTGGAATATTACATTTGGATGACTTAAGGTCTTCGCACATTATACCAACTCAACGGCGACTCGATTCTATGCTATTGAAATTTAAGCCCTAGGTCATATTTTCTAAAAAAATATATTAAACTAGTGTTCGACGTGTGGTCTACGCTTCGTACACGTGTCGTACCTTAACATCAATGGAAAATTGTGCTGTAGGAAATACGACGTAAGGCTTAAATTTCAGTTTGAGTTGTTTAGTGTGTTAAGACCTTTACCGGGCTTTGTATCAACTTCTCGATGGCTCTGGAGTGGTGGAGTAGGTGACACGTAGCGCTTTTTAGGGTGAGGTCAGTAACCCTTACTACTAGAAAACTGTAATTCGGCATGGGTATATTATATACATCGACCCGCTGGCTAAATGGCTACTACCGAGGATGTGATGTGAAGTACATACATGTACAATAATGAATTCAGAAGGAAAACTATCACGGCTAAGTAGGCATAACAAGTTACCAAGTAATATCGACAAACTTAAAATTTACTAAGAAAGGCGAACTATTGTACAAATTCGGCCGACGCAGCCTCACCATTCCCTACACTGCGCTTGACCCGACACGCACTTTGCCTGTTTTTCGATTGTACTTTTGGTAGCGATCGTATTTTATTTGAAAGGCTGAGGCTGGCGAGCTCAATGTGAACATGACGTTACATCTTGCTGTGACGAAGCAAACGAGAAAAGTCCCGTTTTCTAATGAACTTGTGCTTGCGAGTACATACTTGACAGTTGACATATGTACTCGTATGTAATGGATGGCTTATTTTATGAAAACCTTATTTATAGGTTTTTCGCATTCGGGGAGCTCGCGCTGCGATAAAACACCGAAATTCTTGTAATTTCGATTAGATGACCTTCGGCATGGATATAGCCAGAATTCTTCGTAATACGCGAGCGGAGCCGCGTGGTCAGCTAATAATCAATAAAATTTATAGTGAAATCCGCGTGTTAATCCGCAAGTGACCTAATTTTTTTAATTGGAAAACAACATATTTGCCTTAGTGCATCAGGGAGCGTTCAAGTATTGCGTGCAGTCAGGTACATGAACGCAAACATAAATATCTGTACACGCCTTTATGACATTGACAATAGAGTCCTGTACAGATATTTATGTCCTTAATTATGTACTTATATCATATAAATACCCCTGACTGCACCTAAACATAATCACACAATTTCTGATGATGACCATACACTAATGCTGAGAGAGCCAGTGGCGCTACCAGGAAAATCGAAACTCGAAGTTCGTATACCTGCATCCCTGTCACTCGAGTAATGTAAGTGCGATAGCGATGGAGATACACGAACATTGAATTTCGTAGTTCGTCGTTATAGCTGAGGCCTGCCGTACACGAGGTACGAGCTCGGCCCGTGGCTGTAGTGTATGAATATTTCACACAACAAAGCGCGAAAACTTATCGGACAAGTGATAACAGTTGTATTTTTTTTTTTTTAATTTTCAATGTTTGTTACCTCAGAACTTCGTCATTGATGAGCCGATTCGTTTTTTTTTGTTTGTAAGTATATGCTTCCAGGTGGGTCCAATTTTTTTCAAAAAATCAATTGGATGATGGGATCCATGAGGAATTGAGGGAACTCTTCAATTATATTAGGCACGCGTGTAGTGATTTTGGTATTTTCTATTTTAACTAGTGTATTTATACCCGGAAATCATAAATTTGGTGGAGTGGAATTGATGATGAAGACCACAGATGACTTATGGAATTCCTCAATTATGTACTTAAAAGTACAAATGTACGTCACAGATTCTGATAAGATTCCGTTGAAATAGCAACTAATGAAGTGTCAAAAGTGATCCTTGTGGAATCGACGGAAGTCTTCAAATATTATCGGGTCACATACAGCGATTGGGTTTTTTCTCTAATAATCAACGCATTTGCTCTCGGAAATCAGTTCATGTGGTAAATTGGAAAAGAATAATAATGAATAATGTGGAAATTTTCTCGTGGCTTGGCGGAGTACTAAATTGAAGTTGGTTAAAGCTTTGTTTTTAAAGTAAATGACATAAATCTTGTTTCTTGCCATTCATATTATGAAATTGAACATATGTCGCTTTATTGATGTTAACATTCAAATCATTATTACTTAACCATTGTATTATTTTATAGATTGTATTATTTATGTCTATTAATTATATTTATTATTACTAAAATCATTTTTGAATGGGATTAGTATTTGAAATGTCATCAGCAAATAGGGTACAGTCGAGATCAGATATGTTAGGTAAGTCATTAATATACTGTGTATATAAGGAAAAGTAAGGGACCCAAGATGCTTCCCTGTGGGACTCCAACTTTGTTGGGCCTGCATTTAGACCTGACTGAATACAGTTCCATGTTTTCCGACAAGGAAGTGACTTCAACTTGCTGACTTCTACCAGAAAGATAACTCTTAAGCGAGTCGTAGGTTTTTCCACGAAGACCATATACTTAGTTTGCATTTAGAAAGGAGTAAGCTATGCTCATCAAATTCAAAGGCTTTGCTCATATCGAAGAAAACCACAGTACACGGCACTCTCTTATCCACATGTTGTAATATTTTATGTACTAAATTGAAAGTTGCCAACGTTGTGGGTTTCCCCTTTTGAAAACCGTATTGCTCCGTTTTTAAAATATTATTTATATTTATAAAGCTAACCAAACGGGTGTGGATGACTTTTCAAAAACTTGAAATATAACAGAGAAGCTATAATTCAGAATGTCACGCTTATCCCCTTTTTTGTACAAAGGTTTTTTTATTATTACCGATATTTTTAATTGCTCAGGGAATATGCCAAGTTAATACGCAAACACATTTGATTGTTAACATTAGCAATAAGGTTTATGAATAAAAATTACCTCTTTATTCATATTTCTTCTTAAGTTAGGTTTGTACAATAATTATATAAAAAGTAAAATATAAAACTATACATACAAAACATAAAATCATTATAAAAACCTAACCTAGGGTGCAGCCGGCAGGGAGGCGGGGCCTAAGCTACCGGCGGTCAGGGCGACAGAGACAGGAACCTCCTGACTATCCGCGCAGTATCCAGGAGTGTGTATTATTATTATTACTATTATTATACAGCAAATGATTGCTCAAACCTTGTCACAACGACGATAGGAAATGAAATGAAATGAATTCAGTTTGTTTCATCGTAGGTACATCATCCAATGTCATTGCTAATCGGATGGTTCGTAACTTAAAACTATGACTTTCGATCTTACTCCACCGACATAACTAACATGCCACTAACTGCGAATGGGCGAAACGTCCTAACATTTGATAGTCTATTGTTCTAGCCCACTCTAGCCGAATGTGCATTTAGCAACATCGCACTTCTGGCGAACCAGTATACCTGTTCCCAGTTAGTACAAGCTTGATAAGGTATATGAAAAGGGTTCAAGTTTAAGGTAATTACGTAATAGTTGGACGGCCTCACCTCCACCATATTTGCCCCACGTCGCTGGCAGACGACGATAAAGGCCCAAAGACAAACAAAAGCGCGGCCGCATCAGCAATATCACTTCGATTAATGCGCAATTGTTTAATTGATCTTCATTAGTGATGAACTAACTTTGCCAGCTATGCTATTCAGTAACTTGTTTTAACCTCACCCGTCACCCCTAATATATCTTGGCGCTAGGTTGGGGTTGGGGACTTCACATACTCCTTCGAATTTCTTCGCAGATGTACGCACGCAAGGGTTCCTAAAGATGTTTTCCTTCACCGAAAATATAAACTCATTTGTACAAGCCGGGATTCGAACCTACGACCGTTTGACCTAGATATTAGTAGGTTACAATTTGTAAGGGGAAGTAGTTTTCCGTATCGCTCTTACTTCCTAGCACGTTGACCTGATCTTAACGGTCGGCCGCCGACTTTCTAATAGCAGTGCAACTCACAAAGCCTGGGGCTCGACGAAATACCTATATCCTGCAATGCAGCTCTATACCACAACTCTCCTAGAGATATTCGCGTTTGTACGTAGTGGCGTCAAAAAAACCATCATCATTATATCAGCCGAAAGACGTCCACTGCCGGACATAGGCCTTCCCCAAAGAGTGCCGCAATGACCGGTCCTGCGCCACCCGCATCCAGCGGACCCCGCGACCTGTACCAGGTCATCAGTCCACCTTGTGAGGGGTCTATCCACGCTGCGCCTGCTGGTACGTAGTCGCCACTCAAGAACATTTAAGTCGCCGGCGAGGCACGGGCGAAAATGTTCTCGAAAAAACAAGTACAGGAACAAAACTTACATTAGTCGTTACCCGCGTCCCGCATGCGGGGTGCTCGTGTTATCTTGCTTTCCCCTATAACTAAAACAGGGATAGAACGAGCCTCACGTATGCGGCATGTATAGTCTAATGAACAGTGAAAATGAGCCCTAAAACGGCTGTTCCAGTGTTCGAATGTAACTGTTTCCACCCATCAGCCAAAACAACAAAACAGCTGATGGTGGTCCAAACCATCAGCTGCGTCCAATATCCTTAGTTTTCGGGAACGTCCTGTACGTTGTTACTCTAGAAACCTATTGTTGGTTTAAAGAAGGAATTTTTTTTTTTGTATGTTCCAAGCCGGATTCGAACCGGGCGACCACAGGCATTCATGGCCCGTCGCTACTAACCAACTGAGCTATCGGAAAAATCCGCCTCGGCCACTAAATCTTTCAATCAGTTCCTTCCAACGCCTTAGGGAGCCGTGGAGCGACATCTACCAGAAGACTTAGGCTTCTTTTTATTGTTTGTTTTCCAGTATCTCTTGTAAAGATCGTTTAGTCTACGAAGAAGCCTTCCACCCTTACTTACATCTCATCATCATCTACTCCTACCAGGACAGAACCACTGTTTAGAAAAGCTAGTACGCGATTGGACACACTGGGGGGTGGGAATTGTTGAACTATCTATATGCAGTGTTGACAACCTTGTGTTGTGTTAGCGGTGCACCGCGACTGCGCCGACGAGTGACGTCACGTTTGCTCAATAAAGATGCGCCCGCGCGATCTCGGTCAAACCGGTGCGCGGAATAAAGATCAAGCGAGCTACCCAGTTACGAAACTTATGTAGACTAGTGTCAATATGGACAGTATAGTCTCTCAAGCCGATTGACGTCCCCGTCTAACGTATAGCAGTTAATGCAATTCCTGCATTTACTACTGTACCTAACGCTCGCGGGATCATAAAATGTGGGAATGGGACACCTATGTTATGCTTTTTACTGCCATGATTGGTGCGATAAGACATTTTATGGCACCGCTTGCAGCGAAGATAGCTTGCTGATAATGCTGATTCGAGAAATTGTCTAAACGGTTTTTTTCACGTAGGCCGTAAATTAAGTTTTTGTATCGAATTCTGATGAGGTCGATCGCTGAACATCGTGTTTTGGTATTCTTGGATATACAATTTCCTTATTTTGTCTGTTTCTGAGTAGTCCTATACAATTTAGACTAATAAAATAGTACTAAATAAGCGCCAAACGTATTGTTAAAGGTACCTTAGGGCACTACAAAATAAAGTATCGATTTCATTGGCAAAAATGTCGCTAATACGTGCACTCGATCATCGATATGACCTGTGGCATAGTCGCGAGAACTCGGCCAAAACGGCGCGCTCACGTCACGTGCGTGGAACGTTGGAATAATTCTTCATCATCATTTATTTTTTTAAGAGCCGGGCTCTTGTCGGTGCACCTTGATGCAGTTGTACTCTTTGCTTACAGGGAGTAAGTATAGTGCTGCAGTTTCCCCTTGCCTTCTACACCGTAGTTCAATAATAGAGTAGCTGTCCATTTCTGAGTCCTATGAAACCTGCTTCCTCTTCCAAACTATGATATTGACTGTTGTCAAATATACCTTCGCTCGCTGAACAGATAGCCCTAAAAACTAGCCGACAACGCCGGTGGCCGTGACCGGCACTCTCCAATATTCGCGTCTCCGCGGTAACACCAGCGGGCGTAGCATGTCACTACGATAAATGATAAAATGGCAACCATTTTAGGCCCGCTGGGCTGTTATTCGGAACGTGCTAATGCACCTCCTTATATTAGACTTAGTTACTATCGCGCCGTCAAGATATATTTGTGTTTGAACGGCGAGGTTAGTTTAAAACAAGTCACAGAATAGCGGGGCTGCTCACTGTTTGTGTTCTATGTACGTTTAGACATCAAACGCTCGCTAAGAGCGGGGCCATGAACAGGCCTGCCCCACTGTCATTTTAGCGCGAAACGATGTTTGGTTTGTCTATGGTAACCTCCTGTGGAGGTCTAGCTAGGGCTGTGCAGCGTATGAAGCGTATCCCACGCAATGACGTTTCATATATATAGGTACGTTCCGTTTTAAGTAGTAACAATATAATGTTATTGATCGCACACCAATTTACGAATTTTAATTTAAGAACATCTTGCTAACATGACGAAAGAAGTAATCCCATTGAAAAATATGACACACGGAGAAAAAAGTTTCGTCCATAATACCTAAATACTGTATTCTGAACGAGAAAATCTCGTTAATTCTGGGACAATTGTTCAAATAGTATAAATAACTAAACCGATCTGTTTAAATTCGTAGAGCTTAGTGAACTAGTTATCTTGTAATTGCCACACATTCAAATAGCGTGTATTACTAGAATATTTAGTAAATATAACACGTGGATTGTATAAATAAATAATATTTTTTGCAGAACTTAATAAATGATATGTAAACTCAACAAGAAATTCTTGTAAATATAATATATTCATTAAGTATGATGAAATAGTTATATTGTAATTGCCACACAGTAAAATTGTGCGTATTACTAGATTATTCAGTATTTATAACACATGGAGTGTCTAAATCAACAATATTTATTGTAGAAATTAATAAAAGTTTTGTAAACTCTACAAGAAATTCTTGTAAATATCAATATTCATTGAGAATAGGAAACTAGTTATGTTGTAGTTGCCACACAGTCAACTTGCGTGTATTTCTAGAATATATAATAATTATAACGCACTGTTATGTATTAACAACAAGAAACTCTCGTAAAGGCAATAAAAAATTAGTTAGGCCAAGAATATGTAAAGTTAAGAATACGAGCCATCTGATTTATATTACATTGTCTTTGTTTATGCAAACTTCATTAAATGGTTGTTAAAAACTGAAAATATGTTACAGCTACTGCATTTATGGTACCCTCTAATAAATGTACAATTGCGTTAACGTGTTATATTATTTATCTGTACAAATGACTTTGTGTGTGTACTGTATAGACAACTAACATTTCGTGTAAATGTAAACAAAAGGTTTTTTGTCTATACAAGGTTGTATGGTAAGGATTTAAGGCCGAGCCACACCAGATGCGTGTGCGTGACGCGGACGTAAACGTACGCGTGGCGTGCGCGTTGTAAAGTACGAATCCTCATAAGAGATGGCACACCACTTGACTTGCACGTGTAATACGTCACGAAAGCGGTGTGTCATCTCTTTTGAGGATTCGTCATTTACAACGCTCACACCACGCGCACGCCTACGTGCACATCACGCACACGCATCCGGTATGGCTCGGCCTTTAAGCGGGATATATCTGAAAGTAAATAAAACAATTATACAATTTGTGGGCAGTTCTATTTCAACATTAGTCTTTAAAAATAAATCAACAATCAAATCACAAATTATTTATCGCAATATTGATACCAAGATCAAGCACAAAGAAAACCTACCCAGTAGCTTTTGCTGGGTTCGATAACTGATCACAATTGATATTTTCTTTGTACTTGATCTTGATACCAATATTACTACACAGAATAACAGTTGCATCAAGGCCAAGTAATAAAAAAATGAGAAACATGTTCAGGGTTACCCCGTTACATAAAAGCGTTAGGTATATTTGAGTAATTTGAACGCACCCTTATTTTCACACTAAGTGAATTATTTAACTTAATAAAAATATTCGAAACAATAACTTATTTTATTCTTTTTTTTAATCAAAAATCTAATAAGTGCCATAGTGAACCATAGTTAGTACCTTAGTAATATACTCAGGACGGAACTGTGATATATAAACATACCAAACTGTAGGTGTAGTAATTTTAATCAGTCAATACAATCAGTACAATATTTCTGACTTAACCTATATTGGAGATCTCACTGTAACGTATCTACGATTACCATTGATCAACACCTTAGACCTATTTATTAAACCTAATGGAGCATACAGGATTACCCCTGTGCAGGAACGGTTCATAAATGTGTACGGCAACTATTACGCCGTTACATAAAAGCGTTAGGTATCTTTCGAATAATTTGAACGCGCCCGTAGGGTTCTTACAGACAAGCGACAGCACGCCAGCGACCGCCCGCGACTGCAACCAGCGACCGTCGGCGACTCGGCGATCGCCGCGGCGTATCGGTGACCGTTACCAGCTCGCGGCTGGCGAACGCCCGCGACGGTCGCCGATTGCTGTCGCGGGCGGTCGCTGGCGTGTTGTCGCTCGTCTGTAAGAGCCCTTATTTTCACACTTCACTGTAAGTGAAGTACTAAACTAAATAACAAATCAAAATTTGCAATCATAAACAATAATAAGTTATTCTTAAAAATATTTATCAAAAATCTAATAAGTGCCATAGTGACCTACAGTACCTTAGTTATATGCTCAGGACGGAACTGTGATATATAAATATACCTAACTGTAGTTGTAGTAATTTTAATCAGTCAATACAATCAGTACAATATTTCTGACTTAACCTATATTGGAGATCTCACTGTAACGTATCTACGATTACCATTGATCAACACCTTAGACCTATTATTTATTAAACTTAATGGAGCATACAGGGTTACCCCTGTGCAGGAACGGTTCATAAATGTGTACGGCAACTATTACGCCGTTACATAAAAGCGTTAGGTATCTTCGAGTAATTTGAACGCGCCCTTAAGGTTCTTACAGACAAGCGACAGCACACCAGCGACCGCCCGCGACTGCAACCAGCGACCGTCGGCGACTCGGCGATCGCCGCGGCGTATCGATGACCGTTACCAGCTCGCGGCTGGCGGATGCCCGCGACGGTCGCCGATTGCTGTCGCGGGCGGTCGCTGGCGTGTTGTCGCGTGTTGTAGATATAGATGCCTAAAAGTACTTTTTACCTAGCACTCTAACTATCTACTTAGTTCTACATATATACATGAACACTATGACTCACCTTTAAATACTTGAATATATTGTGCCAGATCCCATGCTTCTAGGAGTTTCGATATCTCTTCATCTGCCATTTCGCAAGCAGATCCAAATAATAATGGCCAAAGAGGTTGTAAGCTTCCTACATTGGCAATAAACACAATATTTGATAAATAAAACGTGGTATGTCGTCCACCTTGAAAGGGCGACATGAATCGATGTTGTAATGAAAACCTTTATTTTAAATATAAAACCTTACCTTGGGCTTAAACCTAGACGCTGGAATGTCCTGTCGGACAATAGCCATTCAAATTAAAACTGAAACGTGCTGAAACTGTATGATTATGTCTCTTCCTTTGATTTTTCTGGCACATTCAAACGATATATCCACCTTAATGGCCGACTGACTGAAATGGGCAGAACGCCCGCCGCGCGCGCTGACATTGACATTGCGTTTCGTTATACAAACGAAACATTTATTTGTACGAACTAAATTTTTTTCAACAGAATTATGTGTTCGGTGTATATTACGAGAATATTATTGTTCTTTTTTACAAGAGCTGCAAAGTAACGCCAACTTATGAAACAGTCATATCAACCATACTGCGATAGCATTCACTACGGCGTTGTGCTAAACAAACTACTTAAGCACACATTTATACAAACTTAATATTTTTAAACACAGTTATTGTCGAGTATACATTACAAGAATATTATTGTTATTTCTGTACAAGAGCTATAAAGTAATGCCGACTTATAAAAAAGTTATAGCAAGTATGTACTCTATGTTCGCTACGATAAAGATTGCAAAGATTTTTTTTTTGTTTTTTTAGCATTACAAGAAGCTTCTCGTAAAGCGCTCCGCACTGCCTTGTGTTATACGAACTAAACACACATTTATACAAACTTAATATTTTTAAACAGAGCTATTGTCGAGTATACATTACAAGAATATTATTGTTATTTCTTAACAAGAGCTACTAAATAATGCCGACATATAAAAAAGTTATAGCAAGTATACACTGTGATAGCATTCACCACGATAAAGATTGTAAAGAGAATTTTTTGTTTTTTTAGCATTACAAGAAGCTTCTTGTAAACACAATTATTGCAACTATTATTGAAAATATTGTAAAAAAAACTAGACTTCTCGTGTATATAATTTAAACAGAACTGTTTAGTGCATATTAATTTTTGAATAGTTCTATTGAATTCAAGATATAGTATACGTGAAAATAGAGTAGTTTTCCTTACAAGATTGTAGTATCAGTAACAATGAATCTATTTTACTAATCGTTCTGGTAGTATTGTTGGAATTTTTTCTTTCCGTGCATGTTTTAAAAACTGTATTCTAATCTACCTCTATATCTATATCATATCATTATTTCCAAAATTGATGATCTTTTCGATAACAAACATAAAAAACTAAAATTGTTATCATTTTGAATATTCAGTTATGTGGTAAATTAACAACCCTAATGTCACTCTGTGATTGCAATAAAAATACAGCTAACGTCATCACTATAGCATTGGACCTTCTGTATCTTTAGGTACTATTAATTATTCTGTGCCATTAATTGCGGAAAAGGCGCACCTCTGTTGCACTCGCCTGCCATGATTGGAGCCCCAGGTGGCGCAGCAAAGGTGTCCCGTTCCGAGATCTGACTCCGCGCAGCGAGCGTCGAGCGTTTGATAATTGTAGATTACTCCATGCCTTGTTGTTGAGCTTAGAGAACATCGTGTTTTGCGTACGCCCTAATGGACCCTGACACGGCGGGCTCTAATCGATATGTAACGATGCCTAATTGGATTGCAGCGCCCCAGTCAAGAACCGACGACGCCGTAAGAGCGTTCTTACACCACGAGGCTCAGCTATTAATGAAATTTAAATTATGCCCAAAGGGTTACGTGACCTGTGCCTTCAAGTAATTAGCCATAATGGAAATTAAGTTTTGTTAGAATTAGCTGCTGATCTTCATGTCAACCGGTACTGAACTTACACGGGACATGCAGGCCGTAGAATTGGCTAGTTTTTTTATCACTATTACAATCAGTTTTTAAAGTAAATCAAATATCTAGTAATAGTAGGCACACTAAAATACAAAATTGAGAACCAAGTCAGACATTGCTTTTATTCTTAGTTTTAGAAAAGACTGTCCAGTAATTGACTCACCTGATTGGAAGCGACGACAGAGCCTAAGATGAAGTTCACTGGTTCAGTAATAGCCTAGTCATTCTTGTTTTGAAGGCACTTAGATCGTTTATGCTGGTTCTCAGGAAATACAGATGAAGGGAGCGAATTCCATTCCTTAGCAGTTAGCGTTCGCTGTAAAGTGAGTGTACGTCAATTAGTACAGTACATCCACCGCAATGTGACGTTACAATGTTAGAGCCACTTACCAACCATTTGTATGGAAAACAAGTAAATTATAATATCATTATCATCCCGCTTGAATGTGGAGCAGCCCAACTGGGGAAGTACCTCCGCCTTGCAGAATACCACATCCATAATAACACTACTATACTTGCTCTGTTCTGTAGTATTGTTGTGTTCCTGGAAGTGAGCAAGGTCGCCAGAGCTCCCGAGGATGCATTGTGTTGAGAGCGAGGGAATTTGTACCTTCAGCTGTCAACACGGCGAATCCTCAAACATATCAAGGGTCGGCAACGCCCATGTTACTCCTTTGGTTCGGTTGTCTGCCACCGTCGTTGTATAAAAAAAAATTGCTGGTTTGGTCGGAAAATACTGCGTTGAGTTAAATAATCTGCGAAGCTCATTTTTAACTGTTTTATATTTTACTGTTTGTTATGTTTAAGTTTTATTTAGTCTATTTGTTCAGTACATAGTAATTGTTTAAGTTTATCAACTCCTAAGCATCTGTTGTTAATGCTGTTTTGTATTTTTCAATAAGTAAAAAATAAACAATTGCCATAGCATTTATTTCTTATTAATTAAAAATCATTTGTAGACACAATAAGACATGAATCTTATCCTAGGTAGCTTTTAATATTAATTTACTATTGGACGATAAAAAGTAAGTATCTATATAGCGTCACTATGTTATAAAGGCCACATGTGGGCGCCACAGACCGAACGCGATTCGTGCGCGGCGCGGGGAGGATCGGGCGCGGCGCGGCCGGTAGGTATCTCTCTCACCACCAACGCATTTAATATCTCTCTCACTATCTCTATCACACAGTGGCGCGGGCCCGCGCTACTGTGCGATAGAGACGCCGCGCTACTGTGCGAAAGAGATAGAGATACCGCCCGACCCGCGCCGCGCACGATCCGCGTTCGGTGTGTGGAGGTCTTTAAAACTCCACGGTTGAAAACCGCTTCCTGCCATGCTCAAGCCAGGGCTCCAGCCCCGCTATTTTGCAACTCTTTTTAACCTCATCTCACCGTTCGACCACAAATATATCTTGACGCCGCGATTCATAGTAACAAAGCGTAGGTAGAGGTCTAGTTTCTCTAGGCGTGACGGGTGAGATGAGGATGTATTTAGCGCGTTACGAATAACAACCCTGTACCTTGAAATTAACGCATTCTATATCAGCGCTGGCAGTGGCACTAAGTGATTAAGGAGTTAAAGAAATGATTTGTTTTGAATTCCGACATCTATTGCAGGCAACTTTGCTATGAGTTATTGCAAAAGGTTTAAAAATAATCGTGTTCACTAATCGTAATAAAAACGAGATCAATGCGTTTAATCGTCAAACTTTCTGTTTTGACTAGCAATTTCACTGCGACCCTACTCGGATCGATTCGTTATTGATTTGCCGCGATACGAGTACCAAGTAAATTTAATTGGTTAACGCACGGTGTAGTGACGTTTCGAGTACTGCGGGCGTAGCACAATTGCCATTTTATCACTTATCGTTGTGGGTAAGTCACCTGTCACTCTCGCACTCATATACTTGCCAGAACGTGACGGACGTCCATATGCTAAGCCCTGGATGGGAAAATACTCAAAAAGAGTGTATTCCTAATCTACTAATATTATAAACGGGAAAAGTCTGTGACGTAACTGTATGTATAAATCAAAAAAATATTCTTCAAATGGGCCACGACGGCATTTACAAGTCAAAATGTATATCTTTCTACTCTAAATAATGTCATCATATCAGCCGAAAGACGTCCACTGCTGGACATAGGCCTCCCCCAAAGAGTGCCAAAGTGACCGGTCCTGCGCCACCCGCATCCAGCGGACTCCAGCAACCTTTACCAGGTCATCAGTCCACCTTGCGGGGGGCCTACCCACGCCGCGCCTTCCGGTTCGTGGTCGCCACTCGAGAACCTTTCCGCCCCATCGGCCATCGGCTCTACGTGCTATGTGCCCCGCCCACTGCCACTTAAGTTTAGCGATTCGGAGGGCTATATCGGTTACCTTGGTTCTGCTGCGGATAGCCTCATTTCTGATGCGATCACGCAGAGAAACTGCCAACATAGCCCTCTCCATAGCCCTTTGGGTGACTTTGAGCCTTCTTATGAGGCCCATAGTAAGCGACCACGTTTCAGTGCCATATGTCATTACTGGCAACACACACTGGTCAAAGACTCTCGTCTTGAGACACTGCGGAATATTGGACGAAAAGATGTGCCTTAGCTTCCCGAACGCTGCCCAGCCGAGTCGGATTCGACGATTGACCTCTTTCTCGAAGTTGGACCTACCTAACTGGATAGTTTGTCCTAGGTATACATAATCGTCTACAACTTCGAGTGTAAAGTGTCCGATTGTAATGGGAGTTGGTACTACATGGGTATTTGACATGATCTTCGTCTTATCCATGTTCATTCTTAGACCAACTCGTTCGGAAGCTTTATTGAGCTTTATCATCGAGCATCGCACTTAAGTCCTCCATGGTCTCAGCCAAGACTACTATATCGTCAGCAAACCGAAGGTGAGTGATGTACTCGCCGTTGATGTTGATGCCTAGCCTTCTCCAGTCCAGAGTTTTGAAAACGTCCTCCAGTGCAGCGGTGAACAGTTTTGGAGAAATAACATCTCCTTGCCTGACTCCTCGCTGCAGTGGAATAGGTTTCGAGTTCTGGTCCTGGAGTCGAACTGACATAGTGGTGTTCTCGTACAAACACTTCAGCACTTCGATATAGCGATAGCCAACTTGGCACCGCTGGAGAGACTGTAGTACAGCCCAGGTTTCAATCGAATCGAAGGCTTTCTTGTAGTCCACGAACGCTAGGCAGAGGGGCAGGTTATACTCCTCGGTCTTCTGTATAACCTGACGGAGCGTGTGGATGTGGTCTACGGTACTAAAGCCTCTTCGGAAACCGGCTTGTTCGGGAGGCTGGAAGTCATCTAACCTGCGTACGAGACGGTTTGTAATGACCCTCGAAAACAGCTTATAGACAAGTCTCAGAAGTGAGATGGGTCTGTAGTTCTTCAGGAGGGTGTTGTCACCCTTTTTGAAGAACAGCACCACCACCCCTCCGTTCCATGCCTTTGGAGTTCTCCCTTCCAGTAAGACGGAATCGAACAACTTCTGAAGGGCCGTAAGGACTGGTTTTCCACCCGCCTTCAGGAGTTCTGCTGTTATTCCGTCTTCACCGGGTGCCTTGTTGTTCTTGAGCTGTTTAAGAGCCATTACAATCTCGTACAGGCTGATGTCCGGGATGTCGTCGGTATAGTGCCGGGTTAGTCTAGCTCTAGGGTCTTCCGCCCGACCAACTTCGGGTTTGCGTGTTGACATGTATAGCTGTCCGTAAAAGCGTTCTATCTCACCCAGAATCTCGGTTTTAGAAGTAACGATTCTACCATCTTCAGTTTTTAACTTCGCGAGCTGGCTCTGCCCTATAGACAGATCTCTTGAGAACACTTTAGAGCCCTTATTACGCTTGATGCAATTTGTATTGAATTGGCGCAGATCGCGGGTAAGGGACTTGGAGATCTGTTTATTGAGCTGCCGGTATAAGGTCGCATCGGCTGAAGACTGTAGAATCATTTCACTCCTTTCCTTCATGAGCTTCTGAGTGGAGCTAGAGAGCCTTTTAGTTTTGTTGGTCCCTTGGGCCTTGAAGAACTTAGACCCAGTGGAACGGACAGCTTCCACAAACCCGTCTTTCAGTTCGTCCACATCGCCGCCTAGGCAATCAAAACGGTTTTGGAGTTCCAGCTGGAAGCTCTCGGGGTTTCGAATTAGGATTGATGCTGGACGGAGCGTAGACTTCATCAATCGAGAGCGTTCTTCCTTGACGCATATATTCAATGTGCCTCTTACCAGACGGTGATCGCTCCCGGTTTTGACCGTATTGATCACAGAGACATCATTGAATATATGTCTCCTCGTCGACATGATGAAGTCAATCTCGTTTTTAGTTGCACCGTCGGGACTCATCCAGGTCCGCTTTCTGTGCTCGTGTTTCTTGAAGAAGGAATTCATCATGTAGACTCCCTCCTCCAAGAAACTAGCCAGTAGTTGGCCCCGGTGGTTCCGACTTCCAAATTGCCCCACTTTCAGCTCTTCACCATCTCTCTTGCCCAGTTTTGCGTTGAAGTCCCCCATGACCACAGTGAAGTAGGTTTTGGAACTATGCATGGCCCTCGATATATCTTCATACATAGCCTCCACCTCTTCGTCGGAGTGTGTCGAGGTCGGTGCGTAAACCTGTATGACCTTCAATGAGTACCTGTTGGATACTCTGAGTATTAGGTACGCCACCCTAGTCGACACACTCTCGATCTTCACAACGTTATTCACGAGGGACTTGTGGACAAGGAACCCGACACCTCCCTGATGGGACTGTTGGTCGCCCTCCCGGAAATAGAGCAAGTTGCCGGATTTGAGGGTTATCGTATCCTCCCCCTCTCTTCGGACTTCAGATAACCCTATGACATCCCAACGCAACTTGCTCAACCCTTCCTCCAGTTCCGCTATCCTTTCGTCGGTCCGCAGTGTGCGCGTGTTATACGTTGCCAGGGCCAGGGGTCGTCGGTGGTGGTAGCCGGATCTTCGCCGGAGATTCTTCGCACCCCTGACCCCGATGGTACCCTGGCCGCTACCACAACCAGGGTACCGGGGGTCGCCGGAACCTCGGGGCCGTGGTTTTTTGTATCTTTCATTTGGGGGGTATATGCCATAATCGCCACGCTTGGCATGCGGGTTGGCGATCGCAGTAGGTATTTCCAGGGACGCTGCTGCCCATCCCCCGGTGGTCTTGGTCGTAGTTTTAGGACATACCCGGGTCCTACTTTTATTATGAATAATGTATGAGTACATTATTTATAATAAAAGTAACGGCATCAAAGTACACGTCAAAAACAATAATTGAAAAAAAAATAACTATCTTATTTCTTTGAATTGTATAAGATCTCCAAGTCCAAAAATAAATAATTATAATTAATCTCTACTTATAAATCTCGAGTGTCAGAAACTAAGTAATAACATTATACATATAATCAAGTGAAAACAGTCAGATCAAGATCTAGCTCTTATGTCAATTCCGCAGAATAGTGCAATGAAGTTATGCTTGTCGTCCTTGCAAACTGAACTGACCGGACTATATATAGAAGTTAATCTCTGGAACTCCGGATCAAATATTAGAAGTTTCGGATAAAGACAAACTAGTCTTAACTAAAATAGGACTTATCGCGTATAATTAACCCCGCGGGGCGTTATACGCGATTATGTCCTGTTTTAGGCGCCGTCCCCCCGTTTAGTAACAATGTGTGAGAATCGTGAGTTTATTTTGTGAGCAGGTTTGTTCATTTTTATTTTACTAGTAACTATGTCATCATCATCAGTAAGTATGTGTGTTAGTATTTCACGAATGGTTTTCGAGTTACCTAATCATTACGTCCAGGAGTAAAAAACTTTGCGTAGAGGTATAAACTCAGCATGGTCGTGAGTAGTCCAATTTCCTACCGGGTGTACTTTGCAGGGGTTCGTAATCGTTTGACAATGCTCGGGGAAAGCGGTCCAAAGTAATTTCACTTAAAACGAACGAACGAACTATGAAGAGATTGTATGTATTATGAAGCGAGTTTAGTATTACTATTCTGAGTAACAATATAGTTAGAGCGATGACGTGTAGTTTCACTGTCCGAAAGGCAACCGGATGGCTCGCGGTATTTGAGCGCCCCGGGCCAAGTTGGCTCAGTTCGGGTTGCACAGGGCGGTTCCACAATACTTCGGGAGCTCAAGGCACTGGTCCCACCGCCGGCTAGTAAGCTAGAAAAGTTGGGCGAGTAGCATTACATTGCGGATCTGTAAAGGTCGATCGATCACACTGTGCCTGGTCAGCACGCAATGAACCGTTACTCGCCCAACTTTTCTAGCTTACTAGCCGGCGGTGGGACCAGTGCCCAAATACCATAGCCATCCGGTTGCCTCCTGGACACTGCAACTACGCATCATTGCTCTGAATAATACTTGTTTTACCCCGTGTGGTTAGAATAGCACCAACCCCTTCCTTCCCGTGGGTGACGTATAGGAGTAGTCGTACTAAGGCTCAATTTACAATCAGTTTAGTAATAAATATATTTATTATATTATAGCTTATTAGCTACAACTAAATTGATTGTTTACACGCATTTAGTCACTTAATATTAAGTTAATTACTTAACAACTTAATTCGTGTAAATCGAGCATAAGGGAACAGGGTTGCAAGCTATCACATCGATATGACATTTTGCGATCTTTTATAACCACATTTATGCTAAAAGTGGCACTGGAAAATAAGTTTTATGCATGTGCTCGGCCTACCCCTTTTGGGAATGAAGGCGTATGGTGCATGTTGGAAGCCAATATAAATGGGCTTTAGATATAAGAATAGTAGCGGCAATTGATATACGCGAGAATGACAGACGCCAGATTTTCAGGATTTATACTAACCTAACCTACTTATTCAACGAGCGAGCGAAGCGAACGAAGTTTTCAATTGGCCCAAAACTCTTTCGTATGTCCGGATGTCCGGCGGTTCTCCTCTACATGTCGCATTTCTTTGTGTGATGAGCACGAATATTCGATCCTCATTCATGAGGATGTTTTCTACGTATTTAAGTATGTTTATCGTCGTCTAGTACCCATAGTACAAGCTTTGCTTAGTTTGGGACTTGGTCGATTAGTGTAAATGTTTCAAAATATTTATTTATTTATTTTTGAAGTGAAAAGGGGGGGGGGAATCCCGTAGTACGAGACTGGCTGCGCCATTCGAGTTAGCGAGAAAAGAAAAGGAAAGGAAAGGAAAAAAAAGAAAAGGGCGCAAACGCCATGCAATCCGCGGCGCTTACCCGTTCGGCCGACGCACAATAAGTTCTCACGCGCTAATTTGCAAGTGAAATAGTTTACTTCTGTCCCTACCTACGGTATTCGTCGACTCGAAATGTCAAAATATTCAGTGCAACCCGGTCTTTTTTATTTTATTTAGATTTTCTTGTCTTGAGTCTAAGCGTCAGTTGTGCCCCGCTGGCAGAAGTATCCTTGGTTATCCCCTCGAGAAATGCGCTAGCGAAGCCGTTTTGCACTGAAACACTATACACCATAACTAATAGATGTCACTTGAGACCCTGTTCATCCTTCCTACAAGGCACTAGACAACTATGCTGATACTGATACATAAGTGCATCATAAGTGTAGTGCGATCAGCAGCAGCGGGCCACACGCCCCTTTCTTGCGGCCCGTGAGCGTCGTCCCGGCTGTTTTGTGTACCTTTTACCTGATATAATCGCAAATGATTAAAAAACTAGCGACCCGCCCCGGCTTCGCACAGGTACTATATTATACATATATAAACCATCCTCTTGGATCACGATCTTTTAAAAAAACCGCATCAAAATCCGTTGCGTCTTTTTAAAGACCCAAGCATACATAGGGACAGACAGCGGGAAGCAACTGTTTTATACTATGTAGTGATAATTTGCACGCTTTGTTACTTAATGATTATCGTTATCCTTTAACCGACTTGAAAAAATGAGGGGGTTTTCAATTCGGTTGTATTTTTTTATCATTATTGTTTTTAATATTTCTAGATTGCTTTGAAAATTTACATGTCATTTCATAAAATTGAAATAACATGGATTCACAAAACGATCGTCAGTGTATGAATATAAAATAATAATACTCAGTAATAATATGAACTGATTCGTAATTATTTTTTTGTTTTTATTTCTCATCTACTAATCATCTTTCTTGGTGAATCGACGGAACTCCTCAAATATTACCGGCCCATAATAACCATTTGTTTTTTTTCTGTAATAATCAATGTTCATGTGGCTTGGCAGATTACCGAAGTCGGTTAAAACTTTCTTTTTAAAGTAAATAAACTGCTGCATAGTGACCTGCCTGAGCTACAAGCAGAATATCAGAGGCTCTAGTATAAGTTTTACCGAAACAAAACGTTACGACCGCGTTTGCGTTTTACCCTCTCAGGCTCTAGTATAAGTTTTACCCAAACAAAACGTTACGATCGCGTTTGCGTTTTACCCTCTGAGGCTCTAGTATAAGTTTTACCGAAACAAAACGTTACGATCGCGTTTGCGTTTTACCCTCTGAGGCTCTAGTATAAGTTTTACCGAAACAAAACGTTACGATCGCGTTTGCGTTTTACCCTCTGAGGCTCTAGTATAAGTTTTATCGGAACAAAACGTTACGATCGCGTTTGCGTTTTATCCTCTGAGGCTCTAGTATAAGTTTTACCGAAACAAAACGTTACGATCGCGTTTGCGTTTTACTCTCAGTTTGTATGGGATTTGACAGCTAATCGCAAACGCGGTCGTAACGTTTTGTTTCGGTAAAACTTATACTAGAGCCTCAGTGCTTGCTCACCCGAGCAAAGCAAAACTGAACTACATAGAACCTTAGCATTGTTGCAACGCACATTTTTATTTCTTCAAACAATTGTTTCTGCTTGTTCTTTTTTAGGGTTCCGTACCCAAAACGGGATACTAAGACTCCGCTGCCCGTCCGTCTGTATGTCTGTCTGTCCGTCTGTCACCAGGCTGTATCTCATGAACCGTGATGAGACAGTTGACATTTTCACAATTGAGGAATTTTTGTTGCCGCTACAACAACCAAGACTAAAAAACAGTATGAAATGAATATTTAAGGGGGCTCCCATACAAAAAAACGTTTTTTTGCCCTTTTTACGAGTATAAATAATGGTACGGAACCCTTCGTGCGCGAGTCCGACTCGCACTTAGCTGTTTTTTTATATCTATATTTTTTGTGTACTTTTTATTCCGTTTGATGTTGCAAAATGCCAAATCAATTATTTATGCTACTAATATTATAAATGCGAATGTTTAGATGTTTGGATGTTTGTTACTCAATCACGCTTAAACGGCTGAACCGATTTGAATGAAATTTTGTACGAAGATAGTTTATAGCCTGGATTAAAATATAGGATAGTTTTTATCCCGAGTCCACGCGGACGAAGTCGCGGGCGGAAACTAGTCTATCATATAATAATGTACTTCGTAATTGCAACGCTAATTACATACTCGATCGTGGTTAAACGTAATGGGAATCACCAGTTTAAATTAGGCCCGCGGTCTCATATTATAATTTGATTTTAATCGATCCATTTTAGGGAGTTTATACTTAGGAAAAAGTTATTTCTAGTTTTTGTCATCGCTGCGGAAGCACCCCTTACACTTTAACGCTTACATAATAGTTGGGTTTTTTTCTGAGAATGATAGAATCCCTCAAATTTCATGCATTATTATTATTTATTTTATTTAATAAACAGAATATAGAAACTTAATAATTAATTCCTTTATGTGATCTTTTATAAAATATTTGAAGAAAGTGGACCTATCTTGCCGTTAAAACATAAAAGGTGAGTTGTTAAATGAGTCAAAACCGGTAATAGGAGGGACTTTTAAGAAGACGCCGGCATCGGTATAAATATCCTTGCTATTATGGTTAAGTATATATATTTATTTTATCGGTATAGCCAGGCGCCTGTTCGGCACTCGTCAGGTGGATTCAAGATCCAAGGTCGGACTGTGGCCTTTACTAGTTACCCTAACCGTTATCTTGACCACTTAACACCGGAGGCATATTAGGATCACGTTTATGTTGTGATAAACGGTATAATACTGTCACTTTCTTACACCGCTTGTCGGAAAGAGACGTAAAAAATAGCGGAAGGATTCATTTTTTCGTTGTCTCGCGATAAACGCATCTATTGTACCCATATTAAATAGTATTGGCTGGATAAAAACAATCATAATTCAAGCCTCACTTCTAACGGCTTGCTAACTTAACTGTACGGTAACTTGTAGTATAGGTCACGATGCACTTTCCATTTAAAAAAAGTTATTTTATCATTTAACATTATCGAACGAGGGAGCGAAGCGAACGCAGTTCTATGCTTCAGCTTAGGCCGAAAATCGTTTCAGATATCGCGCTTTCCCGCTGTACTCCTCTAGAGGTAGGGTTGCCAACTATTTTTGGTTGAGATATAGTATTTTCCATAAAAAACGGCAAAAATATAGTACACTGTAAAAAAATATAGTATTTGGCTGGGCATTGTTGCTATTTAGTAAAAAAATCTCGGCAATTTTAACTTCAAAATGAAGCACTTCGTAAGGTCCCTCAAAATATAGTATTTTCGCGTACTATATAAATATATAGTACGCGAAAATACTATAAGAAGAAATCTTCAACAGTATATAGTACTAAGGGTCAAAATATAGTACAATACTATATGTAGGTATAATATAGTACGGTTGGCAACCCTATCTACAGGTCGTATTTCTGAACCGTTTCTCGTGAAACTTTGTGGTTGGTTAATTAAATAGTTTTTAATTGCCTAATCACTTTTACGTTTTTGGTTTTTTAGACATGTTCGCAGGTTCTAGCTCACAGAGCCACTATTTATTAAAGCTATTGTACTCGTGTCTCAGTTTTTATAAAGATGGCTGAACTCGTTAGGCCCCTAGCACATGGCGTATTTTATGGCTCCTATACATGATGGCCAATCCTATGGCCCAGCGCTATGGCCATGTGATGGTTGAACGTCACTACACGATGGCGACATTCAGTTGTGATCGAATCGTTTTGCGAGATTGACGTCGAAGCGTCAGCCGCTGCGGCAATTTACCTAATCCTACTAATATTATAAATGCGAAAGTTTGGATGTTTGTTACTCAATCACGCTTAAACGGCTCAACCGATTTAGATGAAATTTTGCACGAAGATAGTTTATAACCTGGATTCAAATATAGGATAGTTTTTATCCCGGGTCCACGCAGACGAAGTCGCGGGCGGAAGCTAGTATTTACATATTGCGCTTTCTCCCCGATGTAATTCCAAAAACTTCATTGTTTCGTGTTGAGGCCACGTACATTTCAAGAAATATTTATTATTTCATGAAATGTACGGTATTAATTATTTATTCATAACAATGGATATTGTGTTGAACATATATAGGTAGAATTACATTAATTACACAAATTACATAAGAACAAATTCCCTTCTCATTATCAGGTAACAATGTCAAAATTAAAAATAAGATTATATTATATTATGATATAAGTACCTAACAATAATTATTTTACACAAATTACATAATAGTGTCATGATTAAAAATACGTTAATTATCCCTAATTTACAATTGATCTTGCACGAATTCTGCTATGGCATAGTACGATTTTTTCAAAAGATACTGTTTCAGTCTCGCATTGAGCATTTTGCTATTCGTGATAGATTTAATTTTCGATTAAAAAAATACACAGCACGTACTTTCACACTCCACCGCGGTCGACCGCGCACTACGGAATGGCGCACGTGTAGATGCGTACCGCCATCGCTGGCCCACACCCTTTGATGTGCGGCAGAAAAATCGACACCGCGGCCATCCTATCGCCATCCCGCCGCGCCATAAGCCATCCGACACCACTACCCTCTCTACACGCTGCACCAGCCTAGTGGGCCAGCAGGATGGCCCATCGTGTGGAGCTGCCATTAAACGCGCAGACGACGCGCGTCCCCCTACTACCTAGCGGTTAGGCAGGCCCTGGTAGTAGGGGAACGCGCGTCGTCTGCGCGTTTAAAATACTCCGTGTGCTAGGGGCCTTAGGTCAATCCACGAGGTAGCGTCCTTGCTTACGCTAACGAGTAACCAAATTATATAATAAGAATAAGTAATATAAATATAATAAGATAAGGCATCCGCCACTCTCGCACTCGCATTCTCGTTAGAAAGCGATAAGTGATAAGGATAACATAACAGCTACGTCAGCGAACGAAAAAACCATAAAAGTCTAAGTAGCGCCGCAAAATGGCCCCACAGAATGGGTGCCATTGCCATTATGCGGGGTGGGGGCGGGGTGTCAAAACGATGCCAGGCAGCCGTTTAGTTCGAACATGCGCATACCGGATTTTAGGCGCGTTTTTGGGTATACATTTGTAAGTACCTCGCATTCTATGGTTTTTTCGTTCGCTGTGCTACGTACATGACGGCGGCAGCGGCGGCGACAAGCGAGAGGCTGCGCTCCGATCTCTCGCTCCCACGCATCGCACACCACTGACCAGAAGTCATGGCCGAGCCGTTTCGCAATACGCAATAGGCAGGCAATGCAATGATTATGTTATGACCTAGCCGAGATTATGGTCTCGTGAGAACGCAAAGGCAATCTCGCGACTCTCGCGAGATTTAGCGACCTCACGCGAGATAGGGCGTTTTTCACTGAAAACGTATGCAAATTCTCTGAAATGCATCAACATGTGAAATAAAAATAAAAACCGCATGCAGTGGTTTATATTATAAATGTATAATATCCGATTATTTCAAAATACAACATAAAGACTGAGAAGAAAGAAGATTTAACCATCAGCTATTTTATAATATTCGTTTTCGGTAGGTAGTATAGTCGCTATGCTAGGCCCGTGTGGGTTAGAATTTCACCACCCCCTTTCTTCCCGTGGGTGTCGTAAAAGTCGACTAAGGGACCATAAGGGTTGAAGTGTGTTGTGGGCGATGGGCTAGCAACCTATCACTACAATATCACATTTTGTCGATCTTTTACGCCCACATTTATGCTAAAAGTGGCGCTGGAATATACATTTCATGTGCTCTGCCTACCCCTTTTGGGAATAAAGGCGTGAAAGTATTTGTGTAATGTATGTATGTAGTATATAGTCGCTATTCACAAAGATTATTTCAATATTATTTGATTATACGAGTATGTATAATTAAAAGTGTTAGCAAAAACTTTTTTATGTTGTGTTTTACATGGAAAGTTCAATCTCGCTATCTCGCGAGATCTCGTACGGAACGTAGTCTCATAAAATACGGACGACATCTAGATTGCATTTCCTAGTAGTAGAGCGTTTCCTCGATTAAGGTGCGACCACACCGCTGCTCAAAATACGCTACCGCACCGTAAAACGCAGCAAAATGTACGAAGAATACGTGACGCATACGACACGTCAACGCGTATATGAAGCGTTAAGCACCTGTGTGGTCGCTCCCTTAATATAAGCGATATATATATTTTTGTCATCAAAATACATCTCCATTCTTTTGTTCCAGCGTTCGGCCTCCTGCTATGGGCCGGTGCACGCGCGGCGGCCCCCCTCGGCCCCTCAGACAGGCCCGAGGCCTATTTCAACGGCAGCTCGTACATACGCCTCTCGCGACCGATCTCTCTCAAGCAACTCGTCGGCCTCAACTTTAGGACGTGCGTCGGTGAGTGGGACAGTTTGTCTTTGAATTTTCTGCTGGCATATTATAGAGAATGCAAAGAAAATGCGTAAGAAAGAATACACACCATACATCCGCTTGCAACTGCCAATGTGTGGGTGAGTGCGCCTGTAACGACGACTGTCGTGTCACCCACGTGTCACTGGCAAACTAATCAAATCTGCATCCCTGATCATTCCCACATGTGTAGGTACTGAAGCCGCGCACAAAGCTTAGCACAACTATCTAGTCTGGCTGATGAAATATGAACCTTGAGATTTATTAAAAACCGTTCCTAAAATACTGACCGTAAATATAAATTTGACTGTTTTAGCTTTTTATGAGAATTGTAAAGTGGCTTACTATACAATTCACTCAAGTATATCATTTAAAAAGCTTTGAAGAGCGTTCAAACGTATAAAGCTACAATCTTATAGAAGCTTTTGCCTCTTTATTATATTAGTAGGTATATTTTCATAAGAAAATTTTCGTATCACAAGTGTGTGTTGAAAATGTCTAAAAAAATGTTCAAGTATCTTTATTATTTTATTGCGTTATACTAGGTGCTGCTACACGTGGTTTTTTTAACTTGACGCCTTTTCTAGGCTCATCTTTCATTAGCCATACCACTGAAAATAAAGTGATGAGTATGTTTTCAGTCTGTGCGCTTATGCTTTGGCTGAACAGACTTTGGTCTGTTTTCCCACATACCTACGCAAACGTCGGGGGTTTATCTTGCACATATTGTGTACGTGTAAGTTGTTGTGTTGTGCATTCGTGCCATTCTCGTACTTTAGTGCAGTCCTGGTCAATAAGTATGTACTTTTATATCATTTAGTTGAAATTACGCTCAATAAACGTTAATTTAATATTTTTTTCCGATCCTGGACCGCCTATTAATCCGCGTCTACCATCTCTGTCTCTTTTTAAGACATGCACAAAGAGAGGCATGAGAGAGAGACGTGGACGTGGACGCGGATTATTGGGCCGTGCCCGTGTATTATAGGGATTCCATCTCTATTTATTCATTTAAAGTTCCAATCTATCGTTTCGCATGACCTTGTCTGACATTTGATGTGTGAACGTGTCTCTTCTGTGCCAATAAAATAAACAATTATTAATACGATAGATGTTTGAGTTACGATGATACAATCCGATAGTATGTCAATATGTGAGTCAGCATATATTATGACTCGCGAGATATTCAAGATGGCAGCTAAGCCGACAAGGATAATATATATGTTGTATAACCCATTTCAGTAGTATTTTGGAATTTGCAAGCTTGATCAACGTTACTTGATTGTGAGACATACTCTATAGTATTTCCAATCCAAACACTCGGCAATAAAAAGTAGGAACGGGACACCTCTGTTGCGCTCTCTATCGCGCCAATCATGGCGCAGGCACAGAATAATTAATAGTACCTAAAGGTACAGAAGGTCCATTATGCCTTAGTGATGTTAGCTGTAATTTTATTGCAATAGACAATAATAGAGTCAGGTAGGGTTCAGACGTACCACATACCTGTACATCCAAAATTATAAAAAATTTAGTTCCTATGTCTGTTATCGGAATATTCATCCATTTTGGAAATAATAATATGATAATAAAACAGTATCACACCCGGAAAGTCAGGATTCACACAGTTTACGTATATGTACAACGGAACGTATATACTCATATATCGAACGTCATTGTGTGTTGCGTCGTTGCGTGCGATACGCCATAGATCAAAAAATACAAGATACGCTGAGCGGCCACAGCCCTGACGCGCTAGACCTACACAAGGAGGTTACCATTGATAATGTTCATTTCCCGCCAAAATGACAGTGGGATAGGCCTGGCGCAGGTAAATGCAACAGAGAGCGTGCAGCGAATGTTTGGAAAACCAGACTAGACTGACGATTGAGGTGATAATGTTATCTATCTCCATCACACATGCGCTGTCTTATGGAGCGTGTCTCACATCTTTTATTTCTCAAACATTAATTTCGATTTGCCGACACTATAATATACATCAGCGGTCGGCAACCTTTTTAGCAGGCAAGGGCCACATAGGCAGTAACTAGTAAACCAAAGAACTTGTAACTTTATCAGATGAAAAGTGTACGTACAAAACAGCCAGGGATGCTTACGGGCCGCAAGTAATAAAATGCTTGCGGGCCGCCTGTTGCCGAACCTGTTGCGTAGCACGTTCTGACAACAATAAGTATGCGAGTGCGAGAGTGACGGATGTCCTATCCACAACGTTAAGTAATAAAATGGCAACCATGCTACTCCCGCTGATATACACTCACAAAGAGTAACTAACCATATACTTGTGTGTGGTGCACGTACATTTGTCGTCCAAGACATGTATGTATGTATCTGTATGTTTTGTCTTAGGTACTGCAATGAAATAAGGCTCAAACGTGTACCTTTTTGATGTCGACTGTACTGTCAGCTACCAATGTATCCTCGCCAGTGACGCATGCAAAAATATCTTTATAACTCTCGTTCACTGACAATAGTGTCGGTGTCAATATCAGTACCTACCTACTGACGGCATTTTTAGTCCTGACTTTACACATCACACTACTCGCAGTAGGTACACACGCTACAAAGCCTTGGAGAGGGTTAGCCTGACGAGTTCGAAACCGAGCGCCATAGTGACCGTGTAACCTACGATATTAAATATAAGTACATACTTACACACTTTTTATCGAATATCACTTCAACACCAACGTATCAAATATTTTCATTTCATCGACAATTCATTTCGTCCAACATAATACGATACAAGCTAATTTCAATAACGGTTTTCCGTTTAATAAATGTGCCAAATTGGTAGGTGGATTATATTAAAAAGCACGTTTCCCTATGTATCACTTTAAATCGAATAAGACACACTTCACGTAAAATTATTTTAATATGTTATATATTTCGTATACAAAATTGTTCGAGTTGTAAGACTAAACGCAATCGAATATTCAGGAGTGAAGTTACTACTTACAATGAAATCTTCTCATGGAATATCAGTCCTCTTAGTCAGTCTCATCATGTCTCATAGAAATCCCCAAAAGCGATTTTAAATATTAGTAAAAAAGGGAGAGGAGAGGAGATTTTGGAGATAATTGCTATAATTTCTGTAAAATATTCACTACAGCGCCCCCTGGCGAGTTGACATTATAATATGAATGTAAGCACCATACCTGACAAACCACTAACTCATAACCGAAAACCGCATTTAAATCGGCCAAGCTGTTTTTGAAATAATTGAGATCATTTTTTTAAACATTTATTTTACATCGCCCCCAGGTGAGTAAACATCATAAGCACCATCTAAATACCACCCCTGATGAACCACGCATCTATTTCTGAAAACCCCATCTAAATAGGTCAAGCCGTTTTTCAGATAAATGGGAACATTGGAGTACACAAACAAACAAACAGCCTCACCCTAAACGCGTAATTATACCTTCTCCGTTCCGTCGTGGATAAAAAATTACGTCAAACGAAAAAGCGAAAACTAAGAATTCCGTGAATTGTTGTCGATGAAAAAATATTCCATGAACTGTATCTCGGCAAAACAAGTGACTCCGAACCGAACGCAGGTTTTATGAAATACCGATTCGCAATTCCATACCAACTCGAAGTTATGGAAAGCCAGCATTGATTGTGGTTAGTTATCTAGGAACAAGTGAGTTATTAAGAGCTGGAAAAAACACGTGAACTGAGGTTATCCCCCTGAATTCCTTAAATCAATGGGTGAGCCAGCACGCACGCCCAGCTTCACAATTAAATTAAATTGAGAGCTGATGTTATTCACAACTTGTTTCACCTCACCTCATCTAAGTATTCTAACTGGTTTTAAGCTCACCTCAACGTTCACCCACAGATGTATCTTGACGCCGCGATTCGTAGTAACTAAGCGTAGGTAGAGGTCTAGTTTCGTTCGGCGAAACGGGTGAGGTGATGCGCATTGGCGCGTTCCGAATAACAACCTATAACAATAAGTTAAATAATCACAAAGTTTTAAGATCGGGTATACTCTGTCCCTTTTCCGCAAAACGCGCCTTCATATGAAACAATCTGGGGGCACGGCAGTGCCCCCGGCAAGACGAGCCATCGAAGCGCAACACAAGGGCACTACCTACCTTTTCTCGAAGCGGTTCGTCGTTTTTTTGAACCCTCGTAACTTGGGTTTGGATTATACCAGATAAACAAAATTCTCGGGATATGATGTCAATAGTGGACTTATTAAACATATAAAGTTTCAGTAACATAGCTCTTATACTTAAGATTTTATTGATATCTAAAAAACGCCGATTTCGTCACTGACTTACTGACTGATGTTGATCATCAAAACCTCTAGGGTACTTCCTGAAGTCCTAGAAAGCTGAAATTTGGTATGTAAGCTAGTATTAGTACACAATCAACAAAATAATTAAAAAAAATTGAACTTCTACTCCCCAACCCCTTAAAGTAGGGGATGGAACTTTGTATGAGACTTCCGCAAATTTAGATGATAGGGGTCTGAAAATTTATATAGGGACTCCTTGTTATAAATAATAAAATACGTATTTCAGGATTTTTAGTAAATCACCCCCGACCCTTTAAACTAGGGGATGGAAGTTTGTATGGGTTTTCCCATTCACTTCTTTAGAAATTACCGATGATACGGGTACACCATAATAGCAGGCTTGGCCGGTTTTTTTTTTGGGGGTTCCATAGCCAACAAAGAAGTATCCACTTAAACGTAATTAACGGTTGTATCTCCGACACAACCCGCTTCTTTTTTGTTGACGCAAAGGGAATGCATTTATGCATCCCCCCCTCGGGTCCGGGGGGGATGCGTAAATGCATTCCCTATGCATGCGGTATGTGGAAATCGCCCTTATGGGGGAATACCGACTAAATAATCCACTCTGCGCGGCGTCAACGCTCACTGCCGTTAAGGGGGGGCATCATTGGATCGCTAGCATTCTACCACAACGCCCCCGGCTGCCTCGTGCGCACCAGTATAGATAGAAGATTTATCGACTATTCAGTTTTTCGAAAAAATAATGACATGTTTTGAAAAAGAGACATGCGCGTGAGATTCAGCTCTACTAGTATTCACTAGTTTTAGTGGTTAGGATAGGCACTGTTCTATTCTAACTTCTATTCTATTCTAATTGCCCCAAACGAGTGTGTGTGATGTGTACTATGCTGCCGTCATTCTTAAAAAGGCAGTTGTCTACAAGTAAATTGTATGAAGAAGACTGCCTTTTTAAAAAGTACGGCAGCATGCTACTGTCAAATGTGGCATACCAGCTCTGGTCGGATGCACGAACGTGTTGTGCATAGTTGCCCGATTTCTACACGGATTCGATCGTACTTAGTTAATTATAACTGCGACCGTGTGTCGAATAAATTACACGCTTCGATGCTATTTACGAAACACCATTAACACCATTATAAGATATTGGCCGGACTCACGTAAATTGACTAATCCATACTAATATTCCAAATGTGAAAGTGTGTCTGTCTGTCTGTTACCTCTTCACGCTTAAACCGCTGAACTGATTTAGATGAAATTTGGTATACATAGGATCGTTTCTGTCCCGGAATAGGCCCCTAAGGGGGTGAAATGGGGGTGAAAGTTTGTATGGAGCTGCGATATTAACGAATTCCACGCGGACGGAGTCGCGGGCAGAAGCTACTACTTATAAAATAGTTTACCTTAAAACAAAGTTTTAAGCGACTGCGATTCAGTACTTCGCCTTATTTGAAGAGTTCCCTCGATTCCCCCAGTATCCCCTCATCAGATCCTGACCTGATGACCCTGGGACCACCTGGGCAGGATACCCTTTCAATCTAAAAAATATTTTTCCAAATCGGTCCAGTCGTCTCCCGAGTCTTCGGGGACATGCATAAAAAATAAAAGATTCCGGCGAGTTGAGAACCTCCTCCTTTTTTAGTCGGTTAGTAAAGGTTTTCTTTTTAATATTTCATTTACTTATTCAGCCTTTTTATTATTCAATTTTCAATTTTACCCATAGGGCGTAGCTAAAATAATCATACACAAAAAATATAAATAGTAATAAGTAATAATCGTTAAATATCAAAATAAATCAGCTGTCATCACAATTAAATTCAATTAATAAATGACAAAATACCTGTAATTTATACCAAGTTAATTCCAAGAACATTAAAATAATAAATTAATTAAGTCATTTTTATTTCTTGTCTGTATATTCAATAGTAACGGAAAATACTGCAAAATCGAAAAATGCAACCCAAACAATTTAGATTCTCCTTTTCAGCCGGAGGCCGTCGATAGCTGCCCCCCTATTCGTAACTTGTTTTAAGCTCACCTCAACGCTCACCCACAAATCTGGGGGCACGGCAGTGCCCCCGCCAAGTCGAGCGCGAAGCAAACACTGCCGTACCATCCTTTACTGGAACCATTTCGCCGAATTTTCAGGCCCCTGTTTGAGAACCTCTGGATAAGACCAGAACGCAGAAATTTTCGTCATCCAGTAAGCTATAATCACATACAGACTTGAAATTTTGGATTTTAATCCAAAATTTCAAGTCTGTAGGTCATTTAGTTCCAAAGTTAAGCGAAAGCAAAGTTTCGCATTTATGACACTCACTCACTCATGATCATCAAAATAGAACTAGTACTTCCCATAAACTCAGAGAGCTGAAATTTGGTACAAAGTTAGGGTTTAATGGCCACATAAAGAGAAAACTATAAAAACTAGGATAATCGAAGATCTGGAGTACCTGGTGACCCTGATTAGAAAACACAAGAGCCCAACCAAACTATTAGAGATATATCTATACCGCCTTTACAAAAAATACTCAACTGGGTGGGCCGCTTCATTTGATGTTAAAAATCGAAGGTCTGAAATATCTGATGAAGAACCCTCAGCTGGTCTCAGCTGTATTAGAGATATGGTAATGCCCCCTTTTACTATTGGTACATAAAAAAATCGATTGTCATTGCAAAAATCCGTAGTGGGACACATCTTCTAATCCAAATTTAATCTGGGGGCACGACCCCCCTATAACTTCGTTGTGGATAAAACTAGAAGCCTGCATTTTCATTAACCAAGCACGCAATTGTATAAACACGATATATTTCAAATTTCATTCAATTTGAACCAGCGGTTTAACATTTATAACTAGTCAAAGTTTCTTAATTCTGCCACTCACTGACTGACTCACCGATCATCAATAGTCTAAGGCACTTCTAGCAGACATAGAAGCTTCTAATTTGGAATACAATTAGTGTTTAGTGTATAAATCAAGGGGACGCTAAATAAAATTGCAATTGAAGTCCAGTTTTCTAGATACACCGACTGCATAAATAACTTTGTAAGAATATAGGATTACAAAGTTATATTTGCAGTAAATGGGACAAAAAATCAAGAATGGTATATTGACACAATAACCTACAAAAAGAAGTGAGATCCCATAGCCCTATTATAAAATAATCCATAAAACATTCCATGTAAAAAAGAGGCCAAGTCTCGAAACTCTTCCACCGCAAACAGTTGTGAGATATTTGGTAGTACCAAGTCTCAGGCATTCTTATTATTCTTTATTTGCTAGCTAAATAAAATTCTGCAACTTGGTAATCACACAACTTTACTGCATTAATGGATTTTTGCATACCTAAAACTATGTAGTAACTATTATGTGATTGCCAAGCCACAAAATTTTATCAACAATCACACAATAGTTACTACACTAGTACTAGACTACTACTACTACACTACTACTAGACTTGGTACTACCAAATATCTCACAACTGTTTGCGGTGGAAGAGTTTCGAGACTTGGCCTCTTTTTTACATGGAATATTTTTTTATGGGATATATATGTTGACACCGCGATGCGTAGTAACCAAGCGTAGGTAGAGGTCTAGTTTCGTGACGGGTGAACGGCGGGGTGAGCCGCATTAACGCTTAGCGAATAACAGCCCTGGAGGGCTGCTTGCCCGAACACTGACCTGCCGACGATTCGCCATTCGCAACACCAATGGGACGAGCCGCTCTGTGCGCTGGTACGGGATAATCTGTACGAAACAGCTACCAGCTCCACAGAGCGAGCTCGTCTCCTTGCTGGAACGAAATGGGAATCCGGCGCATGGCTGCAGGCGTTGCCTTCGAAAAACCTCGGCACACTCCTGACCAGAGACGCTTTTAGGTTTGCGGTGTCGCTGCGTCTGGGGGCAGCTTGTGTGGTTCCACATCAATGCCACCGTGGTGTAAATGTCACCCGTTTAGGCGTACACGGCTTGTCGTGTGCTAAAAGAGCCGGCCGGACATCGCGACATCCTAGCCTGAACGATATTCTGCGCCGGGCCCTCGTCACGGCCGGTGTGCCGGCAGTTCTAGAACCATCAGGTCTCGCGCGGGACGACGGCAAGAGGCCTGATGGCATGACCCTTGTTCCCTGGAAGTTGGGTCGGCCCCTAGTATGGGATGCCACATGTATGGATACCCTTGCCCCGTCCCATCTTTCAGGGACTTCGACCAGGGCTGGGGCTGCCGCTAACACAGCTGAAAACCTCAAGCGGCGCAAATATGCAGCCATTGATTCTGGCTGCATGTTTGAGCCGTTTGGGGTTGAAACGCTTGGGCCGTGGGGGCCCGGAGCACACGCAGTGTTCAAGGAGCTCGCAAAGCATGTCGTCTATCCAGCGCGGCAATGCCGCCAGCCTTATGGGCACCTTTGGGCACAGATTTAGAGCCGGTTTTTTAATTATATAATATAGTTTAGGCTAGTATTATTTTATAATGCATTTTATACGAATCCTTTATTACATTACAATATAATACAATACAATAAATTTGAGTTTAAATTGTCAAAAAGAATTAATTTACGTTATAGTATTACTAAGTGAGCGACTGACTGCAAGTGACGAGAAATCAACAGAACAGCAACTTACAAACATTAATTTGAGTTACTTAAAATACAAAATAAGAAGCTTCATAATCTTTGAGCGAAATAATATTTGTTTTGAGTGTCAATTCGTGCCAGAATATGTTTTTTTTTATACTGAGCGGCATTTTATCTTAAATGTGTTTCGAATACAAAAACCACATTGAAAAATACTATAATGAGCATAATAGAATGAGGTATCCGCGATCCGTATCGGTTTTGCCACTAAGTCCCTGTTCCTCTTCTCTGTATTTCTAGTCGCTCACTTAGTAATGTAGTCGCACGGATACAATTTTAATATCTGAAATGGATTAATCACAACCCACTTTTTGTAAGTTCGTTCTGGATTTTATTATTAATCAATTTTCGTCGATAGTTTCGTTAATTTTTCGCTTACTCAAATTCATACCGCTCAAGTTATTAAAATAAAACAGTATGTCATCATCAGTCGCTAAGTTTTTTTTATTCGATCGTTTTATAATTCCCCATTAAGAAATAAACACAATTAATATGGCATGCGTCAAATACCTTTAAGTGGTTATTAATTAATTAATCCGCGCGGCGCGCGCGCTTTATTACTTGGTTTTTGCTTTAGCAGCTTATGTCCATGTCAGTTAGGGTTGCCAACTATTTTAGGGGGTGATATAGTATTTTCCAGAAAAAACACGACAAAAATATAGTACACTGTAAAAAAATATAGTATTTGTCTGGGCCATGTTACTATTTAGTAACAATTTTGGCAATTTGAAGCACTTCCTAAAGTCCCACTAAATATAGTATTTTCGCGTACTATATATTTCAATCAACAGTATACAAAAAGTACAAAGAGTCAAAATATAGTACGGTAGGCAACCTTAATGTCAGTACTTTTTACAGCTTTTGCCCGCGTCTTACTCCGCGAATACTCATTATTTCCTTTTTTAGGAGACCAACAGCTATAAAACTTATAAATAACGTGAATATTAATAAAAAAAGTCAATTGCAAGATCTCACAGATAGCGCTAGAATATGAAAACTGCCTTTTTGCTAAAGGCCTAATAACATTACCAAATCTGGTATCTGCCTACCGGGATTCAAACATGTCAATACTGTCAATCGAATGTAATTGTTTTGGACTGTATCATTGGAAATAAAGGTTGTAACCAAAATGAAACTGCTGCTGCACTGAACTGATTTGTAAAGCGATTCCCGGCGTCCTATAGAGGCGCCGGCTTATGGATTGGAGCCTCCATAAAAAAGTTAGATAAAAGAAATGCGCTGTACATTTCATTGAAACTCGTATTTCGAAGAACAATTAAATATCTATCTGCATTCTATCTAGATTATTTTGCGACTCTAGCAAATGATATTGCAGATCCTGATTGAGATTTTTTCTGCTAAGTTATACTAAATGGTTACTAAGATTTTTTTTATTCAGTACCAGATTATTTGGATACTTCATTTTATGTAGGTTATTAACGTTTGAAACATTATTGTTTCTTTATTTTTAACTAGCTTCTGGCCGCGACTCCGTCTGCGTGGAACTCGTATATATATGGCTCCATACAAACTTTCACCCCCCACTTCACCTCCTTAGGGGATATTTCCGGGATAAAAACTATGATATGTTCTACCCCGGGATTCAAACTATCCCCTTTCCAGATTTCATCTCAATCGGTTCATTGGTTTAAGGGTGAAGAGGTATCAGACAGACAGACAAATACACTTTCGCATTTAGAATATTAGTAACTATGGAATAGTCAATTTTCGTGAATCCGGCCATTATCTTATAATTGTGTTTCGTAAATAACATTGAAGCGTGTCATTCACTCGGCACACAGTCGTAGTTATAACCAAAGAGAATATAACCACTATACGTTATAAGAGACGGGACTTCGGACTAAAGTGGTTATTACATTGTCCGGAATTCAGTCACTGACGAGAGGGACGCCGCAATACGTTAGATACGATACGAGATATCTCATATCGTATCTAACGTATTGCGGCGTCCCTCTCGTCAGTGACTGAATTCCGGACAATGTAATAACCACTTAAGTTTTGGATGACGGTGACATTGTCCTTTGATTTTGACATGATAACTCATTGATGATTTAGCTATTTGGCCATACCACAATACAATTAAAAATAAACGTCTAACGCGGCAGGAAGTCGTACAACATAACGAAGGCGATACGGTCGATAGGGATGTAGTACTAAAATGTTATCGATATCGATAAATTACGGCCAGGGACATCGTGGGTCCACTGCACAAAGAAAAAGATTTCACATGAACATGTGATTCAAACCCTAGTTAAACATTTGGGGTTGAGTCTGATGTTCTACACCTAACACGACTGGTTAGATATAACACCCTTGACTAATTAAACCAGCCCGTTAACTCATAAGGGTACCCAGTGTACATGTGTTTGCTACACTGTGGCTAAAAAGTATGGTAAAAATGACTGTCGCTGCCGCCGCTGCTCGTGCTCTCTAGCATTGGCAGGGCATAATAGATCAACACGAGGTATGTATCCATAGAAGCTTCTACAAACCTACGGGAGCGGAGGCAAACAATCCATTTTCACGCACGCATTTGTTAATATTGGCCAAGTACGCCAAACATTGGCGCGTACGACTAGCTGCATGTTAGTTCAGCATATTTTTAGACGAGTTGACCCTGAGTAACCCATTCAGGTTTTGAAAAACTAAGTAATAATAGGCAAAGGAATGAAACAATAAAAGAATAGTATATTCATTTATTCACTGTATTTAAAGTGTTTAATAACAATTATCTACTGTAAAACATGTAGTATCTAGACCCAATTACATTCATCAATTATTTTAAATTATTATATTATACAACTCTGGTGTATGGTGTCGGATTTGAATAGCCACTCACAATCAAGTTTCTTCCCGTGGGTGTCGTAGTATTCGATTACGGCAACGGGGTAGAAGTGTGCTGTGGTGCTCGTGATTATCGATAATGACGATGGACATCATTACTTTTTTGATGCAAACTAAAATGTATTAATTTTACGTATCGTTTTAGTCTTTATGAATGTACAAAATAACGAATAGGCTAATCTTGTGCTTGCCGATCGTGATATAGCGGAAATGTTGACAACAACTTTCTTTTAGTGCCGTTTTTTCTACTATATGTTTTTTTGCCACCGGCGCATTTTCTTGAAAATGTTGCTGGCGTTTCTGTACAAACCTGTAAATAGGAGCGGGTTCTTCCGTATTTTGCGTATTATATTAGTTAATACGAGGAGGTAGAAGCCAATCTCAATCAAGTCCACTATTTTAACGTAAGTACCTATACGTATACGTTGCGTGTGACTGTGAATACTTACTTTACTCTTTGGACTGTGACGCCTTGACGACATGACAAGTCTTGACAGAATGTCAAAAGGAGAAAGTACGGAAGTAAGAGATAGCATGTGTCCGCCGTTGGTCCGCTATGATAGAAGCACAGATAGAATACTTGTCACTTGTCAGATTTGATGCTGAATTTGAGCAAATGGATGTCATTCTGCTTTTTGTTCCTAGTTGCGTGACAGTGACACTGGTTATAATATAATGTAACCAACTAATCACGATCGAAACCGTGTGGTAATCGGACATCCATGCACAGGTATGGATGTGGAAAATACACCACAATTTAATAAAGGCAATTAAATAAGTATTTTATAATAAAAACGATATCAAGATTCTCACTCAGCACATAGCAAAAATTCGAGGTCTAGTTTATTGTGCGTCATATATGAAAGGGCTTGAGTTGCACGTTCTTAAACCGGTTTACTCTTTTCTACAGTGGTAAGATTTAGATTTATGTAGGAACATTTCAATCAAACCCACCAGTGTATAGATTCGTCTTTACTTTACTGGTGAAATTTAGTAGTTGCGGAGTTCACCCCTACATACGTTGGTATGTAGGGGTGAGGTGGGGAGGTACTTACAACCTCACAGTTTTCTTTAGTAAACGAGCGAGCGAAGCGAACGACGATCCGTTTCAGCTGGGTCAAAAAATCTTTCCTCTGATGTCCGGATGTCCAGATGTCCCGCTGTTCTCTTTTTTTTGATGGCTCTCACATTTGATTAGCCAGTGTCATGTCGATTTTGTAAGAACCCCGCTGTTCTCTACAAGTCGCATTTCTCAACCGATTTCCGTGAAATTTTGTGAGCAGCTTCCTTAATTACCAATTTCTTTTTGTCGTTTATGTTTTTGAAGCGCGAGTCGCGGGTTTTACAGCTCACAGAGCCACTAGCAATCTATATCTATACAAAGTCCAATATCTCAAAAACGGCTGAACAGATTTTCATGAAACATGGCTAAGAACACTCGGGATCACATCAGCTTTCGAATAAAAAGAATCGAATTCAAATCGGTCCATCCGTTTGGGAGCTATGATACCACAGACAGATACACAGACACTGTAAACTTATAACATCCCTCTCTTTGCGTCGGGGGTTAAAAAGAAGTCCTGACTGACTGACTCCTCAACGCACAGCTGAAACTAATACTGTTGTAAATTTCAAGTTTCTAGTCCCAGGACTAGAAACTTGACACCAGAACTTTCATTTATAATTATAACGTAGGCCAGGGATAAAAAAGAGATTTTTGGAAATTCCATCCCTAAGGGGATTATAAATAAATAAAATAAAATGCATTTATTTCAGACTAATTTTGTCCATATTTTGTTAGTAAGTGCCTTAAAATAAAAACTAATACTAACGTTAACTTAAATAATATTCTTATATGCTAGGCTTAAATGCAGAGAGGACCAATGCCGTGTCAGGCCACTGTCCCATCTGTCGGCCACAACGCGTTGCAACGGTCAGGAGACTGTGGCGGCTGTCGCGCACTCTGCGGAGCGTCGCAGCGATGTACAGAACGCACGAAATAATGTTATTTTAACTTGCGCTGTACACCGGCTGAACCTGTGAGCTATCATATTTGCCCTGATGGCTAAGGCCCTCCTCTCCCTCTCAATATCGGCATCATCACGAAAATCGCCGGTTAACAAGTGCCCGAGGTATTTAAATGAGTAAACCCTTTCCAGCAGCTTGCCATTCAAATGAATGGGTGGGATGTGTGATGGGCACTTGCTTCCCGCTTTGAATACCATGTACTCACTCTTGTTTACATTATATTTAAGGTTGTGCGTCAGGGCATATGACTCACACTTTTCAATAAGCAATCTCAGACCACCAACCGACGGGCTCAGCAGTACCATGTCGTCAGCATAGCTTATGTTATTAAAACAGACTCGATCTATGTGACAGCCCACACGCTAAGCTCGCCGATCAGGGCATCGATATACAAATTGAAAAGTTTTGGTGAGGTAAGCTCCCCCTGCCTCACCCCGCACTCCAGGCCGTACTCATCCGACAACACACTACCCCATCGTACACAATTTCGCTGGCCCGCGTACCAACACCTGAATAAGCGCGTCAGCTCCTTAGGAAAGTGCACTTCGTCAAGCTTATTCCAAAGTAGATCGTAGTTGACAAGATCGAAGGCTTTGGAAAGATCTAGAAAACACGCATATACAGGTGTCTGTCTACGAGTGTAGTATTCAACAGCCTGCTTGAGACAAATGATGGCACTTTCGATAGATAAACCGGCACGAAAGCCGAACTGTGCATCATGTAATTTTTTTTTTTTTTTTTTTTTTTATACGTTTGTCCAATTGCACATTAAGCAAGCTGTCGAGCACCCTGGCTACAATTGTTGCCAAAGAGATGGGCCTATAGTTATCCTTGTTTGATATGTCACCCGTTTTATTTTTAACAATAGGCACAACAATGGTTTTGGTCAAAGCAGATGGCAAATACGAGTGACATAAACAAAGGTTAAAAAACATTGCCAATATACGGGGCAGATGAGAGCCAGCGAACAGCAGGTGCTCGATACTTAAGTGGTCGTGACCGGGCGACTTTCCTCTCTTCATATCCTTTATTATTTTTCTTACGTCACTTGCACTGTAGTGGATCTGAAGGTCATTCCCCTCTGGTTCTTTTATATCGAGCAACCGCCGCCCGCTGTCCCCGTCCGAATGAGTGGGTTTAACGTTGAACTGGTCCTTAAATACATTTGCAATGAGCTTGGGATCTGAAACTTCATTCACGCATACAGAGAGTCCAGGCCTAGTCTCCAACTTTTTCGTCATCTTCCAGAAATTTCGAAAATCATTTCTCGTGTGATGTGCGTCAAGTAGGTCCATTTTTATTTGGGTTATATAGGGGTTATTATATAGGGGTGCAAAGTCTGTATGGGAAAACTTTTTTTTTAGCTAGACACTAGAAACTTTGTAGAAAGATCTCATTACATTACAAAAAAGGACTTTCAGCATTTTAGAAAATTTCGCCCCTAAGGGGGTTAATAAAGGGTGCAGGGGTTGTATGGGGAACACTTTTAATTGAGCTAGAGACTTGAAACGTTATAGAAAGATTACTTATAAGAATGATTTATTCTCTAATACCGTTAAATGGGGACAGGGGATGGAGATGAAAAGGTCAACGACTTTTGGCATACATAATTTTGCTTTCAAAACTATAAAGGTAGCCCGGACTAACTTGAGTAAAACTACTGAACGGATTTAGGCACAGACTGAAAAAAAATACTTTAAGGAAGAAAAACAATTTAAGTAGAAACTTCTGTTGATGATACGTTATATATTTATTTATATTTGAAAAACTGACATTTTATAATTTGAATTCAGTAATTTAAACCTTTGACGCTTAAACCCAGGACGGATTTCGATGAAATTTGGCGTAGAAATAATATGTGATAGTTTTTATATCGGAAATCATCCCTTTATATGGTAGAAGTTTGTTGGGGACAGCGATAATTAAGCTTGCGCCAAAAAAAATAGCAATCATTTTTTTCTAATACGTCAACTAGTTCTACGCGGACGAAGTCGCGGGCAACAGCTAGTATTAGTATATATATCTCGAATGCTCGGTCCCGAAAAGATATTGCTTTTTTTTTAATCCCTGACTGATGTTTTAGTAGGACGAACCCGATAGTCGAGTTGCGTGGTTGGAGAGTAGTCATGGAGAATAGGTACCCAGATACCCAGAGGAGACCTCCGGCACGACCATGCGGGGCCGTTTAAACACTGGAATACTCTAAAAGTTTTCGCTCCAATGAGATTGTTTGAACGGTTTTAAGTGTAATCCGGGTGTAAATGTTGTCGAGCTACTAAGAGTTTTGTCGCTGGTTCGCTAAACCTAGCCTAGCTGAGAAGAGTCCAGCAAGAAACTCAGCTAGGCCCGACTTGGGTCGGATTGACTCTATACCCGGTATGCGGCGGTACAGATATTTATTTATTGATACATGGAAAAACAACAGCGCAACATATGTCTATATCTAAATTGACTACAACTTTGTTTATTGCGTACAAATGTGCATTACATAACCATACCTGGTCCGGCCTAACAGCATACTTGGAACATGATTCACGATTGTCATGCTGCAAGCATAGAATGCCGTGTTATGTTATGGTGCCTTGGTCGATCGCTTGGATTATTGTTTTTAACTTTATTTGAAGCTATTATACTTGGTGGACGGTTGCATGTACTTCTGTCTATCACTATCTCCATTCAAATCCCAATTCGAATTCCACCTCTTCCAGTGCGCATGTTTTTCCTGACGGTTCAATTCGATCAAGAACCCAGATCGGTAAAGTATATCTGTTGCTACATAAATAAGTTATAATATAACTTTGTGATTATTTATTGCCTCGTGTTACTTTTTTCTCCAAATATAACATAATTGATTATTTTATTTGGTGTCACTATACTTATTCTTTTGAAGTTAACAAATCTCTTTTAACTAATTATATTGTCACTAAGTTTTGTCACTTACTCAGAAATACAAATGAAACTTGATATTTTATTTTATTTCTCAACCGATTCTCGTGAAATTTTGTGAACAGGGTGTATATCTTTTTGTCAATCCAGATGATTTCTGAAATAAGAAAATAAGCCCTTTTAGGCTCGCGTATAGGGTATTTGACAACAGTGAAAATAAACTGCTTTTTTTTAGCAATAGATAAACATTACGAAAATACTCTGATAGTATCAATATTTCATTTAGGAACGTTTGCATTACATTCATATAAACTAACAATAAGGGCGTTGTTTGATTGTGACGTCCCAAGCAAGTAATCGCTACAAATTCCATACTAACGGAGCGTTTTTGACGTTTCATAAAAAGAAGCTGATTTGACTTTTTTCAAATAGCGTATTAGTACGTAGCTGTAGCTCACAGAACGACTAGTTTTAGATTAGGTCAAATTGTGTAAAATTATCCTTTGTTCAGGTACACATAATATATACTACTCAAAAGAAAATAGCGGCCACAAGTATGGTGATCGTTACGTGAAAATTATATTAAACAGTAATATATATTTTTTCTAGCTTTTAGACTTAAACTCCAGCATGAAAGAGGTTAGATTCTGCCTTCAGAATACATTCGTATCCTTATACGAGAGTTCATTAATTAGCCACTTATCAATTAGTTTATGTCCAATAATTACAATGGCCCTTATTTGGTTTTGAGCAGTATAGTTAGTTACCCACTATACTAAAATTATCAACTTTAGTGGTATTCGTATTACAGCATAAATACGCCCACCAGCTCGTATTACACCCGCCACACGTGGCCTTTGTCCAACCAGATTATAACATATTCCTTATAACATAGCAGTAGAGTTCAACATCGACACTTCAAAGGACTCTCGTTACTTGCACTCTAACGTAAGGAAGCAAGGTTTAGAATCGATCGGCAGCAGCGTAGTACGGCTTCAGTTGTGATTTCTAGCATTTAAGGATTAGGTCATATTACGGGAGCGCAATCTATAGGGCACCTAAGTACAGTCAACGCCATAAGTAGCTTCACATTTGCTAAAGTCTGCGTGTGGGCAAGGCAAGTAAAAACGACTACCAATCCCTATTCAATCTCCATGTTAATAAGCCACATCATTTGGACATAAGGGCACCACACTAAATGAGTCGTGCAGCTTGAGTAAAGCCCGACCAGCATACCGCATTACCACCGTCAAATGCGGTTGTGGCTTATCGAGTCAAGGCGAGCCCAGCAATTGGAAATGCGAAAGGGATTAAGACGCTGACAACACCAAAATGCCCTTGAGTATTCGGGATGCGGCGCACCCTGTCCATTTGTATCGGAATTAACGAGAGCGAGTGTTACTGTGCAGCCAGGCCTAAGGAGATAATAATGAATAAATGTTGAAATAGAAAAAAGTGTGGATCATTTGTGAAATATGACTCGTTAGCGGTTTAGGTATGAATATGTTGACTTCATGTTTTTAATTGCAGATCGTTACGTCAAAAAAATAAAGACATATAACCGTTTAATGATGACTTTAAGACCAATCTTTGCAATTAATTTCTATTGAGCATATTTCGTCCAATTACGAGTATGTATCGAGTCCGTCCACGGTCTTGAAATATGATGAATATTAACATTTCTTTTTTGATGTGCTAGAACAAATAGTCTTTCCTAAAAAAACTGCTTAGATACCATCAATTTCAACAAAATGAGGCCTTGTCAGCCTCTTAATCAAAAGAAAGCTCTCACCTGCCATAATCTTCACTACGTGGGTTGCGCCTAGGGTTTGCAATTCGAATAATCATATTATTCCAATATCCGCCATGAAAATGATTCGAATAATGCAAGGTTTACTATCCGAATGAAACGAATATTTCGAATATTATAAAATAAATATATTTCATTGTATAAAAATAAATAATAATAAATATAATATATTATACATTCAATAAAAATGACATATTTTGCAGGCTAATAAATTCATAAAAAAACGTGGTGTTACACCAATTGCCAACCATGATTAATCGGGTCGCAAGAACTTTCTAGCATGCAGTGTTTGTCCTCTCAGTCATGGGTTCAATGGGGCAAAGACGACGGGTTTGAAAAATCACACATGACACACATGTGACTTCGAGAGTACTGACTCTTGACTTGACAAATCAAATCGTAAAACCATTTCGCAGCAACCATCATCGCTAACACCCTTTCCCAAGTCTATTTTAGGGTTGAGTAGCCTGTAATGATAATTGTATGCATGGAAATAAAATATGCTTAATTTGGTTGTCCTTGTCATAATTCCACTTTTTTTTATTTGCCGCAACTGATTTAATATGATGTTGCGGCAAATAGACCATTACCCACACAAATTAAGGTTGTTCATGTCAGCCGTCAGCCATTTTAGACCAGTTCTTAATTTTGCTGCTTTCCGTATTGTGGCAACTACTCAACCCACCACCACCCACCATGCTGTGTAAGGCAGCGGAGCGGTTTGCGAGGATATCAGCCACCAATATAGCATTCTTATTCTCTTCTTCTCTTCCTATTGTTGGATTTTTCCTCGCTAACCTCTCCGCTACTTCGCACAGCTCTGGATCTCAGCCTAATCGTTATCAGCATTAAATCACTCGCTTTGGCTGTTTTGAAAATAGTTAGGTATATTTCTTCTTTTCCAACTGATTAGACTAGCTGTGTACTTAATTAGGTAATTTTTGTAAAACGGTTATGGATTTTCTCCCGGTCACGGTATTTTCAACATCGCACAGCAAATTAATGTTCAATGCCAATTTAAATACTGTCGCAAACGTTCTGTATTTGACTGTAAGCTTGTTCCTCTTTGTGAATCGTTATAAAGGTTGAGGACTTAAATTCAAAAGAAAAAAATCAAAATGAAATACGGCAACGACCTTTTATTTAAGAATCACGCGCCTGAGTGATGATATACTACTACGCTACCTTTACATTAATAAATACAGATGAAGATTATTTTATATTTGTTACTGTTAAATTTAAGAAATGTGTATTGACAATGATTTTCGGATTGTTTTATATTTTAACACAATTTAATTTATTATTTTAGTTTAATATCGGAAATATTCGAGCCGTAGCCTATGGCAGCGGGTTCCCAGTATTCCCACAATACAAATCTTGCGTGGGAGTTGGATTTGCCCGGCAGTGGCACTCAAAGTTTCAATGGTATTGAATAAAAATAAACAAAGCAGTGAACCGACCGCTCAACACAGAAATTACATTGCAACGGAGCTTACATTGAGATTGGTAGCCATTATTTACTCGTTTCTTCTTCAATGCGTTATATGTATACTGGGTGATTTCGGGATCATGATTCGGAATGATTAAAAGCGAATAAGATGATAATACTGAACAACTTTTCCCATGAGACCAACCACGAAATCGTTTAAAAAAATAACAGCCTATTAAGATTTAACTGTGTTAACAATTTTTTTTTATTCAACTTTCATAATGGTCATTAGGGCCTATATAAGATGATAACGGTGGCTGCGCGCGTCTACTTTTCTTCGCTCTCGCAGAAACATACTCGTCAGGCAATCCTTTATTTCTAGGCCTTTAACTTAGAAACCAGTAAATGTTTACCGAAATATCTTCAAACGACAGTTCATTTTTATCGAGGCATGGAAGCTGGCAGGCCAAGGCCAATATATTGCTTTTCTCACTTGGAACCAGCTGCGATTCGGGCCGGTCCTATTTAACTAGTTAATAAGGTTAATGACGAAGCCTGTTGCGGTTTGCTCTATTGTTGTGCGTGTGTATGTGACAATGCGTGTTGCTAAGTCATAGTTAGGGTCCGGGCAACTGGTTGCAAATTTCACACAGAGGGTAGAATCGCCTTGGTATTGTTATGACTAAACGAATACCGATTAAATAATTTATTCCTCTTAAATTTCTTATAATCATCTTGTTACTGTTCAATATTGTATGTAGTAAATATTAAGTTGGTGACATGCCAATGGACATTACTACTGCGCAATTGTAATACTGACATCAGAGGCTCTAGTATATATTTTACCGAAACAAAACGTTACGACCGCGTTCGCGTTTAGCTGTCAAATACCATACAAATTGAGGGTGAAACGCAAACGCGATCGTAAAGTTTTGTTTCGGTAAAACTTATACTAGAGCCTCTGTATGGATGAGGGCGGAGTGTCAAAACGATGCCAGCCAGCCGTTGAGTTCGAACACGCGCATGCCGGGTTTTAGGCACGCGTTTGGGTAGAAAGTAAGGAGCTCGCATTCTATGGTTTTTTCGGCGGCCCAGCATAAGTGCACCCCACTGATTATCAATTTTGCCCTCCCACTCGGTCAAAGATGTTTGCCGAGAAGAATAAGCGGGTAAAAATGTAAAAAACATAACAACGGTTTAACGGTGAGATTATTACAGATAATTAATTTAAAAAAATATATAAGCTTAATTCAAAATCGTGCCCTTCATGCAATACTCGCATATAATGAAAAGGTCTGATAGCTGACTTTGTTCTTTAAGGGTTAGGTTGGTCCAAATCTTTGAAGCTCGATATTCGAAAGAGCCTCTAAAACCAGCAGAATAGCATCGAAGAATATTTAAACAATATCTATAATTAGACCGTGTGTCAAGCAAGGCTATGTTATGTACATACTTGACCATGTAAACTTTTCAAAAAGATATTCAGGCTGACCTTTTCATATAACCCTTTGAGTCGTACGAGACTTGATATTTAATTTTTTTTGTGACATGCGCTCGTGCATCAAAAAAGTATATTAAACAAAAACGAGCGCAGGCGTGCTGCACTATCTGTATTGCGTTTTCCGTTTTACCCCACAACCTAGGTCCGTGCACTGCAATAATGGTGAGAGCACAAGAAGATCAGTCAATAGATTCCGACATCCTCAGAAATATGCTTCCTAATATTATTATCTAGAAAATTTTGAGACTCAAACTCAGAATATTCTGGACGCTTCGCCACAGACATATATGTATATACTATTCATTCCAAGTCATAATTCACAACTTTGTTCCTTGTGCAGCGTGGGAACCGACCGGTGTTGATGTCGTCATTGGTACCGTTCATGTGTTTATCCGTGTTTATGTGTTTATCCCTGTGTGTTCAGTGTTCGATTATCCAGGTCTTAAAATGCATAATCAACCATACACATACATATATCTAAATAGATCACCCAAGTGCATCTACTTTGTGTGCATGCTCTCTGTAATACCACTTAACAAACGCGTCAGCCGATGGACGCTAACTTCCCCAGAGGAGTCACAAACTCATTGCTTGACTTACTTAGTACAATGTTTTTTCTGTGTCATCTTCTCATTGACTATTTAGTGCCTAAAACGGTTCATATCTTTAGCCCATGACCATTTAATACATCCCAATGACGTTACACACGTTCATCAGATTCATCGGAATTGGGTACCTTAAGTTTTTTTAAGTGGTTCATATTATATTTTTTGTAGTAAGTAAACGGTTAATGGAGTTCATACCAAAAAAAAACTAGCTACAGTTATGAACTCCATTAACCGTTTACTTACTACAAAAAATATAATATGGACCACTTAAAAAAACTTAAGGTACCCAATTGTGCTAAGTATATGCGGTGTCTAGTTAGATATGCTTCTGTAAAATCGGACATTTCGGTGCGCAACTTAAGAGAGTTCAGATCGAATTTTCTAAATTATGCTGTTAGACCTGGATGTGTCTTTAATGGGTCCTTATCGGGTTGCAAAAAATTTAAAGTCATACAATTCCCCTCTCCCCTTCGTCCCCTCCTTTTTCTGTTCTAACCTAATTCAACGCTGGTCAACTAATTCGAGCAATCATAATAACAGTCTATTGTCACAATGTATATGCATTTAAATTCTTATGACTAAAGATAATTATGATCTGCAGTATAATGACTAAAAATTTTATGATATTCAACATTATGGTTAATAACATATGACTTGATAAAATTATGATAATGAAAGTATTATGCGCAGGATCATTACTGACAAAAGACTTATGAGCAACAACTTTATGCATAAAGTGTTATAACAATCAAAATTATGACAATAGATATTATGCGACTAGAGAAGACCCTTTAATTTCTGTCGATTTTACCCCCAATCATAATAACTAGCATTCATAGCTGAGACCCGATATCGCATTGCCGGAATTTGCGTCGTCGGCTGACATTTCCTCTAAGGTCAACTTGGGAAACATCGTCTAGGAGGCAAGTCCAAGCATATGGCTTTTTAAGGGGGACTCTTCAGCACGGTAGATTCAAGTCGACTCTCCATACAAACGTAGTTTGGTTCTCATTTTAAAACGGCGTACTAGAATAACATGAAACTTTTTATAAACAAAGGGATCCGCCATACCTAGGTCGGAAACTAGTTTCCGTTACTATAAATTATTATAGAAACTTATATTAGAATAGAAAAAAGGGGAGGTTTTGTAGAAAAACGTTCTATTAGGTCTATTAATTTCTATTTTAATTAGAAGCATCAGTAACTAGTTTCAGACCTAGATATGGCGGATCCTTATGGTGTATACAAAGTGTCATGCTATTCTATCTTGTCGTTTTAAAATAAGAACCAAACTACGTTTGTATGGAGAGTGGAACGCTCTGGCGACCCTTAAGCGTTTTCTGCCTATTCCCTTCAGAAACTTCTTAAGCGGGTTTTACTGTAAGTTTTTATAAACACAAGATATAAGGAAAGCTAGGTGCTTAGACTTTCGAGGGTGTAGAGGAGGCAACTTCGACTGGTCGAAAAGTAGTAGCAACTCAATTTAATTTTCCCAAGTTGACATTGCAAGCTTCAGCGTAGATTCTGCGATTTTGACGATGCGATTCATACCTAATATTTATCTCATGAAATCTCACTGTTTATATTGTGTGGGACATATGTGTTTGCGTGCGTGAGCTCAGAAACTGACGAGGATTTAAAAAGTTCTCGGTGGAACTATCCTTATACAAAATTAAATGTTGCCTTCGACCTTCGAGGGATTTCCTTACCGGAAACTTGTCTTAAGTTCTCGTGAAAGATTTCAGTGATTTGTTTAATATTCCAACCTTATTTGAAAATGTTCTGCGTCTGTAGATAAATTATGTGTCTGTATTTCCCGTGTTATTAAGTAGACCCCCGTTCCGTGTTGCCACCCGAAGTGTCACTCTCCTCCATCCCTTCAACTATCTCCACTTAAAAAAACATGTCAATCGTCGCTCCGTTTTGCCGTGAAATACGGACAAACAAACACACACATACACTTTCCCATTTATAATATTAGTATGGATTACCTACTGATTACTAACCTCTCTCCACAATGCTGCCAACTGGTGACATAGTACATTCTGAAAAATCCGCATTTCGTCATATAGTTATATCATATGTCGCCTTTTCTATGGTCATCAGTGACAGCGCCATTAATCGTAAAAGTGCCATATAGATCCCACTAAGACAAGTCGAATTCCATTTGTATGAGTTGCATATTGTCCTTCCCCTGGCGTATTGTCTACTCCGTGAATCAGAAAGACGCAAAAGTAATCATATTAAGAACTGCCCTGTACCCGGTTCGATATAAGATTTGAATATGCGACTACATGCGACACTTAATATCGAAATAAGTAAAACTAGAACAATATTTCCCTATAATATACTAGATAAACGAAGAATCGCGGACGAATTTGTTCGTTTAAATTGTAATGTTATATTTATATTATATACAAATACAAAAATTTGTAGTGCCGAGTGATGGAAGAGCGGGATCTTCCGATACAAGCATATTATAATGCTTAATGGAAGGTTCCAGCCTTGTTTGTATTAATTACGTGTGGAAAAGTCAAATAAACAATTTTTGTATTAGTATAGGTGTAGAAATTTTCTATGCTACCTGAAGCCAGTTGCATAACATCTATGTATGATTGCAATTATTTTAAACGAACAATTATATGCAAACCCTGTAATTGCGATTTGAGCCTTCTTGCTTTGTTATTAAAATCGTTATTCGAACCGAATATTCAGTTCCATTGTTCGTTTTCAATAAATTGAACTATTACCTACAAGCGCTATTTCATGTAGTAAAGGTAGTATTAAAATATTGTAACCCATCCTGTATAATTCTCGCATGACTAATTTATCGTAAGAGTCCGCAGTAAGCTCGGCCGAATTTCACCTTCCCATACAAACGGTGTTTCGTTCTCATTTTAAAACTACATGTTGGATTGTGACGAAACTTTGCATATACAATGATATGAGGTATATCTATGTCTGTAATTAGATTATATGGTTCGAGTTTATAAAACAAACGAAGTACAGCAAAAACAAGTTTGGCATGAAAAACTTAAATTGGCTGTTTTATTTTTACTATGGTATTTGAAGCTACATAAACTAATTGCAGACCTGGATATACCTCATGAGTCATGGTCATGGCATTGTACATGCAAAGTTTCGTTACAATCCAACACGCAGTTTTAAAATGAGAGCGTAACTGCGTTTTTATGGAGAATCGAGCTTACTGGGGACTCTTAATCCTTAGCAATATTTTTTTATATGTTCTTGTAAATAAGTATATTTCAAGCTGTAAATAGGTAGATTTTTTCATCAAAGTTTACCAGAGTGTATGCCGTATGTGTTACTGTTTGTGCATAAATTAGAATATAGAGCTAAAATGTTAAAGTAATTAAAATTTTAGCTCAATACTACGATACTACGACGTTAGCGATGTACTATTTTTCGATCGACTACTTTATCCATTCATTTTCATAGTTTTTGAGAATTATATCGCAATGACTATGCTGTCACAGATACAATTTGATACGGAACCCAAAAATGGAGTATAATATGCAGAATTCGCGGAAAATTAACAAGAAAGAAGAAAGAAAGAAAGAAAATACATTTATTTAACGTCACAACTTAAGTACACAATAAAAAAGAACAAGCAAACGATAAGGCTTAATACGAGGACGTTAAACAGGATCCCCACTCAGCATAAAGCCACGGCAAGACACGGCAAGCAGAGGCGCTGATTTTCGGTGGGGACCTAACTTAAAACTATTATAGGTGACGGCACAAACGCCAACAACTGGTAATAACTAAGGAAAATTAAAACAAAATAAATAAACCTAAGCACTTAACATAAATAACAGAATGAAAAATAAAACATTTGATAACACAACAAAACGCAACAAGAAAGTTTAAAAGTTTAATAGCTATAGCAAGTTCCGCCAACCGTCATACAAATTACAATTACACTTGTGCTCGGGCCTACTGGCTACAACCATTTTAACTTTTCGCTCACTTTGGCAGTTGGTTGTATTGGCTATTTAAAATATTCGTTTTTCAATTTCTTCTCATCTTTAACATGACACTTAGACCTATCATTTCACCAACGATTCCCTCTCCGCAGGAGGCGAGCTCTTCTCCCAAAGGTTTGCCGGCTACACTCTCCACGTGACCGCCCTCCTGAAGCAAGTCGTGGTGTCCTGGGTGAGACCAGGGCAGCAGCAGCGCGAACAGGCTATGGACAAGAGCACCCTGGACAACAAGTGGCATTGGGTGGCTTTGAACTACCAGAACAATCCGCCATCGCTGCTGCTCGAGGTTGATAAGCAATCGAAGGTTAGTGGAGCGTGGAGTTTACTTAATAAATGTTGAAATTCAGGTGGCGACGGTCTTGTGTTCCCCGTTTTAACAAAGACGGTAGTGGCTTGCCAAAATAACCAACCGTCCTCAAAATGACGCAGCGCGTCAGCGGAGACGCAATCCGCCACAGCTCCAGGAGCGCCCAAGCACGCAGGCGGACCCACCCAGTACCGCGCAGGGGTGCTGAGAAGATACTCTCTCTCCCTCTCTCTCTCTCAAAAAAAATCGATATATTGTTATAACACATCGCACGGCTTGCCTGTTAATTCGCGGTTACCTTTACCTAGGGATGCTTGCAACTCTGGAGGTGTCACAAGTGCGCAGCGGCCGGAACATCCCCTTATCAAAGTTTTCTAAGTCAGTTACGTAAATGTAAATATAACTTGCGACCATCCATCAATGGACGTCAGGCCTGAGCCACTACACCCGCCTGAAGAATACCGAAAGAGAATTGTCTTATATCTTCGCAGCATAATAGCATCCTGTAACCTATCAACCAACAAATAAATGTCTTATTTAAACGTCATAAAATGCATCACAGATAAACAATACTTCTGACTGTCGTTGCGTTTGCTTCGGAAGTAATTAAACGTGTTGTGTCCAGGTGATATCAAACCTTACCCTGAACCCCTCGCTGCTGTCCCCCGGCAACCTGCAAGCGGACGGCGCGGAGGTGCTGGTCGGCAACGTGTTCGTCGGCTGCATCCACGAGGGCCCGCAGCTGGAGTTCCACGCCAACGCGCAGCTGAGGAACGTCGAGTTCGGAGACTGCCCGCTTACCAACAACTGTAAGTACACTACACTGGTGATTCAAACCGAAGGAACCCCTCACTGTCCCCCGGCAACCAGCAAGCGGACGGCGCGGAGGTGCTGGTCGGCAACGTGTTCGTCGGCTGCATCCACGAGGGCCCGCAGCTGGAGTTCCAGGCCAACGCGCAGCTGAGGAACGTCGAGTTCGGAGACTGCCCGCTTACCAACAACTGTAAGTACACTACACTGGTGATTCAAACCGAAGGAACCCCTCACTGTCCCCCGGCAACCAGCAAGCGGACGGCGCGGAGGTGCTGGTCGGCAACGTGTTCGTCGGCTGCATCCACGAGGGCCCGCAGCTGGAGTTCCAGGCCAACGCGCAGCTGAGGAACGTCGAGTTCGGAGACTGCCCGCTTACCAACAACTGTAAGTACACTACACTGGTGATATCAAACCGGAGACGCCCGTCGCTGATCCCTGGTAACAATTGTGAGCAACACTACGTACGTACTAACTGTACGTGTTAACTACGTCTTTATAGTCATTTAGTTCGTTGTGTTGGTAGTACCTACTGTGCCTAGCTGCTTTTCTGGTAATATAGGGCTTGACAATAAATTACGTCATCGTTTTTTGTCGGTGATAATTGAATGGATCCCTATTAAATTGACGTCATTTTCATAAGAGATACGTTTCTTTGCATTTTCCAGAAGGCTTCAAAATCCTTCGCCCTCCGGTTTGAGGCAAGATTATCTAATTTTATTTGTTGCCTGTCCTGGCACCATCTCAGCTTGGATTAGAAAGCTTTCTGCTTACACACATCCTCGTCTTACACAAAACCCTGTGACGGCCTATTTGCTTTCAATCAGAACCAGTATGAGAGGTGTGGCGTAGCGTACTCGGAATTAATAAACCTATTGACGCATATTCTGGGAATATTCAAACGTGAATTCATTGTAATTAGTCGCATTGAGCTCGGACATACAAACGACGCGATGTGGGCTTAGTTAAAAGGGTTGTAGGATGGAAGATGGAACAGCTAAAATTACTCCCAACGGAGTTATATTACTAAGTTTTATAAAACGCAGCTATAATAATGTCGGAGTGGTGATGCCTAGGCGGAGTACTTATAATAAAATATTAAATACTTAACTTACTTAAAGTTTCTGGATTGTAAAAACTTTTAAAGCCGCCTGCTTCCAATCAATGAATCATCTTTACGTAGTACGTACGTAACGTCATCGATTTCGAAATATTGGCTATCAATTTTTAAATATCGTAGACTGGTTCGGCGATGCTCTACCACGAAAGTCAAATATACAGGGTGGAAATAGAATTGGGTCAGTGAGGGAAAAAAATGTAAATAAAAACTTTTTCATTTTCATACAAATTGTATGGGGAAAGTTTTTCTCGATTTATGGCTTTTCTAGCCGGAAATTTCTTTTTGGTCTCATACAAGCTTTTGATCCTGGGCAGGAAAGGGATCGATTGGCATCAAAAAAAAGTTTGTCAAAAATGACCATTTTCTCGCACCCTGTATGTTTTTCCAAAATCTGTAAACGCCAATCTTTATTAATTTAATATCGAAGGAAGGTCTCCTAAGACCATTTTCGCCCAGCAACACGGGATCTGGTAGCTGCCCTCATTAACCCAAAATCTATTTCCATTCTGTATATTCGTATATCTCCATCTCAGTCGCAAGTGTTATAATTATAAGTACGATAGAGACGACGATGTTCGAACTTAAATTTTCTTGGTTATATCTCTGATTCACGTTTGATTAAGCCGGGTTAATACTTATCTGACATTTCGTCGACAGAGTTATCGGTCCATACATCATACATTTAAATAGTACTGTTAGGATCACACTCATTTGATATGCGCTCAGACGTGAGGACTCCTTTTTAACCGACTTCAAAAAAAAGGAGGAGGTTCTCAATTCGGTTGTATTTTTTTTATCCTTTTTTTTTCAATGTTTGTTACCTCAGAACTCCGTCATTGATGAGCCGATTCGTAATTTTTTTTTGTTTGAAAGTATGATGCTTCCAGGTAGGTCCCATTTTTTTCAAAAATTCGATTGGATGATGGGATCCATGAGGAATTGAGGGAACTTCTCAATTATATTAGGCACGCGTGTAGTGATTTTGGTATTTTCTATTATAACTTGTGTATGTACGTACACCCGGAAACATAAATTTGGTGGAGTGGAATTGACGATGAAGACCACAGATGACTTATGGAATTCCTCAATTATGACCTTAAAAGTACAGAAAAGTATATCACAGATTCTGATAACATTTCGTTGAAATAGCAGCTAAGGAATCGACAGAAGTCCTCAAATATTATCGGGTCACATACAGCGATTGGGTTTTTCTCTCTAATAATCAACGCATTTGCGCTCGGAAATCAGTTCATGTGGTAAATTGGAAAATAAATGTGGAAATGTTCTCGTGGCTTGGTGGAGTACTAAATTGAAATCGGTTAAAACTTTGTTTTTAAAGTAAATTATGTGTCAGGCGTTGAAGCGCATCACAGAGCATCACGTCCGATAAGTTTGAAACTGACTTTATACGTGTCTCAAGCACTTGTTGCAGGAAATTAGGCATCTGGTGTATACCTGTCTTTAATTCTATAATCTATAACAATCGTTTTCACATTTTGTTGATTGATTTGTCATGTTCTCAGGTACGGTGAGAGAAGAAGACGTGCTGCAACAGCTGCTAAGGGATCGCTGCTACAATGAACCGTGCATGCGTCACGGCACCTGCATCTCCCGGCTTGACAAGTAAGTCTAAACATTCCACTACTACACTTCTATCACTTGCTTGTTCTGCGCTCCTGGTACTTTATACTTTCCCCAGACTACGCTCAAGAGCAGACAAAACACTTGGCATAGGAATCCAACAAGAAATGCCCTCGTTTTCATCCCTCATATCATGATTATATTCTTGTTAAGGTGCTGATAGACTTCAACATTCACTTGTAATGAGCTTTCAAGCGAATGTTACATTACAGGTGAGCTCACAAATAAACGGTGAGCTCACAAAGGAGCGTTTTAGCGAGCGGTTTTGTGCGCATTCTAGCAAAACTACAGTAAATTTGCTTCGCCGATTTTGCCGAGCCGAGCAATTGAGTTATTGTTCCGCCGCCATCCCTGTCCGCGTACAAATCCCGCACGCCGTTTACAAGAGCGTTCGCTAGATTGATAGTGAAAATGTACGTAGCAGATAGATACGTTGACTACGAAATTCCGTGTTTAAAAATGGCCACCAAATCTGACAGCATACGTTTCCATTGACTACGCGAAACGGAGGCAAGTTGGTGCAATTGACTCAGTTTTAGTGTGCTACTTTTCGAGCGCTTATAGCCTATCTACCTCTTTTTAATATTACATCATTGTTCGTAGCGATGTTTGGCTCTATGCTTGGCTCCGGTCGTTGTTGAGTTTGAAACATTTAAAAACCGGGAAATGTTTTATTTACTGTTACATGTCAATGTTCAAATCATATCAGCACCGTAAGGCCTCTCACAGACTGGAGCGGCCTGCGGTGGCGGTCAATAGTAAAATTGTCAATTACTGTCAAGTTTACTATTGTCCGCCGCGGCCCTATTTCACCAACCTGACAATGGTCACCTGACGCTTAAGATTCGCCATACATTGCTTGTTCTAGAAGTTAAGGTGGTTGATAGGTTACTTGTGGAACCAGCAATGTACGGAGAATTGTCGTTGGCAGGTGACAATTGTCAAGTTGGTGAAATAGGGGCCAGGCCGCGCTAGTGTGATGCAGGCTCAACGCTCGCTATGTCTGTAGGATGTTTTCATAACTTTAAATGCCCTGAGCCTCTAGTATAAGTTTTACCGAAACAAAACGTTACGATCGCGTTTGCGTTTTACCCTCAATTTGTATGGGATTTGACAGCTAAACGCAAACGCGGTCGTAACGTTTTGTTTCGGTAAAACTTATACTAGAGCCTCTGTATTATTCAACCACGATGACCAATATGACCATCCACCATTCATATAAACTGTGACGTATTTATATGGCAAAACCGTACAATCTCATTTTAATCGCGATTCTCAAAAATAAATGCCTCTATTATTAATTGTAAAATTTACAAGGAGTTTTATGTTATTTTTATTCAAAATCACGCTCTTTCAATCCTACTAGGACAAAAAGTCCCAAAGATAAAAATCCTAATTCCTATTGTGTTTCCATGCCCCATATATGTACTTTGTATGGCGGCGGTAACAAAAAAAATTGTATACTTTCTTTTTTCCTTTAAGGATGGAAAGAGATCACCTGTCTGAGTAGAATTAACATAAAAGTTGCAGAAAATCTCGTAAAAAATTGGTTAAGAAATGCTCTGATAATGGTTTTTAAGATATTTTGTCTGAAACTCATAGCAAGACTGCGCCAATATCCCACTTTGCTACCAATCTGCCATATTAAGCTTAGTTTAGTTTCGCGCTCCTTTCTTTGTGTTTCGACTTCGAATGTTCAGCTTGTAATGAGAACACCAATGACGGCATCAAACAAATTTCAATCAAAGCTCCCCGATCTCAACAACTAAGTTAATGAGTGTAGAAAAAATAAAAAGCACAGTGGGCAATAAAGTTCCTTCATCTTCTAAGTATACCAAAATCTATAGAAAAAATGGCGCTTAATTCTAATTCAAGCTTATAACCGGGCCAGTGCTGCTGCGTATTAACGAATTTAAGGCCATTGTAGGCGGTTAATTCGAACCTGAGTTTGAAAAATAATTGGAATAATAATTAAAAACGGATTATTGGCAACTATTGGGCGTTTTATTCGTTTAAATGCAAATTAAAATACTTTTTTGTGTATTTTGTAAAAGTTAATTCGACGCATCATTACTTAACAAATATGGCATTGCGGTTCTTACAAATTCTGATATGTCGCTTGATTCAACTCCTTATAATAAGGCATTATGAGTGTTTTTTTAACTCCAATGTTGAGTACATAGTTTATCATGCCTAGAATCGATCTGCATTCATAACTTTTTTTTCAGTTTTGTCGCTTAATTCGTTGTTACATAACGCTGTCCAGTTATTCCGCCAATATTTTCGAAGGCGGCAGAATAATTGGTGTATCTTTAATGTAACTGTGTACTTGCTACCAGAGCTACTACTAGAAAAGTGAACTTGTTGGAAATGGTGTTTTTTGTTCTATGCTGTGAAATATAGAAAATGGCCGAAGTCCAAATTGGCGGTACAGTCACCAGAATTAATATCTGCTATAACAACGCGCGCTTAAATATCTGACACGACTTTATTTCTAGGGCCGTTAGGACGTGTCAGATATTTTTGCTGCCTTTGTTATGGCAGATACTAATGCTGGCGGTTGTACAGTCAGCATCAAAAGTAACTGCTCAATCGAAGACGTCAAAAGCTCTTATTCCCTTTTAATAAAGACTTTTGACGTCTTCGTTTGCGCAGTTACTTTTGATGCTGACTGTACTAGCAATTGTGTTACTTACCTACATTACGAGTTTATTTAAAAAACGTATGCACACGTTGACTGGTAGACTAGTTCAGATTTTGGTATGTACGAGCATACTCTCATTGCCTAACGGTTTATTCAAACAGCAAGGCATGGAGCTTTAATATACCGGGTGTACAATCCAAATGGGTCAGTATGGAGAAGTCGGAAACTATGAGAGATAGCGAGATCTGTTCTTAGGAACCATGACGTCAATTTTAGATTTAATAATAATTACATTCAAACTTTTTTATTAACTCTCATACATAACCGGGAATCGAACCTGGTCAATATTTTTGTAACCGCGTTAAGTGAAAAGGACCAAATTTGGCTATGAAATCTTGTGTAAACACAACTGACAGTAAATTAGACTAAAATTCCCACAGTTTTATTAATTTGCAAAAAGTCGTGAATAATATGAATCGATTATCAATTATCTGAAGAGACCACTTATGCATATCTTTTCTGCATCGGTATTATGCATTACAAATAGCGTTTATTTAAAAGTAGAACGCATTTGTTCAGCGGGCGTACCAATTCATTTAAAATTTGAATATGGAATACTGTTTTTGGAATTAACTTGAAATGAAACACGGCTTTTCATAACATCCTCGTGTTGATTTTTGATAACTTTCACATTATTATTGTGTTATGTGTTGTGTACTGTTTACAAAATGCGTTTAACGAATGAAGAACAGTTAGATCTATTGGAAGCCTATTTTAAGTGATAAAAATTGACAAAAAAAATGTATAAAAAATAATAATAAAAAAAGTAAAAAAAAATTTTTTTTCGTCCTGGTTCCTAAGAACGGATCTCGCTATCTCTCATAGTTTCCGACTTCTCCATACTGACCCATTTGGATTGTACACCCGGTATACATAATTTGTCTCATGCAATTTATTTTATTATTTAACGTTGCTGATAATAGTTTAATGCAAGATTTTTTAACTGTAACGTTATTTATTAAAATAAGCGTGTGCCTGCAAAGCTACAGTTAGTTCAGTGAAACTTCCTTTATGGAATTGTTACCTGGAACTGTAAGACTGTGAGTTTGTAACTCTTCTTTCTTAATCTTATTCTCCTTCATATCCGAGAGTGGACTTTCTGGATGATTATAGGCTATATTATTATCCAGCCGGTTCGCGTGCGTTCTTTCAATACGCGTCCATCATTTAATTTCATTTCCAGCGTTCAAAGAAATTTGAAACTATATTATTCAATTGTATCTTGCACAATTCATTTTATCGTGGGTTTGGAACAGTTTGTAAGATTAAACAGTATTGTAACCTTATATACACGGTGTTCCCGGGAATTTCCGTTAACTTCGGCATATTGCAGAGTACATTCACAGAAACAAATGAGCATAATTATTACTTTAAAAAAAAATTTTTTTTTCACAAAACAATTGAATGTAGCATTAACAGGGGTTAAGGCTGCAAATCTGATTAAATTAAAATATTGAATATCTTGATAACAGTAAGAGTTAAGATACTATTGTCTTGGAGAAATTAATGATCTAACATATGCCCCCTTGCAAATAACGGAAATTGAAAAAAAAACACGTATATGGTCACATCGACTGATTAATAAACCAGTTAAATGTGCCCAATGGATATGATAGCCACGTCGTGACAAGGTTATATCATTGTTAAGAGCACGGTTGACTCAAGTCGACTTTCGATTCCATACAAACGTAGTTACGTTCTCATTTTAAAACGGCATACTGCTTCCACAACAGAAATTAGTTTCCGACCGGATCCCATCGTGTGTACAAAGTTTCATGTATAAATTGTCGTATTTGGACACGCTGGACAAAAGCATCAATTTTTTTTTTCAGGTACTAGGTACGTAGCTTTAAGTTTTTGATAGGAACCAATTCCTCCATCGGCCATATCACATAAGGCGAGTTGCACCAACTTACGATCACAGACCGATCAACCTTAAATATGGCGCCGACACGACAGCTCTCATGCCATAGACACTTGTCAAACTTTCCATTCGATCAGATTTGAACGAACACGGCTTACGATTATACAGACGTTTGGTGAAACCCGCCATTAGAATCACAAACTGGGTCTTAAAATATACATATTAGGGGTTAGGGAATTCAACTAGATATTTTTAGGGTCCAGCTTCCAAAGCATACCAAGCGGAACCCTGCTGTAACTAAGGATCCGCTGTGTCAGACGGTCAGTAATAGGTACACACCCATCACAGATGCGCGAGATATTGAATAGTTTCATATTCGTTTTGTTCCGCAAGATAAAAAGAAAATCTATTACATTTCCTAATTATTCTCCTCCGTTTGCAAACAATGTGGGCGATAAATGTGCGTTTAGTCTTTTTAGGGTTCCGTAGTCAACAAGGAACCTTTATAGTTTCGCCACGTCCGTCCGTCTTCGGCTTAGCTCAGTAACCATTACTATTAGAAAACTATAATTCGGCATGGATATATAAATCAATCACGCCAAGCAAACAGAAGAATAAAATCTTGTTTTTTTTTATTGGGGTACCTCCCCTCCACCTAAAGTGGGGATGTAATTTTTTTTCTCATTAAACCTATAGTGTGGGGTATCGTTGCTAGCATAGCTTGTTCAAAAATATTATGGGTTTCTTAAAACGATGTTTCGAATTGATGATTCGTTTGCGAGATATTGGGGTTTAAAGCCCAATATTTTGTTCGAGTCATGTGTCCTCCCCCTGCCGGTGGCAGTAATACCTACATATAATAAATTTAAAAGAAAAGCTATCACGGCTAAGTAGGCATAACTAGTTACCGAGTAATAACTCTTAAAATTTAACTTAAAATGTACTTAGAAAGGCCAACTTTCGTACAAATACGGCCGACGCAACCATTTAGTTGGCGCGCGCCTGTCGATGTAACTAAGAAAGACAGGCAACTACGGAACCCTACACTGTGCGTGGCCCGACACGCACTTGTTTTATATAAAAGACTGTCCAATGATTGACCCTAGTCTCACCTGATGGTAAGCGACGACACAGCCTAAGATGATGCTCACTGGATTTGTAATAGCCTACTCACTCTTGTTTTGAAGGCACCTAGATCATAGTTCTCAGGAAATACTGATGAAGCGAGCGAATTCCATTCGTTAGCAGTTTAATCCTTATCATAAATTTATTTTAAAATAATCTCCAATTAATATCGACTTAGCGCCTTGTATTTATCGAAATTAAAAGGACACGATAATAACATTGCAATATCGCACAAATTTTTAAAGGCTTAAATCCTACTGCTATACAGTTTGCCTTTTGATTTTACACAACAAGCTTTGTGGGGGATTTTTAAATCTTTTTCTGCTTTAAAATAATGATGATTGATTTTCTGCTCGTTTGCAGAGTATCAATAGTGCTATTTTCATCAATAGGGGTGTTATACACTAAATAAACCAATCAATAATCTCATATTTTCTCGAAAAAGAATTAAAAATGTAGTCAAGGAGAACAAATCAACGCAGAGGTTAAATAATCACGAAGTTTTAAGAAGGGGTATGATCTGTCCCTTTTTCGCATAACGCAACTTCATATGAAACGATGACGCTTGAAGATGTCGTGTTCGGCGCCTCCGGCGACGCGGCCTGCCGCGCGCGCGACGCGCTCTGCGGCAGCCTCGCATATTGTGACGCCACACACTGTTTGCGTTTTCTCTCTCTAACAAGCAATATTAAGACGGTTGTAGCTTCGTAATTCTTTGAGATGATTGTTCGTATTGAGATATCTGAATGGGATTTTCGTCGCTAGGCATATTTTTTTGCCTTGTTTCTTTTGGATTAATAATAATTTTCAAGTGTCTATACTAAGTAGGGTGGGTTGCACCATAACGTCTGTGACTGATAATATCGGTATATATGGAAAGTTTGGCAAGTTCCTATGGAATAGGTTCCTATGGTGTACCATACCTACGGTGCCAGCGCCATATTTAATTAATTAGGATTATAGAGAACTAGCTTTTTGCTCGCGACTTTGTCGGCGTGGAAATCGTTTCCTCCATACACACTCCTTGGGGGATGGATTTATTCTTCTCCTGGATTCAAACTGTTCGAGTAATAATAAGTGAATGCCCGTCACATAATTTAAAGCGTGGAAAGGTAACAGACGGACAGCGTTACTTTTGCATTTATAATATTAGGTATAACTTTAATTTGACGCGAATTGATTTAGCTTCTCTTCTTTCAAAACTTACACCTCCAATGTGTTTCTCTTCACTAATATTGCAAAGAGAAAAAGGTCTGTGAGATTGTAGCTTTGTAAGTTTGTACTCGTATGTAATGAGTAATCTCCGGAACTATTAATCCGATTTTAAAAATTCATTGCCCTGTGTGTGGTTTGAATGTTCTGTCTTAATCTTAATCTCCGGAACCGCTTATCCTATTTCAAAAATATTTCACCTGCGTGCAGAATGGACTTTCTGGGTTGTTATAGTCTATATTTTATCCCGCGGGTTCGCCTATGTTTTTTGCAATATGTTGGCGTAGCCAGGCGGACATCTAGTAAAAATCATGCTCAAGGACAATGGCCTAAATTGTTCCCACGGGAGTTGTTGATTTTCATAACTCTCTAGGGAGTTATGAGTTTGTGTGTGATCTGATTGGTGTAAGCAAATCTAGGTGGCCGCGCGCCACTAGAATTCTGCTCTGTGATTGGTTGAAAAAAATCTAGTTGGCGCGCGCCGCAGGAATACTACTGTACTGCTCTGTGATTGGTAGAAATATTGAAGCTGCGCGCTTCACTCGCACTAATCTGGAAGTGAAGTTGTCAATTTCAACAATTTTTGATTGGTCTGTTTGTATGAAAAACAGATTTTTCTGTCTATTCTAGTTATTATTTCCTCGCAATTTTAATGAAAAACACTGTGTGTGTGTATAACACGGGCGTAAGAATATTGCAAACTCGAGGTCATCTTCTGATAGACCCTTGTTCGCAATATTTCACTTACGCCCCTCGTTAAACAATGTACTATTATGCACTTCGTCTGTATTTTGCAAAGACGCACTTTACAAGCATGACTGAAAAATGTATAATACTACCCTTCTACTCTCCCCAGCTACGAGTGCCACTGCTCGGCGCGCTACACTGGGAAGAACTGCGAGGTGGACACGGGCGACCCGTGCGCGTCGTCGCCCTGCCAACACGCCGGCCGGTGCGTAGAGGACGCGCGCGGCGACTACAAGTGCTTCTGCGACCCGCGGTACCACGGTGAGTTTCGACCACTTCAACTAGCAGGCCTGCTTAGTGTCACAGACGGAATAACTGCGAGGCCTACACCGCCTACGCGCTGCACGACTACATGTGCTTCTGCGACCCGCGGCACCGCGGTGAGTCTCGACCACTTCAACTAGCAGGCCTGCTTAGTGTCACAGACGGAATAACTGCGAGGCCTACACCGCCTACGCGCTGCACGACTACATGTGCTTCTGCGACCCGCGGCACCGCGGTGAGTCTCGACCACTTCAACTAGCAGGCCTGCTTAGTGTCACACACGGAATAACTGGGAGGCCTATACCGTGGGTTGCCGTCGAGTACGCGCTGCACGACTACATGTGCTTCAGCGACCCGTGGCACCGCGGTGAGTTTCGACCACTTTAACTAGCAGGCCTGCTTAGTGTCACAGACGGAATAACTGCGAGGCCTACACCGCCTACGCGCTGCACGATTACATGTGCTTCTGCGACCCGCGGCACCGCGGTGAGTCTCGACCACTTCAACTAGCAGGCCTGCTTAGTGTCACAGACGGAATAACTGCGAGGCCTACACCGCCTACGCGCTGCACGACTACATGTGCTTCTGCGACCCGCGATACCGCGGTGAGTCTCGACCACTTCAACTAGCAGGCCTGCTTAGTGTCACACACGGAATAACTACGAGGCCTATACCGTGGGTTGCCGTCGAGTACGCGTTGCACGACTACATGTGCTTCAGCGATCCGCGGCAACGCGGTGAGTCTCGACCACTTCAACTAGCAGGCCTGCTTAGTGTCACAGACGGAATAACTGCGAGGCCTACACCGCCTACGCGCTGCACGACTACATGTGCTTCTGCGACCCGCGGCACCGCGGTGAGTCTCGACCACTTCAACTAGCAGGCCTGCTTAGTGTCACAGACGGAATAACTGCGAGGCCTACACCGCCTACGCGCTGCACGACTACATGTGCTTCTGCGACCCGCGGCACCGCGGTGAGTCTCGACCACTTCAACTAGCAGGCCTGCTTAGTGTCACAGACGGAATAACTGCGAGGCCTACACCGCCTACGCGCTGCACGACTATATGTGCTTCAGCGACCCGCGGCACCGCGGTGAGTCTCGACCACTTCAACTAGCAGGCCTGCTATGGTGTCACAGACGGAATAACTGCGAGGCCTACACCGCCGGTTGCCGTCGAGTACGCGCGCTGCACGACTGCACGGCTGCACTTCAACTAGCAGGCCTGCTATGGTGTCACAGAGCACGATAAGTTCGGGACTACCTTCACTAGCAGGCCGTTTACAGCCTGCCACGACTGTCATAAAGAGTTTTTATTAACATTAATTATGTTTGTACAGATTTTGAGTACATAAAAATCTAAATTACCTGAGTTAGAAATATGTTTCGATGCATTAAATAAAACTACGCAACATAAATAATATTCGCATTCAATATAGTGCAACATCTTCAGTCGAAGGATTTACTATTTTCTCCTGTCAATAGCGCGTAATGAATTGAAAAATTGCTTCATTACGCCAGGGCAAATAAAGTTATTTCATATCGTTTCACTTCATAAGTCATATTACGTACCTTATTTTATAAAATTCCATACCTGAAGAAAATACAGTAGGGATGGGACATGGCACAAAAGCAAAACTGTTGTATTTTTATTTACTGCACATCAATTAAATAACTCTTGATGTCCGCGTGGAAGAGTTGTTGGTGAGAGCCAAGTTCGGATCAAGCCCGAAAGCCTCTAACTCTGCTTAACTCTTGTCTTGTCATAGACAAAAATCAGGATTAATACAAGCACGGGAGCGCTCAGTTAGCAGTAAACAAACAGTAAACAGTTAAAAGTGTCATGAGTTGTAACATAAGCGGTAAATATCAGATGATATTGGTTACTTCAGTTTAGAAAAGCTTTTTATTAGGTACGAGTTAGGATTCGAACCCGCAACCTCAGGATTGAAGTGAAGAAGAACGAATAAGTGGTGATTTTTAAAGCTTGCTGGAATACTTATCCGACTGTACCGTTCGTGGGCGTCCCTTTAAATTAAACTATGTCACTAAGTTCAAGTGCCTGGGTCACTGGGTAAGAGACGACCTGAGTGATAACTTAGACATCGTTGGCTGGCCGATGCGGCATGTCGGCCCGCAGGTTCGCGAGATGTACTGTACAAGTGAAGACTACACTTTTCAAAGCGTACTGTCAGTCGTTTAATACATGCAGCCTGTGGACCAACTTTACACAGAAGGCATACACGGTACGTGTTCAATATAATAACGCGTTCCGGGCAATGATGGGGTTGCCGCGATTTTCTAGTGCCTCTGGTATGTTTGCGGAGGCACAAACTGACAGCTTTGCGGCGATAATGCGCAAGAGCGCTTCACTGATGCGTTGCCTGCGCGGCAGCCCCAAGTTACTTGTTAAGTAATTTTCACAGCTTCTTTTTTAAATTTCTTCATACTCGGTGTGAAATATAGTATGTGACACTCGGTAGCAAAATTATCTTCGTCTCGGGCGTTAACACTTGTATCCCTCACTACGCTCAGGATTCAATACACCGCCCTCGCCGTAAATATACAGGGTGTTTGCTCCATCGTTTGTCAAATTAAAACGGCAGGTAGGTTGGGTAATTAGCTATCTTTTCCGGCCTCCAAAAAATTTTGTGTCAACTGGTTTTTTTTTGTATTCTTTTAACATAATTTTGAAATTTTCTATATGCTTACGCGTTTCAACTTGAGTAAAAAAGGGAAGTGGTAGAGCCTATTTTTTCATTTCATTGTAATGTGTAATGTTGTACGGCTCTATCGAAGTCAAAATTATTTGCAAGTAACGTCTACTTATTTTTTTATTAAGCCTCAAAAAAAAATGTAAGATGCATAAAGTTCGTCTTGGGTAACTTTGATTTGCAATTTAAAAAAAACTAAAATTGATAATGTTCTTAAAACTCGACGCAACTCGAGATAACTGTAAAGGAATGCCGCGAAGTAATTATTTAATTTATTTGTGGCACAGCATCACGGCGTTCAGCCATGAAAATTAAAGTTTGATTTCTTGGAGTTTTTTTATTTATTTCATTGCATGTTTGATAAAAGCACTATACATACCTCGGCGTGAAAAGGAGTTGCCAGCCTCATAACTCTCCGCAAACGCAACCCCTCACTTCCCGGCCTCTGTAGTAATGTAATATTAAGTACGATGTTTAAAGGGTGTTATTGAATTGATACCCTTTCAAGGAACTGTGTCATTACTGCAATATTGATTTTTCAGAGAATGATACATATTTCGTGCAATGGGAATATCTTATAACCGTGCATAGAAAATAATGATCTCTTTAAATTGTTGTTCGTTATTTTCTTATTGTTAACGTCAGGGTGTTGGTATTCCAGGGTGAGGACTATTTTTATTTATTTTTCTGTAGATAGCTACACACACTCCGTATTTATCTATCCGATTATCCGATCCCTGCTAGCTGATATTGGCAGACTTCTTGAGCAGTGTCTGGCAAAATAAAACCTGCAACTATTTTAAAATAGACCCTACGCTGGCCGCATAATTTAGCTTATTTGTTAGTGACTCTGTCTTTGGAGTTGCTGACCTGTCTGCAAAGCGACCATCTTTTGTTTCAATATCAATTCATGATCCTGCAATCCCTATTTTCCCGGCCTGTGCAGTACTGCACTATTATTAAAGCTAATAAGCCCCGTCTGTTACCAGGAATGCATTGCGAGCTGGAGGTGTCAGAGGACCCGCAGTGCGTGGCCGAACCGTGCCGCAACAACGGCAGCTGCAGCGTACCCACCGGAGCCGATACCTACGTGTGTTCCTGCCCGCCTGGTACGTGTAATTCCTTGACGCCTTGTTTGTGAACGGGCGACCGACCGGTGCCCTCGGTGTTAGCCGAGCCGCTAGTTTCGTTCATGCTACACTTTTAATACTCAACAATGATAGAGCGTCGTCTAAGGCGAAGTGGAGAACACTAGATCGCGTGGACGATCCGATGCGATGGACCGATCAAATAGAGGTGATGACGGGCATGAATGCTCGAGCATAACCTCAAATAGAGAGAGCCATCCAAGCAAGCGAAACTACACGTCGACCACGTCCACTCTGACAAGACTGAAACGACTGAGAAGAAGAACGCTTTTAATAACTGCGCGGCGCGCGAGCTCCTTCGATTTTTCTCGCACTATCCGTCTCTATTAGAAAATTTAGAAAGAGAGGCATAGTGTGAGAAAAATCGAGAGAACTCGCGCGCCGTCTCGTGATAGCCGCGTTGGTCGACCGAAGTATATTTTCGACTTAGAAACAGATAAATTGGCGGGATAAGCGCAGTACAGAATTCGACTCCCGCTCTGGCCCGCGCGTGAACGTGTAGTTCGCTTTGTACGCTGTCTCCATTTTGATAATCTATCTCATTATCTACGTGTCCGTTACAGGTTACACAGGACTCAACTGTGAAACAGACGTGGACGAGTGTGCGTCAGCGGGCGGGGGCGTCGCGTGTTACAACGGCGGCCGCTGCGTCGACGCGGTCAACAACTTCACCTGCGACTGTTCCAACACTGGTACCTACCAGTTATATTTACAATGGCATAACCGTTCCGGGACTGGGTAGTCAACGTGACAAAATGTTCAACGGTTGTTATGGTGCAGGGGTCAAAATGTTTATACGGACCGGCTGTCTATGCGGCAAAAAGTATGAACGACAAAATGCTTCATTGATAATTTTTCAGTCAAAGGATATACATAAGATTTAAATAAATTAAAATCAACGAGCATGGTCAGCATACCCGCGGCTTCGCTTGCTTTCTTTAGGCATACGGGTAGCCAGTATTAAACACTGTTTTATTCTAGGTTACACCGGACCCCGATGCGAGTCGAACGTGAACGAGTGTTTAGAGGAGCGGGACATATGCGGCCACAACGGCTTATGCTACGACACGTACGGCAGCTTCGTGTGCGTGTGCCAGCCCGGGTACACGGGCGAGCGCTGCCACAGGGTAAGGGTACACGGGTGTTGTAGTCGTTTGTGATAGAAGCAGGACATAAGCGGCCACAACGGCTTATGCTACGACTCGTATGGCAGCTTCGTGTGTGGGTGCCAGCCCGGGTACACGGGCGAGCGCTGCCACAGGGTAAGGGTACACGGGGGTTGTAGTCGTTTGTGATAGGAGCGCGACAGATGCGGGCACAACGGCTTATGCTACGACATGAACGGCAGCTTCGTGGGGGTGTGCCAGCCCGGGTACACGGATGTTGTAGTCGAATGTGATAGGAGCGCAGCATATGCGGCCACGGCAGAACCAGCTAGATGGAGCACACAAATCATTGCAACCGCACTTAGCCTATCGAGTAGTTTAGCCAGAAAGATGGACACATGATGTCAAGATCCTCAGTACTGAGGGAACAACTGGTGATGATTCTTGGTACAGTCATTGCGAACGATTGGAGTGACGTCCATATTCGTTGGATATTCCAAACGTGGATAACAAACGACGCAAACTACGTAGTGGAACGACGACAGTGGTAGTCCTTTTCGTGATCTTAGTTTGTAAAAAAAAAATGCTCACTAAAGCCCGCTCCACATTCTTGACAAAACTACACAAGATTTGCCGAATACGAGAGTGTGGAGTGAGTATTCGACTATGTTCGTATTATTTTGCGTATATTCGTGTAGTCTCCGTTTCGTGTCGGTAAAATGGCCAAACATCAAAGAGCTCTCGTGAAGTTTCGTGTTTGCGCGAAACATCTCCACATTCTCGCTGCGCTTCCGTCAGTCGACCGACGGCAACCGTAGGAAGCGTCCATCTTGTATGAAAGTCCAATTACAACTGCGCAAGGCGAGAATGTAGAGGGCCGCTCTCGGTTTCGCCCGGTCTCGGCAAATATTCCGGCGAAACCAGTCTCGTGTAGTTTTGTCGAGAATGTAGAGTGGGCTTAACGTTATATCTCAAACCCGCACAACGTCGAGCGTTCCGTATGTAACGGAACGGAAAACGGTTTACAATTACAAAATTTTAGACACCTATGTGACCGCATGAGGTGTTCACTGTACGCCCTACTGAGCACAACCTGCATATCATACCGCTATACTTTACTAATTTTTAATGAACCTAATTATTCTTTTCTTTTTTTTTAATTTCTTTCAAATTGAAACAGTTAGGCTAATATTTGTTTTTTTGCATGTTTGAATTGTGCATGTTGTGTGTACCTTCTAGCTACTCATAGCAAAAATGTAGTAACCATAGGTAGAAACTGTTTCGGCTTCTGTGTTAACTATATTGCTAATCTATTTAATAAGTGTCATTTTGAAATAACATTGATATGAAATGAAAACCTTTATTACGGACAACAGAATCCATAGTATGATTAGTAACTTACATAGAAATTAGGTTAGTATACATTAAGAGTCCGCAGTAAGCTCGATTCTCCATACAAACGTAGTTACGCTCTCATTTTAAAACTACGTGTTGGATTGTAACGAAACTTTGCTTATACAATGACATGAGGTATATCTATGTCTGTAATTAGTTTATGTAGCTTCAGATATCATAGTAAAAAAAATACAGCGAATTTAAATTTTTCATACAAAACTTTTTTTTGCTGATTTCGTTTGTTTTATAAACTGAAACCATATAAATTAATTACAGACATAGATATACCTCATGTGAATGTTTATGCAAAGTTTCGTCACAATCCAACACGTAGTTTTAAAATGAGAGCGTAACTACGTTTGTATGGGAAGGTGAAATTCGGCCGAGCTTACTGCGGCTTCTTAAGTTTACATTGGTAGTAGGTATGATAAATTGTGTTACGCCCCATTGCAATAAAAAAAACAAAAACCCCCCAGATGGCGCCGTCCCCCTGCGCCTCGAACCCGTGCGGCGCGGGCGGCGAGTGCGTCGACGACGGCCCGCTCGACTTCCACTGCAAGTGCCGCCGCGGCTGGGCCCCGCCGCTGTGCGCGACCCCTAGCTGCGACATCCCCTGTCCCCCGCACTCGCACTGCAAGGAGACAGGTGGGATATTTAGCTGAGACGCGAACGCTTTTGTTTTGCTTTAATATTATTCAAAAGTCTAGCTAACGTCTCTAACTCAAAAGGATCCGTACTATACTTGCACCAACTCACGATTACAGGCCGATCAACGTTCAATATGACGGAGGCAGCTGTCATTCCTTAGAAACATGTCAAACTTTACATACATTCAGATTTGAACAGACACAGCTTACGATCACAGACGGTTTGGTGCAACCCACCCTTAGTGATTAAATGCATTCGTCTAAAATAGTATTTTATGCAATCGTTATATAATGTATGCTTTTTCAGTCAAGTACCACTGCTGAGTGGCCTAATTAAGGTACGAGACTTAAAAAGCTAATTATATAACTATTGCATACAATACTTTTTCTACGAGTCTACTGAACTAATTAAACATACTTGGTATCTATTGAAAATCTGCTGAAATGAAGTGCAAGAAGTGCCGGCAAACATAATGCTCAACGCATTATGTTTGCCGGCACTATCTAATTCATTTTAGTTTAGTAAAGGCGCCACGTGATTGGTCAATTTTATTTTAGTTGTTTTATTTGATGAACTAAATAAAACTGCTTTAAGGGTCACCAGGACGCTCCACTCTCCATACAAACATAGTTTGGTTCTCATTTTAAAATAACATGAAAATATACACAATGGTATCCGTCATGTCCAAGGGCGGTATTTCACTTGTCCAAGATGTTTGTCCAATGTGCATTGCGTCTCACTCTTTATGCAAAATGTGAGACGCAATGCACATTGGACAAAGATCTTGGACAAGTGGAATACCACCCTTATTCGGAAACTGGCTTCTAGAAATTAAATTAGAAATAAATAGAGTGAGGAGAACGTTTTTCATGCAAAGGCTGAATTGCTTTATTTTTGTCTTTAAGGGGCTCCCATACCCTTAGTTTTCTAATGTTTTTAGTAGTTTAACAACAACGGCTTTAAGCAATATAGTACTCAAAGTTTTCAAGTTATTTGGCATCAAAGTTGAACAATTTTAGGCCAAAAAAACTGGTTTTCTGGCCATAATTTTTGTGTTAATTAGAAAGATTATAAAAACGCATATTAAAATTATAGGTTAGTTCAGTATGTATGAGTAGGTATGAGTTTCGAGTGATAAAAGTTTTAATGACGATAAGGTGTCGGGTTTTGTATTTTTACAGACCTTTCTTTAAAAATGGATAGTTAAGTCTCTATTAACATTTTTCAAGTTATTCAATATCAAAAATGTTAAACAGGAATCAAACTTTCCCATATCTGCACCTGGAAAGCTAGCTTCAATAAACCGAGGACGAGTGTCGAAATGAAAACTACTAAATTTCGTTGATTTTTGACGGGAGCCCCTTAATGTTTCTATTATAATTCATAGCATCAGAAACTTGTTGCCGACCCGCGACCTGCATATGGTGGATCCCGTCGAGTGTTCATGTCATGTTATTCCAGTATTCTGTTTGAAAATTTTGACGACCGCTTTAAGCTGAGTCCACATTTGTATCATTTTGCCGATCATGATTACGCGTATCGTATCGAGCTGGCGTATCCTAAGTATGGACTTTGGGCACACCGTATCACTAGCATCGTCGCGCGTAAAAATGCGTCCATACCAACCGTAGTGCAGCAGCGTATCGTACATAAAACCGCCTCGAGAGCGATCACGGCGTATCGCGTATCAAATCATAAGTTCGTATCGTGAAACAGTATCAAAACACGTCCATACTTACCGATCTTGATACGCGTATCCGATCGCGAGTGTGCGGGTATAATACACGCGTGTCAACATCGATCCCGAGCGATCAGATACGGCGCGCCGCATGATCGGGCTGTTTTTGCGTCCACACTAGCGATCTTCATACGCATCGGTGAAACGCGACGGAGATACGATACGACAAAACGATACAAATGTGGACCCAGCTTTAGCCTCTTTTTTAATGTTGCGTAAATGCGTTTACGCATGCCGTCCTATCCGGGGGCGCAGGACGGATATGACGGACTAACCGAAGCTGCACTACCGGCTAAAACCACCAACCGACATCCGGCTTGTAAAGGGGGGCGTCGCAGAATCGCTCTTGGCATTCAACTGCGTACACGACCGCTTTAGCCTATTATCCATTTCAGATTAGAAGAGTTCGGCGACAGCTGTCATCTCAGTACTATATATGTCATTAAACGTCAAATATGGCGTAAACTGTACTAAGATGACAGCTGTCACTGGACACTTCCAATCTGAAATAGATATTAGTTCGTAGTGACCCTACCTTCGAAGCAAGTGGTCCCGGGTTCGAATCCCGGTAAGGGCATTTATTTGTCTGATGAGGACGAATAGTTGTTCCTGAGTCATGGATGTGTTCTATGTATTTAAGTATTTATTTATCTTTATAAGCATGTTTATCGTCGTTTAGTACACATAGTACAAGCTTTGCTTAGTTTGGGACTAGGTCCATTTGTGTAAGTTTGTTCCCTAACATTTAATTATTTATTTAAAATTAGAACCAAACTACGTTTGTATGGAGAGTAGTCTTGAATCGACCGTGCCGGGGACTCTTAACTTAACATCTCTTCTTTCTGCACAGGCCTGCCCGCAATGGTGGCTGGAGTCTTGATCCAGAAGCAAGTGATGTGCTTTTGTGACAGTGGGTTCTTTGGTAAGTTCAATTACCACTCTCCTTTAGTTCATTTTGTATTAAGCAGTAACGCTGCTAACGAAATCATAAATTTAAATTAAGAAAAAATTAATTCAATTTATAGAAAATCTATTTATGATTTCGTTAACAGCGTTACTGCTTCATACAAAATTAATTTAGTATAGGGTGGCGCATCGTTACTGACGATTTCTCAATATGATTTGAGACGCTGGTGCCGTAAAGAAGCCTAAGTCTTCTGGTAGATGCCGCTCCACGCCCCCCTAAGGCATTGTAAGAAGGAACTGATTGAAAGATTTAGTGGTCGAGACAGATTGTTCCGATAGCTCAGTTGGTTAGTAGTGACGGGCCATGAATGCCTGTGGTCGCCGGAAGGGTTAAATTTTTCCTTTATTTTAAATTTATTCTTCTTTAATATTGATAAACAGTAAATATATAAGCATCGCAACTAGCGCAGCTGAAGACCTTTCTACATCAGTTCTTAAAGTAGTTGTATGAAGTGCACGGGCGGCAAGCAAGCTCGCATCCCGCCGACTGCGCCAACTTGCACTTAAGTTTACGAACCGACGCGTATCTGTGATTCTTTTCATTCATATGATACCCCACTTGACGTAGTAACTAGACTTGGAATTTTTGTTCTTCATCAAACTTACATATGTTTAATTTTTACATGTTTATTCATGGTGATAATTTTTCCAAATTCCAAATTGGTCGCAGAATTATACCCTGAGATATGGCGTTTTGACAGACCGAAATACATAAGGCTTCATTTTTTACCGTTTTGGGTACTGAACAGTAAAAATTGTATGTACTATATCAAAATTTTCGAACAGGTGCCCCAGGGTTGTCACCAAACTGCACGACGTACAGCCAGGCTTGCGATGCAGGGGTGTGCCAAAACGGTGCCACCTGCAGTCTAGGGCCTGGCCATTTCAACTGCACTTGCGCTCCTGGCTACAAAGGTACGTATACTTGAAGTTATTTGTGATCGTGACGATATAATTTCAAATGTCGACCTTATGTTCTATGTGAGAGTGCTACAAATATAAAAGATACTTCGGAAGCTTTTGTTAGAGCGGTGGAACGAATATTTTCGTTCGTGTATCTCCCTCTCTGTCGCTCGATTATGCTAGTGTACGCATGTACGAACGTAATGAACGAATTTGCCGTTTCAGACTTTCCCGCGAATCCACGTTTAGTCTAGTTTTGCTTGAAAAAATATCAAGTAAGATATAAGGTCTATTTTTTCGTTTAAGATTAGGGTTTAAATTGAGTTAATAAAAACTGTCGTTACCTAATCGTGTCTTACGCAGTTGATATTGTCATATATTTAATGAAATATAAACTTCAGATACGTTTATCATATAACTTTAATTAACCACATTGTCATACTATAATACTATACAATTTTCATCAGTTATTTCAAAGCAAGCAAAGTGCTCACAAAAATCTGAACACGTATTTATATTGTCTAGGTATTCAAGTGCATATTCAGATATTCTAGAGCAACCTAAAACTTAACATGTATTGATATAAAACTATAGTGTGGTTGAGATTATTGAATGTGGCCAACTTTTTATAAATCTGTCATTGGAATTGGAATCTTCTATCTGGGATAGTACAGTTTCTTTTTCAATAGACTACTTTGATGCAACCAGGGTTGGGCAGTATTTCAATTACACGTATTTGAAATACAAATACGTATTTGTATTTCAAAAACTAATTGCCGAAGTATTTTGTAATTGGTATTTCAAATACCGAACTCACATGTATTTTGTATTTCAAATACGTTATTTTTTTAAATACATTTGCACAAAAATACATTTTATTTAATTCTATACCCGTATAATGGAACTTTTTTAATATAGTTAGGGGCTTAGGGCACTGTGGCAACACTTTACTGTAAGTGTCAACGTCAAACGTCAAGTGCCAACTGCCAATTTAGTTCAGGAGGGGAGGAGAGGAATTCAGTTCGGAGGATTTGAATAGGATAGATCTGAATCTGAAGATAATGGATTTAAATTCACGTCCATCTACATCCACGTTGATAATGACGATGGCGATGGATACAGTAAAAGTTCAACAACTTATCCACTAATTCTAACCGGCAAATACTACAAAGTGACGACGTGCTCACTGTCCCCGGTGGTAGAAGCCCAGATCCAGTAAAAGTTGAAGCATCTTGTTGTGCTCTTCCAGTCCATTTCATTGGCTGGATACATTCATTCACCTACTAGACGGAACTTATCTGACAATACTTTTAGGAATCTAGTTTTTATGAAAGGATTTCCTTCTTCACTAGAAAAACATGTAAAAATTGTTGTGAGATAAGTTTCAAAGAAGTTCAATAATGTATTTTGTATTTCGTATTTCAAATACATTATTTTGAATACTGTATTTTGTATTTCAAATACATTTTTACATGTATTTTGTAATTTGTATTTCAAATACAATGAAGCCAGTATTTTGCCCAACCCTGGATGCAACTCAAATAACTTCAATACGATATTTGGGTCATTCTCAGCCTCAACTCCGTCTTGATTTTGTACAGTATATTTACTGCTATATTATGTATAAAATATGAATCATTGAGCTATTTACATCATTTATATATTTTTGTCCCTCGTATACATCTATTAGTTAACATTTTATAAGCCATTGTTTTTTTCACCAAGACGGAGTTGAGAATGTTGCGACGGAGTTGATATATTTTATACGGAGTTTAGAAATATGATATGGAGTTGATGGATACAGTGCTTTAAAACCTGAATGATATTTTATATATTTTAATATAAAATATTAAACACAGTTTGAAAAGAATAACAGCATTGATTACTTTTATTTTTTTTATTCATTTCTATACTCATTTTAAAAGGCATGGTAGAAAACATAACAAAATCAACAAAAAAAAAATCAATCACTTAACTTAGTGAATAACATGTTACACTTAATAATATATCTTTTAGATCTTTTAATGTGATGTAAAACATGTTTTTTTGCATGTGACTGCTCACTTAGATACTAAATACACGTTTTTTCTCAACTCCATCTTAATAATTTGACGGAGTTTATTTGACGGAGCCTAGGGAGAAAGCTATTTTATTTTTTTATTTCATAAATTACCTTATATAGTAAAACGACATTACACGCATTTAACAGGTAATATAGTTTAATTCATTATACTTAAATAGTAGAACAATCAATCACACCAATAGAAAAATAAATGACTAAACGGAGTTTAGAAAATGCAAGTGACAAAATACGGAGATCAGATACTTACGTTTGTAAAATCGCCCAGCGTCGCGAAACGCACCTCCGTCGCTCACCGTGTCACAGACAAGACTGAACTGGCTCGCTCGATGTAATAGTGAAGTACTTAAACTTGCAAATAGTGATGTCAACTTTTGTTTTGCTTCCAATGACGGAGTTTAGTCATAAATTTGTACGCGCGGAGAAAAAATCATATTTCTTTATACAAGCATGTGTAATAACAATCAACATAACAAAATGTAAATTTGTTCAACTGACTATAATAAAAAAGTGCCCGGTGTTAGGTAGTAGAAGTAGTTACCGAGTTGCAAAGGGGTTTGTCCCAAATTTTGGAGTCTGTACGCTTGATGGAGCATGATAAAAGTAGGCTTTTAATTTTTTTATTACTGGTTCTCAACAGAGTATCTTCAAAATTACAACTGCTACAGGTAGAATAAAACTAAAACTACCCTCCAACATTTTTTGTATGCCATATATATGCAAGAATACAAAGTTATTCTACCCGACGCCCACAAAACGTGCCCTCTGAGAATGACCCATTTGACAAAAGTAAATACCACTTATTTTTATGAAACGTCAGAAACGCTCCGTTAGAATGGAATTTGTAGGGATTACTTGCTTGTGACATCACAATCAAATAACGTCCTTATTGTTAGTATATATGAATTGAAAAAATCTTAATATCGCAAACATAAATGAAAGATCGATACTATCCGAGTATTTTCGTAATGTTTATCTGTTGCTAATGAAAAAGCAATTTATTTTCACTGTTGTCACCCTATTATAATACTTGTGACTGTTTGTATAGTGGTGTCAATAATAAGTACCAAAACCAATGTCATTTGTAACGTCTTGTGTTTTTTCATATGCTTATGTGTAATGGACATATAGTATCTTCGATACCAATTGACGAGTCGGGCAATAAAAGCCATCTAATACGTGTATTGCGCTGCTACAAATTCTTTTTCGGTCACTAGTTGCCATGGTTACGTCTTCTTAATACTTTTGAAAACTCCGATTTCTTGGGTTTAAAACCAGCAAAACGGGTGTAGACTCAAAATGTATTATTACTCCAAAAGAAAGAAGGCAAAAAAATATGATTAGTGACGAAAATCCAAAGAATAACGAAGCCACAACCGTTTAAATATCGGTATAGAGAGAGTAACTGCTCGCAGATAGTGACGTCACAATCTGCAAGCGTCATAGTAAATGACAATCGTTTTATATGAAGGTGCGTTTAGCAAGAAAAGTGACAGAACATATCCCTTCTTAAAACTTTGGACACCTATGATTATTTAGCCTTTTGCGTTGCTTGTTTCTCCTACATTCTTAATACGTTTTCAAGAGAATACATCAATATTGATAATATGATTAAATAAATGTGAGATTATCTTGTCCTGTTCAACTCCTTTTTTTAAGGACCATCCATATGGGATGCCAGTCCTGTGCAGCTGGTCTAAATAGACAGACATTCAGATGCAGTCTATGAGTAATGATTCCAAAGAAACTACGTCAAAATAAGCATGTTAGAAATCCATGCTTTATCCATTTTTCTAAGAACCTCTGGCAGGATAATGACACGAAATAGTTTATTGCCGTTTTAACAATACCCGACTCGTCACATGGTATCCCGGATACTATAACTGTGGCGGTGACAGGCGCCTACTGCGAGCTGGCCGCGGCGAAGGCGCTCTCTGACCTGAAGGCGGCGCCGGAGCGCTGCGCCGCCGAGCCCTGCGCGCACGCCGAGAACTGCCAGGACTTGGTAAGTACCTGGATTTACCTGGTTCTATATCGACTCGTCACATGGTATCCCAGATACTATAACTCTGGCGGTGACAGGCGCCTACTGCGAGCTGGCCGCGGCGAAGGCGCTCTCTGACCGTAAGTACTGCGCGGTAGCGCACACGGTGCTATGGGTCCAACCAAGCAAAGCTCTCGTGTATGGCGTCGGGTTTTTCAAATTGAAGGCATTGTACAGACAAGTGCAAAAATATGTATCGATAACATCCTCTCATAAATAAGTACCAAAACTTTAATCCGCGGACATAAAGAGTAGTGGGACATATTTATGAGTAAGTTGTATGCCTCTATTTTTACACTTGACTGTACTACTACACCATGGTTGGAAAGATGATTCTAAAGCCGTATTGATACTTATCTAACGTGATAGTCTCCGATGCGCTCTGGCGCCTGACACAAAAGGAGCCGTCACAGCAGAGGGCATCGGGTGAGTGTTAATGTACCAACTAAATGTGTGAAAGCGATATCGCTCCGTCGCGTCACGACAGGTCAGTTAAGTATCAATCTGGCTTATAATCCTTGCGTCGGCTTGGTAAGTTAATAGTCTTGTCTCGTCCAGTGTTGACACAGATATACTGAAGCGAGTGTTGTGTTACGGGTAAGTTACTCAAACAAAATCTTAATAACTATGCTATTATTATTGCTTTACATTAACTCTGTTTTGTGTGTGATTTTCTGTTATATGTCTGCATAGTTTCGAAATTGTGACTTTACGAAGGTTTCGAAAACCTCTAAATAAATAAATAAAAAACATTTAATTCAGACTAAAGTCCATACTGGTCTAAGAGTCCTTGAAGCTCACGTTGGGAATACAACCTTCACCAAAAGTATTGAGCACCAGTGCGTTTTGATACGAAAGTCAAACTTTAAAAGGCATATATATATTTTATTTTAGAAAGTTGTATATCCATTGGAAAAAAGATCATATTCAAAAAGACGTTACGGGAAATTCCGTGAAAACAAAATACAATGGATCCCTTGTAAAACGCGCACACGCCAATAGCTATTTCAAAATTATATCACACGCTCAAACAATTATATCACAACTCAACGTCATCGTGTATTTTTGAAATTTTAAAATATAAAGTTACAAAGGACAAAGTGGGGTGCTCTATACTTTTGGCCCAGAACTGTAGATTTAAGCGTTAGTGACACGACGAACGCGAGCAAATTGTTCGAAATACACCGTACTTTCACCGTCCGCAAAACTAGTTTAGTGTTTCTTATACTTACTAAATATATACGTAATAGCTCCAACAGACCCTTAAAACTTTCCACTCTAATACTCTCTTTCCCCCAGCCCACTGGCTTCCGCTGCGAATGCTCCCCCGGCTGGACAGGCGCGCGTTGCGACGCGCCCTTGTGCTCGCCGCCCTGCCAAAACGGCGGTGTGTGTGAGGACGGCGTATGCTCCTGCCGCGTCGGCTACGCGGGCGCGGCGTGCGAGCTGCAAGACTGCCGCGCGCAGGGCTGCCCACACAAGCAGGTCAGTGACACACAAGATGCTACAGGCCGCCATATACCACCGACCGCTTTAGCCTAGTTGGTAGTGACCCTGCCTACGAAGCAAGAGGTCCGGGGTTCGAATCCCGGTAAGGGCATTTATGTATGTGATGGGCACGAATATTTGTTCCTGAGTCATGGATGTTTTCTATGTATTTATTTATCTAAAGTATGTCTAATAAGTATGTTTATAATCGTCTAGTACCCATAGTACAAGCTTTGCTTAGTTTGGGACTAGGCCCAGTCAAACACCCTGTTGGGACCCGCTTTCCGAGCTACGTCTAAAATTTGAGTTTGTGAGCGCCGTGTGGTGTGTTCCGGATACCATCTATTAGTTTCACACCCCATATGCTTCGCTCCATTGCGCGTTGGCAAACCCTGAGTTTTTGAACATCAGAGCTTGTGTCAAAGACCGGGTCTGACCATCGTAGGTGAGAACAGGCCCCTATTTTACAAACTTGACAATTGTCACTCACAACGACAATTCTCTGTGCATTGCTGGATCCACAAGTAACCTAGCGACCACCTTAACTTCTAGAACAAGCAATGTATGGCAAATTGTCAGTGTCAGGAGACAATTGTCAAGTTGCTGAAATAGGGGCCTGGAAGTATACACATGTCCATGAGCCCACGTTTCAGTGACATTAGGAGTAACTTGTTGCTGTTTTCAAAAATTCAAAACATTTATTCAGCAAATAGGCCACAAGGGCACAAGTCAAAATGTCTATCTATAGACTAAATAGTATGAGTACATTACATAGAATAAACTACATCAGTTTACATGTCAAATACAATAAGAGAAAAAATATCATCTTATTTTTCAGACGTGTATAAGGTCTCTCAATTAAAATAATTATAATTAAATCTCATAGGTACCCACAGAAATGTATAAGGTATCTACGTGTAAAAAACTAAGTAATAAAATAATACTTACATCAAGTGAAGACAGTGTGAAATCTCTCAAATCAATTCCTCACTCCTCCTGGTTATTTCAGAGAAAAAATAAATATGTTATGTTTGTTGACCTTGCAAACTGTGCAATAAAATAATAAACGTTTTATATTCTACATGTGTCGTGGAAGAGTCTCAAGTCTCAAGAACCATTTAGAAATTAACCTGTATTTGGTTGCGCAGGAGTGCACCGAGCAGGGCGGCGCGTGGCGCTGCACGACGCCCGCGGCGGAATCCGCGTGCGCGTCCAACCCGTGCAACAACGGCAGCTGCGTGCCGGTCGACGGCGGCGGGTTCGTGTGCCAGTGCGCCGCCGGCACCAACGGTGAGTCGCGCGCATTGCAGCCGCGGGTGGGCGCCACTACACGCGGCCACTCTGCCCGTTGCACCGACTTACGATTACAGGCCAATCAACGTCGAACATGGCGCCGGCGGTGTCCTGCCGTTTGAACAAAAGTCGTTTGGCAAAATTACACTTGACAAACGTTTTGCAAAAAAATGTTTCGCCAATTGATCATTTTACTACTAGTCATTTTACAAATGACTCACTTTTCCAAATGATCAACAGTTAAATTTACATTTTATAAATAATTATTTGACTAAATGAACATTTAGCAATTGAGTTATCAGACAAAACTACTATTGGTCTAAAAACGTTTGGTACAATGTATTATTTGACAAGTGGTTCGTTTATTAATAAATCTCATAATAGATATGGTCTGGGTCAAATTAATACACATTATTTGGAAAATTTGTTTTTTTTAAACCAATACGCAATTGTTTTGCTATCTTCGTCAGTCAGGGATACAAAGTGTTTTCAAAATATTGCGGAATGTGTGTCTACCTAGGTCTCCGTTAGGTACGACGACGAGCGAAGTGAGGAGGAGTGTTAGGTTGAACTGCGAACTTACAGCGCGTGAGCCGAGCGAGCGAAGCGAGCGTGCCGCGGCAGCGGCCGGCGAAGCGCCAGAACCGACTATTTTTAAAGAAGTTCTTTTTATGAAATAACATTTTGTCAAATGACATTTGGACAAATGCTTAATTTGCGAATCATATTATTTGCTGAAATGAAAAAAGGTCAATTGACATTTTATTATTTAACCCATTGTAGTGTTTGCTAATTGATCATTTGCTAAGTGAGTTTTTGTAAGATGATACTTTTGTCAAATGTCTCGTTTGCCAAATGATCATTTGGTGAAACGTTGTTTGTCAAATTACCATTTGTCAATAATTTTTTGATCAAACATTAGTGAACCGGCGCCGGCAGCTGTTATTACATAGAAACTTGTTAAACGCGACCACTGCCGCACATCAAGCCACTAGTGGTGGATGGGGATGCCTTGATTCGAGTCGACCACGCCCCCTTGACAGAGACACGCTTATGCCTTCCGCGCACGAGGAAAAGAGATGCAAAACTCTTCGGAAATGGCTTTGATGGACACATTTCGATAAATATACCTAACAGTGAAGTTTCATTCATATATCATTAAGGAGATTTTAGATGTGATAAAATACCATAGTATTAACTTGATTGTGTCGTAAAATAATGTATTGTTTAAGTAGGAAAAGGAAAATAATGACCCAACTTTGGTTTTTTTTTTCTATAGAGGAAGTTTTAGGCAATCGCGTATCGATGAAATCAGATAAACAATCATATAGTCAAGAATCGTATATCTGAAAAACAGACTTTAATGTTTCTTAATCTAGTCATAACGGCGTATCAAAGCACGCGATAATTTCCAATGCACCCCCTAGCTACTAGTGACCGCCACTAAAGGCGGCCGCTAGTAGCGAGCGCGATCACCTTCCGCAGCTTGTGGCTCGGAAACAGCCACTTAAGCTGGGTCCACATTTGTATCATTTTGTCGTATCGTATCTCCGTCGCGTTCCACCGATGCGTATCAAGATCGCTAGTGTGGACGCAAAAACAGCCCGATCATGCGGCGCGCCGTATCTGATCGCTCGGGATCGATGTTGACACGCGTGTATTATATACCCCGCACACTCGCGATCGGATAAGTGTATCAAGATCGGTAAGTTTGGACATGTTTTGGTACTGTATCACGATATGATTTGATACGCGATACGCCGTGATCGCTCTCGAGGCGGTTTTTCCCCGATCATCAAAGGGGATACGGATGAGCGTCCACACTTAATGATACGGCGTTATGATACGATACGCTGGTACACTACGGTTAGTATGGGCGCATTTTTACGCGCGACGATGCTAGTGTTACGGTGTGCCCAAAGTGAGCGTCCATACTTAGGATACGCGGGGGTGCGCGGATGCTATACAAAAAGTATGAAGTAGGTATGCGTCAATGCGTGGTAGGTAGCCAGCGTAGCAAGCAATAGGAAACTTGCAATGGAAATCGGGGGAGCTAGCACAACTGACACCGTGCCGCGACGCGAGTCGAGAAAGATCTACTCTCCTCTTTCTAATTTGCACGGTGCAAGTGAGACAGGAGTCGCGCGTGAAGCTACTTGTCAGCAAGTTGTGCTAGAGGTCTCGAGGCGCGAATAAATCACGTGTTGCGTGATGAAATTAAAAACTCAAAAAAAGTATTTCATAATTATTTCAAGCACAGTGAATGTTTTTATTCGGCTTCCTCGCCGACTTCACAAGCAGGCTCAATGCCAGTGTGGCCAAGTAATCGTCAATTTATATAAATAACTAGCTGTTGCCCGCGACTTCGTCCGTGTAGAACTTGTTATCGCCTTAGAAATATGATTATCTTAAGGGATTATTTCCCAGATAAAAAACTATCCTATATCCTTTCAAGGGTCTCAAATTATCTGTACCAACGGAAAATTTCATCTAAATCCGTTCAGGTGTGAAAGGTGCGATGAGATCGTTAGTTTAAATTGCTAAATCTAAATTGAAAACTCCGTTTTTAAAAATATAAATATCTTATAATCATCAACAGACGTTTCTGCTTAATTTTTTTTTATAATGAATAGCTTTTGCCCGCGACTTCGTTCGCGTTGACTGTTTTTTTTTTCATTATTACTTATACATTAGAATCTATGCACACCGCGTTTTTTAAGCGTTTGTGGCGATTTCTTTACACGTGATTCGATACAAACGCGCGTCTACGGTGCATAAGCCCTAAGTACTACACAGACTTAAATGACACCTAAGTGAAGCATGAAAAAAATTATACAATTCATATTAATAAATATTAAATATTATTTACATGAATGTAAACCATTAACACGTTATTTAAACCTATGTTATGTACCCAACCCCCCAATTTTTATTCCGCGTACAGCCTACCTTTCCCAAATGGCGTGATCCGTCTCCTTTTCGGGAATATTGCCTTATCATGACCGAATAGCGCGAGTGTTATCCCTCTGCGGCTGATCTTCGCCCAGTCGCCGTGCTTCATATCGGCCTTGTATCTCTCGAAGGACACGTAGGTCATCATAACGCCGATAAATAAATATTACAATTATTTTGGCATCAATGTACATAGTGAATGTAACTACATTGATATCAATATAATTACAATACTTCATTATACAATACAACATTTTTAGTTTCCCCAGTGGGCATCAGCACAAACAGTTGTTCGCAGCTGGTGACTCGCGAGCACGCGACGTACAGCTGCCCGTGAGAGAAGCAGTCCGTGCGCAGGTCGACGCCGGCTTCGCGGAGAGTCTGCCCTTGCGACTTGTTTATGGTCATAGCGAAGCACACGCTCACTGGAAACTGCGATCGCTTAAACTGGAACGGGAAGTTGTTCGGTATCAGTGGAATGCGCGGTATAAATACAGCTTCCCCAGCACCGCAGCCCGTAAGGATCTGAGCCTCGATGAGATTCCGCTGCAGTGTCACTACCTTCAGGCGGGTGCCATTACACAGCTTCGGCGGAGATAGGTTCCGAAGCAGCATAATAGGGACTCCGATCTTCAGGGTCAAAGTGTGCGCTGGTAACCCTAATGCGCTCAGAGTTTAAAAATTCCATCGGGTATGTCGTGGCAGTTCCCTCATCTAAGACAGTGTTAAACGAGCTGTAGACAGCGTTCTCGCCTTCAATTTGCGTTAAAATTCGAGCGTTAACAGCAGCAGCCTGGTCATTTTTGGGGGTAAATATGTAGTAGTTCTTGACTTGCGACTTCTCTGAGAGGTCAAGCGGTCTTCTTGTTGTGTAAATGTTTCAGAAGCCCGAGAATCCGCTGTTAATCTTGTTTCACGTTCCGTAATAGTCTCGGAAGCTCGCGACAACGAATGGCGTTCACGATCGTGGCCGAGACGTGCTTCGCTATCTTCACTGTTTTTAAGGAATCTAGAAGCCCGGGAAGCTTCTTCGGACTCCTGAGATCATGCCACTCGTTTTCTGGCGGCCTCTAGAAATCCGTGTCAGTTTCGATCTCTTTCTTGAAGGCATTTTGAGTAATAACGTTTTTGGGGACTTTTGACACATAATTTTGTGATTTGACAGAATAAAATAAAAGTGTGAGTATCTACTCTACATAAAAAAAAACTATAAATATACGTATACAAAAACATACTTACTGAATTCAACCACATTTTGTAACCCCTTTGCACCCTTATCTTTATAATTTTTATAGCCTATTGCGTGGCCGAAGATCCATTGAACGTTTTAGTGAAAGTTGCATATTAATCCATTCGATAGTTTTCCCATGATACCCGGACACAAACAGACAAACAGAAAACATAACACTCCTTTTCGTTGGGCTGTCGTATTAACAAACAGATAGATGGCGCTGTTGCGTAAAGTAGACGACTTTATCCAAATATTCTCAACTTTGGCCTGTGGGTCACCGTAACTCCATCAAACTTTTTATACGTTTAATATGGTTTGTTGTTCAGACGCCGACAAAAATCTGGAGAATGACCTTCTAAATGCGTGGAAATTGGTGAAGTTCTGCATCGCGCTATTGAAGTTTTTAATGAATGTTGTATAAATACAATTTCCTTCAAGCTCTACTTATTATGTCTCACTGACAACCTCAACGAACTATCACATTTATTATATGTAGAGATTACGTACGTACTTGAACTCCCCAAAACGGACTCGCGCGCACTTCAGATTACACTAGCTGAAGAAAACTGGCCCAGAATTTTATTTTCTTTTAAAACTAGCCGCGACAGGTGCGTCACTAGTGATGCGACCGAACCGGTCGGTATCAATACCGAACCGGTCAGCTGATTCATAATCGATATTTAATGTACATACAGTATTTCAATTGCTTACCTGTTGTATCTGTTCGATTTTTTTCTGTACATTCGTTCGCTCCGCGGGACAACGTACACTTGTGCAAAACATCTGTGTTTAAGATGTGACTAATTGAAAGTTTGAACCATATAATTGGGTTGATACAGTGCCGTGCCATATTTTGTTGTTAAGTTATTCAAATGGTTAGGCTGAATTTAGTGTTGTTTTTGATCATTCTCGAAGGTATGTGGTAATATGAATTATTAATATTAACAATTAATCGAACGAGCGAGCGAAGCGAACAAAGTTCTATGCGTCAGCTTGGCCCAAAATTCCAATGTCCCGCTGTTCTCCTCTACAGGTCGCATTTCTCAACCGATTCTCGTGAAATTTTGTGAGCAGGTTCGTTAATTATACAGGGTGAAATATTATTCACCGTTCAAATTTTGGGAGGTGATTCGGTGGGTCATCTCGATCAAAATTGATCAAATAAGTTGTATCCAAATCGCGAAAAAAAACCAGCTGTTCCATTCAAACGGTGTGAGTTCAGCCGCCAAAATATATGGAATAGCTGGGTTTTTCGTGATTTGCGTATCCAAACAAGTTGTATAACTTGTTTGATCAATTTGGATCCACCGAATCTCCTCTCAAAATTTGAACGGTGAATAATATTTCACCCTGGTAATTCCGGGGTAGATGGCCCATCGAAATATTTCATGGAACCAGTGACTTGATTTCGCGAGTTTTTGTTTATTTCGCTTCGCTTCGTGCGCGAGAGCACGGGTGCAATTAACAATTAGGCGAAAAAAAAGCACAAAGTAAGTAAAATTGTCTTTGATTGTTTGAACTAGTGTCAATATTTTTTGGAGGGTTCATGTTTTACGTGATTTGGGTGTTATTTTCTTCAAATAATGCTGTTTTTTGTATTGGTTGCAAAGTATATGAGTGTCTCATTGTCCCAAGGTCAGATTTTGGCAAGTCGTGTCATGACTTGTTTTTAGGTTAGGTGTGGTCATCTCTCCCGGAAGAAAAGTAGAGATGGCCACTGGCTAGTTTAAGTCGGTATGCCATATGATGCTGAATGCGTGTCCGAGAAGAGTATACAAAAGGAGAGCACATAACAAACCAGGAAAGCTAACAATGAAAAAATGTCCAAAACTGGGCTAACTCGGTGTGTAAACGAAAGAAACTACCGCGGCTGTGAGGAAAATTATTATGAGTCATCTTCTTCGAAGACTGGTTTCAGCGTGGTTTGGGCTACGGCCAACTACCCCGGACTTACCCTATATAATTTGTTTTGCTTATTCACTTTTTCTAAATGTTTTTTTTTCCTGCGAGTTCTACAGCTCACAGAGTACTAATTTGACTACAAAATATAGGTTAGGTTCTAATTAACTGTATTGTTTTTTGATATACCTCCTTGTAAAGAGGTGGTACTCAGGTCCATTTTTTATACCACTTCCGTGGCATTCAAGCTGTCCGCCTGATCGTAAGCCATCATCGTAGCCTACGGACGCTTGCAACATGCAACCCCTGGTGTGTGTGGACACGTGAAAGTCAGATGTACATTCTCCGGAAATCTGATGGCTGTGAAACGAATTAGGAAGCCTTATTTCCATCAGTTTTATGTCGCTATACTATTATCATAGTCGACTATATTATTGTGACTATAATATTATTTATGTCGTGTTCGCGAACGTGATCACTCTGCACTTTAGTACTATTGTGTATTCTGTGAATTCAATCAGTTTTTACTAATGTTTTGTTGCACGAGATATTCATTAGTTGAGTCATAATAATGACTTGCTATTTTTTTATGTAGGTACTTAATAAATGTCTACATATAGTAAGAGTAACAGTGTAGGTTTTCAACACACTTGCATATAACTGAGAACTATTCATATTTACAATATAGTAAATACTATTTGTCGTGCGAACCCGAACGGATTAATTCTTCCAGAACTAATAGAAACGCTAACGTTCAAATGTTGTTACGACCTATCTATTTCGTTTCATACATATCTCCGATTTTATAATCTAAGCTCTTTCACATTAGGCGGTTTATTCGCACGTGTTCAACCCAGGGGGAAAGTAGGAGTGAGGCATTTCTTTAATTAATTGAGCGATAGCTACGCTAGGGATACACATCCGATCTATTTACTCGTATTGACAGCGCTAAAAGAGACGGCTTTATATACGCTGAGCTTCCGACAGCCACACTAGGGATGATGACTAAGATATTTTTATGATGTCATTCGAACCAGTTTTTGGAGAGGAACAAATGTTTGTATGGGAGCGACTACAGTTAAAGATCATAAATACCCAAAAAATTGAGACAAAGATTGACCTCGCTGGCAGCAGCGCAAAACGCTTCATACTGATAGACATAGACAGGTATGACGTCACAAGTGACATGTGTACTAATCGTTGTATGGAAAATCAGGTAAATTGTTGTATCATTCGCGAAATACTGCGTTTAAGTACATAGTTGTAGTACAATTTTGTTTCTATAAAAGCGTAAGGATTCTATTGGTAGCGTTAAACTTCTCTTGGACAATAAAAAAAATGCATATTTTTTCTAAACTTTCATGGTTCATAGCCTTTTATAATTTTAATGATATTTTATAATTTATACTTTATCACGATAATTTGATGGTTTTACTATACATTTAGCATCACTACGTTATCTCTGTTCACAAGTCTGTTTTTTGTTTAACAGGCAAGTACTGCGATGTGGACGTGGACGAGTGCGCCGCTAAACCGAAGATATGCAACCACGGCGTGTGCGTCAACTCGCCGGGGTCTTACCAGTGCTACTGCCGGCCAGGTGAATATCGATTCTATTTTAGTTTAAATAAGACTTAAATTCAAATGTAGGAAGTCTACGGCAAAAATACGTTATGGCAAAGTTTATTGACAGCTAAATTATTACACATCCTACCACTATAATGGTTCACGCACGCCGCGCCTTCCGTTACGTGGTCGCCACTCGAGAACCTTTCCGCCCGAACGGCCATCGGTTCTAATAATAATACGCACCCGTCGACAGGTTACACGGGCGAGAGCTGCGAGCAGGACATTAACGAGTGCCTCTCCGCACCGTGCAAGCACGGCGGCGTCTGCCACGACCTCGAGAACAACTTCGAGTGCACCTGCATGGAGGGATACGAAGGTAACGGTTGACAGGGCGCGTGGGGGAGAGCGAGACGACAAGGGGAAGTTTCATTCGTTTTAATTTTAATACAGCCTTCTTCTTCTTCGTCGCACTTTGCCAAGAGTTTGTCAAGTCAAAACATGAAGTGAAATAATGATCAATTATGTATATATTAGCTCCCGCCCGCGACTTTGTCTGCGTGGACCCGGGATAAAAACTATCCTATATTATAACCCAGGCTATAAATTATCTTCGTGCAAAATTTCATCCAAATCGATCGACGTGATTGAGAAAAAAAACATCCAACTATCCAAACATCCAAACTAATGGGATTATATCCAAATAAGTGGGATTATAGTAGAATTAATTGCCTGCAACTTTACATTACAGTTCTTAGGAAAACGAAAAGAACCTTGATTCGTAATTAACACGCAATGTATTAATAAATGGCATTATCGTTGTTTATTGAAAACAATAGCGATCTTAGTTACATTTATACGACGATATTGACTCTGTCTTCATAGAAAAACGAACTGAAACGGTATAGGTGCCTTACGCCGTAAGGTTTATTTCCCTATGCTACTGTTTAAATCACGTTGGTAGCGAAATGACCATTAACATCAATGATGATTGGCGCCGTGGCATTGAGATACATATCAGTAGGGCAATTTTCTAGGAAAATATTTTTATTCCATAATTAGTTGCCGTGGCGCCGCGTTAATGAGTGTAAATTAAAGTATGTCGTTAGTGAGTGAATGATTTTTGTTTCAAACTGTGGGTCGCGACCCCCAGTCGCATTGCCCTTTATAGGGGGTCGAGGCTACACGTATTGATAAAGTTAATAGTTATTGATATTAGTATTTACAACAAACAATTTGAGTAAAGAACAGCGTAAGGTTTTTCCATACTAAGCGAGCCGCGGCATGTAAAAGATTGAAAAACACTGAACTAGTATGTATAAGTTTATAGTGTATCATTATATTTTAACTTTAAAAATAGGCGGTTAGCAACCATCTAATTTAGGACCACTCAGGTGAATTAGTGGACTAGAAGGATATTTTCTCGTTCTTTTTCAGTAGGTTCTTGTTTAAAAATTACTTAAAAATTCCATACTAGTCACGGTTTATGTAGAGCCGGTTGAAAAAACCTCCTCCTTCTGGCCCCTATTTCACCAACTTCACAATTGTCACCTGGCAATGACAATTCATACTATTTTTCACACGGACTATGAGGAAATTTAAAAAAGATGCTGTTAAAACAACTTCCTTAACAAGTTTTAATAAATTTTCTTCATTTTTGATACAAATTTTTAAATATTACGAAAAATTCATAGATTTTCATACAATTATCAATCGATTACGATGAAATTACAATCGATTATTTTACTAAGATCTGTGTTCAATTGGCACATTGCGTAAATGCTACATGCCAATGAATAAATTAAAAAAGTAGCTTAAACAGAAAGGTAGCATTTTGATGCCTCTCTTCGTGGAACAAAACTTACTTTTCCGAATGAAAGGTGTGAAAATATAAATATGCATTTACCCTCCCCAGGCAAGGACTGCTCCGTAGACATAGACGAGTGCGAGTCGTCCCCGTGCGCCGCCGGCTCGACCTGCGTGGACGGCGTGGCGGGCTACTCGTGCGTGTGCCGGGACGGGCTCACCGGCGACACGTGCGACGTCAACATAGACGACTGCGAGGTGAGAGAACAGAGGCTCTAGTATATGTTTTACCGAAACAAAACGTTACGACGGCGTTCGCGTTTAGCTGTCAAATCCCATACAAATTAAGGGTGAAACGCATACGCGATCATAAAGTTTTGTTTCGGTAAAACTTATACTAGAGCCTCTGGACGGCTCATAATACTATAACTCTGTAAAACCCACTGTAAAAACACCTTTAGTAAGTAATGTATAGCCGTCAGTGTCGGCGGCGTCGTAAATCAGTTAGATTGGTTAAGAATGACGTTGCTTTTGTAATTAATCAGTTAAAGATGATTCGCAAAAGATCTCTGTTCCCAATAGATGAACGAGTCGAGCAGCAAAAATGCAAATATTGATGGGTTTTTTCTTCGCTCACCCTGGTGGACACACCCTTAGAGCATCCGCACAAAATGTATGAAGAACTCGTCCGAAACCTGTGGTCCAATATGCCGCCGCCCTGACAGAGCTTACTATTGGGCTAATTCGGTTCATGTAAGCTTTCCCCCTAATATTTATTAATTATTCCAGTCTCAGCCGTGCCAGCATGGCGGCCGCTGCATCGACGGCCTCAACAGCTACACGTGCGACTGTGCCAACACCGGGTACGCGGGTGTCCACTGCTCGGTGAACATCGACGAGTGCGCCTCGCAGCCGTGCCGCAACGGGGCGACCTGTCGCGACCTCGTCAGCGACTACCGCTGCGACTGCCACCAGGGGTACACGGGTACGTAAAGTGTCCGGTCCACTGCCGCAGAGACACCAATATTTGATGTGTTTTTTGTTTGTCCTGTGTGTTTGTGAGATGTGCAATGTATCTTTCTTTCTTTCTTTATGTAGGTCAACGCTGATCCGAGCCCTAAATTTTGTTTTGGATTCAATTTGCAATACTTTTTCGAATGCATCCTTTAACCTTTGGTATGCGGCGGCTGCTGGAATTACAATATGGCTGTGTGCCGATGCGAATTTGCGTTCTATTCTCGGCGCTATTGACCTATGAAAACTAAAAAACGAACCAATAGCGCCGATCCACGTTCCGGCAGTATAACAGGATTCCATGGATCCACGCTATTTAACCTAGAAAACGAAACAAATCTCGTGGGGTCGTTTGAGCGCGGATCCGCGTTCCGGCAGCGTAACGGGATTCCGTGGATCCACATGCATACCAAAGGTTAACCTTCTAACTCTCCCACAGGCAAAAACTGCGACGTGGACATACTGGAATGCGCAAGCTCGCCGTGCAAATACGACGGCATATGCGTCGAGCACAGCAACGTGAGCCTGTACCAGTTGCCGGACGGTCCGCCCGTGCAGCTCGGCCCGCAGCCGCACATGGTGCTGCCGGCCAGCTTCTACCGGCCGTTCTCGCCCGAGACCGCACACGGGTGAGTACAGTGACGGCTCGGGTACGACCTGAAGCCATCGCCATCATCGTTATCATCACGAGGGAGCGCGAGGGCATCTACTTAGAGCCATTATATGTGGGAGCGAGGCCTCTCGCTGCAACTTATGGCGCTCCGCTACCACTGCCGCCGCCGCTGCAAGTAATAGCCGAACTTTGAACGGTCGAGTGAGTTCGCCAATCTTCCCCTGAAAATGCCATCCGAGAATCCAAATTATGTACATGTGAGAAGATTGGTAAAATTAAGTAGTTCGACAACTGCTTGACTAGCGCATTAGTTAGCGCATTACTAGACCAACTATTTAATAAACCCACGGGGTTTCCTGTAGTGGCAAATACTATTGAAAGAGACCAACAGCTCCATTTTGCATGAAAACGTAGGCCAGTGCCGGTACTGAGTCTTTTTCGATTATAGTTTCCGCGTTAGGTATGTTTTACCTCCTCTGAAATAATCTTGAGCTGACAGTGACGTTACAACCAATCGGTTCAAACGCTAAGAGATTCGTCCGACAATGGGTTACAATTTTCGTGTAAGGACTTGGGATTTCTAATTACAATAACGTGACATTTTCGTCATTATTACAGCTACGAATGCATATGCGTCCTCGGCACCACCGGCTCCCGTTGCGAAGTGAACATAGACGAGTGCGCGTCCGGCCCGTGCCGGCACGGCAAGTGCGTGGACGGCGTCGGCGACTACAGCTGCGAGTGCCAGCCCGGGTATGAGGGCCTGCACTGCGAGATAGAAATAGACGAGTGTCTGAGGTGAGTGACATTAGATATGCACCTTTAGAACAACACCGACCTAGCACGCAGAGGTAACCCTTATGTGTGAGGTTAGGTTAGGTCATAACAGCATGAAACTAGTCTTGACGTAGTGCTAGCCGGGGCGGCTCACGGCCCACTTCGTGATTTCGTCGCGCCGCCACAAGTGCATGCCCCGGGCCGGTATGTTTGCTCTGCTACGGCACGCACGCATTCTTTCGCAGCGCGTTGCATGCCATAGAAAGCGATGGCCGCGTTTAGGCTCGTTCGGCTACCTAAACAGGGGATTTGTTAACAGATAAATTTCTGTACATAATACTATTATTTATTAAGTTAGTCGAAAGTAGAATGCGTCAAAAAACCTTTGGGCCTTTCTGGTTGGATATCGTTAGGGACCCATGGCTGGCCAGAAAATCACAGTTACGCACACTGAGATCACTCAGATGCTTAGACCCATGATCGCGACGATGGTGGACTTTTTAATCCTCTACGAGTATGCACTACACCTATATACTTAGCCCTGTAAAAGTCCTGACTGACTGACTGACTTAAATCAACGCCCAGCCCAAACCGTTGAACTTAGAAAGCCAATTTTTTCACAATAGGTAGTTTATATAACTTAAGGACCCACTAAGAAGGGATTTTTGAAAATTCCACCCTTAAGGGGGTAAAAAAGCGGTTATTAGTTTGTATGGGGATGGAGTAAAATTTTAAGTGAGAGACTGGAAACCCCTTATTGCAATACAAGAAAAGTACTTTTAGAGTTTTGGAAAAACCCACCCCTAAGCGGGTTGAACAGGAGTGCAAAGTTTGTACGGGGAAACCCTTTTTTTGAGCTACAAAATTAAAACTTTATGAATAGATTCCTTATCCCGGAAATCAGCCCCTAAGGTGGTGTAAATTTCTACGATATAACCGAGTTCCACGCGGACGGAGTCGCGGGCAGAAGCAAGTCATTTTATAATAACGCTCGCCCAATTTCAGATACATGCCGTGCGACCATGGGCGTTGCTACGACGGCCGGGCGTCGTACTACTGCGCTTGCGAGCCCGGCTGGGGCGGCCGCAACTGCTCCGTTGTTCTAGAAGGTATCACTTGGTGTTCTCCATTATTTCCCCGGCTGTTATTAGACTGTTTATATTATTAATTTACACGAGTCTAACGCGATATTATTTACCTTTATTTCTGACGTTTCGACACGGGTTGCCCCGGTCATGGTCGCAGATGACTGTCGTCCCAGCAAGTTGTCAACGTAGATATGGGTGCACAATATTTCACTACCCTACAAAAGTTGATAAATGTGTGGAGGGTAGACACGTAAAAAGTCCACTACCCGCCTTTATTTTACTAATTGTCTAGGGTACAGATCCGAAGATATCTACCGAGATTTCAGTTGCCGAATCCCTGTTCCCCAAGACGGCGATAAATAAATAAATTAATATTTGTGAACACTCTTACACAAATCGACCTAGTCCCAAACTAAGCAAAGCTTGTACTATGGGTGCTAGACGACGATATACCTACTTATATAGATAAATAAATACTTAAATACATAGAAAACATCCATGACTCAGGAACAAATATTCATGCTCATCGCACAAATAAATGCCTTTACCGGGATTCGAACCCGGGACCTCCGGCTTCGTAGGCAGGGTCGCTACCAACTAGGCTACAGAGGTCGTCATAAATTGAAACCATCTTTCCTATTGAAATTCGTCGGGTGTTCCTCGATTTCAATAGCTTCTGGCACCATCCGCGGATAAAAGTGGCGTTCAGCTGAGGATTTTGGGCATGCGTAACTCATTCTAGTGATTCGACAGCCGTTATTAAGTGCTCGGCTATTGCGTGTTTATTAGGCGGTTTTTGACTGCCGCAATGTGTTCCTTCACCCTCTACTGAACGCTTCGCTTAGTCTGGCCAGTATAAACACTCCCACAACTGCATTCCACCTTGTAGATGCCGATATGCTTTGTGTCCAGGTTGCCGCGAGCAGCCGTGCCAGAACAACGGCACGTGCTTGCCGTGGCTGCGGCACGAGACCGAGCACCGGTTCAACTGCAGCTGCACGCCGGGCCACCACGGCCGCACGTGCGAGAAGGTATCCATGATGTCCCAAACGCTAACATTATCTTTGTCAGCCTAAACACGTCCCACTGATGGGCACAGGCGCTCTTGGATGAGATCAACATGCAGCTAACATTATGCGTGTAAAAATCTCGCATTTTGGTCACAGTTTTCACTTCACGCACAATATTGAAATACTTACAGTGGTGCACGCTATTCTGTGGGTATAAAGACACGTCATTTCCCGCCAAAATGCTAGTGGGATGAAGGGTAAAGCGGGTGGCAGACTCACGAGTAAGTTCGCGGACTGACAGCTGGACGAGCTTACTCGCATGTGAGCCATCCTAAGTACCCGCAATTTAAAAATTCCGAGCAAGTTTTCCGACGATCCAACATGCTCGATTTTTGCTCGACATGCCTACGGCGTATTTACGGCTTACCAGCTTTATAGTTGACGTGAAAAGTACTCACGTTCCACCAAACCGTCAAACCAAATTTTAACCCCCTTATTCATAAAACTTAAAATGCCTCTGCTAAATAAAATGAGCTTTGTCCCTTTCTTACGAACACAAATGTCAAAGTGACAGATAAGGACAAACGAATTTTAACGCCATTTTAGTTAAAACAGGCTTGTAGGACGTTTATGAATACGGGCCGTTAATTGATAATTTCTTATTAGATAACTACAGTCTACATGCAGGCAGGAATAGGCTTATGGTAGGGTGCTGAGGAATGAACTTTGGTCGGTACTGTCAATATATGGAGTTGACACTGGACAGCCGCCTAATTCAGGCGCTAAAATCCCTCTATGAGGAGTCCAGTGCTTGTGTGAGATTAAACGGGTCATACACTGTTTGGTTTAGCATCGAAAATGGTGTTGGCTGTTTAATTTATTCATTGACAAGATTTTAAAGATGATAACAGTGGACTTAGGATGGGTGGGTCAAGACGCTTGCGTCAAGACGCTTGCGTCAAGACGCTTGCGTCTTCTCTATGTTGACGACCTTGGAGTTACAGAGGATGGTAACAACAATGTATGAATCTTTTATATTTATCCACACACCATCGTCCTACTAGCGTTTTTCCTGGTTGCGTCCTAAAGGAGCACCTTATCCCAAGATAACAACAATTGATCCTGAATTTATGTTCTCAGATAACAACAATGTCCCTCGAGAAACGGAGCTACGCCGAAGTGAACACGACCCGTGAAGAAGGCTACGACATCTCCTTCCGATTTAAAACGACCCTCGGCAACGGCCTCCTGGCCATGGGCCGGGGCCTGACCTACTTCTTCCTGGAGCTGTCCAACGGGAGGCTGAACCTGCACTCGTCGCTGCTCAACAAGTGGGAGGGCGTGTTCATAGGGTCCAATCTGAATGATAGTAATTGGCAGAAGGTCAGTTCCGTTTTGGAGAAAGGTAATCAGTCTCGTCCCTTGTCCCGGCACAGCTAGGACAATACTTGATGGACTATACGTCTCTTTCTAATCCTGCAGGGGTAAGCGCAATCGACTTTGGTGAGAGATGGTAAAATCTACCCTCTTTTTAGCGAGAGACGGGATTGGCAGCCGCCGAAAAGTGTGACCATTGGTTTAAACCCATGGCAAGTCAAAAGTAACATAGAGTGACCTTACACACAGCGCAACATACTTCGATGCGCTTGTTCAACGTTCATGAAACCTAAAGTGCTGCGAAAGTTCGATCTAAAAACAAACCATCATTCCAGGTGTTCGTCACAATAAACTCCTCCCACCTGGTGCTGGCGGCCAACGAGGAGCAAACTATCTACCCCATCAGCCAGAACGAAGCGTACAACTCGTCCGTCACGTCGTTCCCGTCCACGCGGCTCGGCACCGCGGGCTCCTCGTACGCGACCGTCACGCACGGCCCGAACTACTTCGTGGGCTGCTTCCAGGACGTGGTTGTTAACAACCAGTGGGTGAGTTGCTCTTAATTACCATTTACAATGTCTGCCAGATCGAGGCTGACTAGACGAAAGCGACCGTCACTTTTTCTATTCGACGATCACTGTAAATAATAATAATAGTTAGTTATTTGTGTCTCAAGGGAGCAAAATGATGTATTTACGGCGAGGGCGGTACATTGAATCCTGAGCGTAACGAAGGATTCAAGCGTTAACGCCCATGACGAAAATAATTTTGCTCCCACGTGACACATACAACTTTTGACACAGAACGCTCTAAAAATAATGAACCATCCTTTAATTTTATTGTGACAATTTATTAAAATATTACGAAAAATTCATAAATTTTGATATATCGCTGTTAAAGTTAAAACTTGAATAATGATCGTTTTTAATCGGTTACGATGAAATTACAATCGATTATTTTACTAAGATCTGTGTTCAATTGGCACATTGCGTTAATGCTACATGCCAATAAATAAATTAAAAAAGTAGCTTGAACAGAAAAGTAGCATTTTGATCCCTCTCGTCGTGGAGCAAAACTTACTTTTCCGAATGAAAGGTGTGAAAAATAGTTTATTGCTGTCATGTACACATTACATCAGGTCTTAAATATTTTACAGTACAGTCTATAGTACAACATGACACCCTGTAAGGGTATTTCAAATCCTTCGTCTTAAATGTAGGTACACATTAGGAAATTAAACTAAGATTTACACGTTCACATCTAGGCTATCATTTGCTAAGCATATCTATAGCCTAGTTTGGAGCGACCGTGCCTACGAAGCCGGAGGTCCCGGGTTCGAATCCCGCTAAGGGCATTTATTTGTGTGACGAGCATGAATATTTGTTTCCGAGTCATGGATGTTTTTTTATGTATTTGAGTATTTGTTTGTCTATATAAGTATGTACGAGTATATCGTCGTCTAGTGCCCACAGTACAAGCTTTGCTTAGTTTGGGACTAGCTCGATTTGTGTAAGATTGTCCCCAAATATTTATTTTTTATTATTTATTTTCCTTGTTGCGAGCGAGTTCGTAGCCTGTCGGCCAGGTGTTGTTAACAACCAGTTGGTCAGTGCTTGAGACCTCTATCCTGTCGCTAATACAGTCAAGGGCACCAATATGTATTCACCCTACTAATTGGGCTTTGTTCTTGTAAGATAGTTAAGTGAGGACCTGTAATTCTATTGTTGTGCATAGTATTATTTCACGCTGTTGGCTCTCCATGCATGTATAAATAAATCAATGAACATTTTGCTCAGGTGCTCCCCGAAGACTCGAACGCCACGAGTCCAACGACCGAATCCCCCGAGCTCCCCGACGACCCGGAGACGGACACGGTCGCGCGCGCCCTGCTCCACGGCGTGCTCGCGTCGTGCCCGCGCCGCGAGCAGTGCGCGCCGAACCCGTGCCGCACGGGCGCGTGCGAGGACGCGTGGACCACGTTCGTGTGCACGTGCCCGCGGCCGCACCTCGGGCAGACCTGCCAGTATAGTGAGTACCGATCTGATGCGAAAGAATTTTGAAAATCGTTTTGGTATGCCGCGGCTGCTCGAATTGCAATTTGGCTGTGTGCCGACGCGGATCCGCGTTCTATTCTCGACGCTATTAACCTGTAAAATGGACAAGCTGATGAACTTCTGTGATGTTTATAAGACCCATGTACAAACACCGCTTTGACACTAACGAAATATTATCTTATCTTATCTTATGTTATCTAAAAACGATAGAAAAACGAACCAATCGCGTGGGGTCGTTTGAGCGCCGATCCGCGTTCCGGCAGAATAACGGGATTCCATGGATCCACGCTATTTAACCTAGAAAAACAAAACAAATTTCGTGAGATCGTTTGAGCGCGGATTCGCGTCCCGGCAGCATAACGGGATTCCAAAGGATCCACATTCCCGGCACACCAAAGGTTAAGATTATGTTTCTAATTGACGATTTGAAAGTTCTTGTTACTAGACCTGCTTGAGTAAAGATTATTTTTAAGTTTTGAATTTGAGTGGTTCAGGAGATTTCACCCCCTACATACAAATTGACAAAGCGACAATCTCACAGACCTTTCCTCCTAAAGCAGCTGTTAACTGCAAACGAATGTGAAATCTATTAACGAGATTATCCGAGTATTTCTATCTTTGTCAAATATACATAATAGAATTCCTCCGTCAATGCCGCCGTTTTCTAGTGACACGAATTAGTTAACACAAGTTTCAATCGTTGATATTTTTTCCAGACTACACAGCAGCCACTTTCGGCCAGGAATCGGCCACTCCCCATTCGGTGGTGACGGTGGCGGTGCGCGACAGCGCGCGTCGCGCCGTGCACGCCGCTCTGGACATATCCATGTTCATACGGACCAGGAAGCCCACCGGACAGATCTTCCATCTGGGCTCCATGCCGAGGTAGGAAGCGCTATGCCGGCTGTACTATCGACAACACAGCTAACTGACCATCGGTGCACCTTAATTGCATTGTAATAAGGATCTATATAAACACAGGATGGTCAGTTAACAGTGTTGTCGTTTGTACACGCTCGTCGAGAGCTTTGGAGAGTCGGGCGAGAAGCTCTCGACGAGAGCACGCCATGTACACGCTCGTTGCGTCATTTGAACAGCGGAACAACCCTTTGACTCGGCCGCAAAAACCGACGCGCGACCGAGGCGAGAGCCGAGCTAAATTAGAGTTTCAGCCATAGAATACAATAGAACAAACGAGACAAGGTGAGAGCATCATGTACAGTCGACTACAAAGACATCGATACGGCCAAAGTTACAAAAATATGTATACGACTTTATTGGCTCAACGTTAAGGACGTGTATACATATTTTTGTAACTTTGGCCGTATTGATATTTTTAGTCGACTGTACACTCTCGTTCTCGGTCTGTCTCCGCGACGAGTGTGTAGGTACAGCCGGAAAACTTCGGACTAACGAGACTGCCTGTTAAGTACTGAATTCCCTGTCTCCATCATCAGATCAGCTCGATGGTACTGTCGCCATCAGAAATATCGGAGCGGCCAAAGTGCTCACAATATATCTGATGGCGACTGTACCATAATATTGAATTGTCATGCGAACTATGCGTATGCCCAAAATTTCAACTCAGGCGGTTGATATGAACTCGTTAAAAATTCAGTTCCAAGATTTGTTCCTCACTATCGAACAAACAGGTCAAGTTAAAAGCTTATTGTAAAATGGGGACTTCGTGAGGATGGCCATAGCAACTCCTAAGCTACAGAAACCAGTCGCATTTGGTATTCCTTTAGTAATTAGTGGAAAAAAGTACAGTCTGCAATAAAAGCTTGCACCATAAATTATTATATTTACAGAAACTTATTTACGTACGTATTTTTTAAAGGTACGGTCAGACAGAAGAGACATTGGTGGGCGCGTCGCTGAAAGGAGGCGAATTGCTAGTACATCTCCGGTTCAATCAGACCCCTGAGGACTACACGGTCGGCGGCACGCGACTCGACAACGGGCATCTACACCTCATACAGGTATGTACGTCCTAAGCTATTGACCGCCAGCTGACGAAGTGACTCGCCGTGCCACGGACGCCACCGACGTCAAATGACGACCCTCCAAAATAGTACATTGCTTAACGAGGGGCGTAATTGAATATTGCGAGCAAGAGTTTTTTAGAAGAATTTTGAATTTATGTTTTTCATTTCATTTGCGAGAAAATAATAACTACAAAAGACAAAAAATCTATGTTACATACATCCGCACCAATCAAAAATTGACGAAATTGTCAACATCACTTCCAGTGCGAGTGGATCTCCAATATTTCAACCAATCACAGAGCAGAATTCTCGTGGCACGCGGCCAACTAGATTTGCTTCAACCAATCAGATCATACACAAACTCATAACTCCCTAGAGAGTTACGAAAATCCATAACTCCTGTGGGAATAATTTAGGCCGTTCTATTTCTGTATACAGGCATGGAATGACACCATTTACGAGCAAGTGTGATGAAAACCAATAAAAATCACTTCTAGAACTCTTTTTTTATGGCTCTGGCGTCGGGGGCACGAATGGCTCGATATTCCGATGATGTGAATAGCCGTCTTTGGCGGTGAAAAGGACTAAGGTAAACGAGCACTCGGACTCGACGCTGTATATGAGAGTATATGACATGAGCACTCTATGTCAAAGTGACAGGCTTAAATTGGAATGAAGAAAAATCCTCTTAGTTCGAATTTGACCCATATTGCTTTGACGTAGATTGCCCATGCCACTAGTACAGCGTCGAGCACTCGCACGTTTACCCTGTAGCCCATTCCATATAACATTCGATTTTTAATGGACTAATTCGTCTACGTTTCTTCGTTTATCTAGGACAGGGGTCTTCAAACTTTTCGACTCAAGGGCCACAATGCACTTAATATAAATTCGTGCGGGCCAAGACTTTAGTTTCATGGCCGGTCAGGACCAGCCATATCCCATCGCTATCGCGGGCTGGACTCTCCGCTTTCCTTCCGCGGGACGGATTAGAAGGGCTCGCGGGCCGGACTTGGTCCGCGGGCCGTAATTTGGCGACCCCTGGTCTAGGATATCAAAGGGAAATATTGCACTTAGTTTCACTTATTTAGATCATTAAGTGCTTTCCACACATAATAACAACTTTCATAACATATTTCTTTTCAATAATGGTAGAATTAGCCACGTATTGTATTGTGTATAGTTAGTTTAACATTCGTCAGTCAGAGTATATGTATATGTATATAAATAATAACATTATTCAACAAATGCTGTGTTATCATTTCGAGTAGAATCAATTATACTAAGTAGGTAATAAAATAACCGCTTTTAAATATTTGCACGCTTACACTTAGGCTGAAGTCACGGTAATGTCACAATATTGTATTTGTTTATATTGTTTATGCCATAAGAAATACGAATATATCACTATCTTTGTTATAAAACCATAAGTATATTTAGTTTGAAAATTAAGATCGTAGTTTAACTATCCGTATGTCATGTGACCGGAAACGCCAACCGCCATTTTTTCTCGTGAGTGACGTCAATATAGCAACAAGTTTTCGTTGTAAAAGACACCTTTTAGAACTACCACCTTTGACGTTATATGTCTAAAAGAACATTCTGCTCTTATGACGTCACGATAACGGCCACTGCCTTTTTGGCGCGATTATTATATCGTTCAAATTTCAACAATTTTTTTCTTAGCATAAAGCGATTTTATTTTCAGGAAATAAAAAACTAGTCTATCGTATCTGTACGAATATTTCTAAATTTTATTTTTCTGAATTAGATTGAATGAAGGCTATTTTCTCTTCTACATTTCTTCTACATTTTGGTGCTTTTTTAATTGGATAAGTAGCTTCATAGGTTTCTCGTAACATACAGACATTGCCAGTTTATAATATGTATTAATATAAGTACATCTGACTATATCTGTGTACATGTTCACAGGTGGTGAGGAACTCTACGCTGGTGCAAGTGAAACTGAACGGCACGGAGTACTTCAGAAAGTCGATATCGGCGGCCAAACAACTCGACGCTCAGGTAAAACAACTAACGCCAACACAGTTCACTGAGCATCCTGTACTTATTTAGAACCTTATTACAATGCAAATAAAGTGCACGGATGGCCAGTTAGCTGTGTTGTCGATAGTACCATGACATTTAGGGCGGGCTGCACCAACTTACGATAACAGACCGATCACCGTTAAATACGGCGCCGAAAGCTGTCATCCCATGGAAACTTGTCAAACTTTCGATACATTCAGATTTTAAACAACACCGCTTACAATACGGGTGTAGACTCAAAATAAATTATTAATCCAAAAGAAAGATTTGCTTGTTAGAGAGAAAACACTCCTAGATCGTTTTCTCTCTCTAACAAGCAACATTAAAACTGTTGTAGCTTCGTAATTCTTTGAGATATCTGAATGGGACTTTTGTGACTAGGCATATTTTTTGCATTCTTGCAACTTTCGACTCTACACCCGTAATACGGTTGTATCCAACCAAAATAATTCACTCTTTGTCTGGCAAGGGCATCCCTTGAGACTTGTATGTCTGTCCACAGGTGCTGTACCTAGGTGGTCCGCCGCCGGCGCCCCCGCCGGACACGATGACCCCCGCCCCCGGCTCCACCACCGCGCCGGTCACGCCCCGCTTGCCGCAGGACGCGGACTACTTTAAAGGCGTTATACAGGATGTTCAGGTCGGTGCCATTTGATGTTGACTTTTTGATTCAGGTATTTATTTATTAATTTAGGACTAAGTAGATTTCGCGCGCGAGTTCGGCTGCGTGGACCCGAGGTAAAAAGTATCTTACATTTTAATCCAGGCTATACTGTCTTCGTGCAAAATTTCACCCAAATCGGTTGAGCCGTTTAAGCGTGATTGAGTAACAAACATCCAAACTTTCGCATGTATAATATTAGTACGATTACCAACAGATAATACATCATACATGCACTTATATCTAATTTACAATGGACGCTGATACTTTTCTTAATATACAACAACTTACTCTAATGCTTTCGTACCTACCTATAGCATACACTTAAAATTAATGAAATGCAATTTGATTTGGCATACTACTATAAGTACCTACAAATAGCTGATTGTGACGTCATACTTTTATGAAAATTAGAATGTAGCGTTTTGGGCTGCCGTCAGCGAGGTCAATCCTTGACTGAAGGTTTTGGGAAAGGTCAACCGGGGCAAAAGCGTCAATTCTGCAAAAGTCTCTTGATGATATATCCGAAACTAAACATTTTTGAACTATTTCAATCGTCTAAACTCAAAGTGGTTACCATACTTTGAACATCGAGGGCCGTAATAGTTCTAAAATGTTGCGTTTCGAAGATATCTTCAAAAGACGCATTTATCCCATTGACGCATTAACCCTGGTAGATCTTATTTATGTTCTTCAATTGTGTTGCTCCCATACAAACGTTTGTTCCTCTACAAAAAGTGGTCTCGTAAAATAACTACACCCCTATTTTGGCGATGATAAAGGTATCAAGCAATTTGTACGTGACAGATCTCCAACGGCGTGAACGTGACCATAGTGGAGTTCTTCCCCCTCCGCGTGGAGGGGCTCCGGCTGCCCGCGTCCTTCGGTGACGTCACGCTGGACCCGGCGGGCGTGCTGCCCGGCGAGGTGTCCGACGACGCGTGCGCGGCGCGCCCCTGCGAGCACAACTCCACGTGCGCGGTCACCTGGAACGACTACACGTGAGTACACGAGTGACGGTAGTCAGGGGTGGCTCACAACAAGTATATGCTGGCCTACCGGCGCCAGGGGGTATGTTAGCGCTGCCACGGCACACTCGCGTTCTATCTCTCTCTCTCTTCTATATATTAAATGACTGACTGTTGAGTTAGTTTTGGCGCTTCTTCTTAAGGGGCTCCCATACGCTAATGACCTTCGATCTGAATCCCTTAGTTTCCTAATGTTTTTTGTAGCTTATTATACTAACAACAACCGCTTTAAACAATATAGTATCCCATATTTACTTCAAAGCTCATTGTTTTCGAGATATTTGGCATCAAAGTTGAACAATTTTAGGCCAAAAAACTGGTTTTCTGGCCATAACTTTTGTGTTATTTGGTTTAAAATGAAAACCCTAGACCAGTTTTTAGAGACGTCACAGACGAACCCAAATATGTAGATTTCGTATATGTTAAATCTTTCACGTCAATAGAGATACAAAATAAGTGTTTTTTAGACAATGTTTAAAAATATCATACAAAATTAAGTATTCATTCGTTTCAAAATTCGGTAGACGAAAATGGAGATAAAAGATTGAAGAACCGATAGCCGTTTGATTTATAATTCTATCTGTAGTGCAAAAGTAGGAGATACTATTCAAAACTTGTCAAAAATTAACAGTGGTCTTCTTTTTCAGAAACGCTGGTAGAATTTTGACTTGTAAAAGTGCCATTACGTCCTACTTGCAGAATAAAATACATTTATTTCATTTATCGCAGCGCGATACAAAGCGATGGCCCACGTTTAGGCTCGTTCGGCATACCTAAACAGGCGATTTGTTAACAGAGAACCTTCTTAGTAGTACTACGAGTATTATTTGTTATGTGCCGCAGTAGAGGCGGAACCGCTCTCTTCACTTGAGTGATTCATGTGTTGGTGCAAGAGTTCTGACCACATAGACAGTATAATAAACAAGGCCTATAAAAACCTCGGATTTGTAATGAGAATCTGTAAAGCATTCACAGATCCTAACTGCATAAAGGTGGTGTATTTCGCTTATGTGCGAAGCATTTTAGAATACGCAAGTAATATATGGTCGCCGCAATACGCAATTTATAAATCTCTCTCGTTAATATTTCTGTATAATCTAGGGAGACCTGTTATTGGCTAAGCAGTTGTATCTTAATTGTAAGAATATCAGTATATGTTAAAGCTGTTGGTTTTCTAATAAAATAAAATAAAATAAAAATAAAAGAGAGACATCGAACGCGAGAGAGAGCAAGCTAGTCATTTATGAACACAAACAGCGCGTTCATACGTAATATTCCACGTAATAGAATGCTTGATCTTCCGTTGCTTACTTCACGCTTTAAAAATATAGAAATACCAGTCTACGTGTTCCTGGCTACGTTCATACACAATCATCACATTAAGGGCGGGTTGCACCAACATACGATCACAGACCGATCAACGTTAAATATGGCGCCGGCAGCTGTCATTCCATAGAAACTTGTCGAACTTTCCATCAATCAGATTTTAACCAACACCGCTTACGATTATGTGCAACACACCCTAAACTTAGATAGACGAAAAGCACCCGAATCACCGTTGAAAGTGAGAGCGACAGGTTTTTGAAATGACCAGCATGGAAGTTGGAGTCAATAACCCAGCAACCTGGGGTGGGCACCAAATTCTTCTGTTTTGTTTTTTGCCCTATGAACTTTAAGTCGGTTTTAAAGTAGACCTGTCTCAGAAGTTCTACGATGTTTTGAGGAACGCGTGTTCAAACGTGAATTACCTCGATCATGGTTTGCAATGAATCACTAAGACGAAAAAAGACAATACTTACGCGCTAGACTTACTGGTACCTAGGGGCAGTTACAATCCCCTCCGTGATGGGTCTCTCGTGGGGACGGCTGCCGGCGGAACCGCGGAAGTGTGCGCGAGCGTTCCTGTGGCTCCGCCATAAAGCAGCGCGTAGTGCACCGTGGGGTTTTAGACGGTAGTCCGGGCGGTTCCCGGGAGTCCGTCATACCCGCCCTGGTTCCCCAGCCGGGCTGGATGCGCAATAGTACATGTAGACGCCCGAGCGTAGCGAGTCCGGATAGTTATCAGGCTGGCAACCCCTTTTCACGCCATAGTGCTTTTCTCAAACATGCTACGAGCATCTCGTAGCATGTTTGAGAAAAGCACATGCTCGTATGACATAAATGAAAAAAAAACTCCAAGTAATCAAACTTGAATTTTTATGGCTGATCGCTGTGATGCTGTTGCCGCTAATAAATTAACAAAAAATGACTTCCCGGCCTAGGCCTTCTATTTTGTATGAAATTCCTTTACAGTTCTTTCGAGTTGTGCCACCCGAAACGTGATACTTTGAAGCCTGTTATAACGCACGTAATGACGACATTTCATTGCATGTTTGAGAATAAGCATTTTTCCACGAAAAAAAGGGGGCAGTTACAATAAATTACCGAACGAAATAAAAAATATCGCAAATGTGTGTGCTCAGAGTCAAATTTATTTACATAACTATTTAATATTGTACAGGCTAGTTTTTTCTACGATTCATCAGGAAAATATTATAAGTAAGCTCTAATTTCAATATACCCTTCGCACAATTTGAAATTACACTCGCCATGTTTTGGCTCATTCTCATTAAGCCACGTCCATAGCCAGAGTCGCTAGCAGCTCACCCGTGTGTGTCTAGGTGCACGTGCCCGCGCGGCTACAAGGGCAAGCAGTGCGCCGAGGTGGAGTTCTGCCAGCTGCAGGCGTGCCCGCTCAACTCGCACTGCCGGAATCTGGACGGCGGGTAAGAGAATACTTAAAAAACAAACGTGTGTGCAATATTAGGGGTGAAGACACTATATAAAATAATCAATAATGATGTGGTGGTTGGTTGGTTAAAAAGCAACGCAAGAGGTTGAATAATCACAAAGTTATAAGAGAGCATACCCCGTGTTCTGTCTCTTTTCCGCAAAACGCACCTTCATATTCGATTCGACGACCGCTTTAGCCTAGTTGGTAGTGACCCTGCCTACGAAGCAAGAGGTCCTGGGTTCGAATACCTGTAAGGGCATTTATTTGTGTGATGAGCACGAATATTTGTTCCTGAGTCATGGATGTTTTCTATGTATTTAAGTATTTATTTATTTATATAAGTATGTTTATCGTCGTCTAGTACCCATAGTACAAGCTTTGCTTAATTTGGGACTAGGTCGATTTGTGTAAGATTGTCCCCTTATATTTATATTTATTTATTTATTTATTTATATGAAAAGATTTTCATTTACTAAGTCGCTCGAGGATCGTGACGTCGAGATCTGCTAGCGTTTTCTCTCAATCAACATTAAAACGGTTGTAGCTTCGAGATATATTTGAATGGGATATTCGCCATTAGGCATATGTTTTTGCCTCCTTTCTTTTTAAGTGATAATATTTTGTAGTCTACACCCCTATTCATTGTGACTTCTTGTATACACAAGAAGAAAACGCTGCGTACTTTAAACCTAATGGAAAATACTTTCCATTCGGTTCAAAGTACGCAACTAAAGCAAATTTAATGCTTGCTTAACTTTTCAGCAAATAAAAATTGTGCTATGTGGTGCGTTATACATGTATACGTGCTTTGTCGTCTTATGATACGTATTGAACTACGTCCTACTGCTTCACACATTGGCACGTTTACCTTAAATTACGTGTACCAATTTAGCAATGATAAACAATACTGTTATAAATCACCTACTTTCCGCACATGTGAGCACAAAACAACTATTTAATGTGGTTATCCCTCAACAATAGTATTTCAGAGCCGACGATCCAAGTCCGTTCTTTTGCTCGCCAATGCGGGCCATTTAACTGAGGCCCTAGTATAAGTTTAACCGAAACAAAACTTTACGATCGCGTTTGCGTTTTACCCTCAATTTGTATGGGATTTAACAGCTAAACGCAAACGCGGTCGTAACGTTTTGTTTCGGTAAAACTTATACTAGAGCCTCTGTATACTGTTCGCAGTTACGAATGCATATCGAACGCGACGTTTGACGGTGTGAACACTACCCTCGCCTACCGTCTGCGGCGGCCGCGCTCGCTGGACGCGCCCGCGCCCAACATACGGCCGCCCGAATCCATCACCATAACATACAGGTGGGTACACACTTACACAGCCTGTATTTGGCAAATTAGAAATGTCTTGAGTACGAGCCTTCAATTACGAGCACTGTCGGGACAAATGTTCAAGCGAAAAATGACCAAATGGTTAATGGAAAAATGTTTTTACAGCGTCAAGGACTATTTAAATTATAAGAATGTTTGACATACGAAATTATTACAATATTGAATTAATACCTAATTGACATATTATTTTAGCTTATTTAAATATAATATTTGTATGCTTGCTTGCATGCTGAATACGAGGACTTTTACACCATAACCTAAGACCATGTATGAAACTGTATTCTTACAAATAAATTATTTTGAATTTGAATTTTTGAATTTCAACTTGATTCCAAGATTCAAAGTATTTTTTGCCTTCGAATACAGTAACATTTTTAGATGTTAGAAATAAAACATGTTCAGTGCATTCAGCCTGCATGCGGGCGTGCAAAGATATTGAAGTCAAAAATAATTAAGAAACAATGTCACGGTAATTGTACCGGTTATTGTACTGGTAGAGAATGCCTTAAGGCATTAAGTCCACCAATTATACGTTTATTTTTATATTTGTGCAATAAAGTTTAAATAAATAAATAAAATTATTTTAAAAGGACAACTATCACGGATAAGTAGACATACCTAGTTAATAAAAGTGATAGATAATAGTCCAACTTAAAACTGTACCTGGACAGGGCCAACTTTCGCACAGATTCGGATGACGTTAAGTTCACGCGTGCGTGTCGATGTTCAAAGTCTGACATGCAACTACGGAACCCTGCACTGCGCGTGGCCCGACACGCACTTGGCCGGTTTTTTTTTACCAAATTATCCCGCCAGAACACTACGCGTACGCGGTGTCAGTTCATCTGTTACATCCAGTTCTCTGTCCAGGACCAAGCTCGGCGGCACCCTCTTCCGGGCTGAAAGCGCTACCGGCATGGACTCGTGGTTCGCTATAGGGGTGTATAGACAGCAGGCCTCGCTGGAGTGGCGGGTGACCGCGGGGCTGCCGGAGAAGCGCTCGCTCAAGCGGCAGCAGCCGCAGGAGCAGTGGACCACGCTCAAGATAACGGTGGCCAGGGACCAGCTCACTGGTGAGATACATTTTTTCCGGTTTCACCCTGACGGGCCAGGGTTCCCAATGACGTGGCCTCGGATTGACGAAGACTCAGGTTCGAATTCTGGCTTGGACTGCATTCGAAAGCTGTTATTTTTGTTATTTGGGTCGATCAACATTTTCTTGTTGTTTTTCGTCCTGGCAAGCCAGGAGACAATAGTGATTGAGTTTCTTGGAAAATATTTTAAATATTAACTCCTAGGATACTTAGGAGACGCAGAGACGCCCCACCATGAAATGGGTTCCCCTGTCAGAAAAACACACGTTTCGCGGATTCTAACCGTTTTAAAAGTTTTTCAGTCTTCCACGATACACACAAAAAAACAATTGACTTGCCCATTTGTACTTTACTTCAATAGATATAAGGTGCAAACGATTAACTTTGACCTTGTCTGTACAGCCTCGTTCATAGACGCCACCGGGCACGAGGAGATAGGCGCTACGGCCACCATCGAGCAGGCGGCGTGGCAGGCGCTGCTCACAGACGGACGCATCTACCTCGGCGGCTCCACGGTGCAGGACCACACTCTACAGCCCCCGGTATGTACACACAGCACGAAGAGACGGGCTTCACGGCCACCATCGAGCAGGCGGCGTGGCAGGCGCTGCTCACAGACGGACGCATCTACCTCGGCGGCTCCACGGTGCAGGACCACACCTACAGCCCCCGGTATGTACACAGCACGAAGAGACGGGCTTCACGGCCACCATCGAGGCGGCGGCGTGGCAGGCGCTGCTCACAGATGGACGCATCTACCTCGGCGGCTCCACGGTGCAGGACCACACTCTACAGCCCCCGGTATGTACACACAGCACGAACAGACGGGCTTCACGGCCACCATCGAGCAGGCGGCGTGGCAGGCGCTGCTCACAGACGGACGCATCTACCTCGGCGGCTCCACGATGCAGGACCACACTACAGCCCCCGGTATGTACACACAGCACGAAGAGACGGGCTCCACGGCCACCATCGAGCAGGCAGCGTGGCAGGCGCTGCTCACAGACGGACGCATCTACCTCGGCGGCTCCACGATGCAGGACCACACTACAGCCCCCGGTATGTACACACAGCACGAAGAGACGGGCTCCACGGCCACCATCGAGCAGGCGGCGTGGCAGGCGCTGCTCACAGACGGACGCATCTACCTCGGCGGCTCCACGGTGCAGGACCACACTCTACAGCCGCCGGTATGTACACACAGCACGAAGAGACAGGCTCCACGGCCACCATCGAGCAGGCGGCGTGGCAGGCGCTGCTCACAGACGGACGCATCTACCTCGGCGGCTCCACGGTACAGGACCACACTCTACAGCCCCCGGTATGTACACACAGCACGAAGAGACGGGCTCCACGGCCACCATCGAGCAGGCGGCGTGGCAGGCGCTGCTCACAGACGGACGCATCTACCTCGGCGGCTCCACGGTGCAGGACCACACTCTACAGCCCCAGGTATGTACACACAGCACGAAGAGACGGGCTCCACGGCCACCATCGAGCAGGCGGCGTGGCAGGCGCTGCTCACAGACGGTACTGTTATACTGGTGTACATGTATTGCTGAGTGGCCTAATTAAGGTACGAGACTTAAAAAGCTAATTATATAACTACTAGCTTCCGCCCGCGACTTCGTCTGCGTGGACCCGGGATAAGAACTATCCTATATTAAATGATAACATCATGGAATTACTGCTGAAGGTCTTAAATAGCTGCATGCAGGAAGGGACATTCCCAGAAATACTAAAAACCGGTAGAGTCGTACCTATCTTTAAGAAAGGTAAATCGAATGACCCAAGTAACTACAGACCAGTGTGTGTACTACCTGTCTTCTCAAAGGTCTTAGAAGCGGTGCTAAAAACCAGAATAATGGATTTTTTTGAACACAACGATCTCTTCTCACACCACCAATACGGTTTCAGAAAAGGGAAATCCACAGCCATGGTTATAAGAAGAGTCGTTGATTTTGCACTAGAGTCTATGGATGGGTCGCAGAAATGCGCAAGCATGTTCTGCGACCTATCTAAAGCTTTCGACTGTATACGGCATGATATTCTCATTAACAAACTACACCACTATGGGTTTAACGGCATAGCTTTAAAAATGATGGTCAGTTACATGCAAAATCGAATGCAAGTGGTAGAAGTTAGGAAAAAATTCTCATCCCCTCAAATGTGCCAAATAGGCGTACCTCAGGGATCAATTCTGGGCCCAGTATTATTCTTGATTTATGTCAATGACTTGCCCTCGAATATACCAGAATGGGCGCAGATCAGCCTGTTTGCAGATTACACACATATTGGAGTCAGCCAAAAAGATCAACCATCGATGGAAAGACACCTAAGATGCATCACAGACATATTGCAGAGATGGTTTGAATGTAACGGCATTGTTTTAAATGAAAATAAAAGTACGTTTGTAAACTACAAGACACTTTCAAGGAAATCCAATGTAACAACCACTTTTGAGTACACTCACAATACATGTTTCTTAGGCTATGAAATTGACAGTCAACTAACACATAGCACGCATATTGATAAAGTTTGTAATAGATTGGCATCGGCGAATTACGCATTGTTGAAACTAAAGCCTCTAGTTAACCTAAAAACTTTAAAAACTGTATACTACGCCTATGTTCAAAGTGTGCTAACTTATGCGATTACCATCTGGGGAAATGCAGTGGATGTAAACCGGGTATTGATTCTACAAAAACGCTCGATTAGAATAATATGCGGGGTAAATTGGCGCACATCTGCGAGGTCCTATTTTATGAAGCTTGAAGTGATGACGGTCATATCATTGTTTATATACAACTCTGTGTTAGAAATTCACAAAAAAACAAGCTATCTACTTAAGCGTTCGGATTGCCACAATTATAATACGAGGAACAATAGCAAACTAATACTTCCATCATTAAGACTAAAAAAGTGTCAAAAACAGGGAATTTTTATAAAAATAAAGCTCTTTAATAAGCTGCCCACAGATGTCACGGACTTGCCTTTTAATCTATTCAAAACCAGAGTCAAGACCTTTTTTCAAAACCATGCCTTCTATTCGATTGCTGAATATTTTTCATTAAAAAATATTTCAATTGACGCAAATTGTAAGTAGATTTTTATTATTATTAAGTGTATAATCTGGATACTAAATTTATACTTTATAAGTATAATATTGTGAAATGTTGACTTACCATGTAATGATCATGTTACATTATGGTTAATAAATAAACTAAAACTAAAACTAAAACTATTTTAATCCAGGCTATAAACTATCTTTGTGCAAAATTTCGTCTTAATCGGTTGAGCCGTTTAAGCGTCATTGAGTAACAAACATCCAAACGTCTAAATATCTAAACATCCAAACTTTCAACTGTGGTAACTGTGTGTCAACTGAGCTAATTAAACAAACTTGGTATCTATTGAAAACGAAGTGCAACCAACGGCTTTTTCTTTTTTGTGCGTTGATGTCTATTTACCTTTAGACTTTCTCATGACGGCGTCCTACTGGTCAAATACATTATAGTTCAGTAAAGGCGCGACGTGATTGGTCAATTTAATTTTAGTTGTCTCAACAGTTATGAAATGTTGAGTTGGGAGCTCCATAGTAAAAAGTATGTGATTTAAGTTTGGTGTACGAAGTCTTAATTCAAGCATTAAGGTCGACGAGTATAAAAATAGTGTTTTACTTCGCTTTAATTTTGTTCTATTTACAGCCCGAGGTATCGACGGACCAATCTGTTTTCGAGTACTCGGAGGGCGACCCGTTCGCCATGGACAATGAAGTCGGCAAATACTTCAAGGTACGAATACATAATCGAATTAGAACTTTCGTGAGATGTTTAAAATTGTAGTGACATTTAATACGTGAGTTTAACCGTAGTATGAACAACTCATCATCATATCAGCCGAAAGACGTCCACTGTGGGACATAGGCCTCCCCAAAGAGTGCCACAATGACGAATTCATCTAACATGTTCCTACTGCTATGCATTTGATACCAATATCCCGCGATATTTGACGGAAGGAGGCATATCCCTACTTTGATGTCTCTGTCATCCTGATCTTGAAACACAGAGACATAGTAATGGGGGCGTATCCGTTTCGACATCCATTAGTTTAGATACTTTTCTCTTTTTGGAAGTTGACTACTTAAGTTAACTGTTCTATGTATACAATCATCATCGTAATCATCAGGCTATATATTACGTCTCATTGCTGCGTCATTCGCTCACACCCATGTATTCAAAGATTTATAATTATATAATTGTGTCATTTTTTCTATTATGGTATTTTATTTTATTATCTTATTTATTTCATTTATTTCCTATAGTCTGTTTTTTCGTGCATTTAATAGAACGTAAACAAACAAATGCACGTGACTTGCTCAGGCAGACCCAGTATGTAATATTGAAAAATTAAAAGCTTGTTTAATTGGCAGATTTGCCAATTCACGTGGTTTACATTCTTTTAAATGCCTAAATATACAGACTATAGTTTGGTTTTTAGCAGTAAGTACTTAAAATATTTACTATAAAAAGAAAAATATAAAATACCTAACCTAGAGTGCCGCCGGCAGCGAGGTGGAGCCTAAGATACCGGTGGTGAAGACGACAGAAATACGTGCATTCTATAACTGAATCAGCCATCTAGAAGTCTCTTGTCGAGAGCCATGAATGACTCATGCCAATCCACTCCCACGCACGGTCAGTTCTGACTGATCCAATCGGTAGCGTCATGCCGATTGGACGATAGGAAGCATGGTGTATGGCCAGCATTAGACCGTTCGCCGATACGGTGATCGTCCAATCGACATCTCAGCACAGGCAGTTACATCGGGAGAGCGAATATTTGAAATAGGTCACGTACCAGAAAATCAATATATACTTCAACAGTTAAATTATTTGAACTTAGCTCATGAATGGCCATTGTACTGAACTCATGAATTGCCTGTTTGCCTTTTTTCCTTTGTAAAAAAATGTTACCGCCACGCTAGATGTTCATTGAATAATGAACTCTATCTTCTTAAACAATAGATTCCAAATTAGTTACGAGATAAAATACCACACACAGCGCCTTGTACCTGGCTCGCTGGGAGCGGGTTGTTTTATCTTTTAGTCAATTTTGAATCTATTGAATAAGACGATAGAGTTCATTATTCAATGAACATTTTATGTGGCGCTAACCTTTTTTTTCTTGGAAAAATGGCACGCGTCCGACCACACAGTCGTATTGTTAGACTTGAATGCTATTGTTCTGAAGAAAAGAAGATCGGTCCAGTTCAGAGAATCTCAACTATACTTGTTGACTGTCCTCGGCATTCACGAGGTTCTCGCTCTGAGGGAAGGTCATGTCGACGAGCACTGCGTGGCGCTTAGGCGATGGGGCCTATCGTTTCTCTGTGTTGGGGCCGTGATAAGGGCGCGAGGGGAGACGCCGGAGGGTACCCATCATCACCATCATCATATCAGCCGAAAGACGTCCACTGCTGGACGTAGGCCTCCCCCAAAGAGTGCCACAATGACCGGTGCAGATACAGCGGACTCCCGCGATGTTTACCAGGTCACCATTCCACCCTGTGGCCGACCGGCTTGTGGCGGGTACCGGGCCCTATAATATTTATTTACTATGTATATTATATGCTATTTATTGTATGATCATATTATATTACACTAGTATGTATGTCATGTTACATGTCATTTTCACCTCAGAGGTCTGTCCAATTTATAGGCAAAAACTTCAAGGTATGCAGACATTTTTCTAAGGTGTACAAATACAATGGGGTTAAAACTTGGGATTGGTGATTACAATCGTTGCAGACATAAGAGTATCCTTATTTGCGAGGAAATCTAACTTTTGACCCCATTATAGTCCCGTTTGTATCTAATATATATATATAATATATATATATATATATATATATATATATGTTTCATGCTGCTGTGTAGATGTGTAGAGTTCATTATTCAAACGTTTTTTAAATCCATATTATAATTATAACGCTTAATACACTCGCGGGCAAAGAATACGGGTCGGTAAAATACCGTCATGTTTCCTAAAATAGTGCGTATGAGGCTGTACAGTTAATCCTGTCATGATCTTTATTTAATTTTACATATAAACTGCTAATAACAGTAAAAAATATAACGTTACCAGGTTTAAATCGGACTCGTAAAAACCCATGAAAAAAAACAACGTTAACGGAGCGAGATATCGCAAAAATCGTGATTTTTGGATATCGATATTTTTATGATAGGATCCAGGAAATTGTTAATACAGTTGGGTATTGTAAAGAATAGAATATTATGTAAATAAAACAAGTATTCAATATTTAAAAAACCTATTGCAGTTATTTAATTTAGGGTGACCCGTATTCTTTGCCCGCGAGTGTATATGATAATATTTGATAATCATGAATGAATTTCTAAGGGAGGTCGCACAAGGCGACTTTTTACAGCAATACAGTCGCGATACAGCATCGATGCAGTCGTGGGCTCCTCCCCCAACTCTATCTATACCCAAAGTCGCGCGAAACAGCCGCGCGTTAGTTATAGCAAATCTGAATCAAAACAGTCGCCCGTTTGCATCGATGCGGAAGCGATGCTGATTTAAAACAGCGTGTCTGTATTGCGACAGTTGCGCGATGTATCGCTACTGCATCGCGTCTGTCTCGCGTTGCAAATGCTATAAGGGGCCACATGCCGCGATCGACTGAATCGGTGGAAAAACGCGCCGTGTGCTACGTCCCTAAAATTCGCTTGCGTCAAAATTCGTCCACGACTTGAGTGGCCGCGCCAGTGGCAGCGGTACACGATAGATGAGAGTGCTATGCTGCGTTCAGAGGCTCTAGTATAAGTTTTACCGAAACAAAACGCTACGACCGCGTTCGCGTTTAGCTGTCAAATCCCATACAAATTGAGGGTGAAACGCAAACGCGATCGTAAAGTTTTGTTTCGGTAAAACTTGTACTAGAGCCTCTGTTAACTTGCTCACAAAAAAGTATGGCGCAACGCTCTCGCTGTCGCTGCCGCTCAAACTATTTAATTTTAGGTTATAACTTGAATTTGTTTGCAATTCCCTCGCTTTTTGAGAAATGCTACTTACGTTGGCGGGATCAGGACTTGCGTGCAACGTGTTACAGATGAAATGAAAAAATAATGCTGCAAAGTTCTTATGACTGTGATATAAGATTGTTTTTCGCCTGGCCTGAGTAAAAGTTTTTTTTTCTTTTTCATCCCTTTCTCAATGTAATAGGCTCAACGGATACTGTAGTGGGTGATATTTTACTTTCTATTTTTGACGCTGTCACATTGACGTTGGTAGTGATGAGGCGAAGACGTATTGTTTGTCATATCCAATTCGCTCGGCGCGTAGTGGTGTTTTGTTTTAATACTTTTTTCATATCATACCTTGGCTTAAAGGACTTGAATCCAGGCGATAAAAATAAAAACATATCATGCATTATTTCAGTTACAAATTCATAAATGTTATCGATTCCTCTACGGAAGGACCATCTGAATCGATACGAATGATTACGCCCCGAATTCATAATCTTATTACTTGATTTTATTTATTCATTCGCAGGTCTTGCGCATTTACGTTTTATGGGTGTTGACATGTGCCAAAAATAGAAAGTAAGACCTCACCCACTATACATCAAATTATAACTGACCCTTTTCCGACCAGGGTTGCATGGGCGCGGTGTACGTGGGCTCCCTACTGCTGCCGTTCTTCACGGACGAGGAGTTGTACGTCGGCACGGCGGCGACCAAGATCGACGCCCAGCCGCACTACGCGCTCGTGTGAGTATTAGTTATTAGTTGCTAGTTTTTGACCTATATTCACATTAATTCCTTTGGAAGGAGCTACTGGAAATAAATCATCTTCCGATTTAACTACCTTTGTAGCCTAGTTGGCAGTGACCCTGCCTACGAAGCTGGTGGTCCCCAAATATTTGATTATTATTTATAAATATTTTATAGGTTTTATTATCTGTGTGTGTGTCGCTAACACGATAGATCGATCAAGTGAAAATCTCGTCGTCCTCCAAATTCTACACGGTCGTAAGGGACGCGCAGGTCAAAAACCGGTGGAGGCAGATCTTCCGCTCCACATGCAACCCTTACCCATCGTTCACCCTTTAATTATCATTATCATGTGTCGTATACAGGAGCGGGCGGCCCTGGGGCGCTGGCACGGGCGTGGGCTGCGTGCTGTGCCTCGAGCAGGACTGCGCGCGCGGCGGCCGCTGCGCGGACGTGCGCTCCTCGTACGCATGCGCGTGCCCCGACGGCTACGCGGGCGACTACTGCGAGGTAACCTGTCTACTGTGACACCCATTACTATTAGGGTACAATCAAGGGCACCAATATGTATACACCATTTAGTCTCGAAAATATTTAGGCAGACCTTACTTCTGCAACAATATGGCATATACATACAAAACGTTATTGGACATTCGCAGGCTAACGGTGTGATATTTTAAAATTAGTTTTCCCATAGTATCACGTACCAAACTAATTTCTCAAATTATTCCTGTTCTAGGAAATTCTCTATTCTAGGAAAGGGGGAGTTTCGCGCAGATGGAAAGCCAATTTATGAATTTTACTAACACAAGTTTCTTAAAACATTACGCCGTTAGCCTGCGCATGTCAAATAACGTTTCGCATGGAAAGCGAACCATTAACTCTCGTCCAGTCCGCGCGGCCGGCGATTAATTTTACGCACTAGAACATAGAAAGCCACTTTACTACTCCCACATACAACGACAAACTTTACGAGCATGAAGTGAAATCTTCTCCCGCAGACCGACGTGAACGAGTGCGAGCAGAACGAATGCGTCAACGGGGCGACGTGCCGCGACGAGGTGGCCAACTACACCTGCGTGTGTCCCGTGGGCTTCGCGGGCCGATTGTTAGTACCGCCACACCAGCGGACCCTGAGACCTTTTAAACCGAGCCTCATCTGGGTCAAGCCCCACCAACCTGAATCCACTGAGTATACGCCTTTCTCACACGGGGCAACCCAAAACACCAACTACACCTGCGTGTCCCGTGGGCTTCGCGGGCCGATTGTTAGTACCGCCACACCAGGGGACCCTGAGACCTTTTAAACCGAGCCTCAGCTGGGTCAAGCCCCACCAACCTGAATCCACTGAGTATACGCCTTTCTCACACGGGGCAACCCAAAACACCAACTACACCTGCGTGTGTCCCGTCGGCTTCGCGGGCCGATTGTGAGTACCGCAACCAGCGGACCCTGAAGCAGCCGAGACCTTTTAAACCGAGCCTCAGCCTGGTCAAGCCCCACCAACCTGAATCCACTGAGTATAGGCCTTTCTCACACGGGGCAACCCAAAACACCAACTACACCTGCGTGTGTCCCGTGGGCTTCGCGGGCCGATTGTTAGTACCGCCACACCAGCGGACCCTGAGACCTTTTAAACCGAGCCTCAGCTGGGTCAAGCCCCACCAACCTGAATCCACTGAGTATACGCCTTTCTCACACGGGGCAACCCAAAACACCAACTACACCTGCGTGTGTCCCGTCGGCTTCGCGGGCCGATTGTGAGTACCGCAACCAGCGGACCCTGAAGCAGCCGAGACCTTTTAAACCGAGCCTCAGCCTGGTCAAGCCCCACCAACCTGAATCCACTGAGTATAGGCCTTTCTCACACGGGGCAACCCAAAACACCAACTACACCTGCGTGTGTCCCGTCGGCTTCGCGGGCCGATTGTTAGTACCGCCACACCAGCGGACCCCAAAAGTAGCTGAGACCTTTTAAACCGAGCCTCAGCTGGGTCAAGCCCCACCAACCTGAATCCACTGAGTATACGCCTTTCTCACACGGGGCAACCCAAAACACCGACTACACCTGCGTGTGTCCCGTGGGCTTCGCGGGCCGATTGTTAGTACCGCCACACCAGCGGACCCTAAAGCAGCTGAGACCTTTTAAACCGAGCCTCAGCTGGGTCAAGCCCCACCAACCTGATTCCACCACTGAGTATAGAGAGGCCTGTCTCACACGGGGCAACCCAACACAAACTAGTTGGCAACTGTGACGCGTCCGAACACGTTGGCACATGTATGACACAATGCACACGACGCAACTTATCGAAAAATAGTTTTCGACGGCGACGCAACTAGTAACGCGCAACTCGCAATACTGGTCGCAAATGCATTTTTTTATTGTCCAAGAGTAAATTGAAAGCTACTAATAGAATCCTTACGCTTTTATAGAAACAAAATTGTATGACAACTATGTACCTACCTAAACGCAGTAGTTATTTCGCAACCGAAACAGCAACCTACCTGATTTTCCATACAGCGACGAGTACAAATAGCAAACTGTACTTTTATGTCAATTAGTATGAAGCGCTGCGGCTGCCGCTAGCGAGGTCCGTCTTTGACTCAAATATTTTGAGTATTTGTTCTTTAGTTGTAGTTGCTCCCATAAAAACATTTGTGTTCCTCTCCAAAAATTGGTTTGAATGGTATCGTAAAATTTTTTTAGGTCACGCCCATAAGTACCGCAACACAGGCAACATTTTTCTTACCGGGCGGCACCATCAAAACCCTGTACACCTTACGAAAATAAAGTATTTTGTATTATTTTACCGAGCACCGTGTATACATATATTATTCGTTTAACGTTTAACTACAGTTTAACTTTCACCCCTCCCCCCAGTTGCGAGGAAGACATAGACGAGTGCCTGTCCACCCCGTGCGCGCACGGCGGCACGTGCACGGACACGCCCGGCGGGTTCACGTGCGCGTGCCCGCGCGAGTGGCGCGGCGCGCACTGCGAGACGCCGCGCGAGCGCACGTGCGCGCACCAGCCGTGTCTGCACCGCGCGCAGTGCCGCGATGTACCAGGTATTTACACTAGTGATACGTATCATAGATCATGTAATATACAGTGTGTGGCCTGTAACAGGAGCAAATATTAAAAAGGACGCTTCATTAGAGCATCTGCAGTAACCCCTGAGTAGCGCCGTGTCAAAACTGTACTGATTTCAAAGTTCCGTAGTCAACAAGGAACCCTTATAATTTCGCCATGTCCGTCCGTCTTCGGCTTAGCTCAGTAACCCTTACTACTAGAAAACTGTAATTCGGCGTGGGTGTATAAATAAATCACGCCGGCAAAACAGTAGAATAAAATCTAGAAAAAAAAAATTGTGAGCCCCTACCCCCAAAGTGGGGATGTCATATTTTTTCTCGTTATACCCACATGGGGTATCGTTGGATAGCTTGTTCAAAAATATTATGGGTTTCTTGAAACCATTTTTCAACTCGGTGATTCGTTTGCGAGATATTGGGCTTTAAAGCCCTAATTTTTGTTTGAGTTATGCATTGGAGCGGCTGATTGGATATCCAAACGGTCGGCAAGCGATCGTGACGTCCGAAAGCAACGGTCGCGAAAGTCAAAATTCTACATTTGAACAATATTACGCCATCCATTAGTCCACTGTACTATTTATTCCGACAATTTTTTTTATAGTTAATTTTATTATTTTCTCAAACATTTTCCGATAGTATAAGAATAGTGATGTGAAACTACCGTAAATACATATATACGACTACATGGGTACGCCACGCCCTCTGCTGTGGTGGCTCGCCAATTCCACAAGTTGGAAAACTTTCCATTCAATCTTATTCCAGATCCGCCGACGGGCAACAACTACACGTGCACGTGCGCCGAGGGCTACGTGGGCGTGCACTGCGAGCACGCGTTCTGCGAGCTCGTGCCCTGCCAGCACGGGAGCTGCCTCACCGAGCCCAACGCCGAGGTACGACCAGTTCGACACGCGGGTACTGTGGTCAGCATTATATGGTAGCAGCCAAAGTAGTCAAATTATGTTATTGTGGGGGTAAGGTGTGTTACGTCATATTTGGATACTTTGGCTACTCTATATGATTCTTGCTGACCATACCCTAATTATATGGCTTCTCAAACCAGCATTGCGCCCGCTTCACATGTCTCTTGTTTGACGTTTTAGTTGCCGGGAACATCCACTTGTCGCGTTTACCTGTTGGCGCGGTTATGGTTGCGTTCAGAATTTTTTTGAGTGGAACCGGGTCCAACCGTATCAACAATTATTTTTATGTCACATATTATATTAGTATGTTTCTTTTTATTTATTTATTTTACTTTTTTTGTATGAGTGTTAAAATGTGTGCTACGCCGTGGAATCACCGGATGGTTCCATCGGAAGACCAGCGCTGGCCACTAGGCCAGCAGAATGCTGAGATGACACCGCTTCGTATTAATGTTTTTGTGAGCTTAAACAAACACTTATTATTGTTGTCATGAATAAATATTTATTGTATTACTATTATAGAAATATACCTTCTTAGGCGACTGCTTTACCCTAGTTGGTAGTGACCCTGCCTACGAAGCAAGAGGTCCTGGGTTCGAATCCCGGTAAGGGCATTTACTTGTGTGATGAGCACGAATATTTGTTCCCGAGTCATGGATGTTTTCTATGTATTTAGGTATTTATTTATCTGTACATATAAGTATGTTCATCGTCGTCTAGTTTGCTTAGGTCGATTTGTGTAAGATTGTCCCCTAATATTTATTTTTATTTATACTTATTATTTCTTACGTATCTGCATGTACACTCTTGTACACCGTCTACTATGTGACTACTCTATGATGCTAGTCCATATATAAGACTCTAATAAACGTGGTGGAACTATCAACTTGTTTGAATCATTACACGCTGACCTTGCCAGTGCGGCCTAGTGGCATGCTGCGCCAGTCAGAAAAGTTAGTTATAATGTGTATAAGGGGTTCGCCCTTAGTGTCTACGGGAGGGCAGTGTCCTGTACATAAATAAAACTGCTAACGTTGTTCACCCGCAGGTGCCCGTGTGCCTGTGCGAGCCCGGCTACACCGGCGTGCACTGCGAGACGGAGCGCGACGAGTGCGCTGAGGGCGGCGCGGAGCGCTGCCTGCACGGCGGCACGTGTCGCGACACACGCGGCGGGTTCCTGTGCGAGTGTCCGCCCGGTGAGTCTAGTGTCCACCGTGCGAGCCCGGCCGGACCGACGTGTACTGCGCGACGCCCACCGAGTCTGAGTCTAGTGTCCAGTGTACCCTAGTGTACTGCGAGTCGCCCATCGAGTCTGAGTCTAGTGTCCAGTGTACCGCAGTGTACTGCAAGTCGCCCACTGAGTCTGAGTCTAGTGTCCAGTGTACCGCAGTGTACTGCAAGTCGCCCACTGAGTCTGAGTCTAGTGTCCAGTGTACCGCAGTGTACTGCGAGACGCCCACCGAGTCTGAGTCTAGTGTCCAGTGTACCGTAGTGTACTGCGCGACGCCCACCGAGTCTGATTCTAGTGTCCAGTGTACAGACAAACATCCGTGCACACATGACTTTAATACAGATTTTTCATACATTATACTCAAATTAAATCTGCAAACGTACAACAACCCTGGAAATGTCTGCGTCCATATGCTACCGTATCCTAGCACCATGCGCTTATATGCCACGTCATAAAACACATTTAAATTAGGTCAAGTTTCTTCCCACAGTACCTGACTCGGCCCTAACTTTATCGTATCACAAAAAGTTATAACGCGTAAAAGTTTGTATGGACATAGGTCGTTTTGGTGCACGCTCGCTCTCAGCTGTTGAAGGATCTTATCGCGGCGCGCGCAATCTGCCGCGCTGATAACGATAACGGACCGGTGGCACTCAAACTGTGCACTGATAAGAGCCTTCTTTAATAAACAAGGCCTCTCTTTCTCTCATCGTCATAGCCAGACCACAGGGAACCGCTATAATATCTAGCCACCCAAAAGCTTCAGAATAGAGTCGCATTTGTTTTGTTTCCTTCGATTTTAAACATTCTGTATCGGGTTACCATAATAGGTTATAGTTAACCGCCCTGTGCAACCCGAACTGAGCCAACTTGGACTGGGGCGAAAGATAGAGGGGGGTGAAAAAAATAATTGTCGCCAGGTTTATATAACCTATAAACTATCTTCGTGCAAAATTTCAACCAAATCGGTTGAGCCGTTTAAGCGTGAACGACTAACAAACATCCAAACATCCAAACTTTCGCATTTATAATATTAGTAGGATTATAGTTGATTCAAATATCATGGACAATTTTTACGGTACCAGGGCACCTAGCTTGATTGATTTTATGGTCATGTTTTACGTGTCGTCTCTGACCATTTCTGCACGAAAACTGGACCATAAAACCAATCGTGCAAACCTGGGAACTTTAAATTGTCAGGTAACATAGAACAGGCATCTAGATACCCAAAATATATCATTAAGTTCTAAACTTCCTTGCTCGTGCCGCCGATTAAAACTAAATTCACTTAATGTTATTTTAGCGGTTGTAAAAGGTTACCTATTTAATGTTACCAAAATATGTTAAACGAATAATAATACATTACACTACAGAGGCCGGGAAGTAAGGGGTTGCCGGCCGAGTACATATAGACCCTTTTCACGCCTAGGTAGTGTAATGTACTATTATTCGTTCGGTACGTATAGTGCTTCTCTCAAACATGCAATGGAATAAATAAATAAAACTCCAAGAAATCAAACTTTATTTTTCATGGCCGAACACCGTGATGCTGTGCCTCCAATTTTGTATGAAATGCCGTTAAGGAGCTCTTGCCTCGCTGCGCCCGAAACGTGAAACTTCGAAGCCCATTATGAAGAACACAACGTCAATATTTCATTGCATGTTTGAGAAAATAATGTTAACAATATGCCTTTGGAGTCGGTAACTAAAATAAATACTCTGATAACCTACTACTTTAAAGTTATTTATTTAGTACCAACTGGGTACAGTCAGCAGAAAAAGTAGCTAATCGGGTCAAGTGCTCAAAAAGACCTACACACGACTCTAATGTCAAGGGGATAAGGACTGTCTAGGTCATTTTGAGCGAGTTATTTTCTGCTGCTGACTGTACAAAGCCGAAACGACAATGCGTCACATTACACAGCTTTATCCTCAATTACAAATTTTCCTCTTAATTGAAACATTCTTATGAACGTAGGCACGCTGTTACGCATCCAGATAAATTGCGGTTGGGGTAGCCAGTGATGTACCGAACTGGTTTTTGTTGGAAACCAATTTTGAGTGGATGCACCAAAGTAGAGGCGCGTCCATAAATATATGGACGTTCCCGAAGGTTCAATTATATCTGAGCAACCTTATGCCCTCAACAATAAAGTCGTGTTCAGATATTTTGATCACTTTGTGCATGCACATATTTTCGAACTCGTCTGTACCTAACATCCGCCTGAATAGTTTATTGTAGGACTAGCTTCCGCCCGCGACTTCGTCTACTTGGACCTGGGATAAAAACTATCCTATATTTTAATCCAGGTTATAAACTATCTTCATGCAAAATTTCATCCTAATCGGTGTAGCCGTTTAACCGTGATTAAGAAACAAACAACCAAAATTTTGCATTTATTTGAATACCACGTTCGGTCATCGTCTATGGACGCTTGCCACTCCAGATGTGTCGCGTGCGCTAACATGAATATGCTACGTTTGTTGGTTTTCCTGCAATTCAATCACATGACGGACGGCGCAGTACCGATCACTTTGGCACTCTTTGGGGGAGCCCTATGTCTAGCAGTGGACGTCTTTCGGCTGATATTTTGATTATAATGATGAATCCAAATAACTAAATTCAGGCCTACGAGACAGGCTGTGCCTAGTGTAGGGGCCAGTGAAACCGCAACTGTAACCGTTTGTACATGAATGTCACCAAATCTTAATGTATAATCTTTTTTTTGTTTGCTCTCCCATTGTATGTGTTGGTTTTTTATGTGCAATAAAGAATTTTGAACTTTTAAATTACTCGAGTATCGTCAAATTATTTTATAGGTTTAACTCAGTCATCGCCTGCGCGGCGCGCGGGTGCAGGGATACGACGATAACGGGGAGGGGGTAATGTGCGGGGGAGGCAAAGCCTGGCGCCAGCACGCCGCGCGCCCTTCCTATAGTTACAACATCAAAACAAACCGTGGCCAGAAGGTGGCCAGCTATTTACACTATTTTTATACACAGTAGATTGTCTGTGGGGGCTAGCAATTTTCTTATACCGACAAATTTATACCGAAACCATATTGAACCGAACGGCACTGCTCCGCCAACTAAACACACTGAAATCATTCAACTAACCGTTCTTCACAGTTTGGAAAACGCTGGCGTATTCGTGTTGCACCGAATTTATTATAACAGTATCACTTTAGCAAAGTGACGAGTATATGTATATATTCACAAGAAATAAACAGTGTTATGAATATCGTTCGATTTAGAGACAAAAGAAAGTCGTTATTCTCACATTAACCCTTAAATCTCTAAATTCGATTGTCATTTTTTTTATGTTGATAGTTAATTAGTGATTCAGTGTTAATTGTTTTGTATATCGACCTCTGTTGTTGTTGTTGGGATGCGCATACTAGTATTGTGTTAGCGTTGCGTTCCTCATATGATTAATTATTAGTCATGCGTGTCTAACGTTCGGAATCATTCTAAGACTTGCTACTTTAAAATTAGCATTCAATGTGTGTTTCCTTTGAAATTTGAGTGTAAAATGGTGTAAGGATATTTAAAGAAATGTGTGATTGTTGGCGTGTCTAATGACTGTCAATATCTTATCTACAGAAAGTGCAATAGGTACCATGAAATGCGAATAATATGTGGCGGATTATATTGGTCGTGGCTTTCATAGGTAATTATAAATATATTATTAAAATGACAGCAGAGGCCCTAGCACGATAGGTTTTATCGTCACGTCATACATGACGTTTCAGCACATTAAAAGCTATCGTGCTAGCTGGGGACTCAGCTGTATAAAGTCACTTATAACGTGCTTAGAAACCTTTTCTACAGGTCAGGTGAAATTCAATCTTATGTCAATGATATAAAGACTGACAGGGAGAACCTATTTTTGCTTTCTCCTTCCCTTTTTCGGTAACTCGTGTAATTTAGGGGGTTCTTGGTTTGGTTCAAGCAAAACTCAATGTTTAATTAGGTTCCCTTATCATTCAGTGACATAATCATTTAACTTGCACTGTCAAACTTAACTTGACTTGTATTTAAATGACATCGAAACTGTCGGTTTTGTTACCTACTTACCCCCTTATTCATAAAACTTAAAATGCCTCTGCTAAATAAAATGTGCTTTATCCCTTTCTTACGAACACAAATGTCAAAGTGACAGATAAGGACAAACGATTTTTAACGGCATTTTAGTTAAAACAGGCTTGTAGAACGTTTATGAATATGGCCGTTAGCAATTAACAAATTGTGATGAGCTTGCTTGTGCAGTCGCACTTTTATTAAAATGAACACTCCGCGATCCGGAGTCACTCTTTGTCCTCTCGACCGTTGTCACCGTTTTTTCGGCCTACCTTCAATTCCAATCACAAGATACCGTCTTTACTTAAACAAGGTATCGTTCCGAAACGAGTGGCATTATATTATCCCCCCTCAATAAGAATCCGAACCGGATTCGTCAATGCAGCATATTACTCGTTTTAAGTCACAAGCATGCCACTTCCCTAAATCCTTCCCTCTCAAGCTTTTTAACATGTACACGTTATCCGATAATTTATTTGAAATCACCGCCTTTTCGAATTTCGGAGATAGTTTTGCCATAATGTTCTTGTTCGCATTCGACAATGGTTTTGTTTTCTTCCATACTAAATCACCCAAATCAAATGTACATTTACGCCTCCGCTTATTGTAGTACGTGCTGTTCACTTCATAAGCTTTTTTCAATCTATTGTGAACGTCTTCATAAATTTGGTTTCTCTTTTGTAACCTGTTCTGCTGGAGGGATCTGTGGAAATTTTATGGAAGGTCTTGATCGAATAAGATTTCATTCTTCCCATGGCGTGCGGTTTCACGGCCGAAGAATAAATAAGAGGGTGTCACGCCCGTGACTTCATGAACCGCTGTCCTAATGGCATACCCAATGTGAGGAATGTTTTTGTCCCACTCCTTATGGTTCTCCTGTATGTACGACGCGATAGCTGTCCCAATTACCTTGTTAACGCGTTCTGTAGGATTTGCTTGTGGATGGTAGTACGGGGTGTACCATAATTTCGTACCATAACTTCCCACCATGTCCTTGAATTCAGCGGCGACAAATTGTTTGCCGTTATCACATATGATGACTTGTGGTGTACCAAACATTAAAAATACTTGCTCCTCCACAATTTTAGTTATGTTCGAAGCTTTGCCATTTCTTAGCGGAAAGAGTAAGGCGAACTTGCTGAACCAACATGATATTACCAACAGCATCGTGTTTCCGGTTTATGACCGTGGGAATGGTCCCATAAGGTCCATCGATATCATTTGAAAGGGCTCTGGGACCTCCCTGTGTTTACCCATAAGTCCTTGCGGAGACAATTGAGACGGTTTGTGTTTGGCACAAGTTTCGCACCTCCGCACATACTCCTTCACGTCTTTATAAGCGACGGCCAATAATACCTCTGCCTCACTCTATTAACTGTCTTCTTAATCCCGAAATGACCAGCTACTGGATCATCATGGCATTCTTTATGGACCTTGTCTCTAAGGCTTCCTGGAATAACCATTTTCCAAGTATCATTATCGTCTGGAAACTGTTCCAGTTTTAAGTACTTCCAAAGAGTTCCCTGGCTTAAAGCCCAGTCGGCTCCCTCTTCACCTTCATTGATCTTGGCTTCTTTGTCTTTGTACCATTCATCTTTATCCTCAAATTTGACCTCGATGATATTAATGTCTTGATCTGACATCGCTCTGGATAGCGCATCTGGTACAACATTGTCTCTGCCTTTCCGATAGATGACTTCGTAATCAAACTGTTGCAATTTCATTGCCCACCTAGCTAGCCTTCCATGGGGATCCTTGGACTTGTAAAGCCACTGCAAGGCGCTATGATCTGTGATCACCTTGAAATGTGCTCCCTCTAAGTACGGCCGAAAGTGATCAATTGCGTGCATGACGCTAAGTAACTCCCTCTCCGAGGTGGAGTATTTGGTCTCCCTTTCAGATAATTTGGTGCTCGCAAAAGCAACCGGTTTCTCTACTCCATCTACTAATTGCGTAAGAACAGCGCCTGTACCCCTATTCGAAGCGTCACACTGAATGATGAATTCCGCAGAATAGTCCGGACAACACAGCACCGGTGTTGTTGTGAGTTTCGTTTTAAGATTGCTAAATGAGTTTTCTGCTTCATCGGTCCAATGTATTTCCCGACCTTTTTTTACCTCCTTTTGTAAGGTCATGTAGAGGTGCTGCTACCATAGCAAAGTTTTCCACAAACCTCCTGTACCAACTTGCTAAGCCCAAGAAACGTTTTAAATCCGAGAAGGTTTTAGGTCTCGGATAATTTATGATGGCGTTGACTTTGTCCGGATCCGTACGTAGCCCGTCTTTGTCAACTATGTAACCGAGGCATTTCAAAGAGGCCCGAGCGAATTGGCATTTCTCAACGTTTACAGTAAGCCCTGCATTGGCTAGCTTGTCTACCACCCAATTCAGCGTGTCAATATGGTCATCAAATGTTTGTGTAAATAACAATATCATCCAAGTACGTGAAAATTTTACCCTCGTACTCGGGTGGAAAAAGCTTATCCATTAGTCTCTGCTGAGTCTGGCTGGCATTCATTAAGCCAAGCGGCATTACTTTAAACTGATATAATCCTTTCCCTGGCAACCCGAATGCCGTTTTCTCTCTACTTTTTTTGTCGAGCGGTATTTGCCAAAAAGCAGATTTCAAATCTAGCGTAGATAGGTAATGTGCATTTTTAAGACTATCTAATATTGCAGTAACCCGAGGCAAAGGATACGTGTCTCTTTTGGTGACCCTATTTAGTTGTCTGCTATCAAGACATAAACGATTTTTGCCAGATGATTTTTTACTAATAGCACTGGTGACCGCCATGAACTATAAGAAGGTTCTATTGCGCCTAATTTGAGCATTTCCTCAATCTCTAAGTCTAATTCCTTCATGATATGCGGTGAGAAGGGATATTGTCTTTGCCTGACCGGTTCATTCTCCCCTGTGTCTATTTTATGCACCAGCCAGCCTGTTCGACCTAGTCCAGAACCTATGGTGTTTTGCAAACGGGTTACCAGTTCATCTAGAGCATGTCTTTGACTCGTCGACATTTCATGTCGCGATATCACCGATGTAGATGTGCTGAGCTCTAGCGATTCTGTATCCTTGGTGTACTGCTTGATTGCATCACCTCCAGTACTGCTTCCGATATTCATCTTGAACGATTCGAAAAAGTTCATGCCTAGCAAAATATCATGTTTTAAACCATCCATGACATAAAATTTGATAACGTTGTAGTTTTGAGCGAACTCGACTGGTAAATACATTAAACAGTCTATTATATGCGCTGTTCCATCAGCCGTAGACAATTTGGTGTGAGGTACCTCTTGCGCCGAGAATCCCATTGCAATCAGTTTCACACTCAAACCCTTTGAGATGACTGACGACGTAGCACCTTTGTCCAACAAACCCAGGAAGTCTCTTCCTAGAATCTTTATCTCTGCATAGTAACGGTTGTCGTTATCTTTTTTTGATAGATTACATACCTCCCCCGTAGCAAAATATTTAGATATCGTGTCCAACCATTCCTGCCATTCATCTCTCTCGTTAGCTTGGAGATTTACTGCTTGGGAAGACATTCGGCAGTTTTCACGTCTTCCCCTTTTCCGTTTCCCGCATCATTGCAAGCCGAGCATTGCTTTGTGGTCTGCCCCAATTTCCCACATCTGTAACAAAACAGTCTTTGCGAAGGTAGCTTGCAGGTTCTAAACCCATGCCCTGATGTCCTACAGTTCCAGCATTTCATAACACTGTTGGCATTGCTAAAGGTTCTTTCACCGTACTTGATAGGTCTGTGATTAATCAAATTGATTTCGCTACTCGACTGCCCTTGGTATGCTAAATCTGGCTCCAAGGCGTTGACCGACGTTTTTGGTTCCTGAAACAAGTCACAGTTGGTCTTCGTACGTTCTATAACACGCAACACTGCAACCAATTCGGCAACTGAAGTGAATCTGTCTCTGCATACTGCCAGTTGATAATATGGTTGTAAGTACTTCAATAGAATTACTATTTTTCGATGTTCCTCTAAACTGTCTGGTAATCTTTTGAACATATTTTGCATTATAGACACGTAAATAGTCACGTTTTCTTCTTTACCCAGAGTCCGTCTCTTTATTTCATCTAATAATTCATCTTGGTAGTATCGTCTTTGGAACGTTAATAGAAGAAGTTGTTTGAGCTCATCCCAGTTTCGCGCAGCGTCCCTGTTGGCCCTAAACCAAATGAGAGCATCGCCTTCGAAAAAATCGATGGCGTATCTCCATAAATCATCCTTATCTGCATTCCGTGCATCTTTTAGTTCTTCGACGCGTTCCAAGAATGCATTGAAGCTCGAAAACTTGCCTGAAAACGTAACACCCCAATCTTTGATGGGAAAAAGCTTCCTCTGATTCGTCTCTTTTTCCATCGTAGAACATCGCTCCAACTTGTGTTCGCAAGCCGGGTAAGTTGGGAGTGGCAATCGAAACACGGAATTTCTATGAGCATCCAATTCAGTTAGTCTTGTCGTTGGCTCTTTACTATGAGCTCCTCCTTCCTTTGTACTTCAGACGTTGCCCGTGCTTCCCCAACATCGCTCCTCTCATCCCTGTGTTCATCAGCTTCTGGATCCTGGTCGCTACCCGACCTCGGGCTAACCGCTCTACCTTGGGTAGTGTTCAAGCCCCCATCCTCTAGCTCTACTTTAGCAATTAGATTTATGGCTTCCTGACCCAGCGATTGGTGCAAAATATCGGTTTTAAGAGAGGACATAATATCAAATAAGCTCTCGATGTCGTTTGATATTTTTGCGTGACGGTCACGTCCTTGGTCACATGTCGGTACGATCCATGTGGCCCGGTTCTTCAAGTGCAACAGCCGTGATACGATTCTTTTTAGCATGACACTGTCCGGGGTGTCCAGCATCTCATTCACAGCCTGTGAAAGCGTCACCAGTTTCCCTTGACAAATATTCAATTCGGCCTCCGGGCTGTCAATACTAACCGTCGGCGCCGAAAGCCGAATCGAAGATTTACCTCTCCTTTCTAACCCTACCATTTCCCTAAGAATCTTCCTCATGGGCATCACCGTGAGTATATTATATACTCCTGTGCATGCCAGCTCGAATTCCAGTTCATCTTTTAACAAATCCCCAGCATCCATCGTAATATTCGTAATTGATGACATTTTAAGAAAAGTTTAATTGCTAATGACTAATTTATATCGCCAACAAACAAATCACAAATATAGTATACTCTCGCCTCTATAACAATAAATTAGTTACACAACTTCTGTCATCTAATAAATAATTGCAAACAGAAAAGTCCTTACAAAATATATATATGGTCACCCTACTCTCAACTTAACATACGATTGTTACAGCAAGCCTAAAAATCTTCCATTAATTCCCGTTGGGCGCCAATATGATGAGCTTAAATTCCGTGGGTTATAATTAATGAAAGATTATGTTGTTGATAAGGTATAATCAAAGGTAAACTTACAAATCTAAAAAAATATAAAACTAATGTTGATGGTGTATGAACAATCGAAATTACAAGGTCTGCAAGAGATATAAAGACCAATGCTAACATAAAATTAAAACACAAAAACTAAAACTAACATGCACAAAAAAAAATACATAAAGATAGAGTTATAGATCGTTGCTGGGGATTGAACTCGGGCGCTTGGCTCAGAAGGCTGACGTTCTCAGACCGCGCCACATCACTATCAACTATGCCCGACGAAACTAGGCACTGGTTTCAGCTTGTCCTATGCGAGCCCCCTCATAACAAACTACGTGTTAAGGTGACCAAAATGTATGCTCCCATGCCATGAGGAAGGGCTTTGACTCCTACCACTATGCACGTGATATAAAAGGGCGTCCACAGGCTGTGGACAAAATAACCCGTCAGTGTCATGGACTTTAACTGCCCGATATAGGTACATGGACTTGCACTTGCACTCAAATTAACTTACCCCGTGTCTCTTGTATGATCGCGCACAGTATTACGAGTACACAGTTACCACACTGTGTGGCACAATTATGACTGCCGTCGCACTTTTATTAAAATGAACACTCCGCGATCCGGAGTCACTCTTTGTCCTCTCGACCGTTGTCACCGTTTTTTCTTCAATTCCAATCGCGAGATACCGTCTTTACTTAAACAAGGTATCGTTCCGAAACGAGTGGCATTATAAAATTAATGGTTTAATGCTTGTACAACCAGTGGGAACTACTGCCAATTCCGCCTGAGCAGCAGTGGAACGTAGATAGGATGATGATATTGATGATTACACAACCAGTTATGAAGTATTAGCTTCTGCCCGCGACTTCGTCCGCGTGGAACTAGTTTATATCGTAGCTCCATACAAACCTTCGCCCCCATTTCGCCCTCTTGGGGGATGATTCCCGGAATAAAAAGTATTCTATATGCTACATGCTAATCCAGGTTATACACTATCATTGAGTAACAAACATCCAAATGTCAAACATCTAAACTTTCGCATTTATAATATTAGCAGGATCGGCAACCTTCGTTTTTCACCCCTTTAACCATGGACGACTATATTTCTACTATTTTCGTGTCCACAATGCAATTAATGGCTGCAAGTGTCTTGGCGTTGTCAACGTTCTTACTCTCAAGTAGTTTTCTCGAAAACGTGCCATGTGTGTTCGACGAGAATGTCGCTGGCGTGACGCCATTGTTTCACTGCTTCTGATAATGCTACAAGACCGATTATTGTCTAATAATATTTCATGACGTGGCACAATTTCACTGCCATGAACCTGGCTAGCGGGCGGTTACGCCGTAGTCACTTTCCGCTACATACGAGGAGTGCCACGGGAGCCCGAGCACGAGCGTAGCGCGTAGCGATTCTTGGCAGTGAATCTGTTAAAGTACCCTTAGTTACCTACTCGTAAACTTTTATCAAACCTATATTAGTTAAAATTCGTTTTGCCTTGTTTTGCCACTTTGGCAATATGGGTGTGGACTCAAAATGTATTATTATACTCCAAAAGAAAGAAGGCAAAAAAATATGCCTAGTAATGAATGACAATCCCATTCAGATATCTGAAAGAAGAACGAAGCTGCAACCGTTTTAATATTGCTTGTTAGAGAGGAAACGCTCGCAGATAGTGACATCACAATCTGCGAGCGTCATAGTAAATGACAATCGTTTCATATGAAGGTGCGTTTTGCGGAAAAGGGACAGAACATACCCCATCTTAAAACTTTGGACACTGTGATAATTTTAACCTCTTGCGTTGCTTTTTTCTCCATTTGGCTACATTCTTAATACATTTTTCTAGAAAATATATCATTATTGACTATTTTATTTAGTGTCTACACCCTTATTATGATAGTCAAAAAAAAATCAACGGTATGTAAAGTTTTACGATTAAAGGGACTAGAGTCCTATCCCAATCACAAAATGTAATACCCGATTGCGTCGTTTGTCTATTTCATCTCGGTAAAAAGCTGGTTTTCGAAGTAGTTATTTACGCTGACGTCAGCTGTAAGACACGTCAACAGGTAAAGCCACACATGTGCTTAAGAGCCGTTGAAAAGTTATTATTTAGTCACATTTTGCTATTTACTTTAGACATTGGGAAATCTGGAGATTTTTCCCAATAAATCTAGGAATTCGTCAATGGGAAATATCCTGAGATTGCTTTCTCATATGCGTTTTATATACAGTCTATACATCACCGAAATACATATAAGGATATATTATAATATATCATCATAATTCGCTTGTCCTTATCCCATTTACTTGGGGTCGGCGCAGCATGTTTTTACTAACTTTTATTTAACTTGGACTGACCGTATGATGTATGTAAGTAATTTGTCAAAATTTGCAATCCATTTTCCAGTCACTTTTAAGTCGTTATCCGATTGAGCTGAAATTTTGGGTAAAGGTACAGTTTGGATGACAATTCAATATTATGGTACCATCGAGCTGACCTGATGATTGAGACAGAAGGTGGCCATGGTAATAGGGGTGTAGACACTAAATAAAATAATCAATAATGTCATATTTTCTCGAAAAAGGATTGAAAATGTAGTCAAATGGAGAAAAAATCAACGCAAAAGGTTAAATATTCACGAAGTTATAAGTGTCCAAAGTTTATTATGGGTATGTTATGTCCCTTTTTTGCAAAACACAACTTCATATGAAACGATGACGATGGAAGAATGTGACGTCACTAGAAGACGGCAATGTGCCGTGCCCATCGTGTTCAGTGCCGCCGTCGACGCGGCCCCCCGCCCGGCATTGGCAGCGTCGCGTAAAGTGACTTCACACACTGTTTGCGTTTTCTCTAACAAGCAATATTAAAACGGTTGTAGATTCGTAATTCTTTGAGATATCTGAATGGGATTTTGGTCACTAGGCATATTTTTTTGCCTTGTTTCTTTTGGAGTAATAATAATTTTCGCCTTCACCTTAACGTTGGTGAGTTTGCGCTCGATAGAATCGTCTTAATGAGTAGTTGATGGCAGTATACAGAAAAGTACAGTCGGCAATAAAAGCTTGTACCAGAATATTTTTTTTTGACAGAAACATTTCTTCCAAACCTCTATCGTCCGTCAACTCATCACACACTTCCTTCCTATTCATATCGTCTCTCACGTAGTCCATCCACCTTTTTATTATAATACATCTTGAATTAGAAGTATACATTCAATAGTAAACCGCCATTTATTTAGTGAGTTATGCTTGCCAGCATCAATTGTTAACCGAAGCTTAAATTACAGTCAAATAACGTAAATATCTGTATGACAGTAGTGTTGTGAATCTCTATCTAAAATCCTTGAAAATGTTTAGTCAATTTCTAATCATGTCACTACCCATGTTAGCAAAGACATGTATTACCGGTAACCTATTCTCCCAGTACCAGTATAAATAAATATTCGAATTATTGTCATTATACTATGTTAGCAAAGACATGTAAATATCTCACTATGTTAGCATATACGTTTACATCCCGGCATCACATCTAATATTACCGGTGACCAATTCTCCCAGTACCGGTATAAATAAATAATCAAAATGTAATTATCTCTCTAAGTTAGCAATAAGCATATACATTTACATCCCGGCATCACATCTGCCGTTACCGGTAACAATTTCCCCCAGTACCGGTATAATGAGTCTATGTGTTGCAGCATGGACGGGCCCGCACTGCGAGGCGGACGTGAACGAGTGCGCCGGCGGCGTCAGCTGCGGCCCGAACGGGACGTGTCTCAACCTGCCCGGATCCTATATGTGAGTATCAGTTCCAACTTCTTCCTGTCATTATAGTTGTCATGGTTACGTCAGTTCCGCGGCTAGCACAAGACCATCCGTGTCATTCTAAAAATAGAACACTTGAAAGGAGGCGCTTAGAAAATCGCCTGCGACACGGTTGGCGCTCGGTCATGTTCAAGACGCTTTCAAATATATAGAACAGTAAGCTTTGCTTTGTATTTAGCTCTTCCTGTTTTTGCCTGCATACACTAGGTAATGCAGGTATAACAATTTAATAATATAGTACGAGTATACTCCATATGAGTTGCTGTTCTTAGTAACTAAGTTTGCAATACCCGACTAGGGTCCATGAGACACTATTATAATATTGTAACAACTTTTATTTACCATGGTGCAATAAACGATTATGATTATGATTAAATCGCAATTTACAATAAAAAAATGTTTTCAATGGTGATGGGGGTTTCTTGTACTTCTCAATCACATGTTATGGGCCATCTTTTAAGCGTGTTCAAAGTCCGTGTTGTAACATTGTTATAAGAAACTCTGTCATATTGTCTCCTTGTCCTGAGTTCAAAGCCATGAACATTAAGAGTCTTACAACCAATGATGTAATGTATAAAAAAGAGAATAGATTCGTCGTCTATACGAAAATCCGTCTTTAAAAATGACTACCAATTCTGACGGCATACGTTTCCATGGACGACGCGAAACCGTGGCAAGGTGATGCAATTGGCTCAGTTTTAGTGTGCCACTTTTGCACCTCTCTTTTGTATTACATAATTGCTTCCTACACTAACCCATGGTATTCCCCAGATGCATGTGCCAACCCGGCCAATGCGGGCACGAGTGCGCCCTCCCCGACCCGTGCTACCCCGAACTGAACGCGACCGGCCCCTGCGAGCACGGCGGCAACTGCACGCAGCGGTGCAGCGACGTCGTCGACTACACCTGCCAGTGCATCGACGGCTGGGCCGGCAAGAACTGCTCGCAGCAGGTGGGTCATATGTGGAACAAGCCTGCTATTGTTATAGTACATTACCTACGCACCTAGGGCGGTGAATTCGTGAATGGCCCAGATTGCAGGTGTTTGCGGCCCGAACCGAAGGTGAGGGCCATAAATATGCGATCTGGGGCTTTACGAATTACCGCCCGTGGTAAGTACACAATTTTACGTCTTCATCTGGCCACAATGCGAGTTTTACCGTACGCGCAGCGTGCAGTAAAACTCGCATTATGGCCAGGTGTGACGTAAATATTATTACATTTTCATCTTGGGGTTTCTACTTTAATAATACATACAGTAGGCAGAGCACATGAAACTTGTGTTCCAATACCACTTTTAGCATAAATGTGGGTATGAAAGGTGTATATGAAATATCGCAGTGACAGGTTGCTAGCCCATCGCCCACAGCACACTTCAACCGTGTTAGCTTAGTCGACTCATACGTCACCCACAGGAATATTCTATTCTAACCCGGCACCGCACGGGGAATATAAATAATAATCTTTATTTTTTATTTTGTGTTTAAGACAAAAACAATGAATTATCATTACAATGCCCATCTAGGCAAAATCTTGGAGAGGTTTGTGTGCCGTTAGGGAGTTCTTAGTGTTCTACTGATCTAATTCGTAGTTAACTTAAAAACTAAAATATAAAAAGTAAAATATAAAACTATATATATGAAACATAAAATCATCATCAAAACCTAACTTAGTGCCGCCGGCAGTCGACGGCGGTCAGAGCGACAGAGAGCGCTAGGTAACTCCTGAATATACGCGCAGTATATACCTGTCCCGCCTTCTATATCTGACCCTTGGCCAACAACAGATGGGAACGCCTTATTGTACTCGTACGTTCCAAAGCACTGAGGCACTCAATTAGTATCCCTTGAAAGCGGGCATGTATCAGACCGAGCCTGACTGCTGCCGTCATTGCGTTGCGTTTTATTTGGTTTCTTTATGATACGAGTTGATATGTATTTATTTGTATTAATCAATACATTGTCAGTTACGTTAAACAATTAATTTACGCACGCTTGCTGTTTGCTTCTTCACCCAGGTGCATTACAAAGAACCCGGACGGAGATCCGGTACAATATATAGGATATGACCATCCCGAAAACTCTACTATATTTTTTACACCTACATCTCTTTATTGTACAGTATATATAATGTCGTTCATTTTACAGTTAATCGGAAATTATGTACGGGATATTTACCGTTAGCTTTTCGGTGAATTAAAACATCGTGAGGAAACCGGCCTCATCCCAATAAGGTCTGGTTTTCCCTCTGGGTTGGAAGTTAAACTAGAATTTATTTTAGGCAAGCCTATAGTTATACTTATACTCTAAAACTTGTATGGAAAAAATTACAATTTTGGAAATAACTTATATTAGCTTATTTTTTATGTGTAACGGATATATTATCAATTAAATAGTTACCCAGCGACAGAATCCGACAAAATTTCAGACACCAAAAAATGTATAAATTAGCTAGCTTCTGAAAAGTTATAGATATTTTTGTCTTTATTTTGGTTCATTTTGATCTATAATATTCAAGATAAATAATACAAAAAATAAAACAATGCATGCTTCATTTTTATCTACATAATTACTTCCGGGTGGAAAGTTTGTCGGAGTCTTGAATAAAGCATATTAGATAAATATTTTAAAAAGAAATCAACAAAAAAAAAACGCTATTGTAAAATGTTTTTCAAAACCGTATTTTTCCTGGAGTTTTCATAACTTTATTGTTACGGGTTGTTCATCGTCAATTTTCACGCGCCGCCACTGGTGCCTACCCCAAATCTTGGGTTTAGGTGTCGAAGCGGACCCCCGCCGGCCCCTTTAGATAGATGATGAATATCATTAATTGTACGGTCAAAGTCTTAAATTGTTTTGCCATGTGGGTGTCAACCAATTTTGGTTTTTAATAGTAGCTTTGAAGTGTCCACTACAAAGTGAGCTCTAAATGGCTCAACAATCAAAATCCTTGACTGTACAGATGTGTCCCATTTCCAGAGCGTGTCCTCCGAATCCGAAGGCGGCGATTCCACGTCGTCGACAGTGTTGATCGCGGTCGGCTGCGCCCTGCTGGCCGCCGCCCTGGCCGCGCTGGCCCTGGGAGCCCTGTGCGCGCAGGCGCGGCGGAAACGCGCCACGCGCGGCACCTACAGCCCGTCCGGCCAGGAGTACTGCAACCCTAGGGCCGAGATGATGCACCACGCGCTCAAACCGCCGCCCGAGGAGAGGCTCATATAAAGGTAGCATCAGCCACTCGGTATACATACACACGTGTGTCACTCCACATCGACATATATTTTAAGGGCTGATAAAGCCTAAGCCCCAATAAACGTAAATTGGTGTCTCTAGTTTAAAAAACAGTGGTTTTTTTTTCATACAAATTAATTCGACACGCAGTGTATCCAGTAAGAAAAGTAACAACAGACAATAACATTTGATACTAGCTCTGCCTCTCATAAACGTCTAATAAATGTTAGCCGTACATTGCAGCTCGAGAAAATAAAAAACCGGCTAAGTGCGAGTCAGACTCGCGCACGAAGGTTTCCGTACCATTATCCATAAAAACGGCTAAAGAATCATGTCTGTTGTATGGGAGCCCCACTCCGACTCGCACTTGGCCGGTTTTTTAGTATTTGTTGTTATAGCGGCAACAGAAATACATCATCTGTGAAAATCTATCTATCTAACTATCACGGTTCATGAGATACAGCCTGGTGGTACGGAACCCTAAAAATATATATAACTCTCCATTAGAAAAGGTTAAATTTTTTCGATAAACGGTTCACAGCATTTAAAGCTATAGTTACTGGAAATGTATGTTCTAATGGGTGTCACGCTGTATTATGGAGCATGAGTTTCATATATGACCCAGTGAACGCTTTGAGGAGACATCTTAGTAAGGTGTGTAAATTGACCAGACTCCAAACAAGTATGATAAGGTGGTTCGATTTCCATACAAAACGTTATTTGTCATTCGCAAGCTAACGACGTGATTTTTTAAGAAACTTATGTTAGTAACTTTCTTAAATTGGCTTTCCATTTGCGCGAAAATTCCCCTTTTTCTTGAATAAACTTGTATAAACTAGAATAATTTGAGACATTAGTTTGTGACGTCATACTTTGGGAAAACCATTTTTCTCAAATTATTCTAGTTTATACAAGTTTATTCAAGGAAAGGGGGAATTTCGCACAAATGGAAAGCCAATTTGTGAAAGTTACTTACATAGGCTTCTTAAAAAATCACGCCGTTAGCTTGTGAATGTCAAATAACGTTTTGTATGGAAATCGAACCACCTTAAGAACAGACTACGTCAGCAAAATTCCTGGAGTATTACAATGATGAGAGACTGGTCTAGGACAGCCTGCTGGCCAGGAGTACTGCAACCCTAGGGACGACGAGTCATCTGTGAGTCTTCGTAGTAACCCCAATTGTTTTTCTTCCAGGACCGGACCCCGATTGAACGTTCGCCAGAACGAACACTAACCACAACCCTGCGTCGTGAGCTACCACGAATGTCACTTGTGGCACAACCAGCGACCTACGGAACATACCCACATAAGTGTAACACTTATTCCTAATCATGTATCTACTATATGTTATCCGTCAAACTATAGGTACTTCATTATTGACGTTATCGCTCAATGTGTAGATGTTTATGTATTAGAGTTTACAGATCTAGATGTTAGTAGTGTGGTGATGTGATGACGGTTGGTGCGAGTTTCTGATAAATATTTAGTTTGAATGAGTCACCCAATCCAAGTGACAGAGCGAGATGCAGATATTGCTCTCGCACTTGCACACATGAGCTTATAGAGGTAGGTTTTACCATTTCCAGTAGAATGTTAGATTGTGGTTTGATTGTGACTTAGTTCATTTAAAATGGCGCGTCAAACTCATCATGTTTCCATGTTAGGTAATGTTGAATGAACTATGCTGTGGCTAACTAACTTTTACAATTCTACAAGTAGCTCTTATTATAGATACAGGTATATCTAACGATGTAGTCTTTTTTATTATCCTGACTTTCCGTTTCGATGTGGTATCTGGACTGGAAGATATTTTCATAGTACTTAAGACCAATATAAAATATATTTTCGTTTAGTTTCAATTCAAGTTCAGGGCAGACACCTCCCTTGTGCTTGTCTCTGTATACTTAATTTCGTACTTATTTCGAACTTTCAGTATTTAAATAGGTAAATATAAAGTGATGTATTTATGTATTCTAAAGAAGGTACTATTTAAACAAAAAAGACTATATTAATTCTAAATCGAGTTCGAGTAACCAATTTTATATTTAGTATAATATATTTACACTTTTAAACCATATCCTTTAGATTAATGAAATCGTGTATAAAATTGAAATTCTAAATTTTGACCTGTGTGCGTCCATATTGTAAGTATTAACTGAATGAATGTAATTTTAATCAAATTTGATTGGATTTATTATTGTAGGACCTAAATGAGGTAAGTAAGTTTAATTACTGTCCTTTCTTCTTATAAATAGGAATATGGTGTGAAATATGAGTTGAACGCGTGTAATGCGTTCATAGTCTAACGCAGTGTGTTATATCATAGAGCTTACGAATTCATTGGTTGAAAATGAATTTAGAAGTAAGTAAAGCGTGACATTCTAAATTAGACACTAAGTATCAACTATTAAGTAAAGATGCCGAGAGTGGTCGGCGCGCTATGATCGTAGGTCTATTACCATACCACTAATTGCCACTATTGGCAGTGAGAAGTCAAGATTTCTTACCATCAATAGTTCACATTTACTATTTCAATTGTTCAAACAACCACACGAATAGTTCACTTAAAGTGCAGATAATGAAGAAAGGTATTGGTATTGTATGTTGTGAGTTTTTTATAAATGTATTTTTAAGCTCAGGCTGGCTCTTGTTTTGGTGCTTTATTCAGTAATACATATCTTATTTATGTTCATTGGGCGAATCAACATTTAGAACGAGTATAATCTGTCTCCTGGGTTACTTTGGTGTACACATTCTAAAACGGTTTTTTTGTACCTACAATTTTAAAATATATTTTCTATTACTTTCTCCTGTGTCACTGGACAAAATACTCGTCGAATATGCGTTGATTGGTCCAATAATCAGTTAATAATCTATTAATGCGTTTACTGAATACTTTAAACTTCCGTCCAGGGATAAGTTATATACTTTAACTAGATTGTTATATGTATTAATATTACCAGCACAGCGATATTTTTATGCTAATGCGAAGCTAAGAACACATTTAATACGCAATATGTATTTTAATTAATCATTCCACAGCTTCGACAACTTTTTGATCCCGCTTTTGGCGATTATACTCAGTGGTAAAATTAATATATTATACGCTTAATTATCTATTATAATTTTTATTATGGGAGGCTTATTATTTGTTTTATTTTGTACACTAAAAAATTACACAACATTACAGTTCGCATCAAGGCGCTGCAAAATTAAGTTTCAATAATAATACTTATAAAATAATAGGTACATGATACAATTTCCATTTTTATAAAAAAAAACAACACAAGCAACACTTAAGGTAGCTATCCCGTGCCAACCAACTTTAATTTGGAGTTACTGTTTAATCTAGAAAAGTTTCTAAAGTGACCCGCCATAAATAGTGCAAAATTTCTTCAAACCATAGTGCGTAGTGCGCGCGGCCTAAGGGCGGCTTACGGCTTACACATGCATAACATACAAGTGGATGTAATTTATAAATGATATGTGACTTTCACTCACACATGTTTATATGATTATGATAATCCATGGACTACTTAGCCTACACTACTAAATATTCTGACTTAATTTTAATGTTTTCAGTTAGTGTTGTGTATTTATTTATAACTAGCTTCCGCCCGCGACTTCGTCCGCGTAGACCCGGGATAAAAACTATCCTATATTTTAATCCAGGCTATAAACTATCTTCGTGCAAAATTTCATTCAAATCGGTTCAGCCGTTTAAGCGTGATTGAGTAACAAACATCCAAACATCTAAACTTTCGCATTTATAATATTAGTAGGATTTTATCGTGCTGGGGATATTCCTCATATTCATTAGTCTACTCGATTCTTAACCATTCGCCGCCACAGAAAAAACCACGCAAGTCTTAAGAGGATACCTTGATTTGAGTCGAACACGCCCCCTGGACAGAGACACGCTGATGCCTTCCGCGCACGAGGAAAAGAGATGTAACACTCTTCGGGAATGGCTTTTTTGGACAAATTTCGATAAATACCTGACTTAGCGAAGTTTTATTTAAATTTCATAAAGTGAGATTTTAGATGAGATAAAATACTATAGTATTAACTTGATTGTGTCGTAAAATAATGTATCGTTTGAGTACGCTGAGTAAAAAAAGGGAAATACAGACCCAAATTTGGATTTTTTTCTATCGCGGAAATTTGAAGCAATCGTGTATCGATAAAATCAGATAAACAATCATATGGTCAAGAATCATATATCTGAAAATCAGACCTCATTGTTTCTTAATCTAGTCAGAACGGCGTTACAAAGCACGCGATAATTTCCAATGCACGGCCTTAAGTCTATTGTTTTTGAACTTCGTATGAAGTCGGTGGCGGGTGGGTGCCAACAAATCGAGTTTGTCAGTGGCGGCGAATGGATCGACTAAGAACCTGTATTAAGATACTTTTTTAGAAAAAAAAACGCATTAAAAACCCATTTCAGTGTTCAGATCATTTCTTTATCCACTTGCATATTATTTGATGCTGACTGCATGTGTTTAGAATGCTTTACTAGAAACTAATTAGCCGCTAATCTATCTAGGTTTGAGGGCTTTCGTGCGTCGTCACAAAATGGAAATTAGTCCGTTATGTTACGTAACATTTTAAGCTGTTGCATGTTGACTCACAATGATGGTGCTTACCCGAAAAAGAACAACTTAAGTTGTGATATTTCTAACAATGGGTTTCGATGTTTCATTTGTATAATTATGAATGCATTTTAGATTTTTATAATATACAGTATACAAAGGGCGGCCTACACCGATACACCGACAAGAGCTTAGCTCTTAAATAAGCAGAAGAGCTGTGCAATGGCTTTTTTTTACAATCTTTATTTTGTTTATTCACCGTATTATGTATTTAGAATCTTTTAAGCAGGGTTTTTACTAGTTCCATTCTGTGACGTTACAAAATGATATTTGCTCGCGCTTTACTACTGTAGTCGGCTATTCAGCGATAGGGTATATTCAACAGAGTACTTAATAGTTATAAAATTTAATATTTATACTTTACTTATCAACCTAGGTTAGTAATTAATGTTAGATTCATAGTAATCATAGTACATTTATAAAATAGAGAAAATTCTTTTCGTTGTATAAATTCTACAGAGAATGTGACATATAATTTATTGCTAGGAATAGGAACACTGTTTATCTATTATGTAACTTGATGAAGTTTGATAAATGTATGATTGATTTGAAATGGGATGTATTTTTTATTATTTCCTATCACGAGAATACGAATGTGACACAGATGACAATTACATTGCATTGCAACGAAAAGAATTTTGATCTAAGTATGAAACGAGCTTTATAACTGTGAACAGTAGTTAAAATTCACACTATCTCAAAATGGGATATAATGTTCCCATTATTTTATAGGTGGGTTTGGCTTTTCTACTTATTTATGTGCTGCTATATATCATTGAAGGACATTGTGAGCATGTTTCTGAAAGAATGATATTAACACTATCTTTATTAGGGACTAACCCCCTTATTCATAAAACTTAAAATGCCTCTGCTAAATAAAATGTGCTCTGTCCCTTTCTTACGAACACAAATGTCAAAGTGACAGATAAGGACAAACGAATTTTAACGCCATTTTAGTTAAAACAGGCTTGTAGTACGTTTATGAATACCGCCGTAAGTGTTAAACTAAATCATTAATGCTATCACGATCACCTGACACCGAATCGGTGCAGTCCATCAAAAAAAAACCATTTACACATTAAGTGTAGGTTTAACTTAATTTTAAGAAAAGGACTCTGGAGTCTTTGGCCGCGATATCTTATTCCTAGTTTAAGTAATGTTGGCATTCCATTTTGCTCAACTTCATTCATTCCATACATACTATTTGACCAGCAACGAGGCAGTAGAAAATCAAGAGCACATTTATGTTATGCTTTAGAAAATCGTTGCATTATTAATTCCATTGTATAACGAACATGTTAGTCCATGGTTCAAACCGGAATAGAAACACTTGTCCTGCGTTGATTGTCTTCGCAGTCACTCCTACTACCACCATACTGTGCTACTGCCATTTCGCTGGTCAGAATGTATTTCATGTCATTTGAAGAGTGACGGTGACACTTAATGTTCGTGCGATATGGGCGCGCCAATATATTACGGCGATGTGGTTTACCAGAATGTATTGTACGTAGTGTGATATTTGTTTGTGTTAGGCTTACCCAAGCGGTTCTGATTAAATATCTAAATGTCGACTAGGTAATTAAATTGTAGAATAGTTAATAATTAAAATGTATTAGATTGTTTTATGATTTTGATTATGACCGGAGAGAATGAATTTATGTATAGTTTAAAGTACTTATTTTAAATTAAAATCGTATTAGGTTTTTATTGGACAAGCGCGAGGCAATTATACATATTGCTAACTTGATTCTTGCTCTTATATTTGATAACGTGCGAGATGGAGTCTCGAAAGTAGTGTAACTAATAAAAGCGCGTGTCGAATAGAGGTCTTATGTGAGTATTTGTTATTGTAACGTTTTATGTACAATTTTTATACACATTCAGTTCGCAACAGAAACGCATTGCGTTCAGAAATTCGTTGAGCTTTTGTTGTAAATTGAGTTCTTTTTATAGGGAAAGAACCAGGAGAATTAAATTTCCTTAGCAGGCTCGTTCTGTATAATACGACCTAGCTAAGTCCATATATAACTGGTACCTACTTTATACAAATTTTAACTGTATTGCCTCAATTGCCTGAAGCTAGCAGTTCTGTAGAACAAACTTAATGAACCAGTTTGAATGTGATGAAGTAACATTTAAGTAAGTATATTTATCTGAATGTTGTAGTTCACGTTTACACTTTCGCATGGACCGTAATTAGTTTGGACTGTGATGCAGCTGTTGGCCGGGTTGAGTCGGTCAATGTGATGGACAATAATAGTATGGATGTACAATTGCCGTCCATGCTTCTACTCATTAAAATATCTTCTATAGCAAATGGTTGTCTTATTTTTGTCTAAATTTCCCTAAAACCTATAGAAGTACATTGCCAAGTCACAAAATTTTATTTAGTTAGCCAGCGAACGAAAAAAAATAGAATGCGAGCTCCTTACAAATTTCTACCCAAACACGTGCTTAAAACCGGTATGCGTATGTTCGAACTAAACGGCTGCCTGGCATCGTTTTGACACCCCACCCTCATCCCCGAATAATGGCAATGGCACCCATTCCGTGGGGCCATTTTGCGGCGCTACTTAGACTTCTATGGTGTTTTCGTTCGCTTTAGCTAGCAAATAAAGAATAATAAGAATGCCTGAGACTTGGTACTATTAAATATCTCACAACTTTTTACGGTGGAAGAGTTTCGAAACGGGCTCTTTTTTACAGGGAATGTTTTTTTATGGGATCTCGCTTCTTTTTGTAGGTTATTGTGTTATCAATACATACAAATTATGAATGCAGTTTCCATTGTTACTTTTTAATTATTTGTCCCATTCACTGCATTTCATTAATTAATGTTGTTAGGTTAGCTAATTACGTAATAACTTAAGACAGAAGGACCCTTAAGGGACTGAATAAATTAACCGACTTGATATTACATCGATCTCACAACTTTTTATGGTAGAAGAAACTCAGTTTCGAGACTTATTTTTTTACAAGTTATGTTTTTGATAGCATCTCATTTCTTTTTGTAGATAGTCCTACATTTTTCCTTTCCGGTACCTTCTACTTCTTGAATACCAACAACGGATTTACTTAAAGCCCCACTCTCTGTCTTATGAGCTTTTCTTATTTTTGTTAATAGTCTTCCTCTTTTTCTTTTCCGGTACTACTTCTTGAGCTTCACAGTTTTTCTCAAAGCCCACTCCCTGTCTCTATGGGTTTTTCTCGGAGGCTTTGATCTCAGACCAAGAAAAAAAGACAGACGGAGCGTTACGAACAGTCTAGTGAAGCCAACCGGTTTTCAACCAAGCCCCATAAGTTTAGCACACGCTAAACAAATTAAATCGCACAAAACTCGAAATAAATGATCTTGACAGCATTGCGACACGTGCTTAAGAGTTTTGTGCAATTTTGTTTGTATATGTGTGCGTGAGCGTGTGTTAAACTTGATGTAGCTTGGTTTTGTTTGTATGTGGTTTGGCTTCACTAGACTGTTCGTAACGCTCCGTCTGTGTTTTTTTCTTGGTCTGAGGCTTTGATGTTACAAGTTTTGACAAGTCTGGACGGTAAATGCCTCTTAGTCTATTGTATTAGGTCCTTACCAATGAAATTGGCGCTTTTTACCCGACTGCCGAAGGAGAGGAGGGTTATGTTTATAAAACACAGTCGGAGGCATATCGCGACAAGTTAAACATACCGTTAATTTTCTGCCTCCGACTGTTTTTTCAAATCCACACCACACTAGTTTACATGCAAACATATAAACAATACCGCTTTATATTATTAGTAGAGATGTATTTGATTGATTAAATTGATTCTTTAAATCACATCTTGTTTCTATCTTTTGAGTTACTTTTTGACGCAGTCGGGATTTTGATTTTTTTAATTAATTCGTTTTCTATTGCAACTTCTAAATTAATTTTTAATTTCAATATTAGACTATGTAACAAAGGTTTTAAATACAAATACAAGGTTTTAATTTTTTATTTAGTGTTTCAAGTTAAAGCTTGAAAACATAAAAACCACCCTTTTCATGCGCTGTCGGTTCAAGTTTTTCAATTACTTATAGTTTTATGATGCGAACTATTTTTAAGTAATCAAGATATGTGTAACGTAGCTTAAGTTTCCATATTCCTACCAAAATTTTGTTTGGTTTGAATGTGACGTTGCTGAATAATCCACAAAATTAAATGTATGAAAATCACAGTTTTCATAAAATTCTCCATACAAAACGCATTTCATAGAAAATAGGTAAGGACCTTAGTATTCACAAATTGAGGATTCCTGTGCTTTAATACTTTCAAAGTCGACATTAATTAGATGTAAGCCGCCCAGACTTGTAACTCTCGAAAGTGCCACGTACCTACGCTCTCAGACCAAGAAAAAAAGATCTTTTTTTCTTGGTCTGAGCCTAAGCTTAACCGGATGTGAATACTGCAGAACCGATATCCATCAGCGCATTATTTAGACTTAGGCCATGACTTTTGTGAATAGATAAAGCATAGGTTATGCATATGGGAAACTGTTCGCGATGAACATAAGCTCTATGAATGATTTCAAATTTAGTTTTGACCGGACCAAGCTCGTAAACATGTTATTTATTAAATGTAATGTATATTTTCTTAATTATTTTGGGTATTTTCCGGATCGACCTTTAATCTTTGCACTAAACCGATAGAACCATTAACTAAGCCAAAGCAAACGGTATCATCAGGAAGTTTCGAGAGGTGTTCAATTATTTCAATGAATCTGTTTTTATTTGAATCGGATTTGAGTTATTAATCTAGTAGAAAGCAAGTCGCGGTCTTTCTGTAGGTACAGTCACACCTAATCTTATTCTATTTAGCATTTCAACAAAGTCAGAATCATTGAGCTGTCGCATGTTAATTGTAATTTCATTGTATATGAACAGTTCAATCTACAGATTCGGCATACTGAGGAAATCTAACAACTTGTTAGTTTCAGCAGTTGATCGTTTTTCAAAAGGAAACATTGGATATCATCGACACTTCCTCTATGATACAACACTTACTTCTTTCAAATCTGATCTCAAAACTTAGAGCACTTCATCATCAAAACGATGCCAGGCAGCCGTTTAGTTGGAACATGCGCCCACCGGTTGTAAGCACGTGTTTGTGTAGAAATGTGTAAGGAGCTCGCATTGTATGTTTTATCGTTCGCTGGCTAGCTAAATAAATTTTTGTGACTTGGCAATCACACAACTTTACTGCATTTGCATGCAACTATGTAACACCATCAAACATCAAGCTTAACAGATTATCAACTTGAACTAAAGTACGGCACTGACTAGCGCACTCAAAGTTTTTCCGCCGGCCGCGGTTATGATTATTAGTGCTTTCTTTCATGGCAATTTTGGGCAATCTAGTCTACTTAATACTTTGCGGGATTTGGTACAGCTTCATCAGACATGCCCCGTTAATTTTTTGTCCCATTCACTGCAAGTATAACTGGAATCCTATATATGGGATTACAAAGTCATTTATGCTGTTTAATGTTTTGTCTTTTTCACGGCAAATATAACTTTGTAATCCTAATTGGATGAACAACAACCAATTGAGCAGGCAGGCTTCAGATCTGGATATTCCACCCTAGACCACATGCATGCACTGAAGCAAATGATTGAGAAATTTCAAGAATTTGGCTACCCTGTGTACCTGGCGTTCATCAACTTCAACAAAGCCTTTGATTCATTAGAACATTCCTACATATGGCAAGCACTGAAGAACCAAGGTATTGAGGGCAAATACATCTGAATTACAGAAACGTGTACTGCCACAGTTGTGCTTTGGTAAAGACAGAATCTCTTGGCGAACTATTCCCTATAAAAAGAGGAGTCCAGCAGGGCGACCCACTCTCGCCGTAGTTATTTATCTGTGTTCTGGAGGAAATATATAAAAGTCTAGAGTGGGGCCAATTTGGATTAATATAAATGGCACCAAAATCAACCATGTAAGTTTCGCAGACGACATCGTTCTCATAGCTGAAGCACCTGGGGATCTACAAATTATGATCCAAGAACTAGCCAATAAGAGCAAGAGTATGGGGTTAACCATGAACAAATCCAAGACCAAAGTCATGACAAACCGACTTAGAGACCACAATTATTGTTGAAGGGGAAAATGTGGAATATGTTCAAACCTACATATATCTGGGACAACTAATATCATTTAGCGACCAAATGGATCAGGAACTAGACCGAAGAATAACCAACGCTTGGAGAAGGTTTTGGTCACTGAAAACATCTTAAAAACAAACAATACTCCATAGCAAAAAAAAGGAAAATTTTCAACACCTGCATTCTGTGTATACTAACATATGGATGCTCACAAGAAAACATCTTCAAAACTTAGATGTTGCCAAAGAGCAATGGAAAGAAGCATAATGGGATACACCAGGAAGGACAAAAAACGAGCCGAAGATCATAGAAAAAGAACAAAATGGGAAGATGTAGAGAAAAAAATCAAATACTGCAAAATGGAGATGGATAGGCCATATGACGCGAAGTAAGGAGAAACGGACAAATAGAATGACAGAATGGATACCGCGGCACAATGCAAAAAGAAAAAGAGGCAGACCGCGAATGAGATTGTCAGATGACCTCAAAGGGGTCGCTGGCCCACTGTGGGTCAGGCTAGCAAGAGACAGGTTCAGATGGAAGGAAACAGAGGAGGCCTTTGTGTCAAAAGGACACGCTGATCAAATATAATTATGTAATATAATAAAGTGTATAACATGTCGTAATTGTATTGTATCAGCAAATAAAGTCTTTGAAATTAAAATTGAAAATTGTCAGACACTAATGAAGAAGTTGATGCCCCCAGGTTCTAAAAGCTAGTCTAGCCTCAGACATCCGAAAGCAATAGCAATTATAACGGTTTTAGATATAGGATAGTTGACAAAAGTCTTAAAGAAATAACACAAAACATCATAAGATAATACAATTTATTCTTAAAATTACATGATTACACCACTTTCACTCAGTCCATCTATGCTTACAGCTCGTACACACGTAGTACAGCCTCATTTCCTCTTCAGCGCGCCTGGTCTGTCCCTGGAAGAACACCGCCTCCCTGTGGTTGCATTTCGGGCACATGTGATCCTTGGTGCGCGGCAGCGTAGGGTCACTCACCACATCCGGGTTTATGTGCGTCAGCTCGTCCACTTCGTGCATAATTTTGTTCACGTAGACGCAGTTGGAGTCGGCGAGCTGCTTGTAGTCGCAGTTTCTGCATGCGTAAAGTAAAACTTTGTTATTCTTATCTTCGCGCGGGTAAAGCATGTTGTTGCATTCTTGGCAGAACTGAATGCCGACGTAGCCCGGCCCGCCATCCTTCCTAGCCAAATTCAAAGTCATCTTCGTTAGTTTTTATACAGAATAGCAATGGCTAGGACGTATAATCCTTGAAATATATTTTCAAAATAACACGGTACGCTACACAGGACTGATGTTAAGTTGTCATTGTCATTGATTTATTTGACAGTAAGTTTGTCTTGTCTATGATAAAAGCGAAAGCTAGCCTACATGAGCGCGTACGTGGAGAGGAAATACTGACAATACTGTGTGACGGATAAAGAATCCTGTTGAATGTCAGACAGGCCAAAAATTCGAACTCATTAGAATTTGTGTTACCATCAGTAATATTTCTCCCATAACTTGGGAAATGGATAGATTGCAAAAAAATGAGAAGGGTTAATTGTACTTTCGTCAATAATTTAATTAAATCCATAGATCAACTATACTAGTCATACTGTTGTCGGAATTAAGAGCGGAATACGTCCGATTTCTCTTCCGACAATAGTATGTTGCTTGTTGCTATCGATCGTTTTCTTGCAATAGGGGTGTAGACACTAAATAAAATAATCAATAATGTCATATTTTCTCGAAAATGGATTAAAAATGTAGGCAAATGGAGAAAAAATTAACGCAAGAGGTTAAATAATCACGAAGTTATGTGTACAAAGTTTTAAGTTTTTTCGCAAAACGCACTTCATATGAAACGATGACGCTTGTAGTTTGTGACGTCACTAATAGACGGCAACGTGCCGTGCCCCATCGTGTTCGGCGCCGCCATCGACGCGGCCCGCCGCGCGCGCGGTTTGCTCACCCACATGCGGCAGCTTCACATTTTGTGACGTCACACACTGTTTGTGTTTTCTCTCTAACAAGCAATAAAATAAAATTAAAATTAAAATGGTTGTAGCTTCGTAATTCTTTGAGATATCTGAATGGGATTTTCATCACAAGGCATATTTTTTGCTTTCTTTCTTTTGGAGTAATAATAATTTTCGATCTACACACGTATTAAATATACATCCGAATCTTGCGCCTGGCTTTTTGTGTGTTTAATTAGTTTGCCGCTCTTTTCTAGGCTCATCTTTCCCTAGCCAGAGCGCACTTGCTAGTTCGAGCGACAGAGAGGATGATACACGAACGAAGTTTATTTTCGTTTGCCAGTAGTCCCTTAAAGCCCCTCCTCATTCGCGCGCGAACTCGCAAAAAATATGCGCGAATGCGTGAAGTGAGCCGACTCCCCCTTGGCGCGTTGTGGCTCCACATTCACGCTTTTATGCATTCTTGCATATTTTTTGCGCGTTTGCGCTCGAATGAGGAGGGGCCTTGAAGCTCTATCTTTCTTTTTATGTATTGCCAAAGTTGTACAATGAAACCGACGTGTATTTCATCTGCATGCAAGAGTACCTATGCAGAGCGTGCCGGTGCGTACCTACTGTTCAAATAAATAACACGGATGCCTTCCTATACTCTGACCAGACAATCGAATGGAAAAATCGTCTGTGCATTGATGCACTAACGATAAAATTTTAAAAAATTGGATTTTATCTTAATTGGTCATTAAAATAAATTTAATGTCTCAAATGTTCATTGCATTATAGTATTAAGCCTGCATCACACTGGCGCGGCCAGGCCGCGGCGGACAACAGTAAAATTGTCACTAGCTGTTAAATTGAGTATTGTCCGCGCCAGTGTGTTGCAGGCCTTTATCAATAAATCAGCCTATTTACCGTCCCACTGCTGGGCACAGTCCTCCTCTCATGGATGGTCTCCTGTTGCAAATAACCAGACAGCATATCTAGCTGTATAGTGGCCAACATAAATTTTAAACTTACTGTGATTATTGATTTATTAACTTATGTAATTTGTTGACGAAACAAAACGTTTTCGGGTTTGGATTGCAATAAATTGATTGATATTTTAATGTAATAAGGTAAGTGAAATGATGAATTTAGGATAACTTTGTCTCAATTTTATAGAATTACTAACGTTTGTTCCCCATATATAATATCATACTTTTACAACACTCGTGAGGGGTCTACTCATCTAAATATAAAAAATCTAACTGCATAAACAAAAATTATGTCGATGAAAAATATAAGCAACGAGTGAAACTGGACACCAGTGAGACACAAATACCTAGACTTCATTTAATGGTAGGTAGGTAAATCTAGTGAAATGCTCGTGCATTATACAACTTATCAACAAAAATATAAATAGTTTCTTACCAAAAATATGTCGAAAATGATTTTTCGACTGTAAGGCTGGAAACAGTGCTCGACCGACGGTGAGCGCTGACATCGGTTGGACGTAGCTATATCAATGAATATGTATGACGAAATACAGTGCAGCGCTGATAAACTACTACGCGCTTACAGCTACGTCGCGCGTACCGCGACCGTCGGTCGCGCGTAGTCGGTCGACCGACGAGCTATGAGATTGTATGGATGCGTTCAGTGCTTCGCTGACGGAGCGACCGACCTCACATACTGCACACACGCGTCGCAGTTCGCCGTCAGCGTTGCACTGAATGCATTTTCGCAACCGACGATCAGCGCTGACGGTCAGGACGTACCGTCGGTCGAGCACTGTTTCCAGCCTTATAATCAGCGGAATGCTCTTAGCATTAAATGGGGTGTATGCATGTCCTGATTTGCCAGCCCCAATTTATTAGAAGCGGACTAATTGCACTCGTCTGGAGGCATGCTGCGCTGCTGATCCAACTGTTAAACGAGTTGTACTGAGAAATTGCATGCAAATGTCGACACACCCAACTGTGACTTCGACATGTTGTACTGACAAATTGCGGTAAAATCACACAATCTGTATACTTCACAACTATACAAGAAATAGCAAATTCATTGTATGAGTTTTTAAGTTTCAGTTAAGAGAGACCCAAAGAACAATTTGTTTTGGAGCCAGTCTTCTAAAAATAATTATTTCGTTTACATTGACACTACGTTAAATGAATATAAAACCGTTATAAATAACCAAGGTAAAATAAGTTATACACTGGCAACCCTATTTTTTGTTTGTTCTGTTGGCACCTTTGTCAAGTTCACGCTGCAGTCTAGCTGACAATTTCTTTTCCCATCTGTAGCCGACTGGTGTCGTGCTATCAAAATGGGTAAGGAGCAGTTTTGTGATTTTTATTTTAGTTTATTTAATATTTTTACATTATAACGTGTTACTAAGTGTTTGGTTAGAGCATGTATATCGTGGCAGCGAATTTATTATTCAATTAAGTCGATTAATTCAGTAATTTAACTTCGAGTGCACACGCCTAGTACAGAGTCTGCCATGGCGGCGACATGTTTTTCTCGTGATGTAAAAGTAATCTCTTTGCATCCCGAGACCGTGGCTCTGTTTTGGAGGTGTATCACTTGAATATCGGCCGAAGGATTGTAATATATTTGGTCGTGTGTAAATTTCCTGGTTGAGACGTGTTAGTTACCGGCGTCTCGCACTTGCAGGTAAACCGAGGGGGATCCGCACGGCGCGGAAGCACGTGAACCATCGCAGAGAGCAACGATGGGCAGACAAAGACTACAAAAAGGCGCACATGGGTACGAGGTGGAAGGCCAATCCCTTCGGTGGTGCATCTCACGCTAAGGGCATCGTCTTGGAAAAAGTGTAAGTAACCTACTTGTGTTCTATCGATTTGAATTTGTTATTTCGTGTTAGCGAGCGCCGATACGGCGAATAATGCGGCGCGCGTGCGCGGCGCGGCGGCGTCCGGCGCTCCGCGGGGCTCCCGCGCGTGGTATTATTCTTGTGAATGTGTTTCCACTACAATCACAGGATAATACTGCGAGCGGCGGCCCCGGCCCTGCGGCTGCCAGCTCTTCGCATCAGGTCGATGAACTTTTGTTTGCATCTTATTTCCTAAGCGTTTTGTTTGAAAACTTCGTAAATAAACACATTACATTTTGGCGTGATACTATATCGATTTTTTTGTGTTTGTCTTCTGTAGTCACCTGTAGTCATTTCGTTGTGTAGTAATTTTTCATACCAACTTATTAATTGCTATGCCACTTACTCATCCCAATTTCTGCGACATTTCATTTTACAAAATCACCATGCCTACTTATTACATTGGCAGTGGGTGGGTAGTTAATTAGTCGCCATTTTGTTTAAAGACAACAAACGATAAAGAAATTAAGGTCTTGATGAAGTTGTTAAAACCGTTAAATTTCTATAAAAGAATTACATGATTTAGCTCGGTCCACTTCAGTTTACTTTATTAGCACTTGGTAAACTGCATATTCTAGTAACTTTATTATATATTGCATGTATAATGCAATGTGCACTAGAGCAAGTTATATTTAATAAACACGTACATTTTCATCATCATCGGCCATAGCCCGTCCACTGCTGAACTTAGGCCTCCCATCATGTTTCACTCTAATGTTCGAGTCTGGGCTTTCCCCGTCCGGCCCCTGCCTACAATAAACCTAAAAGGATAAAGCTAACTTTTAACTTGCCTAACCTCGTCAAGTCTAATGGCTACAGTGAAATAATTAACTAAACGCGTTATTATATTACAGGCTTAGTAGTACACTTGTTGCAGGCATTAATAAAGCACCATGCTGGATAGAAATTTAAAAAAACTAACAAACTCGTAAATGGCGGCACGCGTATTGAATACTAATATGGTTACTTGACTAGAACATAACCTCGCTTCTAAAAGCCCACGTGGCGGCGACGCCAGTACTTTTGGCCTTTATTTTTATTGTGTAGTAAACCATTGTGCAGTTTTTTTTAACGCATTTGAGTAATCTAAATTACCGCGCAGACCCTTTTGAGTATACCATACAGCTAGCCCACACAGCTATATTGTTATATATTTACTTAATTGGCATTTATATTTTATTAGGGAATATTGGAAGGCCAGTCTTTCCAAATGTATTTTTTAATTGTGTTCATTTTACTTACTGCGAAATCACATGTATTATTGTATTGCAAGGCATTTATGTGGTTAAACAATGCTTTTTCACAGGTTGCATTGGTAGAACTGATCCATTTTCGTTATTTGGTGTAGGTTGGTTAATTTGATTATCTTGTATTTTACTTTGTTTCTTGATAACACAACAGGATAAAACATTTTGATATCATATAAATGTACCATTGAGATGTTAAAACACTGCTTTGTAGGTTGTTCATTGGGGATTGTTCTGAAAGATAACCTTCGCTGCTATTTGGACTTGCCATTGACATCCCCGTAGGGTTAGCACAGATCGATTCACGAGAGCTTGCGCGGAAAATATATGAAACTGTCATTAATTTGATAGACCATTACGCGCCAGCTCTTGTGAATCGACCTGTACTAACTAACCTTATGATGTCAATGGCAAGTCCTTATTTATAGTGACAGCATGGTGTTATACCAAGTGACTGAGGGTGGTATGAACATCCATTTTAAACATGTTCATTATTACTAATAATGCTTCATGTTCTACCCGCCTATTTATGTATGTATGTCTTGAGATGTATTTGCAAATGTGTGGTGTTAATTTTGTCTCCCCTGGTAAGGATGTCATAAATATTTGCTACATCAAAACCGGCATTAAAGCTTAAATTTGGTTCTTGGAACTTTCAAAAGCATGGTTATTTTTTCATTGATCAGTAGTTGAAGAAGTCACTATTGGTATATAATGTTGATTAAGCCCCATAAGAACACAAGTGTGAGACAAGCCTCAAACATGTGATTTTGAGGTGGACTTGGAGTAATATTTTCAGTTTTGTATATATTCATGTCCAGTAAACGGACAAGAATCGTATTTGTGAGCATTCCAATATTAATAATAATGTTTCTGCAGCGGTGTCGAAGCCAAGCAGCCCAACTCCGCCATCCGCAAGTGCGTGAGGGTACAGCTGATCAAGAACGGCAAGAAGGTGACCGCCTTCGTGCCCCGCGACGGCTGTCTCAACCACATTGAGGAGAACGACGAGGTCCTAGTGGCGGGCTTCGGTAGGAAAGGTCACGCCGTCGGTGACATTCCCGGAGTCAGGTTCAAGGTATGTGGAGCTTGTTTATGGTGATCAGCAACAACATTATGCCACAACCATGAATGTTGGTAAAGTGTAGAAGTCTTAGTTCCTCATGGGCGCACATGGGATTGTATTAGACTCCATGCACGACTAAAAGGCGTTCACCCCGACGCGCCATGTTGAAGTTGGTTGAAGTTAAGTACGCAAGCCTCAATCCACGAGTTGTGGGATGATGATGAAAAAATCTTACTTTTTTTTGTTTGACAGGTGGTGAAGGTGGCGAACGTTTCCCTCCTAGCGTTGTACAAAGAAAAGAAGGAGAGGCCAAGATCATAAGGAAATTATGACCATCAGGTAATAAATTGCCCATTTCTTTCTAGACACTGAAATTCAACACAATACTATTTTAGAACACCATTACTCAAAACGGTTGATGGACTTGTTTGTGCATAGATAGTCAACCGAGATAAAATCTTGCTGTTTAGGTAGCATAGTCGCAAACTTCATCAGTCATTACAAATAAGGTCGTCTCTGGGTTCCATTTCACGGAAACGCCACTGAATACAAATTGAAGACTTAAACTCGGGCAACCTGTCGTGTTTGCTACGATATGCTGGTGACTGTTCTCAACTCACTTCATATAACAGTTTTTTTTTTTAATATCCTGAGTGATGTCACAACTTATGTATTTGCTACTACTGATTGCCATGAGGTAACATTTTAACTGACCGGACAACACTGGTTGTCAGATACAAAATACGTTATGAGGAATACTGACGTGTTTTTCGTTTGTTTCAGATACAACCTGCGGCTGGGTCCGAAGGATAGGTTGTAGGTTAAGTGAAAATCTGTATGTAACAATAAATTGTTTTACGTACTACCAATTCTTTTTAATTATTACCATCTTTGATTGAGTGAAATCACAAGTTCCAGTCAAGGTTCACTTCGATATCTCTTACTGTAGCCTGTGGACGAAAATATCCATAACCCAATGCGTCAATGGACGCAGTCTATATTTTTAACCGAATAGATGCATAGTATCAAAAATGTTGCAACTGAAGTGTTGCAAGTAGTAATCAAATTAATGTCAATTATGACGAGTATTTAACTGTACATAAGCCATTCCAGAAGCAAAGTGATTGATACCACGTGTTAAAATCCTACTAATATTATAAATGCGAAAGTTTAGATGTTTGTTACTCAATCACGCTTAAACGGCTGAACCGATTTGAATGAAATTTTGCACGAATATAGTTTATAGCCTGGATTCAAATATAGGATAGTTTTTAAAGCTAGTCACTAATAAAATAAATTGGTTGGAAGAGCTCGTCATTATGTACTATGTCCGCACAATTTGCTACTGTCCTACAATTTTAATGGATTTGTATGGAATTTTTCATACAAAATTTTAGGGACATATTTTGATCTTGTATTTAAACCACGGAATCACAAGCTCATTAAACCTACCAAATTTCATTCATATTGACGAAAAATTAAAACCTACAACGATACAAAAATCCGCCAAATAAATACACTACTGTGTATCTAGTATATTTTTTTACTTTAAAAACAAAGTTTTAACCGACTTCAATTTTACTCAAGCCACGAGAACACCCACATTTATTCCAATTTGCCACATGAACTGATTTCCGAGAGCAAATGCGCTGATTATCAGTGAAAAAAACCAAATCGCTTGTATGTGGGCCGCTAATGTTTGAGGACTTCCGTCGATTCCACAAGGTTCACCTTTGGCACTTCATTAGTTGCTATTTCAACGGAATCATCAAAATCTGACGGACTTTTACGTACATAATTGAGGAATTACATAAGTCATCAGTGGTCTTCATCATCAATTCCACTCCACCAAAGTTATGATTTCCGGGTGTAAATACAAGAGTACAAAATCACTACACGCGTGCCTAATAAAATTGAGGAGTTCCCTCAATTCCTCATGGATCCCATCATCCAACTGGATTTTTGAAAAAAATGGGACCAACCTCGAAGCATTAATAAAAATATGCAATAAAAAATAGAGTTTTGAGCTAACAAACATTGAAAAAGAAACCACCGAATTAAGAACCTTTTTTTTAAGTCGGTTATAAAACATGAGATCAATGGCTTTAACAGTCATGATGATATCCCGAACATCAGCCTATACAATTAGATGTGTCTGTGTGAGGTAATTTAAATCTGGCAACAAGGCCCATATAAATATCTTAACCCTTTACCAGGCTAAGTGTGATATGTCTCCCACATAGTATTTGGTTTACCATAGTCCGGTTTCAACTCCAAATCTTCTACAAATCATTATATCAATCCCTGAAAATATGATTTCATAATCTTCATTCACAACACATATCTAAATCCAATAATGTATGTTTGGCTGCTGTTTGAATTCACGTGACCAGTAATTTCAATGATTTGTGACAAAACCCGAACGCTTTATTTCACTAGTTAGTAGTTAGATAGGATGGACAATTTTATGATATTTTGTAGATTTTGAGTGTTGCAAGCTAATGTAATGCTATACTTTGCTAAATATTCGTGCATTTTTGTCATATGACTAGAATTAGTATGTGGGATGACACTATCTCATTTCCTTTTTAGAGTTTGTCTATGTGGTAACTGTACTGCCCATAGCCCGGTGTATGGTAAACGAAATACTATGTGGGAGACATATCCCTACCCTTTGCCTGATCAAGAATATAATGACACTAAATTGAATATGCCAGTTCATTACCTTGACAGGCAATGGGAATACCGTAGCCCACATTTTTTTCCTGGCTTACAGGATCATATCCGACTTTTGTAGATACATAAAACTACAGTGCATAAAACTTACTCATAAATATGTCCTATAACTTGTCAGCGGATTAAGATTTTGGTACTAATATGAGAGGATGTTATCGATACATATTTTTGCACTTGACTGTACAAGAAGTTTAATATGGATGCAAATCTATATAAATAACTTATTAAGACACGCATGTTCTTCGCCGCCTGGTAAAGGTTTAAAGACTAACATACATATCAATATAAACTTATTGATAACTACAAACACACTATTACTGCGATGTGTTACGCAATTTCGTGGTGCAATGGATCTTAGCAACAGAACCCGCCATTAATAGGTCTATCCGCTGGTACATTTTTGGGTTCCGTAGTCAACAAGGGCGGCGGCTTTGCTCAGTGATCCTTCCTACTAGAAATAAAATGACTAATACACATCAATCATGCCGACAAAATGGTAGAATAAAATCTCCCTACTGTTGCTATAATAGGACGAACCAAATACAGCGGTCGAATTGCGTGGTTGGAGGGTAGCCTGGGGAAAACCGGCAAATTGTCAGCCGACTATGCAGACGCTACAAGAGCGAGTCGGCAGAACTGAACTGTTAAAGCACAACACTACCTCTGCCGTGGGACTATCTCGAAGAAAACCAGGGATGGAACAATTGAAACAAACGGCTAAACTACACAAAAATGTATTTGAATCAAATCTGATGGTCACAATAACATTGAACTTATCATCGTATACATGGTGTAGCGTCGCCTTCTACAGGATGTAGTCAAATTCAATACATAATAACACACCAGTGCCGGGCGTGTTATTGTTCATACAATTTATCTAACTGCTGATTTGATCCGCAAATGGGTATGGGTAATAATGTATTCCAGATAATAAATGAAAATCAATGTGTTGAATAAAAAAACGCATTGAGCGCCATACTTCTAGTAGTATTTGCGTTACAGGCACTGATACGTATACGGGTGAAATATGACGCGGTCTTACAGCAGATGCGTTGAATTCCATCCTAGCAAATATAATATAGTACAGTCGGCAGCGGAAGTAGTTCCGCGGCTCAAAATGAACTAGACTAGCTGCTATACCTTCTATAGAGGTGGCTCTTGGAACGTGTAAACGTGTAGTTACTTCTGGTGCTGACTGTACTTTTACAACTAGGCACATGTTTTGTTGACCCGGCACTGTACAATCAGATCGACATGTGACAGATCCTGTCACAAGTCTCCCCACTCCGGCGACGCGTCAGTTTCTATGCTCCTCAGAATTTTTTAAACATTTTTATTAATTTGTCGATATTCGTATACTGTCTCAGATATAATGTTTTAGAACACATCAACTTAATGCTAGGATTCAAGTCGATCTAAATCTAATTGAAGTGAGACTAACATAATAATAAAATAGGCGATCTAGCACTGGCACCTCGGCGGTTCATTGCCCGCGTATCCATACTAGTATTATAAATGCGAAAGTGTGTCTGTCTGTCTGATACCTCTTCACGCTTAAACCGCTGAATCGATTTAGACGAACTTTTGTATAGAGATAGTTGAGTCCTGGGAAGGATATAGTATAGTTTTTATCTCGGAAATCACCCCCCAAGGGGTTAAAATGGGGGATGAAAGTTTGTATAGAGCTACGATTAAAACGACTTCCTCCACGCGGACGGAGTCGCGGGCAGAAGCTAGTACACAAGTATATGCGTAATGCACAAGTAAACATGCTATATTTAACACACGGTTAGCCAGAAATATACTCTGGACCTTTGATGTACGAACACAACCTATATTTCCCGAAAAATACAACCTTTATTTGCTGAAAGCCACTATTCCCAATATTCCCAGCATCTCTATTTCCCTTGGGCACCCCATATAGTGCTGCGGGTTTAGACACGTCACGGCACTATCCTCGTATATACTATACGTTTCATTTAATGTTATGTGTTTATCTCAAATATATATGTATGGACTACTTGTTATATATGCAATTTTGTGACGGCTTTGCACAGAAAACGATTCTCGGGCGATAACCATACCGTCGGGCAACAATACTGAGGTAAATTAATAAAAACGTACATTGCATTATCGTCTTGACAACATGGTTGACCTATCGCCTTGTACAGAATTAGACGCGAGATAATTTTATATACCAGTTACCGTATTATTTTTCTCACAGTCTTGTTTATTCATCAGTATGACTGGCGCGTTATGTTCTGAATAATGTTAAGGGGATCCCTTGATTCGAGTCGAACATGCCCCCTAGACAAAGACACGCTTATGCCTTCCGCGCACGAGAAAAACACTCTTCGGGAATGTCTTTTTTGGACTTTTTTTTATTTAAATTTCATAAAGTGAGATTTTAGATGAGATAAAATACTATAGTATTAACTTGATTGTGTCGTAAAATAATGTATCGTTTGAGTACGCTGAGTAAAAAAAGGAAAATACAGACCCAACTTTGGATTTTTTTTCTATCAAGGAAATTTTGAGCAATCATGTATCGGTAAAATCAGAAAAACAATCATATAGTCAAGAATCATATATCTGAAAATCAGACCTTATTGTTTCATAATCTGGTCAGAACGGTGTTACAAAGCACGCGATAATTTCCAATGCACCCCCTTAAAAACGTTATCATACGTCTTTTGTTGCCGTGTAGTATTATTACATAGTGCCTACGCCAAATGTTGGGATTAGGAACCCCGGGCTCCTTCAGGGTGTTGTGGGCCACGCCAACGTCATGTACGGTGATAATATACTCGTAAGGGCCATTCATAAATTAGGTCATTTCAAAATAGGGGGGGGGAGGGGGGGGCTGGCCATCGGATGACTATAGTCATTTTATTAGGCGGAGAGGGTCCATTTCAAGGAATGACAGGATGATGAGGGGGGATCAAAAATCGTCAAAAAACGTAATTTATGAATGGCCCAAAGTGAGAACAGATTTCCCTGTCAGTGCTTATAACATGGAGAGGATTTTTTCACTAAACTGATGATTTTGTATCGTGATAGTGAGTCGTGAGGCGTCGAAGGAGATGCCAGTGCTGTATCGCACCTCATTACGCTAAAGATAACCTATTCCGCGTGCGAACGGAAGTGAACGGACTCAGGATACAAACTAACAGCTAAATAAAAATTGTGCTAGAATATGTTAGCACCGAGTACAGCGGGCGGACAGTGCGCTGCCATATCTTGTTTTTATATTATAATGTTCACAATAAAAGTAATAAAACTAAATGTCACATTGTCGAACGATAAGGATTAGTGTTCCTACACACTTTTTGCTCGTTTTTGAACCCTCGCCTCGGCTCTTGGCGAGAGGGCTAAAATCCTATTAAGCTCTTTAGCCCCCAAGCCTAGCTCTATTCAAGAGCCTAGACTCACGGATCTGGTTAGCTTATTGAAATACTATTTTGAAGGCTAAAAGCCTAAACACTGTCGCCGTAGATCTAGCGTCACAATTACAATGGATTATGGGAATAATTAGATACTCTGAACTCTTGATGTTGGGAACTGAAAAAGCGTTCTCTATCATAATTCATATGAAACATATTAGGGCCTACGCACACCGCGTAGCCTTCGACGCGCTTTTGTATCGAATCATATGTAAATCTTGTTCAAAAGCGCGGTGTGCATAGGCCCTTAGGTAGCTGGTTGAAACAGAATATGCGTGATATCGGTTATCCTCAACCCACCACGAACAGCAATGGACTCCCGTTTTAATTGACATCGACTTAAGTAGCAGGAGCCTTTTAAGTTTTTATGAGAATAAAAATGGACTATTATCAGTTTAATAAAACAAACGGGATTTATTCCCATGGTATGAAAAACGTACCAAACTAAACATTAGAGCTGTGACTTCGATGTTTTGCATTCCATATACATGTAGCGATCTACAGAGAAAATGGGTATTTAGTCACGTTTCTACCACTTCACAACCTGCTAATAGTGGCATATATATAATAAAGACATGTTTATATGTAACCATAACCACTAACTGAAAAAATATAAACAATGACAACAACGCACTGCCCGTTCAAAATGCCTTAGATATAAAATATTTTCCCTGATATTCGCAACTCCTCAGGCCTCGATTACGCGAATGCATGGCGCCGCCCTGTATGTGAATGCTTCTGTAAGCGAGGCCTTACTTAACTGGGACCAGCCAAACTGTTTAAAAAGAGGCAGGCACAACTGACGGCGCGACACGAGAATATCTAAATTTGCAGCAACTAGCCACCTGGCTTCGATGTAATCTATATCTTTCCGTCTAGTACAGAGAGAAGGAACCGCGCGTCAGTAGTGCTAAACCTTCCGGTATCCTTTATTAATATTTCAAATGCATCGGAGCTAATAGGCACAACCTTTAGAATAATTATAATAAAATATTTAAAAAAATAGCGCGTCCACATCCACTAGAGAATCGTCTAATGGAAGCAATATAATTACATTGGAAGTAAATCTTGTGGCAAAATAATGCCATCGCGGCGTATTCGAAAATACATTTTACATTCAGATGAAGATGACTGATAATTAACCAATAACTAGCCATATCACAAACCTGCCTATTTAAGTATGACCCAACTAGACTAGACACCAATTTTGATTTTGATTTATAAATGATTGAACTTTCTTTCTTATTGATGAATTCAGCTTACAAAATGAGTGTCTAGTAAATACAATGGTTCAATGGCCATGGCCAGCTTTTGGCGTTTTCTGCATATTGTTACAGAATGTTAATGAGTCCAGTGGATATGCACGCCATTTGAATTGCACACAAATAGTTCAGAGCACTAAGGCGCGGCGGAGCGGTCGGCAATATTATAATTATACTGATATACTTGATATTGTCACCGTAATAATGTATATATCACGAATAGTTGCCTATATGGCTGCCCAAAAGTGGCCCGTCTGCCTACACATTCAAAAAGCCCACTACGGCGCACGCTAAGCACGAATGCATAAGAAAATTGTTAAAAACGTGGGTCCGTTCGCCGCTGAGTTAATTCTGGAAAATTGCGCCACTCAAGATAGCATACGTTTTCAATAAATAAAAGCAAAAATAGTTGACCAGTACATTAAGCCGCCGCTCCGTCGCGCCGTATACTCAGCACAAATAATCCGAACACTTACTTACTATAAGATAACTTACAACTATATCGTATCATATCCACCATACAGAAAGACAAAATGAACCCCATCCGTAGTGATTGATTACTACTAATACTGCCAAAATAATAACTTTCCATAACAAATTCAGAATTCACTGGTCGGAATAAAAAAATAATACCATAAATACCATACTGACTATTTGAGACGCTTCCCCCGCTGTAATAATCACGGTAGATAAAATATTAATAACGTTCAGAGACCGTATTAGGGTTGATTATCTATATTAATATGTATAAAATGAAAGAGTACGAGATTGTAGCTTTGTAAGTAGTGGGTAATCTCCCGAACCACTGGCCCGATTTCAAAAATACTTTCACCTGTGTGTAGAATGAACTTCCTGACGCCTATTTCACCAACTTGACAATTGTCACCTGACAACGACAATTCTCCGTACATTGCTGGTTCCACGAGTAACCTAGCAACCACCTTTACTTCTAGAACAATAAATGTATGGCGAATTGTAAGTGTCAGGTGACAATTGTCAAGTTGGTGAAATAGGGGCCTGGATGCACATAGGCTATGTTTTATCTCGCGGGTTTGGCTGCGTTCTTTGCAATACGCGGGCGAAGCCGCGCGGGCAACTAGTCATGTGATGAACGACCAGATAGATCCGACACTTTGTCAAGCGGATTGGACAGAGTCGGATGGTTTGACTCGGGGCCTGTTACATACCGAGTCGATAGGGACCCTTTAGCTACGGATAACTAGAGAGAGAAGGTATTAAGGTCTCGTGTGCGGATGCGCGGCGCGTAAACACGAGTAAACGCTTGTATTTTCCACTGTATGTGTGTGCGCGTGTACCGCCGAACGCTGCTCTGGTCCATATAGAGGTCTTATGCCTCTGGACGGGCAACACGAGTGGTAAGCAAAGTTTATGGAGATTGTGCCGAAGCCAAGTCCAGTAAAATGAAGAAACATCAAACGGAATTGTTCTCAGTTCAATTAGAGCCAAGTATGTAGATTTCTACAGTTTCATGTACACAAACAAACATTCATGGTATAGTCTGCACCATAACTATTTGGGCCGCGCGGATGAGCAACTACCAATCGAAACAATCTCTTATTGTCTTGTAATACAGATGCGTGTACATTATTTTGACCTCTTCGTACGCCCAGCTACTTCAAGTAAATGGTAATCGTAAAATAAGTACCAGTTTTCACTGGTTGGAGCGAAAGTTTTCCACTTCTAAAGGGTTGTTTAGTATGACAATATAATATAGGCGTTAGGAGAATTTAAGAGGTATCTATTGATTAGTGAATGGCATTCTTTGGGGGAGGCTTAAGTCCAGCAGTGGACGTTTTTAAGCTGATATGATGAATGAATGTGTTAACGTTGCTTCGAAAACTAAAATCCTGCATCTAATTACGAATCCAAGGGAGAGTTCATTAATCCGATGTTATCGATCGATCAAAGACCTGGACCTTTTTGACCTGGACATTACAGTGCCAGACAACAGGCCAACGGGAGAAGCGTCACACCAGACCGCAGTAATAATATCCTATTACAGTACAATTAAGGTACAAATACGAACATTTTAAGTACTTTTTACGTCCGACACTTAATAAAAAAAATATAATAAATAAAAGTTAAATACTGGACACAGTCGGATCGGATACGCACGACAAGGTGAAATTTCATGTCTTTCCAAAAATACCTTCATACATGTGAGTTTGTTTAGTTATAAATTACAGTATACAATGTACTATTCTAAGTCGTAGGCAGCCGTTAGTCGGGTTCCTGGAGTAGAGTTACGTAAATGGCAATTCAGTGGAAGCTGCACAAATGAATAATATCCGGAGCCTGGAAAAAGAAACATAACGTTCCGTTAGTTAAATTATAATACAACTTTTACATATATAGATAACAATTTATTTATTTAGCACATTATGTCAGCGAACGAAAAAAACCATAGAATGCGAGTTCCTTACAAATTTCTACCCCAACACGTGCCTAAAACCCGGTGTGCGCGTGTTCGAACTAAACGGCTGCCTGGCATCGTTTTGACACCCCGCCCCCATCCCCGCATAATGACAATGGCACACATTCTGTGGGGCCATTTTGCGGCGCTACTTAGACTTTTATGGTTTTTCCATTCGCTGTTTCACTAAGTAACAATAATACATATGATCCAAAGAAAGTTACAAGCATGACATAAAATGTTGTGAATAGGACCCTCACTCAGAATGTTGTCGCGGGGGCCGTGACGCTGGCTTTCAGTGAGAGTCCCCAAAATAAACAAAAGTAAAACTGAATAATCTATTTTATAGAAAAGTGAACTTAAAACTAGCGGGTAACATCTCAGAATCGTTGCAGATTACACACGAAACTAGACTGCTATAAAAGTTGCAATAATATTTCGTTTCGCAGAAAGTTTCCGTGAGTCATTTAAGCTGTACTAATATTATAAAGGGGAAAAGCCTGTGAGATTGTAGCTTTGTCAAATGTAAGTTTATAATCTCCGGAACCGCTATTGGTGTTCAAAAATTCTTTCATCTGCGCGTAGAATGGACCATCTGAATTATCCCGCGGGTTTACCGGCGTTATTTGCAATAGCTAATTGGTATATAAAAATCAAAGCGGAAACAAAAAATAACATACGTTACATTGAATAACAAAGCAATAAGAAAATGGCGGAAGACACAGAGAATCGAACTCGGTGCAGGTAAAGCGAGAAGTGTTTCCTGACAATGTTACATTGAATTGATTTTGAATTTCATCTGGTACGTGTGACACTAGCTAGTAGCTACAGCAGTGGTTTTAGCAGTCTATGTTTGTACTGACACAGGCTTTTGTGTGATAAAAAAAACTTTTCCGAAGTTTTTGAACTATTTATGTTTGTTTTAAAGCAGGGGTAGGCAACAGGCGGTCTGCGAGCCTCCCTGGCTGTTTTTTTTATGTAAAGGTCATTGAATTCAGAATTTTGGAAATGCCTGTTCATAATTAAGAAGTACGGCCCGCGTCATTTTTGTTAGCTCCTATGTGGCCCTTGGTTGTTAAAAGGTTTCCTACACCTGTTTTAAAGGAACACAAGATTATATGGACATTTGGGAGTCGTTATAATTTAGTAGTCTTTGGTAAGGCTGGCATGCAACAGTAATTTTGGAATTGCCGACCTTCAAGAGGGTTTAATTTTAATGAGGCGTAGGAGGCCCTCCTACACTATCGCCGATGATCGCTGATCGTAATCGTCACGATCGTCGTGCTTCTCTTTGGTGCGTGCCCGTAAAACCGACAAATCACGGGTCGCAGGCGATCATAGACGATGCTCGGCAAGTACTATCGACAACACAGCTAACTGACCACCCCCGTGCACTTTATGTGCATTGTAATAAGGTTCTATATAAATGTCAGCTGTGTTGGCGTTTGTGCAGACGAGTTCGCCCGCTACACGATCGTGGGGGTCGGCAATCTTTTGGGGCGCACCTCTTCATACTTTGCGACTTCACCAGGCAATTTCAAAATTCTGAATATATAACCACTTTTGAATTTACATACAAAACGGCCGCCGCAGGGAGGCCGCAAGTTAGGGACTGCCGACCCCCCCCGGTGTAAAGGAGCCGGTATACAAGGCTCGTATTGATTGGCCGCGTACTGACCTGGGTCACGCCGCCCCTACGGCGAGAGGTCCTGGTGCATGGGGTCGTAGCCCATCGAGCCGTCATACGAGGGCTGCGGCTGGTCGTAGCCGGGCGCGGGCAGCGAGTACCCCATGGAGTCCTGCGTGGGCGCGGGTGACATCATGGGCGTGGCCGTGCCGGACGCCGCCCCCATCGAGTACGGGGACGCGCCTGCCGCTAGGGAGAACGTCCTCATGTAGCCTCACTCCACTCAACTCGTCAATGTCATCATTAGTAATATAATCTAAACTATAATTTCGACGACCAGCCCCTTCAGACCCTGCTAACGCAAAATGAAGTGTGTTGACATATGTTTTTCATATGTCAATTAAATATAATCAACCCGCACGATTGTATCGGCCGGGTCTGAAAGGGCTAGTGGCTAGTGACGCTGCCTACGAAGCTGAAGGTCCTGGGTTCGAATCCCGATAAGGACATATATTTGTGTGATGAGCATGAATGTTTTTTTCCGAGTCTTGGATGTTTTCTATGTATTTAAGTATTTCTATCTATTAAATATAACGTTGTGTAGTACCCATAATACAAGCCTTACTGAGCTTACTATGGGACTAGGTCGATTTGTGTAAGATTGTCCCCCAATAATATTTATGATTTCTTCAGAATCTAGACATCCAAGAGGAACCCCATTCTCTGCTTTGGTAGTCCCTCATTTTACCGACGAACGTTTCATCGAACGCATTGTTTCGCCGATTTTACATTTCATCGAACATTTTTTTCTCAGAAACCGTTAACTTTGTGGGTAAAAGTAAAAGGTCATTGTGTAGAACCCATTAAGTTAGACGTGTTTTATAAAAATTCTGATAAGTGTACTGTTTTTGAAAAACAATGCCTTCGACGAAACATTTATTCGATGAAACGTTTGTGGGTAGAACAAGTGTAAACCCACTGCTTTAGTTCAGCCTATTTCCCAGTGATGTGTTTATTTATCTATACAAATATTTTGTTACATTTTTAGTCCCTTTTTGAAGCACGTATGAATCTCCGTTATATTGTCCCGGCGACTGACAGAATACCAAAAATAAATAGTTCACTGACCCATATCATCGCCCAAATGATAGAGATATACCCATAGAACATTGCAAGATTGGCTTAGTTTGGGACTAAGAGCAGGTCCAGCCATATTTGATAGTCCCGTAAGAGGTAAATTAGAAGAATTCCCGTACTAACAGAATATAACAACAAGAGTCGAGGCTGAATTGGCAGGGTGGTTGTTGGCCACCTCTCACGAATATAATCCTCTTTTATGTGTCTCTTTATGTAACTATAAAATCAGTCAATTACTGAGGCCCATTGCATAAAATATCTTACCTTACCTACTAATATAATATAATATAAATATTTGACAATCTTACACATATTGACCTAGTCTCCAACTAAGCAAAGCTTGTACTATGGGTACTAGGCGATGATATACATACTTATATCGATGAGCAAAAAGCATCCATGACTCAGGAACAAAAATATTCGTGCTTATCATATCACACAAATAAATGCCCTTGCCGGGATTCGAACCCGGGACCTCAGGCTTGGTAGGCAGGGTCACTACCAACTAGGTTACAGAGGTCATCGTTGTAAAGAGGCACAGTTTGTGAGGAAACAGATTTGTAAGTTTGAGGTTAATTTTCTGGACCTTCGGTATGGACATAGGCTTTATTATTATGCCACTGCTTTGCCTGTGTAACACGCAGGCGGAGCCGCGGGGGGGGGGGGGGGGCTAGTAGGATGTGGAAAGAGACTTCCGATACAAGTTGTTATTAAATGGGCCCCTCGTGACAGGAAATTTACAAGACATGTAAAACAACTGTTCAAATAGTTATCTTGTGCCGCTTAATTGAACTTGCAATACACATCTTGTATCTTTCTTCAGGTAAATAATACTAGATGCACAAACGTCACTCAAATTTAATGGAGCATTAGGATCTTTCGCCAAATTTAATTAAAATGTGAAAGAAGGGGAGGTAGGTAAAGACTTTTGAGAGTATGTCCAAGTATATTGTTCAATCAACTTGTTTTGTTGCCATGGTTTGTCTACTGGGTAACTTTTTAAAATTGTGATAATAGTATGGGTCCTTATCCAGAAATGTAGTTTTGCAAGAATTTCATCCCCATTTTTTTGGCGATCTTCTAATCATGTTAGAAGCGTCTTAGCGACGAACCCATAGAAAAAAATATACTAAATAAATATTTTTTTCTATGGGTTCGTCGCTAAGACAGTTTGTGTGTATGATATACGGGATCCTGTTGTTTTACCAAATTGATTTTGGTCAAATTTCATTTCCCAAACAAAGTTTAGCAACTATTTTGTTTGCCAATGCAAACTTTGGCACAATTTTAATACGAATATTTTTTTTACGTCATTACGTCAAATTTTCATTCAGCATAATATTATTACGAAAAATTACATTATTGCATTTGGTCTTTTAGCAAATGCTTTCATAAGGCAAAAAAACATTAGACAATAAATATTAAGTCAAGTAAATGTTATGGCAAAGTATAAATAGACAAAAATCACATTTAATTGGGTTATGAAATTTTAAAACGGCACGGTCTCTTAAACAAAAAATGCAAGATTAGGTAGGTCGCTAGGCAAGGGCGTTAAATTAGGTTAGGGCAGCCAAAAAGTGGGGGACGGAGGGAGAAGCACCTTACGAGGAGGGCTCAGGAGGCGAAGCCCCCCGTAGTAAAAATACAAACAATCGTAACAATTGTATCATTTGGTAGGTTAGGTTAGGGTTAGCTTATGTCCCTTAGAGCGGAAATAGGCACCCCGCGAAGCGGGGTGACGTCGACACGCTGGCGGTTAGGTTAGAATTGCGACCTCTACACAAATTCATTTATACTGCCTACCCAAATAACAAAAAAAGTTGTTATTTTATTGTGTATCTTATGTATAAGATACCATTACCGTAATGGTGTACCATTGAAATAAAGATGCAAATGATTTGTCATTGAAGATTTCCTTTGCTGATTAACCGACGGAATAGAAATGGTGAATGAAATATTGACGATACATATCATTTGCCTTATTTTGTTTTGGTTAAAACATATTATGCCAACTAACATATTTGACTGAGTGAAATTTGGTCAAAGTACCAGTTGGTACACGAGATATTGCTTAAACATGAATATGCCAAACATTAGGTTTGCGTAAGAATTATTTGTCAAGTGTTAATTTATCAAACGATTATTTGGCAAATGAAATTCTACGAATTTTTTTTCGGGAAATGAAATTTTGTAATTTTTGTTTGGTAAAACAAAAGTAACCCATGATATCCACCCATATTGTTTGTTTTCTAAGCTTATATTTGGTGGACAGTCTGCCGGATGCAACCAGAGCGTTAGGCCAAATTATTAATTGTTATTACAAGATGGCTACCGAGGCAGAGGCAGACCGAGGAGATGGCGGGACAACCTTGATACATTTTGCATGGATTGTCAAGTACTAGCACTGGAAGAAGACTAATAGCAGAGAAGATGGCAGGCCTTTGCCCAGCGGTGGGAGACAATGTAGCCTTATATAACATTTTTGGTGGAAATTAATTCAAAATCAGTATTTGTGTCTCTGAACTTTTGTTGTTATTCTGCCCAAGTAAGCCAAGAGACAGCAGTGACAGAGTTTCCTAAAAAAATACTATAAATTGGACTCTTCAAGGAGGTGCCCCACCATGGAATGCGGTTTCAAATATAACAAAAACACGTGTTAGGTGCATTTGAAACCTATAAAATCACAGTTTTAAAGGGTGACCCAGGACACGTAACCACCATCATCATCATATCAGCCGAAAGACGTCCACTGCTGGACATAGGCCTCCCCCAAAGAGTGCCAAATAATAATAAATAATAAAAAGTGGCCGGTCCTGCGCCACCCGCATCCAGCGGACTCCCGCGACCTTTACCAGGCAGGACGTAACCATGGCAACAACAAATAGTTGATTGGCCCATTTATACTATGGAAAGATGCGAGTTGGATAGTTTATAACTTGGTAAATTTTCGATGTGTCGGTATGGAACACTTTGGAATATTTAACAGTTATATAATCTACTTGGTTCCGCCCGCGACTTCGTCTGCGTGGACCCGGGACAGCTATCCTATATTTTAATCCAGGCTATAAACTATCGTCGTGCAAAATTTCATCCAAATCGGTTTAGCTTTTTTTTTCGATTAGCAAACATCCAAACTTTCGCATTTATAATAATAGTAGGATTCCTTCAATTTTCTTTATAATTACTTGTGCCTAAAAATTGGAAGGCTTGCAGTGTTAATGCCCCATTTAGTTAGTGCGCGTTTGTGCAACAGTTGTGTGTTTACTGTAATACGACGTAGCCCTGCTGGGGGAGCGCTCTCGCGCCGCTCCGATCCACGGCAGGTCTGTGTACAAACCATCCGCGTCATTATGTGCTATCCATCCCCTTACTCATTAAACTTAACAAACCTCTCTTAGCTAAAATGTGTTTTGTCGCATTCTCACAAACACAAATGTCAGTGACAGATAAAATAATAACGTGCTGTGCACCGCTGGCGCATATTTAGGTCAGGGGTAATCACGTAACGCTTTGAACGCGCGTTAGGTAGATCCAACTGTCATTTTTCCATATAAAAATTGACATTTAGCTCTTATTCTCTCTCATTTAGCGTAACGAAATTTATACCATTCTAAATAGGGCTGTAGACTCAAAATGTATTATTAATTATTACTTCAAAAGAAAGAAGGCAAATAAATATCCCTAATGACCAAAATCCCATTCAGATATCTCAAACAATTACGAAGCTCCAACCGTTTTAATGTTGCTTGTTAGAGAAAACGCTCGGGGACCGTGACGTCACGATCCTCAAGCGTCATAGTAAGGACAATTGTTTCATATGAAGGTGCGTTTTGTGGAAAATGGACAGAACATACTCCCTCTTTAAACTTTGGACACATAACTTTGCGATAATTTAACCTATTGCATTGCTTTTTCTCCATTTGCCTACATTTTTAAAACTTTTTCGTGAAAATACAGCATTATTGATTATTTTATTTAGTGTCTACACCCCTTTTGGAACGGAATTGCATTTGTTTTGCATCATTCGAAACAGAACAAGTCTACTCTAATTCGTATTTTGAGTCGAATCAAATTTCACTGTCAATTTTCATGGTACGGGCGGACACCTCAGGTTAAGGGCATTTTAGATAAAATAGGTTTGACGGACGTTCATGAATAAGGGCCTTATGGTTTACCCAGGATATGCCTAGGAAGAGACCCCAGTGCTCTGCAAGATGCACCAAGGTCCCTTTCCAAGAGAACGACATACTTGTATAATATACGGTAACAAGCCTCGACTTCGACAACTCGACAGCTGTCATTATTTCATATTTCCGAGTTGACAGGCAAAGATTGTAAGTGTAAGTAAGGTATAATATAGTCAGGTGACAATTGTCAAGTTGTTGAAATAGCTGTTAGTTTTTATACAAATGCCAGTATGTACAATAGGTTCAAGTTACTTATTGTCAAAAAATTGAAAAATGTTTAAACTTATCCTTTGGTCAGAATGTGCAAAATTCATTTGAGCACACATTTAAACATTCAGTCTCAGCACATCGTATTATCTCAACACTCGTATTATCGTATTGTGGCCTGGTACAGAAATCTTAAATTGATTCCGTTTTCCTTCATTTGACAAAAGGAGTATTGAACTGATTGAACACTAGTACAGTCGAAAACAATCACATCTAGACAGTATATAAATCAACACTACGGTCAAACTAAAGCTTTTTACAAGTTTTTGGTGGCACCCACGTGGCGTGTCAAGATGCAAACTGTTTAAAGACTTGTATTACAAGCCTCTTTGTGATAAAATGTGTTAAAAATGGAATTGTAATGTGAACGTTGTTATGAAAAGGTCCCAGACATTATTGACCGGGTCTTGTATGGTCAACCTAAAAGATCTTATGTTTACACTATTGCATTAAGACTCCTCACCCCTACAGACGAGCGTATTTCGCACAATGCTTCCTTTTGCATTCAAGACGTCACTAAGTATTTATTTAAAAACTGAAAACGTACTTAAATAATCATTTCTTAAACTAGGGGCTAAAAAAGTTAAAATTTTCATTTTCTCTTTATATACCTAAAATAAATGAGTTTTCTGGGGAGTCTTTCTCAAATTTTGCAGTGTGAAGTGAAGTGTCGTTTCAGTTCTCAATTTTGCAGTAAACAAGAATCATTTGGTTGAAAATCAAACATTCATAAAAAAAAAAATATAAATTACATTTCAAGTTTTCTTAGTTTTTTTGGTGAAAGCAGGGTTACATTTTATTTTTTTGTCGCAAATTTTATTTATATATTACCCTAAAAATAATATTATAGCAAACTGTAACTTTATGTTAACCTCCGAACCGTCTTCTCCGCCGAAATATTTATTTAAGAAATGATTAGGTATTTTAGTATGTTATCAGTTTTTTGAGTAAATACTAAGTTACGTCGTAATCTTGAATGAAAAAGGAAGCATTTTGCAAAATACGCTCGTGTGTAGGAATAAGGACTCTTAAGACCCTAAGATGTTTCTAATAGAATAAGCGGCGCGCATTGCACCATCCACATTTTACTAACCAGCAAACGTTAAATATACTCAGTAGCAGCAATAGTTATCTAACAGAGATTTGCAAATTACCATACAAACGGATTTTGACGGACAGTCTGAAACAACCGACAGTTGAGGCAGAAAACGAGTGCAGATGTGAAAGTTTTCGAGTGCGACAAGATGAACCCTCGCGTCCCTTACCGGCGGCCTTCTTGGCGGCGTACAGGTTGGCCTCCTCCTGCGCCTTGCCGATGTTCTTCTTGTAGCGGATACGCTTGTTGCCGAACCAATTGGACACCTGCACAAAGTCAACGTGCATATATAAGCTTAATAACCAGGTCGGGAATTCTTCGTACATAAGCTTCGTACAGCCAAATCAAGATGTCTGCAAGAGATATGACCCGCGAGAGCGAGACATCCGTGTCCGGGCTTTGGACAGTGTCTTTCAACTTTTGGGTCAGGTCCCTGGGCGGTCGCGGAGTTCTTTGAAGGATTCAACTACTTGTATTGTAAAAACAGACAACGCCGTACAGACACGCATGAGCTTCATGGTAGCCAGGTTAGGGCATCTAACAAGATAGGTTTTGTGGTCATGTTTTACGTGACCCTTTGGGCCGTAAAACTTGAACACAAAACCTATCGAGCCAGCTGGGTAAGCCGTCAGACAGATATCTATATATATCCGCGAGAGCAAAACTTTCGTGCCCCGGTATTCCATACGACAGTGTTTTTCAATCATGAAACGGGCTCGCGTCGACTTGCGTTTTGAATTACCTACCATGCCTGGTCCTGGTACCATGGTTCTGTATATTTCAACGAACAGTATATCGAGTAAGTAATATTGAACAGTGGCTTTTCAGTTCTAGTGTTGTCTCTGTCTCTGTGTACGCGTACCTGCGAGACGGTGATGCCACATTTGCGCGCGAGCTCCTCTTTCGCCTCCTCGCTCGGATAGGGGTTGGAGAGGTGCGAGTAGAAATACTCGTTCAGAATCTCGGACGCTTGCTTGCTGAAGTTGCGGCGCTTGCGGCGGGCGTCCAGGAAACTGGGGAGAGGAGTCAACTTGAGTCCGCATTCAGGCAAAGACAATTTTGTATACAAAACAGTTTTGTGTGTGCATAGGGGTGTAGACACAAACTTCATTATTACTTCCAAAGGGTGAAGGCAAAAAATATGCCCAAACACAAAAATCCCATTCAATTATCTCAATACATTACGAAGCCATACGCGTTTTAATGATGCTAGTTAGATAGTGAAAACGCTAGCGTCTCGAGCGTCATAGTAAATGACAATCGTTTCATATGAAGAAGGTGCGTTTTGCGGAAAAGGGACAGAACATACATCTTCTTATAAATATGGACACCCAAAAGCAACTCATTCTATGTAACATTAGAATTAAGGGAAATATTGTAGTTTTACTAATTTCGATAACTGAGAGCTTTACAAAGATAGCGACACTACTGTTTTTGCGTTATAAAATGATTAACGCACGATTGTTCTAATTTTATCTGGGATAGATTATAGTAACTTATGACGATATCTGTCTTAAACTTGGTGGTCATAAACCGGCCCCGTTATCAGTGGTGAAAATATATTGAAATTGAACACTAGGGTTGTCAGTGTCACACAGTATTTATTTCGAGTACATGTGACGATTGGTTCCAGCTATTGCTCAGCTATACTAAGTATATGAACCATTTCCGCGTCGCAATCGGTTTATTTCCAACTTCGCCATAAACTCCATTTTAAACTGAGAAAATTCAGCACTATTTTCCAGGAAAAAAATATTTTTACTGAATAATAAAATTATTTAATATGACATGAAACATATTTTCACAAATAAATGACAACTAAATACCCTACCTATTATGGAGTTTAACAATCAAATGATAACTTTTTAAAGCCCATTGGCTCAACATATGTCATATGCCATCTCGTCTACGAATAAACTAAGTATATTGTTTACATCAAATTCTACAGGTTGAAATAATAATGTAGGTAATAATTATGTGCAGTATTATTATTTTTAATAAATTTTCACCGCTGATAACGGGGTCTGGTCGTAAAGTAACAATACTTAACGAACGAACTGTATCACGCTTTTTAAATAAAATTGTTGAAATGCGTAAATCGACTGCCATGAAACCGTGCCTGATTCGATTCTTCGCTTTAAACGCAATATTCTATGTGTACTGTGTGTAATGCTACCGGCACTTTCTGGCTATTTTGAAAGATATAAATAATGATAAGGATAATACACAAAACAGGATCATACAAAATTGCAGAACCCCTTATTACCCCTTAAACTGCCCCATTTATTGGGGTTTACACCTTATTGACTTTATTTATGTAATAAGGCCATAAATTTCTATATCTATACCAAATTTCAGCTTCCTATGTCAAACGGTCTTCGAGAAAACTGGCTGTGACAGACGGACAGCCTCCGAGTGATCGCGAAGTGTTCCGTTGGACCAGTTTTGGTACGGAACACTAAAAAATGGAGACTAGCGTTTTCTTTCCACTAGCATTAGTAAACTGGTCCCGTATCGGCCCGCGATGATGTCGCATGTTGGCCTGGTGCGGCTGGTACTGACCGCGAGCGCAGGATCATGACGGCCTCGCAGGTCGACTGCTTCAGCTGCATCTGGATCGAGCTGAACTTCTTGTGGATTATCTGCACCATGCGCTCGATCTCCTGTCAATGACAAACCAACACGCATGATACAACTGCCAATAAAAATCAGGGAGCAAGGGGTGTGTAATGATTTGTATAAAAAAGTATTTCTATCATTTCAGCTTTAGTTTTCATTCAAACGAATATCATAATTGAGTCGCTTAACTCCAAAATCGGGTATAGCTAATTCTGTCATTTATTAAGATTTTGTTATAAAATAAAATGGTATAAAACTTGTTCTGTTACAATTCGGTTAAGTATAGTTCCGTGTGGTTTTTGAGAAAAATACAGTTATAATCATAACATTTTATCAAAATCAGATAAGTCCATGACAGTTTTTTTCAAATGTTGGTAAGTCCATCCAAGCCAATTAGCGAAAGAAGTTTGTTCAAGATGGCTGTCAGTTAAGGTAAATTCCGTTATCCGTATTCCTACTTTCCTAACGTTTCCCTGCTTTGTCGGCGGCAATACGCATAACCGCGTTCAGCCAAAAGCAAAAAAAAAACACTGCAATCGTATTTTTTTAAATCTAGATAAATCCAGGTCTTCCATTTAAATATTTTCCAATCTTAATGATTTTTTAGTACGTTATTGACACAATGAAAGACTAGGTTTATAGGCTTTCCTTTTTTCAAAATGTGCAATAATTTAGAACTTATAGGCATATATATATTTTTAAAGCGAAACCTATATATAACCTAATATATAAACCTATAAACCTGTATTATATTATCAAAGTGATTTGTTAAGATTTAGTTAGTGGAAAACGTTTTCTCCCGAAATGGGAAATTTCATATAAAAAGTACCTAACGTCAGTCGCGAGCTGCTAGCTAAACTTGCCTCTTAAATCAGAATTATACAAATCCACACTGAGTTTTTTCAAAGATAGATAAATTGCAATCGATTAAAATATCAAATGAAGGTAAATACAATAAAAAATGATTTTTTTGTAAGGAAGGTTTTACTGCTTAATTTACCGAACAGGATCGCTTTCTTTAATGCTTCAATCATAATAAAACAATACCGTCTTTCAAATCACCGAATTAACGTTATTATTACTTTGTTAAGTTACAAATGTTAAGCTACACAATTTCAACATTTATACTTGGTTATCAACATAATGATCAGTTGCCATAATGTTCAAATGCATATAAACAAATATCATATTTTTTATGATATTATGATATTCGTTTTTATGCTTTATAAATGTGTTATAGCAAAAGATGTTATAATATATGAGTTTTATATTATTTGAGCATTATGCTTCCTAATATTATGATAATCATTTGTATACATCGTAAACAATAAAGTTGACTACTGTACAGATTGGTGACCATAAATGAGCACTTCCAGCCTGGAAGTTCCAGGATTGACGTTTTCCTATAATTACCACAACCTAGATTCACCTCTTTAGCATTGAACGTCAAATAAGTTACTCGCAATGTATAACTGCAAACTAAGGTGTCATTTACAATGTGTCTAAGCCCGCGCGGTTTCGCCAGCCTTTTACAAACACACCAAAATATAGCTTATAACCATCCAGAAAGTCCATTCTACACGCAGGTGAAAAAAATAATTAAAGCGGATTTTATCCATTACATACACTTATAAAGTTACAATTTCACAGACTTTTTCTCGTTATAATATTAGTATAGTCAACAGCAAATACAGATGATCATTTTAATACTTTGTCGCACTTAACCACAACTCAACCACAGTTGGGATGCGTCAAAGTAGTGAAAGTGACAAGGTACTAAAATGAATATCTACTTTTGCTGTTGACTATACAACGTTCACAGGCTATGCTGCGATGGTATTGAGGTTGACCATTGGTGGTGGGTGACGGCTTCCACTTCCCAGACTGACGTCTCCTCAACCTTTCACGCGTGCACTGACCTTGGGCGTGATGGGGCGCGTGCGGCTCTGCTCGCGCAGCAGGTTCATCACGAGCGTGGTGACTCGTTGCACGCGTTCTCGTACTTGTCGAGATCCTGGTGGTAGATCTGCCGAGTTCTTAAGTTGTCGCACGCGTGCACTGACCTTGGGCGTGATGGGGCGCGTGCGGCTCTGCTCGCGCAGCAGGTTCATCACGAGCGTGGTGACTCGTTGCACGCGTTCTCGTACTTGTCGAGATCCTGGTGGTAGATCTGCCGAGTTCTTAAGTTGTCGCACGCGTGCACTGACCTTGGGCGTGATGGGGCGCGTGCGGCTCTGCTCGCGCAGCAGGTTCATCACGAGCGTGGTGACTCGTTGCACGCGTTCTCGTACTTGTCGAGATCCTGGTGGTAGATCTGCCGAGTTCTTAAGTTGTCGCACGCGTGCACTGACCTTGGGCGTGATGGGGCGCGTGCGGCTCTGCTCGCGCAGCAGGTTCATCACGTGCGTGGTGAACTCGTTGCACGCGTTCTCGTACTTGTCGAGCTCCTGGTGGTAGATCTGCCGAGTTCCTAAGTTGTCGCACGCGTGCACTGACCTTGGGCGTGATGGGGCGCGTGCGGCTCTGCTCGCGCAGCAGGTTCATCACGTGCGTGGTGAACTCGTTGCACGCGTTCTCGTACTTGTCGAGCTCCTGGTGGTAGATCTGCCGAGTTCCTAAGTTGTCGCACGCGTGCACTGACCTTGGGCGTGATGGGGCGCGTGCGGCTCTGCTCGCGCAGCAGGTTCATCACGTGCGTGGTGAACTCGTTGCACGCGTTCTCGTACTTGTCGAGCTCCTGGTGGTAGATCTGCCGAGTTCCTAAGTTGTCGCACGCGTGCACTGACCTTGGGCGTGATGGGGCGCGTGCGGCTCTGCTCGCGCAGCAGGTTCATCACGTGCGTGGTGAACTCGTTGCACGCGTTCTCGTACTTGTCGAGCTCCTGGTGGTAGATCTGCCGAGTTCCTAAGTTGTCGCACGCGTGCACTGACCTTGGGCGTGATGGGGCGCGTGCGGCTCTGCTCGCGCAGCAGGTTCATCACGTGCGTGGTGAACTCGTTGCACGCGTTCTCGTACTTGTCGAGCTCCTGGTGGTAGATCTGCCGAGTTCCTAAGTTGTCGCACGCGTGCACTGACCTTGGGCGTGATGGGGCGCGTGCGGCTCTGCTCGCGCAGCAGGTTCATCACGTGCGTGGTGAACTCGTTGCACGCGTTCTCGTACTTGTCGAGCTCCTGGTGGTAGATCTGCCGAGTTCCTAAGTTGTCGCACGCGTGCACTGACCTTGGGCGTGATGGGGCGCGTGCGGCTCTGCTCGCGCAGCAGGTTCATCACGTGCGTGGTGAACTCGTTGCACGCGTTCTCGTACTTGTCGAGCTCCTGGTGGTAGATCTGCCGAGTTCCTAAGTTGTCGCACGCGTGCACTGACCTTGGGCGTGATGGGGCGCGTGCGGCTCTGCTCGCGCAGCAGGTTCATCACGTGCGTGGTGAACTCGTTGCACGCGTTCTCGTACTTGTCGAGCTCCTGGTGGTAGATCTGCCGAGTTCCTAAGTTGTCGCACGCGTGCACTGACCTTGGGCGTGATGGGGCGCGTGCGGCTCTGCTCGCGCAGCAGGTTCATCACGTGCGTGGTGAACTCGTTGCACGCGTTCTCGTACTTGTCGAGCTCCTGGTGGTAGATCTGCCGAGTTCCTAAGTTGTCGCACGCGTGCACTGACCTTGGGCGTGATGGGGCGCGTGCGGCTCTGCTCGCGCAGCAGGTTCATCACGTGCGTGGTGAACTCGTTGCACGCGTTCTCGTACTTGTCGAGCTCCTGGTGGTAGATCTGCCGAGTTCCTAAGTTGTCGCACGCGTGCACTGACCTTGGGCGTGATGGGGCGCGTGCGGCTCTGCTCGCGCAGCAGGTTCATCACGTGCGTGGTGAACTCGTTGCACGCGTTCTCGTACTTGTCGAGCTCCTGGTGGTAGATCTGCCGAGTTCCTAAGTTGTCGCACGCGTGCACTGACCTTGGGCGTGATGGGGCGCGTGCGGCTCTGCTCGCGCAGCAGGTTCATCACGTGCGTGGTGAACTCGTTGCACGCGTTCTCGTACTTGTCGAGCTCCTGGTGGTAGATCTGCCGAGTTCCTAAGTTGTCGCACGCGTGCACTGACCTTGGGCGTGATGGGGCGCGTGCGGCTCTGCTCGCGCAGCAGGTTCATCACGTGCGTGGTGAACTCGTTGCACGCGTTCTCGTACTTGTCGAGCTCCTGGTGGTAGATCTGCCGAGTTCCTAAGTTGTCGCACGCGTGCACTGACCTTGGGCGTGATGGGGCGCGTGCGGCTCTGCTCGCGCAGCAGGTTCATCACGTGCGTGGTGAACTCGTTGCACGCGTTCTCGTACTTGTCGAGCTCCTGGTGGTAGATCTGCCGAGTTCCTAAGTTGTCGCACGCGTGCACTGACCTTGGGCGTGATGGGGCGCGTGCGGCTCTGCTCGCGCAGCAGGTTCATCACGTGCGTGGTGAACTCGTTGCACGCGTTCTCGTACTTGTCGAGCTCCTGGTGGTAGATCTGCCGAGTTCCTAAGTTGTCGCACGCGTGCACTGACCTTGGGCGTGATGGGGCGCGTGCGGCTCTGCTCGCGCAGCAGGTTCATCACGTGCGTGGTGAACTCGTTGCACGCGTTCTCGTACTTGTCGAGCTCCTGGTGGTAGATCTGCCGAGTTCCTAAGTTGTCGCACGCGTGCACTGACCTTGGGCGTGATGGGGCGCGTGCGGCTCTGCTCGCGCAGCAGGTTCATCACGTGCGTGGTGAACTCGTTGCACGCGTTCTCGTACTTGTCGAGCTCCTGGTGGTAGATCTGCCGAGTTCCTAAGTTGTCGCACGCGTGCACTGACCTTGGGCGTGATGGGGCGCGTGCGGCTCTGCTCGCGCAGCAGGTTCATCACGTGCGTGGTGAACTCGTTGCACGCGTTCTCGTACTTGTCGAGCTCCTGGTGGTAGATCTGCCGAGTTCCTAAGTTGTCGCACGCGTGCACTGACCTTGGGCGTGATGGGGCGCGTGCGGCTCTGCTCGCGCAGCAGGTTCATCACGTGCGTGGTGAACTCGTTGCACGCGTTCTCGTACTTGTCGAGCTCCTGGTGGTAGATCTGCCGAGTTCCTAAGTTGTCGCACGCGTGCACTGACCTTGGGCGTGATGGGGCGCGTGCGGCTCTGCTCGCGCAGCAGGTTCATCACGTGCGTGGTGAACTCGTTGCACGCGTTCTCGTACTTGTCGAGCTCCTGGTGGTAGATCTGCCGAGTTCCTAAGTTGTCGCACGCGTGCACTGACCTTGGGCGTGATGGGGCGCGTGCGGCTCTGCTCGCGCAGCAGGTTCATCACGTGCGTGGTGAACTCGTTGCACGCGTTCTCGTACATGTCGAGATCCTGGTGGTAGATCTGCCGAGTTCCTAAGTTGTCGCACGCGTGCACTGACCTTGGGCGTGATGGGGCGCGTGCGGCTCTGCTCGCGCAGCAGGTTCATCACATGCGTGGTGAACTCGTTGCACGCGTTCTCGTACTTGTCGAGCTCCTGGTGGTAGATCTGCCGAGTTCCTAAGTTGTCGCACGCGTGCACTGACCTTGGGCGTGATGGGGCGCGTGCGGCTCTGCTCGCGCAGCAGGTTCATCACGTGCGTGGTGAACTCGTTGCACGCGTTCTCGTACATGTCGAGATCCTGGTGGTAGATCTGCCGAGTTCCTAAGTTGTCGCACGCGTGCACTGACCTTGGGCGTGATGGGGCGCGTGCGGCTCTGCTCGCGCAGCAGGTTCATCACGTGCGTGGTGAACTCGTTGCACGCGTTCTCGTACTTGTCGAGCTCCTGGTGGTAGATCTGCCGAGTTCCTAAGTTGTCGCACGCGTGCACTGACCTTGGGCGTGATGGGGCGCGTGCGGCTCTGCTCGCGCAGCAGGTTCATCACGTGCGTGGTGAACTCGTTGCACGCGTTCTCGTACTTGTCGAGCTCCTGGTGGTAGATCTGCCGAGTTCCTAAGTTGTCGCACGCGTGCACTGACCTTGGGCGTGATGGGGCGCGTGCGGCTCTGCTCGCGCAGCAGGTTCATCACGTGCGTGGTGAACTCGTTGCACGCGTTCTCGTACTTGTCGAGCTCCTGGTGGTAGATCTGCCGAGTTCCTAAGTTGTCGCACGCGTGCACTGACCTTGGGCGTGATGGGGCGCGTGCGGCTCTGCTCGCGCAGCAGGTTCATCACGTGCGTGGTGAACTCGTTGCACGCGTTCTCGTACTTGTCGAGCTCCTGGTGGTAGATCTGCCGAGTTCCTAAGTTGTCGCACGCGTGCACTGACCTTGGGCGTGATGGGGCGCGTGCGGCTCTGCTCGCGCAGCAGGTTCATCACGTGCGTGGTGAACTCGTTGCACGCGTTCTCGTACTTGTCGAGCTCCTGGTGGTAGATCTGCCGAGTTCCTAAGTTGTCGCACGCGTGCACTGACCTTGGGCGTGATGGGGCGCGTGCGGCTCTGCTCGCGCAGCAGGTTCATCACGTGCGTGGTGAACTCGTTGCACGCGTTCTCGTACTTGTCGAGCTCCTGGTGGTAGATCTGCCGAGTTCCTAAGTTGTCGCACGCGTGCACTGACCTTGGGCGTGATGGGGCGCGTGCGGCTCTGCTCGCGCAGCAGGTTCATCACGTGCGTGGTGAACTCGTTGCACGCGTTCTCGTACTTGTCGAGCTCCTGGTGGTAGATCTGCCGAGTTCCTAAGTTGTCGCACGCGTGCACTGACCTTGGGCGTGATGGGGCGCGTGCGGCTCTGCTCGCGCAGCAGGTTCATCACGTGCGTGGTGAACTCGTTGCACGCGTTCTCGTACTTGTCGAGCTCCTGGTGGTAGATCTGCCGAGTTCCTAAGTTGTCGCACGCGTGCACTGACCTTGGGCGTGATGGGGCGCGTGCGGCTCTGCTCGCGCAGCAGGTTCATCACGTGCGTGGTGAACTCGTTGCACGCGTTCTCGTACATGTCGAGATCCTGGTGGTAGATCTGCCGAGTTCCTAAGTTGTCGCACGCGTGCACTGACCTTGGGCGTGATGGGGCGCGTGCGGCTCTGCTCGCGCAGCAGGTTCATCACGTGCGTGGTGAACTCGTTGCACGCGTTCTCGTACATGTCGAGATCCTGGTGGTAGATCTGCCGAGTTCCTAAGTTGTCGCACGCGTGCACTGACCTTGGGCGTGATGGGGCGCGTGCGGCTCTGCTCGCGCAGCAGGTTCATCACGTGCGTGGTGAACTCGTTGCACGCGTTCTCGTACTTGTCGAGCTCCTGGTGGTAGATCTGCCGAGTTCCTAAGTTGTCGCACGCGTGCACTGACCTTGGGCGTGATGGGGCGCGTGCGGCTCTGCTCGCGCAGCAGGTTCATCACGTGCGTGGTGAACTCGTTGCACGCGTTCTCGTACATGTCGAGATCCTGGTGGTAGATCTGCCGAGTTCCTAAGTTGTCGCACGCGTGCACTGACCTTGGGCGTGATGGGGCGCGTGCGGCTCTGCTCGCGCAGCAGGTTCATCACGTGCGTGGTGAACTCGTTGCACGCGTTCTCGTACATGTCGAGATCCTGGTGGTAGATCTGCCGAGTTCCTAAGTTGTCGCACGCGTGCACTGACCTTGGGCGTGATGGGGCGCGTGCGGCTCTGCTCGCGCAGCAGGTTCATCACATGCGTGGTGAACTCGTTGCACGCGTTCTCGTACTTGTCGAGCTCCTGGTGGTAGATCTGCCGAGTTCCTAAGTTGTCGCACGCGTGCACTGACCTTGGGCGTGATGGGGCGCGTGCGGCTCTGCTCGCGCAGCAGGTTCATCACGTGCGTGGTGAACTCGTTGCACGCGTTCTCGTACTTGTCGAGCTCCTGGTGGTAGATCTGCCGAGTTCCTAAGTTGTCGCACGCGTGCACTGACCTTGGGCGTGATGGGGCGCGTGCGGCTCTGCTCGCGCAGCAGGTTCATCACGTGCGTGGTGAACTCGTTGCACGCGTTCTCGTACTTGTCGAGCTCCTGGTGGTAGATCTGCCGAGTTCCTAAGTTGTCGCACGCGTGCACTGACCTTGGGCGTGATGGGGCGCGTGCGGCTCTGCTCGCGCAGCAGGTTCATCACGTGCGTGGTGAACTCGTTGCACGCGTTCTCGTACTTGTCGAGCTCCTGGTGGTAGATCTGCCGGATCTGGGCGAGCTTTGCGCGGTAGTCGGAGTGCTCGATGGCGTTGTCTGTGGACAAGTTGGGTGTTAAAGTCTCGTCGCCTACATATATTAGGTACTTAGATCAAAGGGAACTTGTTGAAAATAAAAACCAAAGTCACCATTCGAACAATATTTTACTACACGCACGTTTCGCTCTTTCCTATCTTACGGGATAATACCGTGAACATTTTATAAACATTTCATTCGGATTGCGACTTTGGATCCTAAATTCATTGAAGAATTTTGACACAAAATATGGCTCAAGGGAGATAGACTTTATTGTTTATGTGACTCACGGTCACCGTCTGCTCGACTTTGGGAACTACTGATGTAAATGAATATCCATTGCAATTCGCAAAGCGAAGACGATTATGCAGTAAGATGCACACGAACACTCAATAGCGGGCATATTCAGCACATACACTTTGTGTCGGAATTCCATACAAGCTTTAGTTTTCATTTCTGTTGACTGTTGAGTGTAGTTTATTTTTCCCATTGATACATGTGAAGTTAAATACAAGAATAATAATATGCTTGCAATAAAAAAAGATTCGCCACAGCAAAGAAAAGTAAAACAATGGCCGGGTAGTGGGCTCCTCTCAGAGTGCTGCACCTGCTCTGACTTCTGTGTTCAGATTAATTAACGAAGCCCCAAAGGGTGAGTTGTGCGAGGCAACGAAGCCCCAAAGTTGTGCGAGGTAGCGGTCCGGTGTGCGAGGAAACGAACCAACAGTAGGCTAGCTGCTAACCTCGCTCACGCATCTCTTCCTATTCGATGTTTTTTTTCCTTGCACACCACTCGCTCATCACAAAAGCTTAGACATTATGTAGGTGAATATGGGAGCGATTAAGACGCCTGTTTGGACATATTGTTATAAAATTTCAAGAGTTTTTGATAGTAATTCTGTTTACTAGGTAGAAGATAACTCATTCAACCAGCTGAAAATACCATCAAAATAGAAAATAGTGTAATAAGGAGAAATTAGGCGCTGAAACGCTCTTATTCATTCTTGGCCAAATTAAAAATGCAATGCGTAAGTTAAGGGAAACTGAAACCAAACTGATGTTTGTAGATCGAGCAGGCTTGCTACAATAAACGGGAGAACTAACTGACTTAGACACGGTGCATAAATTTGTCTACTTTGGGTCTCTAATAACCACGGATGGGGCCTGTGTGAAAGAGGTGGTTAGAAGAGCTCAGATAGCAAAATCAGCGGGGAAGCGGTTAGAGAAGATCTGGAGGAACAGGGGAATCAGCAAGAGGACCAAAGTCAAGGTAATGAGAACCCGGATCTTCTCTATGACCCTGGAAGCACGGATTCAGAGCAGAATTGATGCATTCGAGATGTGGTGCTGACGGCAAATGTTAGGTATACCTTGGACTGCGCGCCGCACCAATGCATCAATACTTTCCGAACTGCAACTGAAGTCCCGCCTATCCACTATATGCATGCAACGACTCCTCCAGGGGACCGATTTTTGACTTTCGAGCGCTCGACTCTTTCACTCGAAAACTGACAAAAATTATGAAATGCTATTTTGAAATGACGATAGAAAATTTAAAAACGTGCGGTATTGACCACTCGTATTCAATTCTATCGGTAGAAAGTAAGTGCCTGTGATTATAAAACTACAATAGCATTTACTTTTATTTAATTTTCGAGCGCTCGAAAGTCAAAAATCGGCCCCAGTACTTCGGACACGCGGCCAGACGAGAACCCGATAGCCTGGAAAAACTCATCGTTGTGGGACACGCGGAAGGAAAAAGGAGCCGCGGAATATTACCAACCCTTTGGACCGACGCAGTAAAGGAAATCTGCACGGCTATCACAAGACGGCGCGCGAGCTCACTAAATTTTTCTCGCACTATCCGTCTCTCTCTTATTAGAACAAGATGTATAGTGCGAGAGTCGAGAGAATGTCGCGGCCGTCTCATGATAGATGTGCTGTAAAGGAAACTTGCAGACGTCTATCCGGATGGCCGAAAACCGACTGGCCTGAAGAGCGTTAGTGTGGAAAGCAACGACCTCGTGTAGTCACGAGGAAGCGACGAAGGAGAAGCTAAAGGACGCATACACCGTTCGTATTCCATGTTAATCATATATAAATACAAATTCATGGAAAAAATATATAAAAGAGAAAACAAGCTTTAGCTTTTATGGCGGTTTTTCAATAGAGGCGCAGACACTAAATAAAATAAACAATAAAGTCGTATTTTCTGGAAAAAGGAATAATAATGTAGTCAAACGGAGAAATAAGCAACGCAGGTAGTTAAATTAGTTATAAGTGTCCAAAGTTTTAATAAGGGGTACGTCCTGTCCCTTTTCCGCAAAACGCAACTTCATATGAAACTATTGTCATTTAGTAGTTACGTTTTCTCTCTCTAACAAGCAATATTAAAACAGTCGTCGCTTTGAAATATCGAATGGGATTTTCGTCAATAGGCATATTTTTTTGCCTTTTTCTGATGGAGTAATAATAATTTTTGAGTCTACGCCACCCGTATTAACTCAATAATATTTTTTTTTATAACCAAATGTCATAGTAGCAGTTTTGTTGTTTCATAAGGAGCTGATTTGACCCGTCTCTTGTTCTTTAGGTATAATTAACTACGGACGAGGCAACTTGAAATAGAGGTCAAAATGGAAAGTAGAACACAACAATAGAGACCCGACTAATGGCGAATATGGCTAAAACCGAAAGCATTTCACGAATATATCGCTATACTATGTGATATTTAAGTGGCTTTTCGGTGAAGGAAAACATCGTGAGAAAACCGGTCTAACCCCAATAAGGTCTAGCTTTCCCTCAGGGTTGAAAGGTGAGATGGCAGTCGCTTTCGTAAAACTAGTGCCTACGCCAAATCTTGGGATTAAATGCCAAAGCACACATAGGTTTGATCAAATAAAGTTAATTTCTCCAAGACACTCCTTAACTCTTACTATTATCAAGATATTAAATATTTAAATTTAATCAGATTTGCAGATTTAACCAGTGTAAATGGCTCTTAACTGTGACGTCATAACCGCTTTTTAAATTTTGTAAGGTTCCTATACACTACAAGAAGGTTTACCAAGTGAGTTTGTTCGATATTAGGCAGGAACTGACTCGGAGGTACATTTTTTTTATTTCATGTCTCTACTTGATCTTCTGGTCTTGAACCCTTGTACAATAAGACAATAACTGTTAATGCTACATTAAATTATTTTGTATTAAAAATAAAAAAAACAAGAAATTTATGCTAATTTGTTTCTGTGCATATACTCTGCAATATGCCGAAGTTAACGGAAATTCCCGGGAACACCGTGTATAAGAGTGGTCTTTGTTTGAGGCGTATTTAATTTAATTTATTTTATTGCGTATTTAATTCTCTCATATCCATAATTAATTGATTATAATAGCTATTTGAGCCGGATTCGAACCGGCATGAATGCCTGTGGTCACCGGCTTGGAGAATAAAGTTTTTGAATTTTTCCGTTATTTTAAATATATTGCTATTTGTTTCATACTTTATCAATTAGTATATGTCATTAAATAAATTGCAAGTTGCACATTGATCAAATATTTCAGGACTGTGGTGACGGGAACATGTCAGCAAGAATTTTTCCGATGCGATGAGAATGGATTTCACAGAAGTAAAATGCAACATTTCGTTAAATCTCTTATTACTCTTAGGAACCCCGTATCTCCATATGGGTGAGTATTGTTTTAAGTAGGTATTTGATATGCATTTTGGGTAATTTTTTTTATCTCTTAATGTCATTGTGACAAAAGAGAATAAGGTGTTTCAATTTCTTTGACCGCATTTAGTTGTCTACAATTTAATCCATTCAACTGTACAGTACAGTTGGCTACAAATAGAAAAATAATTTTCACAAGTATTTAACTCATGGACGGATTAAATCCTAACCAATATACAATTGTTTAAAATCCATCCACGAAACAAACAACTTTTATTCATTCACCTTATCACAGTGTCAGTAAATCGGTTAGGTCAAATAAAACTAAAATAATAAATTATTTACTAATCAACAAAACCAATATTCAATGTTCTGTAATTCTATTGCCACCAACATGACATCTCTCATATGTCATCTCTTTCTATGTCCCTTTCATTACTTCGATATGGCTAAATGACAAATAAAAATGTAAAATAAATAATTCATGAAATCGAAACAAATCAATCATTTATCAAGGATTATTGAGTGGTGGCTGCATTTCTCAAACCACTTGGTTTGTCCAAAATAATAACCTGGAATAGTAGTTGGTTCTTAAATTAGTACTGACCTCCTTTTTGGGCCAATAGGTGTGCATTGGGACCAAAAAGAAAAGTATAAGTAATCAGTTTATAATAAAGTAAGAATCAAATATAGCTAAAACAACATCAAACACTATACCTATTAATCATAAAGATTAATAAGCCTCTCTTAACTAAAATGAGTTAACATTTAATTAAAATGGGTTTATGAAAGAGCACATGACTTAATTTATAATTTATGGCATATTTGTAGTCATCCTACTAGTATTATAAGGTTTGGATGTTTAGATGTTTGTTAACCATAATTACGATTAAATTTTGCATGAAGATAGTAAAATATAGGATAGTTTAATCCCGGGTCCACGTAGACGAAGTCGCAGGCGGAAGCTAGTTCACCATAAAAAGCGTGATTTGTCAATCTTTCTATACGTATTCTATTTTCCTGTACGTATTCTATTTTACTGTACGTACTCTTTTTTTCTGTACGTATTCTATTTTTCTGTACGTATTTTATTTTTACGCGACTGCCTCAGAAGGAGGGTTATGTTTTACGAGCGGATGTATGCAAGTATTCAAGAAAATCCATTTCCCGGGCTTCAGTCCAAACAGCTTCATGGATTTTGACATATGAGGTGTCGTTGGTTTCGTCATAAGCCTGGGAGTGCCGTAGGCTAATATATTTGAAACGAGTAACTACTCTTTTCAAATATATTAGTCTAATCCAACTGGATTTTTTTAAAATCTTTTGGTTTCACTTGCTGGGTTAAATATTGTTAATTAATGTTTTCTTACGGCTTGTTAGAGTGGGAATGGCTCCTTGATTATTTTACAGGGTTTAAATCTATCAAACAAAAGTTTTTGTAACAAATGCAAACCCTGGATCACCTGAGTAAATCCATAGAACTAGTTTCAAAGAAACTGTATCACAATAAGAAAAAGTTTATCATCCCTATTATAGTAGTACCAACCAACCATACTGATGACTCAAGTTATAACATTGTCTTTTTCACAGTTGCATGGAATTACAGAGTGTATTTCACATCTGATATGTTCCCACTGTTCCTAGTCACCAGTTTGTTTAGCAGAGACCAGTAGAGCAGCTTCAAACATTATGCTTAGGCAAGCCCAAGCTTTCCTGTTCCATCTGTCATTAGCCGTGTCTACACCGGACGCATGCACGGCCGCATGGCCCGACCGAGGCACGTCTACACTGTACGCGCACGCTAGGCCGAGGCGTGCTCGGCCGAGGCATGCATCCGGTGTAAACACGGCTATCTGCATCAAAAGACTATTGAAAAGACTTGCGAAAAATTTGCAGCAGTAGGTATAAAAACATAGACACCTGACCACTGGGGGGTACTATAATGACATCGATATTTCCACTCAGCAGCCATAGATATGAAAAAAGAAATCACCCCATTCACCGGCCGCGGCTGAAGCAGAGGCGGCCGCGCCGGCGCCTCCGCCCTTTTCGGGGCCCGCGACGCCCTCCGCTATCAGCATGTTGTCCAGCCGCATCAGCTGAGGATCCGGGGGCTCCTCCTCTTGAGTGTTGCGGAGCGACAGTACTGGATGGACAACAAAAAAACATAAATATCATACAGCATATATATGTGCAGCTGTATGTAGTATTAAGTTGTGGCCACTATGTTGGTCTATGATATAAGTAACTAGTAACTCAGTTCAAGAACCATTTGTGCCCAATTGAACATTAAAACATACGAAAACGATGTGAATTAGTAAACAAGTGAAATTTTAAGGAGTACTTTCTATCTGTAGGTGTTAGTGAATTTATATATTGTTCTATACATCACGAAAATAAATGTGACATTGATTAATTATGTTCCCCAACCTATTTCATTTCATTTATTTCATTGCATGTCACATTACAGGTTACAAGGTGGAACAACAAGGTAGGTATACATGTGACGCCCTGCGAGGGCGCAGCAATATTACGCAGCCATCACTATGGACTTATTTCAAAACATAATATATAAACAACTAACATGCATTAGATAGAATATTCAACTTTAACAAACTACAAATACAATTCTTATATAATAGTAAAAAACCCTAAAACTAAAAAACCTAAGTGCAGTGTTGACAGCAGGCACAAATTGATGCTCTTGCCTCAACAAACTAACTTATCATATGCTATTGATGGGTTGGCCGCATTAAAGTGATACCCCTGAAGTTGCAAACCATTGCTCGATTTTTCTCACACTATCCGTCTCTTTCTTATTAGAACACTTAGAACAACAATGCGAGAAAAATGGAGAGTATGTTGCGGTCGTCTCATGATAGACATGCTGGTTGTTGTTGAGCTAGAATACTCAATCATGGCATCCCGCTCAACCGCATAGCACATGCTCTTTCTTTTGTCTAGTCGGGTTGTCATTTTTGCGTGTCATTGTGGTACAATGCATGCCATGCTACTACGAGTGACAGTGTCTGGATGTAAGCAAATTAAAAGTTTAGCCAAGCCAGTGAGTGACAAGAGACCCTAGCTTGGTAATGTTGAATGAATCTGCTATTGCAGCATGCTTTTCAGACTGATGAGTTCAAATCAAATCAAATCTCATTTATTTAAACAAATTGTGTTACAATTGTTACCAGGGGTCCCTACACTAGGTTACACCTGTATCGTGGGGAACCAGTTAAAATTATACAATTATACATTAGAAGTCAGTTAGTTACCTTAAAATAATCAAGTGTTGGCGTAAGTTAGTTAATACTAAGCACTTCAACAAATACTTAATCTACCTTATCTAAAATGGCTTCAGTCTCGGCATAATTTAGTGAATGAAGATATTTAAAGATGTATTTTTTAGCTTCTTTCAAAGTACAGCTCTTTAGGTTACAGTGTTTGAGCATGACGTTATACACAGAAGTTCTAATGTAATCCCCAAAGCGTTTGCCAAAACTTGAAAACACTCTTGGGACTGGTAAGTTAAAAACTCGCCTTTTGAGTAGTGTATCATAAGCAGTCATCGATTTGAGAGATTTGTGTGTAAGTAAGGAAATTTTTTGTAGAAATAATTGGCGTACGGTTAAAAAAATGTGCTTCGGCATACAAAATCGCAGTTGGATAGCGAAAAGGTAGCTTGAACATGACTTTTAGAACAGAGCGTTGCGCTCTTTCAAGCTCCATCATACTTGTCTTTGCCGCGCTGCCCCATGACGTAATACAGTAGGCGGTCACCGACTGGCACAGCGCAGTGTATACTAACGTCAACAGAGAGATATTGGCCGATTGGCGTAGTTTTTTAAATATAAATATGGATTTCCTAATTGTTGCCGAGAGTTTATGGATATGGTGTTTAAAATTTAGTTTTTCGTCTACAAACAGGCCCAGGTACTTAATTACGTCAGTGCGCTGGATGGAATCGCAGTCGCAGGAGGAGGTGGCAGGAAAGACATTACATGAGTGAATTTTGATAACAGGATTACTAGGTGGTTCTGAAGATGCGGTTTTATGAAAGCAGAGAAATTTTGTTTTGTTGCTATTTAAGGTTAAAAGGTTGGCACGAAACCAGTCGGAAGCAATTTTCATACCTCTTTCCGTTGCTACAATTGCTTTCTCCCAGCTCACATCATTAAAAAGAATAATGGTATCGTCAGCATAACAAATAATTTTGGAGTCTTGTATTTTCAGATTGAGGATATCATTCATGTATATCACAAAAAGGGGGGAGTTAAGTTGTATACATTGCCCAGCACTAGAAGAGCCAGCTGACATGTAAAGAAGAACTTTACCCTAGTTGCAGATGTAATAGATATTTTCATTTAGTTACACACTTGATAGGTAATTTACATACTATCGCCTCTCCTCGCCTCTAGATGGCGCTTATGAGATGGACTGACCAAATCAGGGGCGCAGTAGATGCACCCCTACATTTGTGCACAAGCAAGGTGGCCTTCAGTGACAAATGGTGACAGTAAACCGACGTAAGTGTAAACCAACATGACAATCATGATCATTAAGCCACTCTTGGCAGAGTGAAGTAACTAAGAAGAAGTAAATTACTCATGTTACAGTGTTTTTGGACCAGTCTGTGTTTGTGTTACATTTTGTTTTGTGTTTGGTGCTTTTGTGATACTTTTTTGTTATCCATAATTTGAGTTACACGGAATATGTAACACAAAAACAGGCATTGGTTAAAAAAAACTTAAATTATGATGGCCTTACCCATAAGGCATTAGAAAGAAAGAAAGAAGAAAGAAAAACATTTATTCATGACAAGTATCGTGTCACGAAAAGGTCCCGCCTCAGCATAATGCCGACTCAAGAGCCGGCACTGATCTTCCGGCGGAACCTGAAGTGTGTCACGGTGTCTGCAGTACGCACGGCTTAAGCTGAACGCGACCAGTTTGACAGCGCTGTCTAGCGACGCATTACTTCACTTGCTTACTAATTTTAGATGGTGTTTTATGGTATAACTAACAATGAAGTAAAAAATTAACTAAAAACACAACCATTTAATAATGAGGGCTATAGTTTATGAAGTTAGATCACATATAAATGTGTATCCATAGCAAGTAAAATTTCGTAAATCAGTCTTATTTCAGCAAGCCTACATAATCACTACCCAAACAAGTATGGGCGTATAGTTAGATACTGTTTATGTTTATGTAAGAGAAGATATTATAGAAGTACACACCTAGAATAGTAAATAGGTCACAAGAAAAACCACCACAATACACACTTTTGTGCGTGTCTAAACTTAGGAGTAGCATTTCGAGGGTGTTTCCAAAATAAAAGATGCGAACCATATACTATGCTCACTATAGAGTGAGCAGTTCACTATAACACCATGATATATGATTGTAACAGTTAGTAAAGTTTTGTTACAGAGGACCAGATAATCAATAGTAGAATAATGAACACGTTGGCTCACCAGTTTTCTCCTTGATCTCGCACAGCACCGAGAAGAGCGCTGGCTTCATTCTGTGGCAGTTGAGCGTGTGCTTGCGGGCCTGCGCCTCGTCCAAGCTCTGGTCCGTGATGTTCATGATCTGCTGCAGGATCTCCCCGATGTCCTGTTTGCGCGCCTCGCCATCGCCTGACGCGGGCGCGCCCTCGCCACCCGCCAGCCCGTACCCTTGCGGGCCCATCAGCCCGCCGCTGTGAGCCATCATTCTATTCGGGTCGTCCATCTCTCAATGCGTAAATAAACTCTATCCTTATAAACTAGATACGTATACCGATTTGTACGCAGTTAAAACGATTGCCTAATAAAAATAATAAGATAAAAAATACAACAATCCCCCAACAGGAGAAAAGCCACAGCTTCTCAAGCAATAAAATGGCCGACTTCTTTGTGCTGTCAAATCTGAGATATGTATCCGAAAAGAAAACAAATAATTAAAACTATTCCTATCACGCTTCATCTCGCAATTGTTCAAGCTGTGATTTAGAGTGCGAAAGAGATGGTTAAACAAATGTTGCCATACAGTGGACGCACGAAATTGATTTCAAGGCTTCTAGCCGCGTCGTAGTGTTTGGATGCGAAATAATTTAGATCAGAAATACATAATTTTTATATTTTGGTTATTTTATTGGACTGTTTTTGAATGATTTCATACAAAGTGTGGAAATCTTTTTGGATCTAATCGATGGCTTATCTCGTTGTAAATAATGTATGATTCTTATTCTGAACGCAGCACAAATTTGACAAGTCACATAAAAAAATACAGTGAACGTGGCTTATGAGGTTTCATCATCTGTAATTTATTATTTTGTTTCTCATACTATAGGTGATCTGTAAATACCTGCAGTTAGGCATAAATGTTTTTTTTTTTGTTAGCTCTATTTTCGTAATTGATGAACTTCTATTTTTTTGTGTTTAATGAATTTGTTTAGTTTAAGGTACTATTATTCTTGTTTGTAAATGTATTCTGGTTTGGGCTGATGGCCTCGATGCCAATGCTCCTAATAAATTAAAAAAAAAAAAAAAAAAAAAGGTTTCATCATTCACGTTCTTTCGCCGTCAGCCACCACGCGAACAAAAACCTAATTACCGGCGAACATATGTGAATAATGTAAACGCACACAACTCACATAAATGAGAAACCTTCTCTCCTTATTTCATAAGTGTAGTGTACTTAGTAAACATTTGCCAGTCGTCCTCAGACCGTGTCGCCCGTCGCACCAGCTGCAGCAGTGGGGCAGTAATAAGGTCCACAGGAAGATCAAGATACCAAATCCTCTTCGCGAAATAATCATGGCTGACCCCAAGATCGAAGAGATCCTGGCGCCGCTTCGTGCGAGCGTTAAAGAACAGGGTGATTTAGTGCGGAAACTGAAAGAAGAAAAGGCTCCTGAAATGGACGTGAAGAAAGCCGTTGCTGACCTAAAGGCCAGGAAGAAAGTTCTAGAAGACAAAGAGCTGGCTCTGGCGCCTTCGGAAGAAACTTTCGATCGCGCTAAGATGGAAGATCTGATCAAGAGAAGATTCTTTTACGACCAATCTTTTGCGATTTACGGAGGTATCACAGGGCAGTTCGACTTCGGCCCGATGGGTTGCGCACTGAAGAGCAACATGATCCAGCTGTGGAGGAAGTACTTCATCCTACATGAGCAGATGTTGGAGGTGGACTGCTCTATTCTCACCCCCGAGCCAGTGCTGAAAGCATCTGGCCATGTTGAGAGATTTGCTGACCTGATGACTAAGGATATCAAGTCTGGAGAGTGCTTCCGGTTGGACCACTTGATTAAGGCGCATCTGGAAAAGATCAAGAGTGAGAAGAACACAAAAGCTGAACTCAAAGCTGAGATTGAAGATATCCTTGTAAAGCTTGATGGCATGACTGCTGATGAGATGTCTGCACTCATGAAGAGGTTTGACATGAGGTCTCCACTCAGTGGAAATGAGCTGACACCACCTATTGAGTTTAACCTCATGTTCAACACTCAGATTGGCCCCTCTGGCCTCATCAAGGGCTTCCTCAGGCCTGAGACAGCTCAAGGCATCTTTGTCAACTTCAAGCGCCTCCTAGAATTTAACCAGGGCCGCCTACCATTTGCTGCAGCACAGATAGGCAACTCATTCAGGAATGAGATTTCTCCTCGCTCCGGTCTTCTTAGGGTAAGGGAATTCACAATGTGTGAGATTGAGCACTTCTGTGACTCCAAAGACCATCCTAAGTTTGAGGAGATCAAAAACACCAAGATGCTACTGTACTCTGCTGACAGCCAGGAGCAAGGGCGGCCAGCAGAGGTGGTTACTATTGGGGAAGCTGTAGCCAAAGGCACAGTCAATAATGAGACATTAGGCTACTTCATGGCTAGAATCCACTTGTATCTGTTAGCTGTGGGCATAAACCCCAGCAAGCTAAGATTTAGGCAGCACATGGGCAATGAGATGGCTCACTATGCTTGTGAGTGCTGGGATGCTGAATGCTTGTCCAGTTATGGTTGGATAGAGTGTGTTGGCTGTGCTGATAGATCTGCCTATGACTTGACTCAGCACACAAAAGCTACCGGAGTCAGACTAGCTGCTGAAAAGAAATTACCAGCTCCTAAACAAATTGTAGTTATAGAGGCAGTTGGTAACAAAGCTGCTATTGGTAAAGCTTTCAAGAAAGACGCTAAAGTAATCAATGACGCCCTTGCGGCTATGGATAATGCGGCTTTAGACCAGCTGCAGAAGCATTTGGATGTAGAGGGAGAGTACAGCCTTGTCACACCGAATGGCGAATTCAAGCTCACAGCTAACCTTGTCAGCGTCAAGAAGACGGAAAAGACGATTCACGTAGAAGAGATCATACCTAGCGTGATCGAGCCCTCGTTTGGGGTTGGCAGGATCTTATATTGCTTGTTGGAGCACAACTTTAAGATGCGTGAAGGAGATGAGCAGAGGACGTATTTCTCGCTGCCACCTACTGTGGCTCCTATGAAATGCGCGGTGCTTCCTTTGAGCGGCAACGCTGAGTTCCAGCCTTTTGTTCGCGAGCTCTCCAACGAGCTGATCACAGCAGACGTGTCTCACAAAGTGGACGACTCGTCTGGCTCGATCGGGCGCCGCTACGCGCGCACTGACGAGCTCGGCGTGCCCTACGCTATCACTGTTGACTTCGACACCACAAAAGAACCTCACACTGTTACTTTGAGGGAGCGTGACAGCATGTCGCAAGTGCGGCTTCCTCTAGCAGACGTCCCAAGCGTCGTCCGCGACCTCTCCAACAGCAAGATATCGTGGGCTGATGTGGAAGGGAAATATCCCAAGTTTGAGCAGCAGGAGACGAAAGGGGCGGCTGCGTAGTACGAGCCGTTATGACGCAAACAGATGTTTGTACAAGTGTCGTACGTGACACAGTCGAGGTGCACCATGCTATAATGTTAGCTTAGGCTTAATTATGCATTTGTCTCGGAACTAGTAATCCAGGTCGAACTCGTTTAGAGCACTTTGTATTTATTTTGCTATCGACAAATAAATGTTGAATCATGCTTCTGTTTTTCTTTAAAGACACCTTTAATGCTTTGATGAGCAAATTATTAAATATTGACTTGTACATGCCAGATCCGTCTAGCCATGACAATAGCCATTGCGATTACTCATTATCCCGAGAGTTATTGCAGGGCCCCTACTTTTCGTGCCGATGATTTTAAATTGTGTTTTCGTAAGCAGTTATGATCACTTCTTCATCTTCGCAAGCTTAATTAATAGTACATTACGTAGCTAGGGCGGTGAAATCGTGAATGCCCCAGATCGCAGGTGGCCCGAGCCGAAGGTGTGGGCCATAATTATGCGATCTGGGGCTTTACGAATTACCGCCCGTGGTGCGTACACAATTTTGCGTCTTCTCCTGGGTGTGAAGTGAAATTTTCCCCTACGCCCGTGGGCAGTAAATCTCACTTACCGCCCAGTGTGACGTAAACTTATTTTATTTATCACAACATCCTGTGTGCAAAATGACGTAATTTTTACGTCATCGGCACGAAAAGTACGGGCGCGTTATTGCATTTCGATGTTGTAAGTCGTAATCGTAAACTATTGTTAATGGTTATACCTATACAAACCCTATGTATCGTATGCCTATTTCAAACGATTTAAGCATTGCCGTGGAGAAATCGTTTTTGGTGACTGTGAAGACCGATACGAGACCGGCATGGTCTTCCACATTTCTGGCAAACAAATTCATGCCAGGGTCTCTGGTCCCGGTCTGTTGTCTACGCAACCTTCTCTATAGCCCAGCCACCGCAAGCGTCTCTGTTTGAGAGGAGCGGTCAGACTGGGCAGCTGTGCTCTGTCAAGAACCCTCTGATTCGTCACTTTGACACTTTGTCCTTCTAACTAATGCCAGCACGTCTAGCACACGACGGCTGCGACATACTCTCGATTTTTATCGCACTATACCTCTTCTTCTAAGTGTTCTAATAAGAGAGAGACGGATAGTGCGAGAAAAATCGAGAGCTCGCGCGCCGTCGCGTGCTAGCCGTGCAGGTATGGTTTCCCTCGCAGGGTGCTATCGGACAACGGAGTGCAGTTCGTCGGAGCGGTCATGCAACAGTGTCTCTTTGTTCTCGGAGTTAACCAGAGCCTCGTGCCGTTGTACCACGCTGAAGCGAATCCCGCGGAGCGTAAAAACCGAGACTTGAAATCTCAGCTCGCCCGGTTAGTTGAAAATGAACACTCGTCGTGGCCAACTAAGCTTGCTGTCATCCGGTTTTCCATGAACAGTGCCATGTGTCGCACCACCGGAGCTACTCCTGCATATTTCATGTTTGCGCGCAAGATGAGGTCTTCAACAGAGGTGAGCTATGATTTAAGAGCCATACTTGACAAAGAAAACTTTGTCCCTCTAATGACGCCATATCTGCGTTCGTTTATCAGCTCATTGTCAGCAGTTCGAGATCGCGTGGAGTCACAGCAGGACAAACGTAAAGAATATGATGACAAATCTCGTCAGCCAGGTGATGTATTCGACGTCGGGGATAAGGTCCTCATTACGTCTCACGTTCTTAGCAACGCAGCTAAGGGCGTCTCGGCCAAGTTTATCCCAAAAAGGGATGGTCCTTACCTGGTCGTTAAGAAAGTTAGTCCTACAACTTACCTGGTCTCTGGTCTCAATACACCCGAGGAGGTGCTGGGCAAGTACCACGCTTCACAGCTCGTTCGTTTTAATGGTAGGGATGACGTGGTTCCTTCTCCTGTAGTGCCTAAAAGGAAAAGAGGTCGTCCACGTTGTCGAGATCAGGATGTTGTGCGAGTCCATGGACGTGGGCGTCCTCATGAACTCGAGGGGGGAGTCTATATCGTGTGACAGGGACAACCCTATTTCTCGCACGTTACCTTCTAGGGCTAGAGGTAGACCCCCGGCGCGCTTCCAAAAGGACTGAGCCGCGGATCTACATTCGTTAGCCGGTATGCGCTCGCGCTATGTTGGCAGCCCGCGCGATAGTTGAAGTCAGTCGGTTACGGTACGCCTTCGCTAACGGATACGCTCTACCCTTACGCTTGAGATATTATTTATATGTTGTTGTGACTTGTGTAGTTTGTACAATTCGTGACAATACATGTGTCCTAGTATCAGTGTTGTGTTTTCTTTATAAACTATACGTCACCTGTGTATTAAGACTTGTCACGCAAACATGGGAGATTTTTTTATCTTTGGAATATTTATTGTAAGGGTCTCATATTGTTGGGTCCCACTGGTAACCCCCCAGAAAGAGCAAAATTTCAGTCTTTGACCATTTTTAATCTTCTGACGACTCCAATTCCGACATATTTACTAATGCACGCGAGCGTGTGAAACAGGTTCACAAGCACGAGCACATTCCCCCTTTGATCTTTGTCAAAAAACCGACAGTCGTCCCAATCGGCGACATTCACGAGCACGGGCACGGGCGCGTGCACATTCAGGCTGTTCACACGCTCGCGCCCGTGCCCGTGCACGTGAATGTCGCTTTGAACGCGAGGATGTGAACGCGGCATAATATTTAATTTTCCTAATTAATGGGGTGTATACATGTCATGATTTGTCAGCCCCAATTTATCAGAAGCTAATTGCTATCGTCTGGAGGCATGTTGCGCTGCTGATCTAACTGTTAAAAGAGTTGTACTGAGAAATAGCTATATATAGGTCGGATTGTACATCTGTACGCTGCACTCAGTATTCTTTAATCTGTGATCCAATTATAACTTCGACATGTTGTACTGACAAATTGGGGTAAAATCACATAATCTGACTGGCCGACATCGGCCGGACTGCATGCCGGCCAACGCTTGATTCGCCCCGTGTGGATACGTGTCGGAAGCGCGGCGGCCAATCAAATCAAGGTCATTCCATACTAGATTTTCTGTGACCGTCCGCCGATTTCGGCCCGTGTAGCGTTTCCTTATATTCCTTGTTACTAATCCTACTGTATCTGTGCACAGCAAATACTCAAACTGGATATCCGCAACCGCATCACTATACCAAATAGTGAATGAACGAAATAGTCTCCCTCGGAGGAGATCGTCAAGCGTGGCTAATCAAGGTACCAAAAGGTGAGGTTTCTCGGCTTTAATTCCCTTAAACACGTTATAAACCGCCAAATACGACCAAGTAAGTCAAACTAGAAACACATTGTTATCAATTAGAGTTGAAATTAGCGTCAAATAGTTCAAGTCATCGTTGCAATCTTAAGAATGCGTATTTGATAAAGTGTGGCCAGTCAGGCGTTGGTTTTGTATGCTAGAAGCGAAGAGACTGAATATTTGTGTGTTTCAGGAAAATGAGTAGCTCGGAGGAGGTATCATGGATTTCATGGTTCTGCGGGCTGCGGGGTAATGAATTCTTCTGCGAGGTGAGTGACTTAAATGCAAATATTGATGCATGATTGCTGACATCCCTTATTGATCGTCATTTATGATGTTATTTTAGGTGGATGAGGATTATATTAACGATAAATTCAACTTGACGGGGTTGAACGAACAAGTGCCGCACTATAGACAAGCCTTGGATATGATTTTGGATCTTGAACCGGGTAAGAATTTACTTGGTACTATTTACAATGTCATTAGCAGTAAAATTTAGGTAACGGACATGAATCTGATTATAGAAATACAAATGAAGTATTTAGGGACAAATGTTAAATAGGTCCTGACCTAGGATTCCCTGTGTTACAGGGCTCAGTTGAATAACTTTAGCCATCAAGTAGAGGCCTGTTCCCAGTTTTGCACTGCTGATTTAAGTTTGGAGGTTATACATAGGGGTTGGGATTCTCAGGGCTGTGGCTTACTAAAACGTACACATTAAAAAAAAATTTCGTGTGTAGAAAACTAAAGAGAAAGTGCTTATATATCAATATAATATTAAGTTCAAGATTAGATTCTGCTCGTCAAACTGAACCACTTTTGTTCTGCAACTTTGTAAAATAACATAATAACTTCTGTCATTTGTTAGTGTTTGCATATATAGAATGAAAATGAAATGATAAATAACATATTTTTGAAAAGTTGTAGCACAAAAGTAGTCCATTTTAGGAGCATAATCAATACTTGCATTTAAAGCCCCAAGCTCAGAGGCAACCAGTATGTGTAATTGCCAAGGACCGGAATACTTCATAGCAAAAATCAAACTGTCAGAGGGAATGACCAAATTGTTTTATTGACTATCTAAAATAAATGTCACTTAATGACACATTGTCAAAATAAAGAAATCAGGCTTTTGGATATACTGCTTGGAACGGATCGATGGACTTTCCCGCAAGAGGGGGATTATTGAGCGCTAGTACGTCACATTTTCCAGATAAACTATTTTTTTTGACACTTTTTTTTTACATTTGTATGGAGCTCGTCGCTCCAGTCGGCCAACGCTTCATACAAAGGTAAAAAAATACGCAGTATATAATGTATGTAAGCAAGACGGTAAGGAAGAAAACAGAAAATATTTTTATTTTACTCATTGTTTTTGAGCATTTTTCTGACGCATGAGTTTTACTCGTTAGGTGACTTTCAACGCAATGTTTCTTTAGCTGCTTTAAATGAAGATCACATTTAGAGCAATATATCGTGGATGTATCTTCTTTGTAACTAAGAGAAGAATCTTTCGTTATCCATTTGTTAATGGTTTTTCTTTTAGGATTAACTATTTTAGTAACACAGCACGGAAATTACTTATGACAATCAAGCGACGTAAATGACATATGTGACGTGGGCATGATTTATTTTAATATGGAGATGCAGGTTGCTTATCAAACAGCTCAAATGTAACAGAATAATCGTATAAGTCGATATATGCGACAATATACCGTAACATTGATAAGTGGAATTGTCGATAAAACAATTTGGTCATTCCCTCTGACAGTTTGATTTTTGCTATGAAGAATTCTGGTCTTTGGTAATTGCTTACAATGATCAGTATAAGCTGAATATGTTATGTTAATGATGACATCCTGCAGATGATGACCTGGACGACAACCCCAACCAGTCTGACCTCGTGGAGCAGGCCTCCGAGATACTGTATGGACTGATACATGCTCGCTACATATTGACCAACCGGTGAGTGTTGCCAATCCTAATAACAAGTATGATACTGCACAGTCGGCAACAGAAGTGATTTACTGTCATTCAGCACAAATGGAAAATCTTCAACACCAAATGACCATTTTGAAGTAATACCGTCAAAAGTGAATTTGGTGAAAATGTAATTGTGTCTATGCTTTTTTTATGATATATTGTATTTTTCTTGTTCAAAATGAATCTAGTCCAAATGGAATTTTGTTCAGTATGGAATTGGGCCATATTTAAACATGTGCAGTGAAAGTTGTCTAATTTAAATAAAAATCTAAATTTTATATGAAAATCAACTATTTTGTACAAATTTCATATAAGACATATTTCCGATATGTGGAATGCATCAAAAGACCATTCGATTTCTGTGAACATGTTTATAACCTTTGTACAGTGAAAAGCTTTTTGGTGTATATGATATGATATGATAAATACTTTGTCAACAGAGGAATTGGCCAAATGTTAGAAAAATTTCAAGCCGGGGACTTTGGACACTGTCCGAGAGTGTACTGCGAGACCCACCCCATGCTGCCACTTGGTAAGTCTGCATCTTATGTACGTAAGGTTAAAATTTAAACGTATTTTACGCTGCCTATGCCTGCCTGCTATGGATACATAAACCCCGCCCGCCTCACCTTGTATTACACCCGAAAATCGACTAAGATCCAGGTTCTACTTAAATGCCAGCTCCCATTATGTGTTTTAGCTGCGTATGAATTTGAGCGGCTCAGCCTGAGGCATGCTCGCCCCGCGCGGCGAGCTGCTCGCGAGCCAATTTGGTGCACATAAACATGCGCGGGCGAGGAAGCGTGCTCGCGGCGAGCCGTCATTGTGCGTCGTCTAAAATGGCGTCGGACACGATGACAGCCGCAGCTGCATTTATCGTAATTTACCGAATTATTACCAAAAAAGAAGAGAAAATCGCCTCAGTGGTGGATGAAACAGTTGTACAAAAATCGTAAATCATGTGGTGCACATTTACTTTATCAAATTACATCGTTCTGTTCGCTGCACACTCGGATACACGTTCAAATTACGCGAGGCACGCACGCTTTGAGCACGGTCAAGAGACCGACTCTAGGTGGCTCGCCGCGCGCTGCTCGCGCATAGAATTTGAGCAAAATAGGTGAGCCGTGCGTGCCCCAACCCGAGGCTGCTTCCAATTCGTGCTTACGAATTGGAGCAGCCTTAACGATTGTCATTTACTGTGACTTTTCTCTCTAACCATCAACACTCGCAGCTTAAAGCTTGTGGTTGTAGCTTCGTAATTTTTTGATATATTTGAGTCATTTGGTATATTTTTGCTTTCTTTCCATGATAATAAAAAGGGCATTGCAGGATAACCTAAGAAAAATTGCCCCCAGCGTTTTTGGGTCGAAACTATAATCAAACGATAGCTTTTGAGGAGGTAATACCCTGCACAAAGTTTCATCCCTCTGTTACCCCCTGGGGGTGACAAAATCTCGATTAACCCCAAAACTGTTTTATTCATTTTTTCCTAAACTATGAAAGTTACGAATTTCAAATTTTGTACAAATATAAATGAGACTAAAGGCTATATGTTAAAAAAATATGACCCTCCTAAACATTTAAATTCTTGTAAAAAAAAATTAAAAAAAATGCAATCATCCTGTATAACAAGTTTGGCAAAGCTAACTGGGTGAGGGTGCTGCCTGCTCGTCTTGATAATACCCAGGCATTACATACAGCGGCATCGATAAGATATGTAAAGATCGGCCACCACCATTTTTCCGAAGAGAAATCGTTCAGACATACCTTACGCAATTCAAAAATATACCAGGAGGCGGCGGCCGTCTATCAGCTTCCAAGACGTCTAAAACAGGCAATAGGGTCACTGATGGATGACATACGCTACGATGGCTGGAATCACTTGTTAGTACCTAGCGAATCGCGTCGCAAATGTGCCTTGGAGGTATGCAAGAGTCAGACAAGACTGCAATGCAACAAATGCAACGTAGGGCTCTGTGCATCCTGCAATTACCAGTTTCACGTTCGTGTATAAATAAAATGGTGTAATGTAATACTATTACTATTATATAAATGTATAAAAAAGCTCTTTTATATTCATGCATGCCTTCCATTTCATTAAAACTAAAATGTTATCATAAATAAATGGTAAAAATTGCTAGCAAACGGTAAATTAATATAAATGAAAAGAGAGATTTAAAGACTACGTATTAGCCTAGCGATGCCATAACAGCACCCATTGTTTTTTCCAAAAGTAATAAATTAATTTAACTTTTAATAACTAAAAATGACTAAGGGGACCTTTATGAACAATATATCAATTTCCAAGACCCTAAATTAATTCTGGTCATAATGGGTTAATAATGCAAGGCTCTTAGCAGGAGTTAATAGTGGGCACCAAGGAGCCAATTCATTTTAATTTCGCAATGTTCCTTCTGGGCTTGGTCGATGAATCTTTTGTTTGATGTAGAATATAAATTGGGTCATATTTGAAAAAAAATGGTGGGTGTAGCAAGAGCCAAACTTGTTATACAGGATGATTACATTTTTTTTAAATATTTTTTTACAATAATTTAAATGGTTAGGAGGGTCATATTTTTTTTTCATTTATTATTTAGGATAATAAATAAGTAAATAAATTAATGTTGTTCGTATTTTAATGTTTAGGATAGTCGCGAACAAAAGCAAAATTAATATTTTGTGTACAACCAGCAGAAAGAAGTAGCTACGCGGGCCCCGTGGTCCCGTGCTCAAAACAATCAACATTCTACACAAAACAGTGACAGCAGGATAAGGATTGTGTAAATAATGTATAGTTTGTTATTATGATTAGCTACGGGAAACTTCGTGGACATATTTACAGATGTCTTTGTTTCCCTTCTATAAAGGAGAGAAATGAAAATAACCATTTTATCGCAAGCTAGTAAAATAACTGAAGCCATACTGCAGAAAGTTGGGTAATTTCTTTGGTTTTGTATATCTTGAGTTTTCTTTTTAAGGTTTCACGAAGTTTTTACGAAAGACCTTTTTTCTGTGAAACAATACTTTATCAAAACAATACGTTGTTTATGTTTACGTAGAATCATGCCCATGCGTAACCTATTTTATTTAGTTAAATAACTGTGTAATTTCGTTCTTCTATGTTTAACCTAGATAAGTAAGAAAGATCAAAGAGCTCAAACACGTTTTGGTGAAAGAGTTTTGGCATTTTCATAAAACTTGACCCAACTTTTTTAATTCTTTTCGTTGCATGTAATTATTTTGGTACAAACAGTTGACAACTTTAGAAATTAGTTGAGGTCAGTTTCAAGGCCGCTACTAGGACCGTATGGCTAGTTCAGAGTTCATAAACAACAATTAAACCAGTTTTCTTTATTGTTCCCTCGGTATGTGAAGTAGAATAGATAAACCTGATGCTTGACACGAAAATTAAATCATTAATTTAGGGTGGGTTGCACACCAAAATAAACGTCTGCAATCGTAAGCGGTGTTCGTTAAAATCTGAATGCATGGAAAGTTTGACATAGTTTCTATTTGCACCAACTCACGATTACAGAGCGATCAACGTAAAGTATGGCGCCGGCAGCTGTCAGTCCATAGAGACTTGTTAAACTTTCCATACATTCAGATTTTAACGAACACCGCTTACGATTAAGAGATGGTTTGGTGCAACCCACCCATAGTCTGTCACATTACTCATAACTAAGGGGGGTCTAACCACGCTGTGCCCTCCAGTATGTTGTCGCCACTCGAGAACCTTTTCGCCCAAACCACCATCGGGTCTACGTGCAATGTACCCATTTGCCACTTATGCGATTACGAGGGCTATGTCGGTTAGCTTGGTTCTGCTGCGGAAAGCCTCATTGGACTGATAACCAGGTAAAGGTCGCAGGAGTCTGCTGCTTGCACGTGGCGCAGGACCAGTCATTGTGGCACCCTTAGGCACTGGTCCCACCGCCGGCTAGTAAGCTAGAAAAGTTGGGCGAGTAACGGTTCATTGCGTGCTGACTAGGCTCAGTGTGATCAATCGACCTTTACAGATCCGCAATGTAATGCTACTCGCCCAACTTTACTAGCTTACTAGCCGGCGGTGGGACCAGTGCCTTATGGGGAGGCCTATGTCCAGCATTGGGTGTGAAGCAAAAGCAATGCGAATGAAAACCACTACAAATCAAATCCCAACAATTTGGCGCGTCATAAATGAATCTAATGGAAAAAATAAAAATGACGTAGCGTAGAAAAATTTCAATGTTACAATAGACCCGCTAAGTATGCCTACGGAATCGCCAGAACTCGTGGCTAATGCATTCAACAATTATTACGCACATATGTTCGAGAACTCCATACCTATCCCTACATGTGACACGCATCTGTCGCAAAACCAGCGACGAGTGACACACACAAAACAAAACCAAAGTTTTCAAGCTTTTTTCGGTTAGCGATTGTGAAACCTATAAAATAATAAAACGCTTAAAAAATAAACACTGAATTGATGAAATACCACAAACCTTATTAAAAAAAAACCGGTCAAGTGCGAGTCTGACTCGCGCACCGAGGGTTCTGTACAAACTATCAATTAACTCAGGGTAAAGTCAATGTCCCAATATTTGTTAAATTACTTATTTTAACCCAACACAACAGATTTCAATTTCAAACAACGAATAACTATTACACCAAGACCATCAAACTACCAAGACAATTGAATCGCGATCTTTTTAGGGTTCCGTAGTAGACTAGGAACCCTTATAGTTTCGCTTTGTCTGTCCGTCCGTCTGCGGATAATCTCAGTAACCGTTAGCACTAGAAAGCTGAAATTTGGTACTAATATGTATATCAATCACGCCGACAAAGTGGTAAAATAAAAAGTGCTTTATTTATTTATTAGGGTGCCTCCCCTATACGTAACGTGGGGAGTGTTTTTTTTTTCATTTCAACCCTAACGTATGATTTATTGTTGGATAGGTATTTAAAAATGAATAGGGGTTTGCTAAAATCATTTTTTGATAATGTTAATATTATCGGAGATAATCGCTCCAGAAGTAAAAAAATATGTGTCCCCCCCCCCCCCCTCTAACTTTTGAACCATATTTATAAATATGAAAAAAATCTCAAAATTAGAACTTTATAAAAATTTTCTAGGAAAAATATTTTGAACTTGATAGGTTAAATAGTTTTTGAAAAAAACTACAAAATAATTTCTTAACTAAGTTTGCAATTTAACCGTATAAGCAGGTGTTTATTGTACCTATAATTTCTACAAAATCACAATAAAATGACGTGCTTTCAAATAAAGTAAAAAAACGTTCACGCAAAAATTATTATCCCATAAAAATCATCTTCCATACTTTAAGCTCGCGCGCAATAGTTTACTTAATTTGCTGATAGATGTCGCTGTACGCGGAACGCTCACATTGTACATGGCGCTGTTAAGATTTTTCCTGATTTAATGGGGTCGGAGCAGGTGCGCCCATACATTAGGTCAAAAATTTGTCGTGCTCGAATTGTCTTAGTTGTCTTTGCTTTGGTCGTTCGTTGTCTAATATTAAAATTGTTCGCCAAGTATTGCTTGTATTGTGTCTGTCTATAATACATGGTCGATTTGATTTGGGAATTTGAACTCTCTTGCTCATATATTCGGTTCACGGAACGGGCTACGGAACCCTACACTGAGCGTGGCCCGACACGCTCTTGGCCGGTTTTTTTGACCTGCTATTGAAATATACCCGTCCCAACCCCATTCATTCTAGAAAAATCTTAACAGCGCGAAGTAGGAATATGGTCAGCGCCATCTATCGGTCCCATTTGGTACTAACGTGCAAGGGCAAATCAGCTTAGTACTTATGTATGTTGGTGTTTTAGCGATTATTGTTTATCACATGAACCGATCTCGATTATTATTATTTTATTTGAAAGAGAGTACTTCTATTATAGTCTTATAGGAATTTCAAAACAAATACTTATAAAGTTGATTAAATTGCAAACTTAACTAGGATACAGAAAAAGTTATACTTTTCCAGTGTAATATTTACGTTTATCTTAATCACAAGTAATAATTTCAAATTTTTCGCTTGGATAACTTCGGAGATAATGGGGGTGGGGGAATGGTATTTTTTTTACATTTTCCTTCATAGATCGAAATGTTACCAATGTAGAAAAAAAAGAATAACGGTTTCAAAAATGCAACTCAAGCCCTTTCAAATGATACCCCACTTGACCTAATAGTTGAATTTTTTTTGGCCCCCTCATATTCATAATTTTTCATAGAAAATTAAAAGTATATTTAAATTTCTCATTTTCCATGCACGTGGATAACTCTCTTTTAAAACCATTCCAAATTTTAAATTGATAGCTTAAGTAGTTCGTGAGATATTACACTTTGTGACAGACAGGCCAGAAGGACGGAGTCGCACCATAAGGGTTCCTTGTTTACCATTTTTGGTACGGAACCCTGACAAGCACTTCTGAGTTAACCCTACCTCAAACCCAACTTATTAATGAGTCGTTTGCAGAGGGAATCGTTCTAGAAGGGTGACATTTTGGATCTCAGTAATTATCGTCCAATCGCGGTACTCTCGTCTATAGCATGAATATATGAGAAAGCAGTTGTAACCGCCTAAACGCCTTTCTAGGAAACTATAAATTTGCTTCATAATAATCAATACGGCTTTAGAAAGAATCTACATCATTAACTGTTTTAAACTACTTGCAAAATTCTTAACTGCTTTAAATAACAAAAATATGTGGTAGGCTTATTTCTAGACCTATCAAAAGCCTACGATAGTCTCTCATGATATTCAATTAGTTTAATTATTTAACTGGAAGTATACGACTGGTTTAAGTCCTATCTGAACAATCGCATGCTATTGCATTCGTTCAAATGGGTAAACGCATAATAAGCATTTGTGGCCGTATTTTTAAGTCTGTAGTTTTTTTTTATATTTCTGAGGGCATAAGCAAAACGAGACAGTTTTGTACAATTTTTTTCAATGTGTGCATTCCAATTGATATTTTCGTCAATGCTGATGCCCAAAAGACTGGAATCAGTAACTGATTCAAAATCGTGATCTAAGTATGTGTAATTAAACTGGAGAGGGCGTCTTTGATGGGGTCGGAATTGAATTAAATTGGTCTTTTTTAAGTTAAGTTTTAGGTTATGATCCTTAAGCCATGTTGTTACGTCATCCAATAAGGCGTTTAATTTAAAAGCTGTGTCATTATTATTTTCACTGGATAGCACTACGGAAATGTCGTCGGCGTATATGAAACACTTAAGATTACTTGTATTTATTATTTTTGGCAGATCATTAATGTAGATGTAGGCTTAGTGCCTAGCTAACTGTGAATGCTCTACGTAGGTGGTGACCAGGATATTGAATAGAAATACGGAAAATAGTTTATACTGAATTTACTGACTCCATTGATACAGATACACTTTACGTAATTGTTTGACCTAGATACGGAACCCGGCGGGCTAACGCGATGCTTGCGCTATGGCTTATAAGTCTCGACTGCCGGTGGCTCGCCGTCCTAGTCCGTTTACAAATATTGCTGAGCACACATTACTGCCGCTATATCGATTAAGAATAAAATACAGCCTAGCACGCTACCCTGCGGTATTCGGCTTGTGATTTCCTTTTTTTGAGAAGTATTTTACTAACAGTATTAATTTTACGGTCATAGTAGTCTATTTCAACAAACTGGACTCTATTTTCCAAATATGATTTGAACCAGTTATGTGCAGTACCTCGGATTCCAATTCCATATAACTTGGACAAGAGAATATTGTGTTGGACTCGGTTACATGCTTAACTCTTATCGAGCAATAGCCCAGAAGCAAAATGATTGTTATCAATAGTGGTGATATATATAATTATGCTGATTATGAATATGATAAATATGCTGCAAACGAAATAGAGCACACACGCTCTGGAAAACGAGCATTGAATGGGTCCGTACCTCAAATCCTCTCTAAATATAATGTCCTATTTGCAGACGACATCTCCCTTATGTCCGAATTTGATAAAAATGATAACCACAATGAAATTCTAAAAATACCCTTTACGATATTAACGACTTATTTTTTCAATTCTACGAATTTATTCAATTCTATCCAATAAATAAAAAGAGCAAATTACATAAATAGTACAATGTTAGAAAAAGCGAATAATTTCAAACTATTAGGAATTACTCTTGACAGTAATTAATGTAAACTGGAATCTCTAGCTATAATTATGCGTTATTCAACCTGCGCAGAAAAACAGTCAAAAAACTACTATCGGCCTACCACGCGTTCGCACACTCGCGGCTCTGCTACGGCATCGCGTTATGGGGTGAGAGCACGGATGCCCACCATCTGTTTATCATGCAGTAGAATGCTTGCGAATCGTAGCAGGTATCCAAAGCCCAACTAGCTGCTGGCATTACCTATCTATGTCCGTTAATAAATAATAAACACAAGTTTAAGGAAAATTGAAACCCCATATATACATTTTCGTCCTCCAACCCGCTGCTAGAATCAAAATGCCGCAAAATAGTCCACGATTTATTGCTGTCAAAGCAATGATGTAATATAGAAAAGAGGTAGGTACGTTGTCTACATAAACGAAATTCCGTATTTAAAAAAGGCCACCAAATCTGACAGCGTAGTTTCCATTGACGACGCTAAACTGAGGCAAGTTGGTGCAATTGACTCAGTTTTATTGTGCCACTTTTGGAGTGCTTATAAACTATCTACCTGTTTTTTTATATAAATTATTACTGTTAAGAAAATGTTATTATACATTGAATTAATGTAGTCATGTAAATTGAAATAATAATAATTTGGGTTGTACCTTAATAAAAGTTAGCCTTAATAGGGAATATGCATGTGATTCAGAAATGGCCAAAAAAAATCATGAGTAATCTTTATTGCTTAATAAATATACTCACATGATTATTTTTACAAATGATCATGTTTCTATTTACAAACTTAATTATTTAAAAGTAGTATTTTTCAAATTCCCTCACAAATTTTCAAAACGCAACGCTATTGGCCGAGCGAATCGTGACGTCACCGTGCACTCGGTGTCTACTGTTAACAGGTCGTTTGTATGATTATTGAAAGTTATTCGCATTGTTTTGCCGCTGTTTATGATAAACATCAGTGTTTTTTGGGAATTATTAACTGAAAGCAGTGACTCCTTGTGAAAAAAGACTCGCCACAATGACTGGAAGCGGTTTTGTCAAGGCAAAGTCGGATAATCTGCCTGAAATTGATGTGTTCATGAGGACTAAGTACGTACCTCGTAGCTGTCTTTCTTAAATAAGTGGAATAAAAAACTAGTACATATGTTCATTATATACCTAATCAAAGATATGTTGGTATTAGGAATGTTACATGGTGAGAACATCTTTATAAAAATAACAAATTATGTTGTTTTCGTCAAGGCTTATAAATAAAACTAATTTGTGTAGGACACTCAGTAGAAAGGATTAAATTCTTTCAACTTCGATCAACATAGAAACTTAGCTAAAACGTTTCGTAATCAAAATCAACACTCGTAGTCAGCTGTTGATCAACAAAAATCATAATATTTTGTAACATTAATAACTAAAAAAATGGGAATCAGAATAGTTTTATGAATAAGTATATAATTTTTTAGGTTAGGTTATTGTTTATATTGTTCGGGAGTCCTAATAAAAAAGATTTTAGGTACAAACATATTTAATAATCACTTTGAAATGATGTTCATAACAATATAAACTACTCAAACACGATACATTATATCTCCTCATCGCCTTACACCCCTTTTTCCTTATATTTTGCATCTTTGGGCATATGAAAATATATCATGTCAGGTGCAGTTTTAGTGTTATTTTCATAAATAGGGGCAATACAATATTTATAATAAGCTTTTGTGTGCTCTTCCGTTACAATAAGTTGATCTTACAAGCTTTAATAACTCACTTTTACTAAAACTGTGAATCAAATCGTTGTTTATTTACTCTAAGTGCACGGTGACGTCACAAAATGAGCGCGCCAAAATGGCGGCGTTTTAATTGTCCGAAAATTATAGTAGTTTTAATTATTATTTTTAGCTCATTCAATAATATTGTGAGTGTTATATTTTTTTCCGGTTATATAATTACTTATAGAATAGTTTGAAAAAATTAAAAAAATGCATGAATATACCGTATTAATGTGTTGTAATAAATAGTTAGCTTAATTTGTTAAATAACTATAAAGTCTTAAATGTAATTCATGCCCATATGTATTCTATAATAGCTTAATTATGTTAAGTTTATTGCAATACCCAAAATGGGTGTGTGTTGATTACCTTTCACTCTATTTAACACCCTGTAAAACATGTAAGCAATTAAATAAATAAATAAATACCCAGGTCTCTCAGACGTCCCCGGCGAGGCGATGGTGAAGGTCTACTGCCCCAAGTGCATGGACGTGTACACGCCCAAGTCGTCGCGCCACCACCACACCGACGGCGCGTACTTCGGCACCGGCTTCCCGCACATGGTGTTCATGGTGCACCCGGAGTACAGGCCCAAGCGGGCTACGGTGCAGTTCGTGCCGAGGTGAGACTAGTGCCGTGTGGATATACGTAATTGGGTCATCGCCTTTCCTCTGGTCACCTTTCGTGCATATACATAATGTTTCTATCGCATAATAATATATGAGAGCAGACGTCGTTTATGCGGATTAAAGGTTGTCGCACACGTAACCGCTCGGCACCGGACCGGCGCCGCCTCAACTCGAGCTGTCCAGTATTCTTTGTAAGAAATTACATACTGTAACGCACACATATCGGCGTCGGAACAGCATCGCCTCCGATGCCGATATGTGTGCGTTACAGTATGGTATTTCTTACAAGGAATACTGGAGGGCTCGAGTTGAGGTGGCGCCGGTCCGGTGGCGAGCGGTTAAGAGTGCGACAACCTTAAGAGTAACTAAAAATTAGGCATTGTAGCCCTTAACTTTGGCAATGTCTACAGAAGAGACGCGAACCTAAATCTGTGTATATGTCAAGTTAACCCAGATGTTGAGTGAATTGTCTTGTAAATAAAGCTTATGCAGATCCACGCCCCAGTTAGAATTTAACCCGGGACACTTTCGACGGATGGTTAGAATTCTTTACATAAGAACTTTGAAGCGAGCCAGTCCGCTGGTTTTGTAAATACAGCAGAGCCTTGTAAATTCGGACCCTGGACTCTGTAATCCGGGGCGCTCCCAGTTACCGCGCCAGCCGTGTCGAGCTTAGCGAGTTGTCACCTCGGTTATCCGCCATTGGCCTGTTTTTTGCCTGTCCGGATTGGCGAGGCTCTGCTGTACTCCATTTCATAGACAGTTTAGCCTGTTGTGTCGCAGGATAGTCGGCGTACCAGCCGTTTGCCGCCGCCGTTTGTAGACCGGCCGCTTTTTATAGTCCCTCGAACTGAGTATGTTTGTGAGTCCTGTATTGATATTAGCGGTTTTCAATTTGGTACCTTAGTTAATTCCGTTTGATATTGGAAGTCAAATGGAATTACTCAAAGCCTTTAAAAAGATTACTCCAGGGCTAGAGTTCGACGGATAAAATCGTTTCTTGAAATGAATTAATTTGTTGCAGACTATACGGTTTCAAAATCCACCCGCTCGCCTACCAGATCCAACAGCAGGCGGCAGCCAACTTCAAAGCGCCCCTGCGGTGCCTGTCCTACAACAACGGTAAACGCTAGGGGCGCGCCGCGCGGCGCCTGCGCGCTCGTTGACGCCCGTACTATTGTCCAACGTTGCAGACTCTCTGACAAACCCTAGCTACCACATTGGCGTTCAAACCACATATTCAATGGCCGACGGGGCCCCGCAACGCGGGCCACGGTCTCCTAAAAATGATTGCATACAGGAGGCGCCGTTTTCCATGAAAATTAGTGTAGGAATTAGCGTTGTATGCTAGTGTTATATGTTCAATGGTCGACGGGGCACCGCAATTCGGGGCCCCGTTTCCTAAAAAGGCACGCATGAAGGATGCCCCATCGACCATGAAAATAAGTATAAAGTCGTTATACGCTAGAGCGAGTTAATTTCCGACAATAGTGTACAATGTGGCTTTTGCTATTTACAACGCCCAATGTGTAGCTCTAACACCATCCTGAAGAAAAAACTTTATTTACCGACCAACAACGACATGCGTAAGTAATTATGGTTTATTAATCGTTACTCGTAAATATAGTGTATTTCCTCAGGATGGTCGGGTAATACTCGGTAGTACCCTAAGTATCCGATACAGTTGAATATACGATTGACACGCAAAGCATTCGTCTGTCCTCCTCAAGCGGGTTACACAACGACAAATTTAAAAAGATGACATAGATGATGAACTGGTTTCTGTCGCTTTATAAAATTGTACGATGTGAGCGAAACCCGGGGTATTCAAAAACCCAATAAAATTCAATGTGAATTCAATTCAATGAAATCTGGATAAATTACTGAGCTTCATTTTTTTTCTCAAGGGACTAAAATATCCGTAATGTAATATATTCTTTTCACTTCACGAGCACGGAAAGGTTTACTTTATCGCGCTCAAATTAAAATCTGCATGCGAAAGTCAATTTTAGCTTCTAGCGTGCAAAGTGGTTTTTGAATTTAGAAGGTAACACGCAGATCCAGCTTTTTTCTATAAATTAAATGAGAGGTCATTATCCGACAATCACAAATGTATTGGTTCTTGCTTATTTATAAAGGCACAATACGAATAAATGGTTTTGAAATGTTATTTCCTGTTTCCAAATAATACGCTTAGTGAAAATTCCGGAACCCCGCTTGGAAAGTTAATTTAAGAAAAAATACTTATAGGTACATTTTGTTTTGCTATTATCACTTGCGTTACATTTTCTATTTTCCTTGCATAGGTGAGGTGAAAAGTTGTGTAATTCGCTCGGCAGCAAAGTTGTCTGGCGCCTGAGGCCTTAAAAGTCTCGCTATTCTCAGGATTGTGCCTTTGAACCCTTTGCTTTGCCCACGGTTCAATGATACAATCCTTCGCTAGCTCGGCTGTTAAGGCGATGCCTTGATTTGAATCGAACACGCCCCCTAGACAGAGACACGCTGATGCCTTCCGCGCACGAGGAAAAGAGATGTAACACTTCGGGAATGGCTTTTTTGGACAAATTTCTATAAATACCTAACTTAGAGACGTTTTATTTAAATTTCATAAAGTGAGATTTTAGATGAGATAAAATACTATAGTATTAACTTGATTGCGTCGTAAAATAATGTATCGTTTGAGTAAGCTGAGTAAAAAAAGGAAAATACAGACCCAACTTTGGTTTTTTTTTCTATCGAGGAAATTTTAAGCAATCATGTATCGATAAAATCAGATAAACAATCATATAGTCAAGAATCATATATCTGAAAATCAGACCTTATTGTTTTTTAATCTAGTCAGAACGGCGTTTCAACTCACGCGATAAGTTCCAATGCACCGCCTTAATGCGAGCACTTGCACCAAGCAACAACTTTGCAGCCTTCATAACAACTATTGCAAATGGATATATTTTTCGTAATTGGGAATAAAAATTCGAAGTATCGCCCTGCAGAGTAGTTCCTTCTATAAATCTTAATGTTCGAAATTATACAGGATCCCGTCTGTTCCATAAAAAAAACTTAAAGCACTGACTAATGAAATGTTGGCTTTAATGTGGAAAATGCAGTCTTACTAAATACCTATTTTGATCATACTTAGTGCCTCTGTCTTCCACCATTGCACTACACAACATGTATCATGCTAGAGCGAGTACGCACTATGACGCCTTGTTTCACTTTAAACGATGGAACTATTCTGAAACCTATCTGTCGCGTACGCACGGCCTACGTCTCTAGCTTGTGAGACAGAGACGGCTATGTGTTTACGTGACTATGGGTTGGCTTCGTTTTTGACCGAGTATTGCTCCAGGGTAAGCAGACGAGCTAGATATGTTTAGTTAGGGTTTATTAGACAATGTCATATTTAAATTCATTTGTGCCCTTTATGGTAATCACAAACGACGCATGTTGTATGGAATATCACGTCGTTTTTGATGGCCAAGAGCCACATATACTGGCTGTTACGTTAAATTACCTGCTGTACTTCATTAAACGTTAGATCCACGGATATGGGGATACAATCAGTTGCACAAACTTTCATTACCTATAATGTAACATAGTATTGTATTACCTAGAATCCTAGATAATTGACTTGAGTCTTACCTAATGAATCTTTGTCCAACAGGGCAACTGTCTAATAAAACATTTCAAAATTAAATCAGTTTAAATTATGAATGCAACGTTCCTTATCCAAAGCGTTGAAAGAGCACCACTGCAGTAGTATTACGATTGTACACACACATTTTGTTAGACATAGTATAACTACCTTTTTATTGCCATGTCTATTTTTGTGGCGTAGAGCCCACAACACAATACAATTGAATTTCGATGGTTGTGCCGACTGTTATCCCTTGCCCATACGTTTTCTGAAATGTGGATGAAATGATTTAAATGCAAATTAGTATTCATAGTTTAACCCATCCTTGCGCTGGGCTGCATGTGTGTGTGAAACTCCCTTTGTGTGCGTGCGTGCGCCTATAACAATCACTGCAACCCAATTTGAACCGGCGTAGCTAGAAGCGCACGCACACATGCCGCAGCTCATATCTGTACTATACACCTCATCCTTTGTTATGCGTGTCGTGGTTACAGCTCTTGGTCGGAAAACCAGCGTGGGTAGCACAAAAACACGACACCACGGTAAATTCGAAAGCAATCTCCATGTAACTGTCAAAAAAGTAAAGACGGAACATGCAGTGGTTCGTCCAGTTTTCATATAATATTATATTAAAACTGGACGAACCAGGATTCAATGGCAATGGCCGCCATAATAGAGGCATTGAGGAAAGTTGATTATCATTACCAAAATACGGATTCCTTGTGTGGCTGATGCGAGGGCTGACGACCGGCCCGGTATGTAGCTTGATATAGCCTCAGTAGATAGATAATGCAATAAAAAAGTTAGAGTTCAAGTTAGGCATATTACATGCGCATATGAATGTCGATAAGCTGCCGTCGGTTCGGACAGACAACCACTCGTGAAGAACCGGCGTAGATAACTCGACGAGGTGTTTATTTTAATTTCAGTATCACAGTATGTATATATTTACATTGCTACGGTAGAAAGCCTATTTATTTATTTAGCTATACATTTCTCATTTATCTTACTTATATTATGCTTTTGGGACAAGTGTCTGTTTTACGACAGATTTGAATTTACAGTCCGTAAGTTCGATCATGATTCATGTGTTTTGGTCATTTTATCGGAGAATTTTATACAATTTCCCATATTTTACAATATTTGTTTCTCACTCGCACTCAATATATACATGTTTGAAATCACGTTCTCGAAAAAAGCTCTAAAGAATTCAATGAAATTTGGATTATGGGGTTTTACGGGGGCGAAAAATCGATCTAGCTGGGTCTCATGTCTGGGAAAAATAGTTTTCTCGGTATTTTCACTCGAGCAGAGCTCGGTCGCCCAGGGACTTAAATGTAGTGCGAGAAAGACAGCTGCACATCCCTGTCTTTAAATCGGACCAAGGATGTTAATTTAAGCAATAATGATGGATGGATATGAAAGTCCAGAAGACCGTATACTTCATAGCGTACAACGTATTGTTGTTTTGTCAATGTATATTTTTGAATATTCTGTACACGATGCATAGTTTAGAATCTGCTTAACTAGTTCGGACTAGTCTGCATTATCGTAAGCACGAGGGATTACCTCGAGTGGACCTGTTTCGTGGCGTGGCGCCAATTATTTATCAAGTGGCGATCTGTCGGGTTAGTAGTACAAATCCTATATCGTACAACTTAAAATGAAGAACCCCCGTCACCGGCCGATCCGGTTTTGATGAAACGTATCTAAGAACCATGTCGATCACGTCAGCTTGCCGACAAAAAAAACCGCATTAAAATCAGTCTATTAGTTTAGGAGCTACGATGCCACACAGACACGTCAAAGGGGTGTAACACTATACACCCCTCATTTTCCGTCGGAGGTTAAAAATTACCACATTTGTATAACGGCCTTGTTGGCCATATTGCTTAAGACCAAAGTCAAAAGCGTAAGAGGTAGAGAGTAGAAGGCTTCGCGATGCGAAGGAGCCGATCTGTAACTATTGGATTTCTACTACTAACCCGATCTGACTAATATTCATGTCTGAAAGTTGAAGAGGACATTATATATTATTACGGCATTTATGACTTTGGAGATATCACCTCTACGCCACAAAAATAGTCCAAACTCCGTCAAGCTCTTTTTCATGGGTCGATGGGTTTTCCACGTGCAAGGATGGTCATGTTTTTATCTTTTTTTTCCACGAACGATAAAACGGGATAGAACGAGGTGTTTTTGCGGGTTACGGGCCCCTTACAGCCAATGAAAATGACTCCATAGGATATAGTTTCTGTTGCCCGATTACACCAGATGCCTTGAGGATAAAACACCAATTGGCACCCGAAATATTAGTCATTGGCGCCTGGAACTTGACAGGAAATGCCAATTACTGAATGGGTGCCAACAATAGATAGGTATTTCAATTAAACGCAGTTGTCACGGTAAACAATTGTTTGTATACAATGATGAGTCAACCAAGCTGCTCAGAGAGAGATCACTGTTTATAAACTAGACTTAACAATAACATGTTTCCTCTACTTAATTGCAACAATTCACGCTAGGGTTCCTATTGCAATAATATACGTTATTCTACTGACACGTACTTGAAATATGTCTTGAACAACAGACGCGACAAAGGTACTATTGAAACTAGACTAGATAAAACATTTTATAACAACATTTTGCATTTTTACACGCTCGCGTGAGCTTGCTCTGCTTTTGAACTGATCTGCGTTAGATAGAACAGCGCACGTCGGATATACATACGTACACATTAATAGTCGTTCAGTTTTTAACTTGTCACAGCGCTTTATTTCATGAAAACTAAACCTCAGAAATATGAATAATATAAGGAACATTATGAATTATGACTTAAAAGTGATTGAGTACCTATTCTCTCAATCCTTCTATACAACTTTATTTATGATAACATAGTGGCATTTTGAGGATACGGAATGAATGTGTTCTAATTAAGCTCAGTGTAATAGCTCGTTAACACCGGGTCAGCGCAACTAGCGCCAGTGTGCGCGCGACATACTTAGCCAGGGATTCACCCGGAGACAAATGTACAGTCGACTACAACACGATCGATACGGCCGAAGTTACAAAAGAATGTATACAGGACCTTAATGTTAAAGCAATAAAGTCGTGTATACATATTTTTGTAGCTTTGCCCGTGTTGATTTCTTTGTCGTCGGCTGTGCCGCAACCCGTGTTCTTAACATGTCTGGCACAAGCGTACAACGCGGGATTTTCATACTACAACGTATTCTGCCGTGTCGCGGGGCTTGTGTACTCTAGGGAATTACTTGCTTTACGCACAGCGCCGGGGACACTACGTATGTGACCAAAAACGTCTTACTCCAATGCCGATAACACGGATCCGTGTCAACAATTTCATACTCCTATGCCGGAGACGTGACCACGATAATTTCGGCCGGTGCCTTATGTACGTAGTCGGTCCCAAAGTTCTGTCACTGGCATATTATTTTTAAATTTAGAAGATGATTTTAAGAAAATTTTATTGCATTCCATTTTTGAATGTTTGCCAATTATTTTAAAACAAAAAACAGTCATTCGTTGCAATTTCTCACGATGGAGTGGACATTGAAAGAAAACCGAATAGCTGTTTTAGCATTGCACCGCTGTGGGCACTCGCCAAGTACGATTTTCAAGTTGCTCAAAAATTTAAAAATAACGCTTAGGTTTGTGTACCGTACTATTGATAGGTACAATGAAGTCTCCAGTGTTGAGGACAAGAAAATAATTGGCCGGCCTCGCTCCGTACGAACACCAGCAGTGATCAAAGCGATCAAGGCGCGCATAGCAAGAAATCCTGTCCGAAAACAGAAATTGATGGCTTTGCAGATGGGTGTCAGTAGAAAAACCGTCAAAAAGGTTTTAAACGAAGATCTTAGTCTACGAGCATACAAAAAAAAGCGTGGGCACTTACTTAATGCCCGTCTAAAAAGAATAAGGCTTAAAAGATCCCGGAAGTTGTTAAAGCGGTACGCGAAAAATCGACACCGTGATATCCTCTTTACAGACGAAAAGATTTTCGATATTGAAGAGAAGTACAATAAACAGAATGATAGAGTGTACGCTAGGAGCTCTGAAGAAGCAGGAAAAAGAGTTCCGCGGGTGCAACATGGGCATCATCCATCATCAGTGATGGTCTGGTTGGGTGTATCTTATTACGGGCCAACTGAGGTTCATTTTTGCGAAAAAGGTGTCAAAATCAGTGCGAAAGTATACCAAGAGACAGTTTTGGATAAGGTTGTCAAAGATCTGCCCAACACGCTATTTTCGGGACATAATTTTGTTTTCCAGCAGGATTCTGCGCCAGCACACAAAGCCAAGACCACTCAAGCCTGGTTTGACCGTCAAAAAATCGACTTTATAAGACACGAAGATTGGCCTTCCTCTAGTCCGGACCTTAATCCTTTGGACTATAAAATTTGTCAGGTCTTAGAGGGGAAGGTCTGTGCTAAACCACATAAAAATTTGGAGAGTCTAAAGTCATCTTTAAGAAAAGCAGTCACTGAGATAGATATGAAAATGGTGCGTGCTGCGATAGACGACTGGCCGCACCGATTAAGGGCCTGTATTAAAAACAAAGGAGGTAATTTTGAATAATTTTGAGTAATTTTAATTCTTTATTAAATGTACTTTAAATTGGTATATAATTTATTAAAAATTGATTGCTACTTTTGTTTTTATCATTATTTTCATTTGTGACAGAACTTTGGGACCGACTAGGTACTATCGACAACACAGCTAACTGACCATCCGTGCACTTTATGTGCATTGTAATAAGGTTCTATATACAGGATGGTCAGTTAACTGTGTTGGCGTTTGTATATTGTATGATCAGCGTGCACATTTTGAGATAGCCAGGACTAGACCATCGACAACGCCATGTTTTTTTTTTTCTGGCTTTACATAGATTAGCCAATGTCATGTTATTTGAGTTAAAGAACGCCATGATTTTCTTATGGATGTGGCGACTGTCAAATTGGCCTGATGACCAAAGCCGCGTTTAAGCACAGGCGTAAGCTATCAAACAGCTGGAGTTTCCCCGCATCCGCTCCAGCCATAGTCGCCTGGCAGCTCGCGCGGTGTGTCGACCGACATTGCGCCTGTGATTGAACGCGGCCTTAATGTAAATATGCCTTATAGCGCCATTTACACGGCCGTATTTATCAAGTGAACGCTAAAACGCCGATGCCAATAGGCTCTAAAACAATGCGCTTTTTCAAACAGACTATCTTAGTGTTATATTTATTAAATCACCTAGTATCGGACCGATGCCTTACAGATACCTATACATATAAATACACGTAATGTTATTGTTGAACCATTATATTGCACTTATGTTTTATACGAATGTTGCGCTAGTTTAGGTTTAGTATGCCAGCGTGTTCTAGATTATTTTTATAACATAGTGCAATAGCGACTTGCGTATCGTGGGCGTAACTCAGCGAGCTTGCATCTGCGTTATGACTTTTTACACTGGGACGACAGTCGAATTAGAAAGTTGACAGTGTTATAAATATATTCGTCTAATTTGCTTTACAATTCAATGTAAACCGTAAGTTCGGTATTAAGTTTCTTACAGATTATTGGAATCTAGGGGCAAATAAAGAACATTTATTCACGTGACTTCTCACTGACGTATAAGGTGGATGTCACACTCGTATGCAAGTACCTCAGTTTGTATATAAATTCCGTGTGGTACGACACACTGCACCGCACCTCCGTCCGGCAAAATTTGTATGCAGCTCCGCACCTCCGTCCGGAGATGCGGCGCAGTGTGACATCCGCCTTACCCTCTGTCGGAATAGCCCCGCTTCACGGTATTAGATTATGTTCAGTTCATTGTACTACAGATGCAAGGTCTGCTAGATTCGCCCACGTCTACGGCTTCCTTAAGCTTGCTATGTGTATTGCGAGCACACACGCACTAAGGGCGTTTTATGATTGCGATTGTGACGTCTGAGCAAACGATTATTTCTTTCAAATAGAGCCTAGGCCTGCCAAGACGCCTGTCGTGCGACTTATTAAACAGTCGCTTTCGCACTTTTGAATAGAGGAGATTAGATTGTCTCTCGTACGATAATAGCAACCTTTAAGTCACCACTTTGACACCGTTTATCATATTCTCTCGCAGTAACGTGACATTACTCGGTGACACTGTTCTCCGATTCAGCTGAGGATGAATTAATAAGGTATAATAGGCCTTAATTTGGCCTTGCGTTTAATTGGATTTTGCAGATTTTTTTGCCTAATGAAGAATAAAAAGGACAATTCGCGTTTTTCATTGCCTTACATTATTTATTCCGGTGCCGTGTGTGATAAGATGGCAAAAGAGCGTGTTTTCTCGCGATACGCAAGCGGGCTTTAGGGCTCGGGTATATACATTTTTACTAGAGGCCTTAGCAAAGTTCAAATTGATGAAAGCCGTTTAAAGTCTACGACAGCAGTGTAGAGAGCAGTACTCAAAGAAAACATCGTACCGTATAAGCAGTTTTACTAGATAGTATTCACAATCCTGTTGTAGCAGTTTTACATTTCAAGGCACGATTTTTTCATTGAAAAGCTACTCTGGTGGTATAGATTTAATGACCTGTCATCGTAGTTACTGCTCTTTGGCTAGAATAAGGGAACTTTGGACCGGGAATGTTGCTTTGCGAAACGAAAGCAGAGTATATGTTGTAGGTGAAACCGAATAGTATTCGATGACGTAAAAGCAAGTTAATGTTATTAAAAACCGGAATTCCCAAGATATCACTAGCGGTCGAGGTACAGGAGAGTATGGAGTTATACAAATAGAGCTAAACAAAAATATTCGAAAATTCTATCCATCAATGAAATCACCTGTGACTGGCAACGTCTTCAGTCCAGCGCTATTATCACTTTTTCCTACTTCTACACTTCACCACAAGCTCTTTATGTCACGTATTCAAAGTCCGGCTTAATCTTTTTGACAACATAGAGCAAAAGCGGTTAAGATTGTTAGGGACAATATCGTGTGAGCGATATGACCGTTACTAGTTTTTGCGTTCATTCTAAGAACAGTACGTGATTGTCGAATGTCAATAAAGTAGCATAAGTTATTTTATTAGTTTCAATTCAATATTTTCAAACAGACGGCGTGGTTCTTAGAATAGACGCAAAAGCGGCGTGTACGGACTTGCCCCCAATGACATTTGGTGGGTATATAAGGGAGGCCCGAAGTCCATTTTTAATGCGTAGTGTAAACTATTTAACCATAGACACGTCTATTATTTTTGGGTTCCGTGTACAATGTATGATGTAATAATAATAATAATAGCAACATTCCCGGTATTGTAGTATTTAAACTATGTACTAAGATAGTTTGTATGGCAGTACGCTGGTAAGTAAATAGCAGCATAACCAATGTATATGTAGAAATGGGGACTTGCCGGTGAAATCGACCGTTTAAAATATATTTATGGCCGCTGTGGCTAATGTTTTGGCTTTACAATACAAGCAATCTATCTAGAGTTTTTTTACACGTTTGCATAGAAGGGTTATTATAAAAGACGCTAACAAGAGCGTTTTTTTTCAACGCGCGTCATAAAGAACGATAGAATTCGAAAGAAGCCACTTGTAGAGGTGTCCGCTAAACAAATAACTTTTTTCTTTTTATTAATAGCAATTATTCATATTTAATTATTTAAGTACTTATACGGTTGTGATTTTATTAATTCAATACTGCAAAAAAATATTAAATTTGTAGTATTTATAATTATCCGACAAGTATTTGGTAGACGGTGATTGTCGCTTGAAATATATCTTTTCAACACATTTGCTCGTAACGTGCCTCTTATAACGTCGCTTTTAGGCTCATAATCCTAGGTATTAAACACGCGTGTTTTATAACATTACAGCACTCGTGTTTTATGGTTATATCCCGATTAAGACAAGTTGGCACCTTGCAGCAAGGTGTATGTATGAATACGGTGCATTATTTAACTAACCGGGTTGTACAGTTTTTTTTTACAATTCTCGGAAAATGGATTCTTGCTCGACTAAACAAATTAAATCCTTTTTGTCAATGAATTGATTATTTTTTCTTGGATATGATATTGAAACGTTTCATTTAGGAACACTATTTGCTTGGTAAAATTTTGTACGAATTTGTATTGAATACGAATTGTAAAATCGTTGCGCGCCAATATAGGTAATTTCATAAATATTTGTAAACATTGTTAATGCGTGTTTGGTTATTATCAAAAATGTCGACTCGTGGTTAATAGAAAAGTAAATATAATTGACGCCACTGGAATTTCTAGGCGATGTACAATATGTTAGAGAAACGCTGTGGTCATCAATAACTAAAGAAAATAACTTAGGAGCCTATAACATTTTTATCTTATGAAAAGTATTTTTTCGTCGCAAATGTGTTGAAGAACGTCATATGAAACGCGTGAGCTTTGATAATTACATCCTTGGCTGTCTTATCACGCTCACCTACGGCTCGCGTGACCAATTCCGCATCTGGTGTCATTATCTACATAGCTCACTTGTATAACAATGTACTATTATAATTATGATCAGATCTGTCACGTTGTTTTCCATAATACTACGGAGAGATATATTTTATTTATATATACCATATGCGTATTATATTTAACGTGTATTGAAAAATCGCTCGTGTAAATGTGGGGTAAGACCAGATTTGTTCCGTCGAGCAGTCAATCCATCTTTGTAACACCCAGCGGCCATTGTGCAATGTTAATGTATTGACGAACACTGAGCCACAGACGATAGAATAGCGCCCTCTAGTGTCCATCAATGGATTAAATCCGGTTTACACCGACAGTCCCCAGTAGACGCGTTAGTATGAAATTTTAATTAAGAATTAGCACATGTAAGTTTTTATTTTTATATACGTTACGACTAGGGATAATTAATTGTTTATCTATTGTAGCTCGCGTTGTGTTGGGGGATGTTCCGTCGTTTGTATCAGTTCAGATAATCAATAAACATTTTAACTGTAGAAAGTTTTTGATTGTTCCCGCTTCTGACCGCGCGTTCCTATAGTCCATGTGATCCTCGTAGACGCTGAACGGCTAGCACAAGATAGACTACCCGTCTCTTTCTAATTAGGTCTCTTCGAAAGAAACTGGTAGGTTATCCCGCGCGCGTTAATCACCAGAGCTGACTGTGGCAGGCGGTGGGAGGAATAGGTGCTCGAGCGAGGCTAGCAATGCAATTGGTGCTTTTTTTCTCGCATAGCGCTGGTGGATACTCACTCCTATGCTAGCAGTGCTGGTCATACTAAGGCGGGCGTGCCAAGCGGTAGCGGTTTGCGGGTGCTGAAATAGATGTAACACACATCTTCGACGACCGCTTTAGCCTTGACGATCGCTTTAGTCTAGTTGGTAGTGACCCTGCCTACGAAGCAAGAGGTCCCGGGTTCGAATTCCGGTAAGGGCATTTATTTGTGTGATGACCACGAATATTTGTTCCTGAATCCCGGATGTTTTCTATGTATTTAAGTATTTATTTATCTATTTAAGTATGTTTATCGTCGTCTAGTACCCATAGTACAAGCTTTGCTTAGTTTGGGACTAGGTCGATTTGTGTAAGATTGTCCCGTAATATTTATTATTTATCTACACAGATCCGGCCATATTTTAATCGCCCGCCATAATGCTGCTGCTAGTTATTTTTGTCTTAATGTGGCGCCAGCCTTAAAAGTGCCCGTTTTTTATTAACCCAATAAATTACCTCCATATCTAAAACAAATTAGAGTTACTTGTACTGATTACCATAGTACAGTAGAACCATAGTTCGAAGACACAGGTAGCTAACGCCAACTAAAAAATCGCCAGTGACATCAAAAAGCAGTTACAGATATATCGGAATATTATCGATGTAACTTATATTTGTGGTTCTACTGTAAGTATTTTAAAGTCCGCGGTCGCCTTCGCCGTCCTCTCCGACGATAATCACGCTCAATCAAATATTCTCTTCAAATTGGTTAAGGCATTTAGTAGTAAGTACCTACAAGCGGAGTAAAGAAACAAGCGTAACATTTTAATATTCGGCTCCAAAGAAAGAAATGTGTTTCACTACTTCTGCCGATGTGTGACGACTTGTGCTTGTGTAGCCCCTAGCTCGGCTATCACACCACGCGCGAGATAGACTCTTTGTCTCTTTCCAATTAGAACAAGCGGTGTTGCTATTGCAGTGCAAGATCCCCGTGTGGCACTGCTAAGCTCTTTACGAAAACTTTAGGATTGTAAGAGCTATGTAGGTACCTAGGTACGTGCCAGTAGTCGCTAGTTGAGCTAAAGCTGGGAGGCTGCTATGATCATAAATTGCTATCTAGTATCCTACAGCAGGTTTTTTGTTGCATTTCTTATAAAGGCGACCGTCGTTAGCAGCCATCCTCACTGCACTCTTAACACTCACTACCCTACAAAGAAAATAATGCTTATAAATCTGCGATCAACTTTACTGTTCTAAAGTGTAGACGCTAAGCAGGAGAATTTCGTATATTTCATCGCTATGCCAATAACGTCTTTGTCTATCGACAAAGCCGTGCCTTTTGCCTGAGTACGGCACAATCCCATTCCTCGTACGTATACAGAACATGACAATCACAGTGTGACGTTTAGATTTATCTTGTATGTCACTTCCTTAGTCCAAAGTTTTTTCATTCCCAACTGGTCCGCAGTCCCATTACTTTTTTAATCGAATAGTAGTTCCGTACACTATCCCTTACAATACAAATTTAAGCCCTTCATAATATTATAGGTATAAGTAGCTACCTACATTATATTGCGTGAACACAATCTGTGCTGGTGACTATATGAAATTCTTTATACTCAGCGAAAGATATCCGATCTTAACCATACAATCGTAAGACGTCTCAAGTGCAATTAAATAAAAGTCAACCGACGGTTTTTTTTTCCAGCTGATTCGAAGATCGTTCCAAAATGATTGTACCAAGACGGACCGGCGGGGGCGAGGGACGCTCCAGCAAAAACTACAAGATATTCCATATTTAGCTTTGTAAACGGTTTCAATTCACATAGTTTTAAACTGTTTGCTAGGGTAGGTGCTAATATTTAACTGATGATATTGTTAAACACGTCTTTTGTTTTTCTTTATATGAGGCTCCTTATATTCAATTAACAAAAAATATAACAAAGGTGCCCATAAATACGTTTGTAAATACTTTATTGAATATGTTTCGTACGTAACGCTGCTAACCGACGACCTTTATAAATAAAAAACAGTTCCTGGATTCATTTGCTAAACAACATTCAACCTACAAGTCTCATCATCATCATCATCATATCAGCCGAAAGATGTCCACTGCTGGACATAGGCCTCCCCCAAAGAGTGCCACAATGACCGGTCCTGCGCCACCCGCATCCAGCGGACTCCCGCGACCTTTACCAGGTCATCAGTCCACCTTGTGGGGGGCCTACCAACGCTGCGCCTTCCGGTACGTGGTCGCCACTCGAGAACCTTTCCGCCCCAACGGCCATCGGTAATACATGCAATGTGCCCCGCCCACTGCCACTTAAGTTTAGCGATTCGGAGGGCTATATCGGTTACCTTGGTTCTGCTGCGGATAGCCTCATTTCTGATGCGATCGCGCAGAGAAACTTAGCATATACATACACAACATAGCCCTCTCCATTGCTCTTTGGGTGACTTTGAGCCTTCTTATGAGGCCCATAGTAAGCGACCACGTTTCCGTGCCATACGTCATCACTGGCAACACACTGGTCAAAGACTCTCGTCTTGAGACACTGCGGAATATTGGATGAAAAGATGTTCCGTAGCCTCCCGAATTCTGCCCAGCCGAGTCGGATTCGACGATTGACCTCTTTCTCAAAGTTGGACCTACTTAACTGAACAGTCTGTCCTAGGTTTATATAATCGTCTACAATTTCGAGCGTAAAGTGTCCGATTGAAATGGGGGTTGGTACTACATGGAGGTTTGACATGATCTTTGTCTTATCCATGTTACTGACATAGTGGCGTTCTCGTACAAACACTTCAGCACTTCGATGTAGCGGCAGTCTACTTGGCACCGTTGGAGAGACTGTAGTACAGCCCAGGTTTCGATCGAATCGAAGGCTTTCTCGTAGTCCACGAACGCTAAGCAGAGAGGCAGGTTATACTCCTCAGACTTTTGTATAACCTGGCGGAGCGTATGAATGTGGTCTACGGTACTAAAACCTTTTCGGAAACCGGCTTGTTCGGGAGGCTGAAAGTCATCAAGCCTGCGTGCGAGACGATTCGTAATGACCCTTGAAAACAGCTTATAGACATGGCTCAGAAGTGAGATGGGTCGGTAGTTCTTCAGCAGTGTTGTCAACCTTTAATTTAGTGAGAACAGCACCACCTCACTGTTCCACCTACATGTCTATTCTCACTAAATTAAAGTCTATGTCAAGATATGTTCAAGCATGTAAGATATTTTAGCACTTACTATAAGTACCAGAAATATTTCATCATCTGAAAACATTAATTTTGGACATATGACTATTTTAATTCGGTATATCATTAGGAATATCGTGTTCTAGGAAATACCAGATACTTAGGTATACTCCCTTAATTTTACATAATCGCGTGTAGTACGATAAAACCCGGCTGACGGAATTGCCCTAACTGACAACTTCAGAACTCGCTTTCCTCGTAATACTGCTTCCTTGTTTTATAATAAAATGAGTTTACTTTTGTTTTTGTTTTTTTTTGTGCTAGTGTAAGAGGTATGTGCTTCCAATAAGTGTAAACGTTTCAAATAATGTGGAATTTTCATACCGTAGTCGCCTTCTTCCCAGCACGTCTATCATGGGACGGCCGCGACATACTCTCGATTTCTCGCACTATACCTCTTGTTCTAAGTGTTCTAATAAGAGAGAGATGGGTAGTGCGAGAAAAATCGAGAGAGCTCGCGCGCCGTCGTGTGATAGCCGTGCTGAAATAATGACTGTTCTTAAAGTAGTTTTATTTATTTCAAAGATAACTTTTTTTTTCTATGAGATAAAACATTATATATAAATATAACGTTTATCTAGTTACAGTAACACAAACGAAAAACCGCGTTTGTAATGGTGCTCCCACACTGAGGTTATAAAATGTATCAACATCAACTAAGTATTTCTTTTCAACTTCTTAGTGTTTCATAGGGTTATCCTTGTTACACTATGTTATACATTTTATAACCTCAGTGCGGGAGTACCATAACCCGTTCAGCCATCATATCTGCCGTAAAAAGGACGCATCTGACTACGAGTCTCATAGTCAGATGCGTCCTTTTTGCTTAGGACGGCAGATATGTTTCAGACATTAATTTCGATACATATTTTAAAGGATTTACTGGCTGAAAACGTGCCGCGAAATTTGACGTCGGACTCGTAGTCACACCATTTTGTCACAGTGGTGTGACCACGAGGAATTTATTTTCCTCGTAGCCACACGGTTTGGTTCTGGGGCGCTACTACGAACTTCGAAACTCGAAAGTACGTCTTTCGTGATGACAAATTCTTACCACCAACACTTTCGGATTTCGTTTGCGGATCGATTATCGTGATGATTTCCTCGTAGCCACACGGTTTGGTTCTGGGGCGCTACTACGAACTTCGAAACTCGAAAGTACGTCTTTCGTGATGACAATTTCTTACCACGAACACTTTCGGATTTCGTTTGCGGATCGATTATCGTGATGAACGAATGATCTTTCGAAAATGCCTACTCTGAAATCCGAAATTCGTCGTATTTGACAGGACGAAACTTGAAATGAAATATCAAAATCTAACGATAGCTAATTGCTATCGTTTTGCCTCCATTTCACCATTTTTTATATCGCAGTCTCTTTCTCTCATTGTTTAGAGCCTTTAACTTGACATGTGTCAAGCTCATATCCTCGATACGTAACGAAAGTATCTTCATCTTCTTAGTAGTTTGTGCGTCCTTGTTTGAAATCTTTTTTTGTATGTTGTTGGTGTTAAAAATATTAAATTTTGTTGTTATTTTGATTTTGTTTTTATCTTCACTGATTCTGGTGACGGTCCTCGAGGCTGCCATTTCTATTTCATAATAATAATCCTCGCTTTCAACCCTGTGTAAGTAAAAGTTTTTATTGTACCTATTCTATTAATTTTACTTACAACAATCACAAGTTCTTACCTACGGTTTTTCTGATTAGAAATGTCGCGATATTGGCTGATGCAGGAGGCTTTGGCAAGGGAGCGCACGGGACAAAGGCGCCAAACGCGAAAGGCCTCTCTTTACCAGCAGTTACCGGATAAGGAGTTCGTGGATTGTTTTCGGGTGACACCAGAGCTTTTTGAAAATATATGTTCAGAAGTAGTCCCACTTCTCCCTCCAAATCAGAACAGCCGAGGAATCGACCCTACCTTAAAGGTAATTAGTTACTTATTCATCTCTTGATACATACATACAAAGTTATATTATTATAAGGAGGATTTCTATTAAAACTGGGTAAAGTGGGTAAACAGCCAGTGTAACTGTAGCGTGCTTGAAAAAGTTAATTCAACCAAATACCTTGGTGTTATACTGGACCAACGTCTGTCGTGGAATTCACATATTGAATATGTCAACACTAGAACTAGAAAATTGATCTGGCTGTTTAAACTACTCAGACATATAACATCAAAAAAGCTGCTTAATCAACTATACATTACGTTGGCGCAATCAGTAATGAATTATTGTATCAATGTCTGGGGAGGGGCCACAAAAAGCAAGTTTATAGAGGTTGAGCGAGGGCAACGCTGCCTATTGAAGGTTATGCATTTTAAGCCATACAGATTCCCAACTAATGAATTATATCAGACGTGTAATGTGCTTTCTATGAGGAAACTGTATGTACTTAGTACAACACTTAAACTACACAGAAAGCTAGAATTTAAACCGATATTGTTAACTCGCAGACGAAAGGGCAGGGTTGCTCCTCTCTCAAAGTACAAATCCGTATTCGCCTTAAGGCAATACACCTCACAATCAGCATTCCTGTATAACAAAATAAACAGTAAAATTAGTATATACGAGCTACAATATTACAAGTGTAAGAAAGTCATTACTGACTGGTTAAAATTATTGAGTTATGATGAAACTGAATCTTTACTGTATACAGCTTCACGTTAGCAATAAACTGCTTAATGTGTGATGTAAAAATACTTACTTAATGTAAAATAAGTTCTTGTCACAGTGTATAGAACCGAATCTGGAAAGAATTTGGCACTAAGATAATTATTACTAAGAACTATACTGACAGTCTGACACAAACAACTACACACACACACGCACACACACACACGCACACGCACACGCACACGCACACGCACACGCACACACGCACACACGAATACATGCTTATGCACATCACTTAACTACATTTTCCAAATACTTTAGTTTATTAAATATAAATTTGTTTCTATTTTCTTTTATATAACTACTTCAGTTATAGAGGAGCGGGACTCCCTGGCACAGGTATTTATATACTTAATAGGAAGTCCCAACCTTGATACTTATTTTGTGTAAACTTTTTAAGGAAATAAATATTTTTTTTTTTTTTTTTTTTTTTCAAAGTGACCTTAAGACCTGGCTAAATGTCGTGCACTAATTCTAAATGTAGAGGACAAACCATCTTGCTCTAATGTGTTGGCTAGATATAAAGGACGCTTTGTGTGGCGGATGTTATCTTTGTTGGGCCCTCAAGGAATGGATGTGCGCTACATAGTAATCCTTCACCATCAATAAGAATTTCCTCATATTATTATACTCCAGGTTACTGTAACTAAAGGTATTTACTACAAGAAACATGATAAATAAACTATTTTTGCCTCCTCCAGATCCAGACCGCTCTGAAATTTTTCGGAAGAGGCGACTACCAGGGACGGGTGGGACGGGACCAATCAATACCAATGTCACAACAGGCAGTGTCCAAATGCCTCAAACAGGTGACATTGGTGTTGAACGATGCGCAGTTGGTCTGGCGTCATGTACGCTTCCCCCAGAACCAAGCAGAACGTGCGGTGATTAAAACTGGGTACTTATTTCCTCTTTTTTTATATAGTACAATGCAGTACATACATATATTTTATAGGAAGCAAGAGAGTGATGCACAATTTTGCATACACATAATTAATTTCTTGATCTAAACACTAAAAAAGGTTACAATTTAAAAATATGTGCATGATGTCAAAAGGTAATGCGAAGTAACCCTTGACATAAAACTGAGCTGCTTGTAATGGTATTTTCTCGTTATAATTCAACTAAATAGGCTATATCCAAATCAGGAAGGTCTTTACTATATAAGATATTTTTAATCGTCCTAGTTTAAAACAATACATAATTTAAACCATGGGGCATTCTCTACCTGTCTGCCTATATGCAAAGCAAACATTGTAGGCAGTGCAAAGCTTAAGAAACCGGAAGCACTTCCACTCATGTTCAAATGGTAAATGGTTAATTCGTTTTATGAAGCTAATCACGCCGGTTTTTATTTGGTATTTACTCTAATTATATCAAATAATTACCAGCGACCCGCGCGGCATCGCCTGCGTATTGCCATGAACGCAGGTAAACCCGCGGGATAAACTATAGCTTATATATATACATACATACTCGTAGATTTACGCCTTAATCCCAAAAGGAGTAAGGAAAGTATATGAAACTTATGTTCCAGTGCACTTTCAAAATAAATCGAGTAGCTTAATATCCATCCAGAAAATCCATGCTGTAGACATGTTTTTTTTTTTAATAGGTATTATTTATTTTCCTTTTATCTTAGTAGTTTCGGAGATTACCCATTCATTAGATATATAGCTACTTAAACCGCTGAACTGATTTAGATGAAATTTGGTACAAGGATAGTTTTAGCCCCGGGGAAGGACGTTGGATAGTTTTTAGCCCAGAAATCATTTACTTGAACTACTGCACTACTCGTAATCTAGATCAAATTTAGTAAAGAGATAGTTTGGGTCCCATGGAAGGACAGGAATGCGAAAGTGTGTCTGTCTGTCTGTTACCAATTCTCGCTTAAACCGCTGAACTGATAGAGATAAAATGTGGCATGGAGACAGTTTGAATCCCAGGGGATAGGACATTTTTTTTTTCCCAAGGTGGTGAGGTGGGGTGAACGCGAACGCGGGCAAAAGCTAGTATACACTTACAAAGCTACAAGGTCATTGAGTTTTCCTCTTTATTGTAATTACTAGCTTCCCGCGCGGCTTCGCCTGCGTATTGCAGAGACCGTAGGCAAAGAGAGCGCGATAACAAATAGCCTGTAACCATCCAGAAATTCCATTCTAGACACACTGGTGAAATATTTTTTGAAATCAGATAAATGATTCCGGAGATAATTCTCACACTACTCAATGTCAAATACACTTCCTCTTTATAATATTAGTATAGATTAGTGAAGATTATAAATAAGAGTAGTATGATAGTGTAATGTTAGTTTAAATCTTAACTATCTTTAGCTATAAGCAATTTCACACCCGATTTCAGTGTCAGATAAAAGTGCTGTTAATACAAGTTTGTGTCAAAAATTTCATTTTTGGTGTAGCTTTTATTGCCGACTGTACTTTTCTGTATACCATCATTCTGTACACTACTCATTGAGACGATTCTAACGAGCCCAAACTCGATGGGGTTCTGTGGTTTTATTACGGAGTTCCTATGGCCACCTTCAGCTCCATCATCAGATTAGCTCCACATCATTATAATATTGCATTGCCACGCGATTTGCATATTCGTGCAAAATTTCAACTCGATCGGAAACCGGGAAGTGGATCAAATTTAACTTACAAGATTTGATTACAGACAGACAGACGAGAAAGGTGAAAGTAAATAAAAGCTTGTAAAATGAGATATTGTACATTACATACACATATTGTACATTATGGTAACAAGGTTAAGTTAATTCAATTCAATTCCGGAAAGTCTTTATGATTGTGTCCAGTGTACCCTAAAGTGCGTGATAGTATTTAGTTTTCAACAAAGATTTCATTTAATGATTCCAGATCTGTGACGCTGAAAATCAGATTTTGAACGTGGACGCATCGTATGGTGGGGCCACACACGATTCGTTTATTTGGCAGAATAGCGCCATCAGGGAGCATTTTGAAAACCTCTGTAGCACGGGCGAAAGGGTGGTTCTATTAGGTACAGTCAGCATCATATAGTTACTAGCAGTCAAAGTAGCCAAATATATCGTAACAGATCCTTACTCCCATAGTAATAAAGACGTGTTGCGATATATTTGGCTGCTGTGGCTGTTACTGCTGAGTACTAGTTGCAGTTAATTCTCAAAGGGATGAGAAGATTTTCACAGCTTTTTAGAAGGGAAAATTTAATTGGGTAACAAAAATGTTCTAATATTGCAGAGAACATATTTAATAAAGTATTAATGAGCTTAATTATAGGTATATAAATGATTTTAATGAACCCAAGCTACATGAACTGTAACTATTTCTCAGTCACCTCGTTAAACAGTTTCTATAATTTTAGGGGATTCCGGGTATCCACTGCGCGAGTACATTTTGACCCCCGTAGACGGCGCTACAGAGGAGAGAACTTTTGGGATACTGAAAGGTATAGTACATTGTTGAAGAGGCTAGAGAGTAGGCAATAGATGGACGAGAGGGTTCGAGGTCTGAGCCGCAGTTGAGGTAACGTGAAGGAGACTAGCGTGGGCGCGCAGGGCTCTGTGATTGTTCGAATAGCTGTTCTAACTGGACTACTAAAACATTGTTGGACAGTTTGAATTCATAGAAGGCGTGTTCGTGCGAAGTCCAACTAACCCCAGAACGGCTACCATAGGGCGGCGTGCGAGTTGTGTCGCTACGAGATAGACTATATGTTCAAACTCTAGCAAGAACGCTTAGAAAGAGACGGCAGTCCTGTGGTAGCCATGCAGATTTGAAGCCTTTGAAGATTTCCAAGCAGTGGCGTACAATTTTTCATTTATGACTGTTCATTTGTGTTAGTTTTGATTTTAGTCTAACTTACTTTCATTAAAACGTAAGTAATAAAGAAAAATGTTATTACCTTTTGCCACTGGGTGGCGGTTTTATTCGCCCCCCCAAGGCCATTTAAATGTTCTGTTAATTTTGCCCATAGCCTTCGGCTCCGCACCTTTCCCTCCATATTGCGTACGTAATTTCAAGCCAAATCTCGGTGCTCCTCTAAGAAGTCCAGCAGGACCGAGATTTGCTCCTGCGTAGCGTTACTCATTTTGTTTGCAGTGTGTCACGCTGGAATTTAAAGTAAATATACCTTACGATCAAACCATAATAACTATGCATAATCAATCATTTTTCATGATTTCAGGCTTTCTGTTCAAGAAATTAACAATTTATCGGTTTTTTATCGCTGCGTGCAAAACGCACTTTACATATTACTTCGTTCTTTCCATTCACGTCGGTCAAAACGAAAGTAGTCTATGGATCCGACGCGGAAGTCCCCGATCCGAAAATGTTTGGTGGTAACCTTTACTTTCGGCTTTCGATCGGACTACGTTGCGGGCTTCGTATCGAATTGCGGACTTGGTGGTAGCCCCCCTGGCGCTTCGTCGGCCGCTGCCGCGACACGCTCGCTTCGCTCGCTCGGCTCGTCGGCGTAGGGTCGCAGTACACCTAACACTCCTCCTCGCTTCGCTCGTCGTAGTACCTACACGGACTATTATCTTTTTAAAAGTGGTGTGACCACGAGTAAAAGTAATTACTCGTCGTCACACTGGTGTGACAGAAAGGTGTGACCACGAGTCTGTCGCTGGTAATTTATGTCTGAAAATATTTCCTATTCCGGTTGTCTAATAAAATCCGGTTTGAAGGACCGTACATCATTAATGTGTATTTTAAGTAAAGTGGGTGATATCTTTTTTCCGTGTTTAGTGGCTTAGGCACTTTGCCAATAAGGCTGTCTAGAATAGTTTGTACCAATAAGATAAGACAAGCACCTAATTAAACGACTTCAAAAAAGGAGGTTCTCAGTTTAACCTGTATGTTTGTCCGCGATTATCACGCTAGAATATCAATAATTATCTGCGTATTTACTTAGTTTTTGAAGTCGGTGCCAAACCAACAGAAACAAAAATAATGTTGCCAAACAGAAAATAATACGACGAATGTACCAAACCATAATGGCTCGAAAATATAATAATAGCGCGCTCGAAAATTCTCAAAATTGCATCCAATCGTATTGACCTGCACGGCTAGCACGCGACGGCGCGCGAGCTCTCGATTTTTCTCGCACTATCCGTCTCTCTCTTATTAGAACACTTAGAAGAAGAGGTATAGTGCGATAAAAATCGAGATTATGTCGCGGCCGTCGTGTGCTAGACGTGCTGCAAAGAGCGGGCACGGCGCGACTGGCGCGTGTGACTCGCTCCGCTTTTGAGCGTTGATGCAAGTTGAGTGCAGCGTTCTTCGTTGTCCTACAATTTTGATTTGGCACCGACTTCGAAAAATAAGAAATGTCCAGAAAATTATTGATATTCTTATTATTAGGTATTTAATTACTTTTTGGCAGAAATTAGCTGTATGGGGAGGAATAGGGACTGGATAAGGATAGGAGTGGGATATATATAAAAAAATATTTTACCCTTTTCAGTGCGTTGGTTTTTTGAAGGTAGTACCCTTTTTTTCACGTGTTGTTCTTATAGACTGTACCCCAAGCGAATTCCAAATAATCTTAACAGCATGTTTCTGAGTAAAATACTTCGTCTAAAGTAAGCTGAAGTTGGTTGTGTGTTGAAAAGTGAGTCTATTAATTTACCCCTAAGGGAAACAAAATTATTTGGAATACTTCAGAGGCACGGTCTATATTAACTTTTTTTTTAAATGTTTGATGCATATTTAGAGGTTCTGAAGAATTAGAAGAATATAACAGAACCTTAATTATCAATGATAGTAATAAAATGACTAAAACAGGAAAATTCAACTCTTAAGGCTGTGCATTGGAAATTATCGCGTGCTTTGAAACGCCGTTCTGATTAGATTAAGAAACAATTAGGTCTGATTTTCAGATATATGATTCTTGACTATATGATTGTTTATATGATTTTATCGATACATGATTGCTTAAAATTTCCTCGATAGAAAAAAAATCCAAAGTTGAGTCTGTTTTTTCCTTTTTTTACTCAGACGACACAATCAAGTTATTGGACCCGATTCTACGTGCACATGGCTAAACTAGCCTAAAACTAAATTGTCTAATTTTTAGACTTAATTTAGGCGGCAGATTAAAAACGACATTATTAGAATAGCATTTAGGCAGCTAAGTAAGTTGTATAGTCTGCCTAAAATAAGAAACGTCAGATTCAAATTAGCGCTGTCATTTGATTATGACAGCTGCTCATAGAATAGCAGTGTGTTAGCGACACCTAAATAAAATTAGGAAGTTTAGAGGCCACTGTAGAATCGGGTCCAATACTGCAGTATTTTATCTCATCTAAAATATCACTTTATGAAATTTAAATAAAACGTCAAGTTAGGTATTTATCGAAATTTACGACATTTGTTCAAAAATTTTTCCTCGTGCGCGGAAGGCATCAGCGTGTCTCTGTCTAGGGGGCGTGTTCGACTCAAATCAAAGCATCGCCTTTATTAGTATAAACTTGTTGTCCCCCATGATACACGTAGGTACAAATGGTGTGGAGTAGAGGACCAACATATTAACAAGACTCGTGAAAAATTCAATCCGTTTATCTTCTGTAAATAAATAAATGATTCACACGTTGTATTCCTAATATTGATTGACTTTTGTATTGTTATCAACTCTGGGCAGCGAATGGATCAACACAGCAATGCTATAAACATTTCGACGTTGCGACCATTTGGATATTGGCATGCTCGAACATCTGTTCTTACACTTTCAGTAAGTTCCCTTAACGGGTCTCCAGGAAGATCGGCTCTCCGTACAAAAGTAGTAGGGTCCTCATTCATACTAATATTATAAATGCGAAAGTGTGTCTGTCTGTCTGTTACCTCTTCACGCTTAAACCGATTGAGATGAAATTTGATATGGAGATGGTTTGGGTCCCGGGGAAGGACATAGGATAGTTTTTATTCCGGAAATCATCCCCTGAGGGGGTGAAATGGGGGATGAAAGTTTGTATTGAGGTACGATGTAAACGAGTTCCACGCGGACGGAGTCGCGGGCAGAAGCTAGTATATGAAATAAAAGAATACGTTTTACATACTAAACTTCTTTTGTCTTTTTGTTGGATATATTATAATTTGCAGCGCCAGAAACCGTTTTCGACCAAGATATGGCGGATCCTGTGTAAAAAGTTTTCTGTTCCAGCGCTCCGTTTTAAAATGGGAACCAAACTACTTTTGTATGGAGAGCACTTGAGTCGCCCGTGCTGGGAACTCTTAAGGAGCTACAAAAGTAACAATTTTACCAACGATCTGTCGTTGCAATCTATTGACTGTTAGGAACATATCTGTCAATCTTTCTTACGCTATTTACTATATGGGTGATGTTGCAACGTATTAAAATAAATTGATGACAATAATAGAAAAAAAAATTGGTTATAGATTTCTATCCTAAACATAATCTATATATATATATTCCACATATAAAAACGTTTATACAAATGTATCCTTCCCTAGACTTTCCATGTCTATCCTTGTCATATGCTAGACGTAGACTCAGCATCGTATAGTTAATAGTAGCGTCCTAGGTAGCCAAATATATCGTAACGCATCCTTACTGTAACAGTAATAAAGACGTGGACCTATATTATGCTGACTGTAAGATCAAATACATTTTAATCACTAGGCTAAATAAACCTTTATAGGTTTACTAGGTTACCACTTCAATGGACTGCCAACTGGGTGCCAATGACTGATGTTTTGGGACCCAATCAATAGCGTGCCTATGTGCCAAAGTAAATAAAAATATCATGCCGCGCAGTTTCACTAGAAGTCGCAAGCGTCCGCAGGCTACGGTATCTTACCATCAGGCAACGCTATCTAGTAAAACGATACCGCACGATATTATTATTCACTTTGGCACTCTAGAAGGTCATCACACTGGCGCTCTAAGGCTGTCATCACACTGGCGCTCTAAGGCGGTCATCACATTGGCGCAGCATCCCGCAGCGCGTACAAATTTCGCAGGTGCGTTGCAGTCTGTGGTACAGTCAGCGTCATATAGTTAGTAGCAGCCAAGGTAGCCAAATATTTCGGTACACGTCTTTATTAATGTAAGAATAAGGGTGTGTTACGATATATTTGGCTACTCTGGCTGCTAGTAACTATCTGACGCTGACTGTACCGTGCGGATTGTGTATACAAACTGTGGTACGCATACAAGGAGACAACCGTCGCGCCGCCGCCGCTCACCGCAGCGGAATGCGATGGCAATGTGGCAACCGCCTAATATTTACTCTCTATTATATCTATACAATATATCTATGGCGATAAACAACTTCCCATAACATTATGCACATTTAACATCACTTATACGATTTAAAGTAATATAAGGCCATAGAGAAAGCACGTTTGTACAGACTCCCGGACTCGCCAGGCGCAAACAAGAGAAAACCTGACTAAACTAGTCACAGTCCGGAGCATTTAGAGTGGGATCCGGGTCTATATTTCCCTCTCGCTTGCTCATACACGTTCTTGTGCCAAAATCAACGATTTCACCCGAACCCAAATACTGTTCTAAGAGCTCACAGACCGTAAGAGCGTGGACGAAATAAAAGGGGACTGCCCGAGCCTATCTAATAGTACATAACTTACCGAGGGCGGTAAAACCAAGAAGTCCCAGATCGCAGGTAATTGACGCCCGAACCGAAGGCAAGAGCGATAAATAGGCGATATGGGGCTTTCTTTACTATCGCCCTTGGCGAGTACAAAATTCTCCGTCTCTCCCTGGACAGGAAGTGGGGTTTTCCACACGCGTGCGGTAATTGCTACTTTATGGCCAGGTATAGGTATGACGTAATAGTAGTAGTAATTGATTGTGTGAAAAAGCCGAGAATCCTTTTATCCTATGGCAGTCCACTAGATTAGATCGTCCATATTAAGGTGGCTCGATTTCCATACAAAACGTTATTTGACATTCATAGGCTAACAGCGTGATTTTTTTAGAAACGTATGTAACTTCTATACATTGGCTTTCCATTTGCACGAATTTCACCCTTTCCTTGAATAAACTAGAATAATTTGAGAACAATGGTTTTCCTAAAGTATGACGACACAAACTAATTTATTTTTTATTTATTTATAAAGCCTATACAGTGTCCCACTGCTGGGCAAAGGCTTCCCCTCTCGACTTTCACTCGTCCCGGATTTGAGCAATCTCCGCCCTACAAAATGCGTCCAGGCCGTCCCGCCATCTCCGTCTCGGCCTGCCACGTCGCCGCCGCCCATCGTGTGGCACCCAGTCCATGGCTATTTTCGCCCACCTCTGTGGATGCATGCGGCAGACGTGGCCAGCCCATTACCACAAACGAATATCTCAAATTATCCTTATTCAAGGAAAAGAGGAATTTCGCCAATTTATGAAAGTTAGTTACATAAGTTTCTTATAAAATCACGCCGTTAGCCTGCGAATGTCAAATAACGTTTTACATGGAAACCGAACCACCTTAAGTAACACTGATAATGTTTTGCCATCGTATTTTTTCGGATAATTTCCTGTTTAGCATGCTGTTTCGATAGCTTTTTTATATAGCTACCGAGGCAGCATGCAGCATGTTTATGTGTCTCACTGCTGGGCAAAGGCCTGTCCCATTTGTCCACTCGGCCCTGTTGATGACATGCTCGCACCAACCCAAGCAGAGTGCGTCTATATCGTCCCGCCATCTCTTTTTTGGTCTGCCTCTGCTACGGTGGCCACCAGGCGGGGTCCATGCCGTACTTTATGCTGGCCATACACCATGCTTCCCATCGTCCAATCAGCATGACGCTACCGATTGGATCAGTTAGAACTGACCGTGTGTGGGAGTGGATTGGCATGAGTCATTTCAATCCACTCCCACACACGGTCAGTTCTAACTGATCTAATCGGTAGCGTCATGCCGATTGGACGATAGGAAGCATGGTGTATGGCCAGCATTACTGAGGCTGATTGAGATAGCAAGATAAATACGATTTTATCCGACAATGCACTATGCCAAAACGTTGTTCACTACATCTGCCCCGCTAGCACGATAGGTTTTATCGTCGTTTTACGGCAAAAATGCACTGAAACGTTTTATCGTTGTTTTACGTGAGTAAAACAACGATAAAACGTATCATGCTATTGGGCCTGTAGATAGTCCATAGGTATAACAAATCATCGAGTCGGGCTTTCAACAATTATCTCCTCAAACAATTAACATATTTAAATATATTTTCACACATTAGTCTTTTAATTTATAATCTGTGTCTTAACCTCCTAAGGCCCGTGGCCTACTTATAGGGCTCATCTCATTATTAGGAATAGTGAAGTTTCAATTGTAATTGAGTTGCATTTGTTTTATTTCGGTCGTTTTTTAAACAAGAACTAATATATTTCCGACTACAAATGGTTTTTAATTTCAATGCCATTTTGTAGGGCCTTAGGAGGTTAAGATACTTCGTCTTCAAGATACTAGATGATCTCTTTCGCGACAAAAATATAAGAAAAGTACACCCGCAACTTGAGCTAAGTACACATTGTACAATATCGGTGGTGTAGTAACTAGTAAACGAATGCTTTGTTCACGGAAAACGATTTATCACAAATATCACTCTTCCGAAAATATCTGCGCCCTGTCTCGCAAAACTAGTCAACTAAATGGTCTATTCTAACTAGTTCTATTGGCTCTCCTATTGATGGAACTAGTTCGAATTTGAATGTGACTACTAGTACTGGGACTGGACGCGCTGCTCTTTCCCTTTCATCTCCGGGCAGAACATTTACTTGGCAACTATGCGGTCGTGGCTAGTGATGTGCCGTTCCCAGGAATATTCCCCAGGTGGGAATATTCCCGGGAATATTCCCATACAAGGGAACATACGGGAATATTGAAATTGTGTATGTTTATATATCTTGCTATTAGGGATTCCATGATAACTTGGGCCCTTGTTTTTTTTACCAAGATATTAACCAGTGTAATTTACCCGCAAAAGTAAATTCCCAATGTTCCCGGGAATATTCCACGGAACAATGGGAATATTCCCAGTTATTGGGAATATTCCCCCATCAGAAAAAAAACAAATTTTACAAAAGTACTTCTGAAAGTAACAAAAACGATACAAAGTTAATAAAAAAAACAATAAAATATGAAAATATTTACATATTAAATGGTAATTGAGATAAAAAGTCAGAATTAGTACAACAATGCAGTTTTTGGCGAATGGCACTTTATTTGTCGGGGCACTATTCATTTTATTTACTTTTATTACAACTTTGATTTTCCTAATTTGTATATTGTATTCCCGGGATATTCCCATACGGGAATATTCCCGTTCTCGGGAATATTCCCCAGCACATCACTAGTCGTGGCTGTCGGTCCCGAATCGGCCTTACACACAAATGACCCCAAGGCTGCGCAGAAGCGAATTTTAGGTGTCCGCGGGAGGGGGCGGTGAGGTACGACAGCGGGGGGTAGCGTGTCGGGCGCCTGATTGGTAGATCGGTTGACGTTTACGTCCCGCACCCCGCACACGTCCCGCTGTCGCCATAGTACACTTTCGGCCAGTCATCAAGTGATTTTAATTCACATACAACAGACAAGCGTACCGTTCATCTAATGGTAAGCGGTTAGTTTGCTGTAAGTAATAATGATTCATTGACTTTTTTGTCACAGTTATTTATTGAGGTATTCTGTTAAATTTGTAAATTGTTTGTTGAGTTTTATTACGAAAAGTAAGACGAATGCCCCCACAAACCACAAAGTAAACAGTTGTAAAAAGACAGACAAAAAAAATAGTCTACGATGTCCGTTTTTACTTGACTGCCGAAGGAGAGGAGGGTTATGTTTTTTCTTTTTATTACATTACGAAACGAGTACTTAGTATTAGTTAAAAATGACAATGACACAAAGAAATGTAACAAGCGGGGTCCTTTTTTTGATTCTAAGTGTAGGTTGCGCGAACCTTCCCCGACCACGTCATTTGTTGCGCAAGAAGTTTGCCGGCTACTGTGCGTTTAAATCATCTATAGATGGATAATCCCCATGACTGGGAAAAATCCAAATCAATTTTAGATCAAATAATACAACTAGTGGGAGACCAACCGAAACATATTATTGTAGGCAAAATATAATAGTAAAATGTTTGACAAGGGTCTAAAATAAGCCATATTACCACGAGATGGTTATTTTCGCGAGCGAAGTGAGGGAAAATTGTTCGAGGGGTAATATGGCTATACACTCTACTTCTCACTTCGACTACGAGAAAATAGTAAAAACAAAGATTATCCACCCAAAATCAATAATAAATTCCACGGCGGCGAAAGGATTGCTCAATTTGTGTTTTATTTTAATAAACTGCTTTGACACAGATTCAAAATATTGACACCACTAATTAAAAGCCACTGACCATCTAGAATTGCGTCCAAACGGCCGAGCGCGGCGGACAGCATACGGTGCATATGATAAAAGCGAGATAGACAACAGTCTATCCAGCTCAATCTCATAGCGTATGCCATGTATGCAGCCAACCACGCTTGAACGTTTGGACGCGGCTATAGACATTTTTTTTAATGCTTGTGAATTCGGGAATAAAAAACGTCTAATATTTGAAATTTATTCTGTTTCCTGATTGGTTGATTTTAATATATAGCTGTATTCTGATTAGTTGATAGCAAATACATATGGTTTTTTAAATAGTTGTGATTGGTGGATTTAATACGTTGAAGTGTTTTGATCGGTCAAATTGAAATGTTTGAAAATCATAAATATTATCACGTATTTTCCCTAGGGGCTAAATGTACTACTTTAGCCCCTTTTTCTAAGCCTAATATGACACACTTTTCGACCATGATAAGTGAAAACATAGTAAAACGTATAAACGTGTAATATATCATCTGTAAATTGTAAGCTTTGTGATATAGGGCCCTGGTTACAATTCTATTTATTTACATTTATAATTACGTCGGAGGAATGACATTGTCATAGTTTCCAGTGAACCAATTTATTTATACAAAAGCATGGGCATATCTATACTTAATCGCTGTTTCACAGGGAGTCGAACAACGGATATACATTTAAATTACCTATAAATTCAAGTTATAGTTATTCAAAAACGCAGTGTTTTTAATTTACAACGTACAGTCAACCGAGCTGCGGAAAAGTCGCCCAAAGCTATATTAGTTCGATTTGACTAGCATTCAAAATGCACAGTCATTGCAGAGAAACCTGGCCCCCACATCACATACAATCTTCTAAGCAGAGGGGCATGTTTCTGTGCGGCTGACTTTTACCCAGTTTCATTTACGATAACGGGAATGGATCTTCTAGTATTCGAAATCTACAATGGATCTTATAGTATTTGGATGTTACAGGAATGGATTATTGTTTGGATTGAAATGAATTTTCTAGGACATGTCTGTCATGGTTACATTTAAATACGCATACATTTGCTATTCGTATAGACGAGCATGATAGTTCTCGATCAATTATCAATTCAGCACCGTAACGACCTATGGACCAATATGGTTGGTTATACCTAGGTTATACGCCTTCGCCAGTAGGGACATGCTACTCCTTCTATTGTTGATTCAAATTTGGATGCCAAAAGGGTATATGCACTTTATTTTTAATACGAAAAACAAAAGTATACTTCAGAGGAATGTCAACTGTAGCATTAAAACTTCCTTACGTTTTTTTTCTGATGTTATAGGCATTTGAAATGTGCACGCGCCGGCACCCACCGAAAACGCTCTATGCCAAACAAGCATAGACTATGACGTCGCAATACATATTCTCGGCGAGTTTACTATGGAGTTAGTCTAAATTTGCATTTATCCCCTTAAAAATTGCATTTAAGTCTATACTTGTCATACAAAATATCATTTCTAATTCAATATTCTGTCTAATTGTTATAAAATTTTATCGAAAAAAATGTTTTCGGACTCCCGGACCGCCTCGTGCATCCGCACCTACTGGGAGAGGTCGTCGGTCGCGGGCTCCGCGAGCAGGTCGGCCAGCTCGTCCGAGCAGAAGCGGAGGCACTTTTGGTGGAAGAACGGGGTTCAAGATGTCAACGAAGCCCTTCGTGTCTCAGGAGACGTGGCTAGCGACAGAAAAAAGGTTGACTGACCCACAACACTGACTAACAGATAGGATAGATTTTTGCGCGTTGCGCGTTTAGTCGGACAGCAACAACTTACTAAAATAGTAGAAGAATGGGGATTTAAGAGTCCGCAGTAAGCTCGATTCTCCATACAAACGTAGTTACAATCTCATTTTAAAACTACGTGTTGGATTGTAACGAATTTAATTTAATTTAATTTAATTTAATTTAATTTAATTTCATTATTGGTTTATGTAGCTTCAGATACCACAGTAAAAAAAATACAGCGAATTTAAGTTTTTCATACAAAACTTGTTTTTGCTGTATTTCGTTTGTTTTATAAACTAATTACAGACATAGATATACCTCATGTTATGTATACGCAAAGTTTCGTCACAATCCAACACATAGTTTTAAAATGAGAATGAAACTCCGTTTGTATGGGAAGGTCAAATTCGCCCGAGCTTACTGCGGACTCCTAAACCCATAAAATCACAGATTTCAAATGTGACCCACAAGTAACCATGACAACCATACATAACATAGATGGTTACCAATGCGTTGGGCGTTTCGTTGTGTTGCAAAGACTTTATTTCTAGAAAGTCTGCATCATTGTGTCGGTGCTGCACGGCTATCACGCGACGGCGCGCGAGCTCTCTCAATTTTTCTCGCATTATCCGTCTCTGTCTTATTAGAACACTTAGAACAAGAGGTATAGTGCGACAAAAATCGAGAGTATGTCGCGGGTGTCCCATGATAGACGTGCTGATTTGACGAGCGCGTTTAAAAATGCTCGTCGTCGAAACGCAGTCAATTGTCGCTGTTATCGGAGCTGCTGAACATGGAGGCGACCATGTTGTCGAACTCCGGGACCGCCTCCTCGTACATGCGCAGCTGCTGGGAGAGGTCGTCGGCCGCGGGCTCCGTGAGCAGCTCCGCCAGCTCGTCGGAGCACGAGCGGAGGTGGACGCACTCCTGGTAGAAGTTGGCCAGCTCCGTGATGGGGCTGCCGTCGGCGAAGGGGAAGTCCTGGCGGAGAAGAATGCAAACTCTTTAAAGAAATACATTTATTAATCGCCACACAGAGTATCAATATTTATATATATTGATCTTAAAAATATAAGATTCGGCATCAGAGGACGGTCCGCAAGCAATTAGAAAGTGGCGGTAAGTCTATCTCGCCTGAAGCTACGGTAGCCTAGTGGTTCAGAGTTCAGGCATGCGGCTGTCAAGCGGCGGTCGTGGGTTCGAATCCCGGCTCGTACCAATGAGTTTTTCGGAACTTATGTACAGATTATTTACCGTTAGCTTTTTGGTTAAGGAAAAAATCGTGAGGAAACCGGTCTAATCCCAATAAGGTCTAGTTTTCCCTCTGGGTTGGAAGATCAGAAAGCAGTCGCTTTCGTAAAATTTGCGCCCATGCCAAATCTTGGGATTACATGTCCAGGCGGACCTCGGGCTCCTTTAGGGCATAATGATGAATACTCTATCTCGCCGCGACACCGCTCGCGGGCCATCCTACGATAGCGGTGCTGCGCTAGTCTTCAGCTTGTCCCGAGAGGCAGAACAAAACAGACAGTAAAAAGTTCAAATTACTTGACACTATTTATTGTGTGGGAGAAGCTATGAAGAAAGCATATGTGAAATGGCCCAGTGGAAAGGATCCAGTCCGTCCAGTTGGCCCTCCCAAGTCACGGAGCCTTCTAAGATCTGAGCTGACCGATAACCGGCTGGGGGGTCCCTTTCACGAAGCCACAAATTACAATTTTCAATTTTAAATTGGCAACATAGAGGCGCAGAACCAGTAACGACTGGCCATCAGCCTGATTAGTCTTGGAAAATTATAATTTGTATCTTAACCTGGCCACTGGCGAGATATCGCTAGTTTGTTAATTTGGAACCTCATTTGAAGTGTCTAATTATGACGACCGGTTAGCCTAGTGGGTAGCTAAGCTGCCTACGTAGCTGAAGGTCCTGGATTCGAATCCCGGTAAGGGCAAATATTTGTGTGATGAGCATGGGAGTTTTCTATGTATTTAAGTATTTATCATTGTGTAATTTTTATGTTCATTTATGCATGCAAGTTTCTGGTGGAATGTGTGTGACTATGATATAATTTTATACCAGCTTTTGTACCACATTTGTATGTGAAATAAATATTTGTATATATTTGTCATCTAGTACCCATAACAAGTCTTACTGAGATTACTATGGTACTAGGTCGATTTGTGTAAGATTGTCCCCTAATATTTATTTATTTATTTCATGAAGGTGTGTCTCTTTCTAGCAACTTGAATGTCTAGTGGTCAGCCAGACTGTACATTTTAGTATAGCTTGTAAGTTCTGTTTACGTTAGGTCGATTCTCGCACCTGTCCTAGTCCAGGGATATCATATGATGTAACATTGAGCATTGAACTCTATACCTACTGGCGTCATCAATAGGGGTGTACACACAAATTAAATAATCAATAATGATGTATTTTCTTGCAAAAGGAGTAATAATGTAGTCAAATGGAGAAAAAAGCTACGCAGAAGGTTAAATAATCACAAAGTTATAAGTGTCCAAAGTTTTAAGAGAGGGTAAAGCGCACCTTCATATGTAACATTGTAATTTATTCGCTCGCAGATTGTGACGTCACTATTTGCGAGCGTTTTCTCTTCTAACTCGCTGTGCAAGCCGTAAGCAGTGATTCTCACTCACCATGAGACTGTTGTACCGCTCGCCGTCCTTGGGCCGCGGCACCTCTATGGCCTTGCTGGTGCTGCACTGCGCCTCTTCAGGCTTCTTTTTCAACTTCTGCGCGTCTGAGAGCAGCTTCAGCTTCTGTAACAGACAAGCTCGTTACGACCATTTCCTGCGAATAAATCATCTAATTGAAAGGTTTCTTTGCAACTAGTTTTTACCCCGCCCAATTGGACAAGATTGGCACAAGACAAAGTTAATTGGAAAGCTTTAGCGGAGGCCTGTGTTAGGAAAACTGACAACCTGCCGCATTAGAATAAATAAACCAATAAAATAAAGATAAAAATCATGGTAAACTGTAAGAAAGTTAGTGAATAAAGGCTGTTTGTATTTGTAGCCTTTGCCCGCGACTATGTCCGCGTGGAACTCGTTTATATCGTAGCTCCATACAAACTTTAGTCCCTTAACACTTTCGCAACCGGACTAAAAATGGAACATTTCACCAGAAACCGACAGAATTCGCTAGGCCTGTAAGTTCATACTACTGCCCGCCTAGCGGGCTCAGCCGGCATCTGAGCAAACATTACGAGTGCCCGCTAGGCGGGTTCTTGGTTGCGAACCTGTTAAGGGATGATTTCATGAATAAAAACTATCCTATGTCCTTCCCCAGGACTCAAACTATCTCTATACCAAATTTCATCTCAATCCGTTCAGCAATTTAAGCGTGAAGAGGTAACAGACAGACAGACACACTTTCGTATTTATAATATTAGTATGGATTAGGGTATTTTATGAATGAATTATATAGCACTAGCTTCCGCCCGCGACTTCGTCTGCGTGGACTCGGGATAAAAACTATCCTATATTTTAATCCAGGCTATAAACTATTTTTGTGCAAAATTTCATACAAATCGGTACAGCCGTTTAAGCGTGATTCAGTAACAACCATCCAAACATCTAAACTTTCGCATTTATAATATTAGTAGGATTTACATTACTAAAGTTGATCTCAGAAGGTTAATTCACTTTTTTCTGTCACTAGTTGCAATGGGTATGTCTCTTTGATCACTCATTAAAACTAAAATTGTATGTTTATCAATTTAAATCGACCGAAGATGGAGTTATCTTTTCAATTGAACCTCTATTCTAAGAGCCACCTTCTAAGCATGTTAGAAGAGTCCATGTTGTAACAGCTTTTCAAAGAAAAAGTCAAATGTATCCAGGCTAACGCAAGAAGAAATAGTTGATTGACTCATATGATGTGGATTTCATACATACATACTCTCACGCCTGTCTTCCCTACAGGGGTAGGCAGAGCACGTGAAATTTCAGTGCCACTTCTAGCAATTATAGGGTAAAACATGTAAAACATGTGGTAATGTAGTGACAGTTCGCTAGCCCATCGCCCACAACACACTTCAACCCTATTCCCTTAGTCGCCTCTTGCGATAACAACGGGGAAGATTGGGAGTGGTGAAACTCTAACCGTCACCGCACGGGTGGATTTCAAACCGAACAAGAAATATGTCCCAAATGACGTGGATTTCACCGACTACTGCACTGACGGTGTCCCGGGGCTGCAGCCAGCCCACGGGCTCCGGGGGCAGCTGCTGCGTCAGCATCGCGTGGAGCACGCGCATCTTGTCGTGGTCGACGAAGGCACCAGCCGTCAGCGGCTTGTTCAGGTCGACGCCCTTCTTCTCGGTGTCCCGTCTGAAATGCGTGTATGGGGGTATATACGTGTATGTCGTATTTTCTCGAAAAAGGATTTAAAATGTAGTCAAATGGAGAAAAAAGCGACGCAGGAGGTTGAATGATCACAAAGTTTTTTGAACCTAGTGGCGAGCCAGGCCAGCGAGTCGGGTTTCGAACCCACGACCTCCAAATTAAAAGGCGCGTTAGAATGCCTGCCTTACCGCTCGGGTAAAGTGGCTCTCAGGATAAACAATAGGGGTGTAGACACCAAATAAAATAATCAATAATTAGAAAAGGTATTAAAAATGTAGTCAAATGGAGAGAAAAGCAACGCAAGAGGTTAAATAATTACAAAGTTACAAAGTTTTAAGAAGGGGTATATTCTGTCCCTTTTCCGTAAAACGCAACTTCATATGAAACGATTGTCATTTACTATCACGCTCGCAGATTGTGACATCACTAACTGCGAGCGTTTTCTCTCTCTAACAAGCAATATTAAAACGGTTCCAGCTTCGTAATTCTTTGAGATATCTGAAAGGGATTTCCGATTTTCGTCGCTGGGCATATTTTTTTGCTTACTTTCTTATGGAGTAATAATAATTTTCGAGTCTACAGCCGTATTAAGGAACACAGTAGTTATTTAAAGTGCCAGCTGCCCGCACGGTTTACCCCGCGTATTGCACAGGACGCATACAAATCCGCGGGCTGAAATATAGCCTATAACCATTCAGATAGTTCATTATACACGGAAGTTACCCATTAATACAAACATTATACAAAGCTACAATCTCACAGACTTCTCCGCTTTATACTATTAGTATAGATAGTTACCTAGAATTAGGTATAAAGATTAGATACAAAAACGAACAAAAACATTAGTCGCCATATATTCCACGTTTTAATAGTTATTCTGATATTCGAAGCGAAGACAAATCGAATTAATCGAACAAATGGTGAGTTCATAGAGCTGGTGTACATCACCCGACTGTTTTAGAGATTTAGGAAATTCGCGATACTAGCATAGCGACGCCGTTGTTATCCAGTTCGCAATAGCATATCATTTGTACAGGTAAAATCAAGAGGAGAGGAAGTATACACCGAATTGACATCTCACTCATTATCGGAGCGACAGTGGGGTTGCCAGTGCAGTAGTGCCTACATCATACAGAAGACCGCAACCGTAACACTAAAGCAGACGTCACACGTACGAAATCCGCGTGATTTCGTACGTGTGCATAAGTGCCGGAAGCACGGCGTCCGGCCAAACCAAGGTCACTCTTTACTAAGTTTTCTTTGACCTTCGTCGGTCGTCCGCCGGTTTCGTTCGTGTAGCGGCTGCTTAATAGGGGTGTAGACACCAAATAAAATAACCAATAATGAGAATAAAAGTAATGGCAGGAGAGCCGAATGCAAAATTATGATGAAATGTAGAATGGTTTCCCATAAATGTGATCGTAAGTCCGAATTTAAAAGTCTGTCACGGCGGAACTTTCCGAAAGTAAAAAAAAGTAACCCATTTCCGGTGCGAAAAAGGGGGCGTTACTTTACCCACCTGATACTGAAATAATAGTTATGGTATCAGTTAGAAATTTACTGGTACGTACAGAAAAGCGAAATCTGTCAGTAGCCAAGACGAGCCAAGCCAAGCGCAAGGGCACTACCTACCTTTTCTCGAAGGGCTTCGTCGTTTATTTGAACCCTCATAACTTGGGTTTGGATTATATCAGATAAACAAATTTCTCGGGATATGATGTCAATAGTAAACATTAAATATATAAAGTTTCAATTGCATAGTTTCGTCACTCACTCACTCACTCACTACCTTTTACAGACATAGACAGACAGTTTTATATGACGTCTCTTTTGAGTTATCTTTTCTTTCATATTTAGCAACTAAAAAAATGGTGAAATATGACGGTAAAGGAGCTCTTACACGGGCGATAAAAATTGCCGAATTGCCGGAAATTCGGGGCAATTTTGACGTCACGGCCATATCAAGCAATTCGAATATTGCTCAAAATGGAGCAATCATTGCTCCAGTATGGCGCCATTCTGGCCCCATTCAAATTGCCCCATGTGCAGCAACTCGGGAAACTAGGCAATACGTTCATACACGAGAAATTCAGTGGAGCAACAACTGACTGCGATCGCGCCGTTTCCCCTCCCCCTACGCCCGGACCGCACCGCACTCGCCACACAATCTCTCTGACTCTGAACTATAGACAAAGTAATTCTAGCTGCGGCAGCTTGCAGTGCATTTATAATATTGGCTTTAAAAAAGAAAAAGAAAAAGAAATAGACGAGTATGGATGCGTTCATATCTGGCAAGAAGAAAAACAATTATGATGTGTAAGGAATTAGACGACGTCTTATCCAAAAATTACTGCTCACTAGACCCGCGCCGCGCCCGACCGGCGATCGCGCCGTTTCCCCTCCCCCTACGCCCGGACTGCGCTCGCCCTACTAGAAAAAGAATGGGACATGCATATATGTGCCTACGGGATAGAAATAAAAATTGCCTTGAATTTTCCAATCGTCTGGATATACGGCAATTGTAGCCGGCGATATGGAGCAACACGGAAATGAATGGAGCAATTCGAGAAATAATTTCCGAAATATTGCCGTAATTTCTATAAATTGCCCCATATTGCTCAATTATTGCTCCATTAATTTCGGCAACGTGTCGCCGGGCAACAATTGCCCGAAAAATCGCCCGTGCCTTAAGTGCATTTTCGTGTTTAAGTAAAACAATCTTTAATCGCGCCGCGCAGATACAAAACCATTACAATAACACGCAATAATAGGGCTACATGCCGAACTTAATCGATAACCTCCTTTTCAAATAGGTTAACTTCTTTTAGAATAAGTAAAACAGTCTATTTTCATTTCGCCATAGCAAACAATATTTTATTTGGAATGCAAATCACTTCGCTGCGAAACACTTTAAAACTTTCGCGAAATAGCACTAAATATTCCGTTTCTGTTCATTTTTAAGACCTGATTTCACCACAGCATGGCTATCACACAAAGGACGGCCCGCGACATGAGACGCGGCGAGCTAGCCTACCCGTCTCTTTCTAATTAGAATGCTTAGAAAGAGACGTATAGTCTATGTCGCCACGACACAGCTCGCGGGATATGCTGTGCAGCCGTGCAGGCATGAGGCCTTATTCAGAGATATATGATCGGGAATATTTATTGATTCGACCAAACATTTGGCCCTTCTTGAGTCTCTACTTAATGGTGGTAAATAGCATCATGGTTACTAAGGGCTGGTTGCACCAACCGACCGATCATCGTTAAGTATGGCGCCGGCAGCTGTCATTCCATAGAAACGACTTGTTAAACTTTCCATACATTCCAATTGTAACGAACGCCGCTCATGATTACAGACGATTTGGTGCAGCCCGCCCTTAGAGAAATGTAGATGCTATTATCGGCCGGGCGAGCCATGCATTGCATATGGTGTTGCGTATGGAAGGAAATATATATATATTTTGCGGCGAGTAAGAAACTAAAATTCGTGCCGACGCCTCGCCTACGACAGCCTAACGGTATACAGGCCCAAGTCCCTAGGAAGGGCGACTCACTTGGGGTGTTCCGTGGGGAAGTGGTCGCTCTTGACCATAATGCCGTTGCTGCTGTTGAGTAAGTCGGCCGTCTTGAGCCGGTCCTCGGGCAGCATGGTCATCTTGGTCCGGTGCCGCACCTCGATGAGGATCGTACCTATCGGCGTGTGCAGTTCGCTGACCTTGATCTCTTTGTGGTTCTCGCCTGAAAAAAAAAACACGGATGTCGTATCCATACTAATATTATAAATGCGAAAGTATGTCGGTCTGTCTGTTCACGCTTAAACCGATTTGGATGAAATTTGGTATAGAGATAGTTTGAGTCCTGGGGAAAGGACATAGAAAAAAAAAAACTTTATTGCCAAAACATGAACGGAGTAACAGTAATAATAATCTTAGGTATTAACCAGTTTAAGCTTATACAGTAAGGTAAGTATTATTATGATCTATAAAAAATAAACATTGAATCGTGTTGGCCAAAGGTACCAAGCTCAGCATATGCTGGCCGGATTGCCCAGTGCTGATTTTCAGTTTGGCCCTTTTCATAGGATAGTTTTTATCCCGGAAATCATCCACCAAGGGGATGAAGTGGGGGGTGCAAGTTTGTATGGAGCTACGATATAAACGAGTTCCACGCGGACGGAGTTGCGGGCAGAAGTTAGTAATTTAATAATTGTACATAGATTGCAAGTTAATAGAGAGCTTGTAAGCACCATACCATAATCTAGAAACAAGTACCAACCTAATAAATCCACATTAGGCTGGCCACCATAGATCTTGTGGTATATTTTATAAGACTCCTTGTTCTGCGCCCTCGACATTTTGTACGCGGGCGTTATCCTCGAGATGCTCAGCGTCGACTTGAGCATCACGCTCATCCTGTAGTATATAGTTGAGACAGACGTTAACGGAGTTTCGATGCAGGGTGCGAGTTTCACTGAAAAAGAAACGTACGTCTGCTGAAATATTTATTGAAGTGGATACTTCTCTGCTCGCGTTCTTGTACAGGGGTACAGTTCAAAATGTATCACGTGACTTCCGGAATAACTTTTTGTAGAGAAGCCTAATCTGATTTCAAATAATTGTTTGTTACATGTTTTAATCCTTCTTTATTTGCCATTAGTTGTTAATCACAAAATGTTATTTGGTTTATGTGGCGGACTTGAAAATAATGCTGAAATGACCGCCATTTTCAATGTATCGCGAGTCAAATGAGCTACGTCAGTTAATGTTGCCATATATACCGATTTATCTGTACTTATACAGATTTTAGTGAATAAATTCAGATGCATATTTTACGGGTACACCATAATAGCAGGCTTGGCCGGTTTTTTTATTTGGGTTCCATAGCCAACAAAGAAGTATCCACTTAAACTTAATTAACGGTTGTATCTCCGACACAACCCGCTTCTTTTTTTACATGAAATCAATAAAACATTACAACATAATACGGGTGTAGACTCAAAATTTATTATTACTCCAAAAGAAAGAAGGCAAATAATATACCTAGTGACGAAAATCCCATTCAGATATCTCAAAGAATTACTAAGCTAGAACCGTTTAATGTGGCTTAGAGAGAAAACGCTCGCAAATCGTGACGCCACGATCTGCGAACGCGCGATCTGTGAACGAAATAGTTTCATATGAAGGTGGGTTTTGCGGAAAAGAGACAGAATATACCCCCTCTTAAAACTTTGGACACTTATAACTTTGTGATTATTTAATCCCCTGCTCTACTTTGTTCTCCATTTGACTATATTTTTAGATCTTTTGGTGTCTACACCCCTATTGGGTGAATCAACTCCTTGCCCGACTACGGCACATCCGAAATGGAGGGATACAGCACGTCCGTTTATTGATCAAGCTAAAGAGAAACATGCTGTGTCGTAACAGGAGCTTAAAACACTGGCAGAGAGAAGAAAAGAATGACGATTACTCCACTGACAAGAGCCCGGCTCTTAAGTTTATAATGACGTTGATAATCCTTTGTGTTGAAAGTACTAGGAGAACACAGCTCACTGCTTGTTAATATTACTATTTAAACATACTGCTTTGAGTCATAGAATTGTGATACATGTATGACGGTTTAATAGCGGGATATGATTCAATACAAAGTGTTTGCAAACACCTCCGTTGACAGTGATACTCGTAATCATAGAACCATAACAAAGCTGTTAGTAACAACTGTGGCCTCATACAGAGATTTCGTCATGAATGACATCCAGCGGTTCACCAAACGTGGGAGCGAGAGGCCGAGCTCTGATCTCTCGCTCCGTACACGTATGATGCACCGCTGTGCCGCTCGAGAATAAGGCATCAAGCTTTAATGTACGGTACGATTCTCACCGACCGAGCCGGGCCGGAGCGAGCCAAGAAGAAGCATTAATACAAATAAATAAATATTAGGGGACCATCTTACACAAATCGACCTAGTCCCAAACTAAGCAAAGCTTGTACTATAGGTACTAGACGACGATAAACATACTTATATAGATAAATAAATATTTAAATACATAGAAAACATCCGTGACTGAACAAATATTCGTGCTCATCACATAAATAAATGCCCTTGCCGGGATTCGAACCCACGACCTCTTGCTTCGTAGGCAGGGTCACTACCAACTAGGCTGAAGCGGTCGCCAGACGTTAACGTTTATATTTGAATGGATTGGAGCATCTTACAAGTTGCCAAAGAAATTTGGAGCTATAATACAGAAGTTAAATTTCGTATTCGAATGGATTTGCGGTTGGTCGGCTTCGCGAACGGCTGTGCTCGGCTGTCGTCGCATCTAACCGGCTTTTGCCTACTGTACTCTGTTAAAAATCCGTTGCGATGCTGCGCCACGCGACCCGGCGCAGCCCGTTCGGTGGGAATTGTCACACATGTCATACTTGACCAAATTGTTTTTTGTACGACACATTGCATCCGCTCGGTGGGTCCGCGTCTGGGATGCGTACATAACAAACAGTGAATATGAGCCCTTACGAGAAGTTGCTCCTCACCTGTCCACAATTCCAGCACCATCTCGTCTCCGTCTATAGTCTTGAGCGATATCTCGATGCACAGGATATTGGTGAGGGCGGTGACCACCTCGCCGTTTAGTATTCGTTTCGTGTCGTAGTTGACGTCGGGCTCGTCCGGGATTGATAGGTTGAACTGGGAATAAACAGGTTTTTAATAATGACGGAGATCTGGGTAAGGGTGTACTTTTTCGGCGGTTTCGACGCCCCAGAATCCTGCGTAGAACACGCGCCGCGCGTCACCGTCTTAGGGAGCGACCACACCGGTGCTTAACGCTGCGTATACGCGTTGACGTGTCGTATGCGTCACGTATTCTTCATACATTTTGCTGCGTTTTACGGTGCGTTAGCGTATCTTGAGCAGCGGTGTGGTCGCACCTTTAACGGTTATCGTGTTTTAATTAGGATGTCCCGCTTTCCCGCTGTTTTCCACTACAGGTCGCACTTTAGAAATCTCAACCGATTCTTGTGAAGTTTTGTGAGCAGTTTCGTTCATTATATAAAATTTTCTAGTCATTTAACTTTTTCAAAATAAATTAAAAATTCTAAAGAATGGCAGGCTCGCGTATTCTAAAGCTCACCGACCTAGCCACTAGTGTAGATGTGGAGCTGATGGTAAAGGTATAAGTTGGAACCCGACCGCAGACAGCAGCAGCAGACGACGCGTCGCAACGACACTATCGGTTTCTATGAATTTCTATGACGGCGACGTGTTGCTGTCTACGGAAGGTATTTTTCATATAAATACATAGAAACCAGTAGTGTCGCTGCGTCACGTCGTCTGCTGCTGCTGTCTGCGGTCGGATTCCAACTTGTACCTTAAGAGAGGGAGGGCACAGGAACATGGCATCTCACTCATACTATTGGAGCAGCCTACTACTATAAACATGAGTAGGTATGCCATGTTGAGTTCCTGGTGGTGAGGACTAAGGACACCAAGAACTGGCGACTGCATTTGTTTCTTACTGCCAAGACGGAAAATATAAAAAAGAGATTATTTTTCATTGGCAGTTAATCCTAAAACCGATAAAGGGTTGTCTAAGATGAGGCTCTGGAGTTACATATTTACATATGCTACACTGACTGATTATCATCATCTTGCCATCACCACCATTTGACAAATTTACATTTTATTTGATTCAGTCATATACTAGGATATTAACTTAATGTATTTTAAACTTATTTGACTGATTGCGTTTTACTTTCATTGATTGATTGTTTTTTTAATGTATTTAAATTTATTTGACAAATTTTAATTTTATTTGATAGAGTTATACTAGGATATTTTATTTGACAAATTTTAATTTTACTTGATTCAGTTATATATTAGGATATTTATTGTTATTTTGGTACTAAGCAATTTCAAACACAATATTGTATTGTTTAATGAAAAATTAAATCATACAATACAATAATACACAAATTTTCTTTATTGCTCATCAGAAATAAATAGTACATAATAGAAAAACAGAGGTAAATTAAACATAAACAATGAGAGACAACAGGCGGTCTTATCGCTAAAAAGCGATCTCTTCCAGCCAACCATTGTGACATCATGGTATTAAAAAATATGTAATGATCACAATTTGTGATATCAAAGTATTCCATTTTTATAAATCCTATATAAAAGTATACTTAAATTTCAACAAAAACACAAACTTTTGGGACAATTTTGATGGCTAACCCCCTGGGAAGTTGCTATTCGGGTTTACTCAAATGAGGCCTAAGGCAGTCACCACACTGTGCATCTGAGCAGTGCAGTGTGAAGTACCATGCGGAATTTATATACAAACAGAGGTATTGGCATACAATGTTGCGAACCGTCACAACGTTTGTCCTTCGGGTTGATAGGTAGATAATGCCTAATGGTATTAAGTCCGCCTATTGTGTTCTAGTGCAATAACATTTAGGGGTAAGGCCACATGTAACAATTTATTGCCGAATAAAACCTCAGGATGGCATTTAGTTTTAATATATATTGCAAGTAGAAAAGCAAGCTTATTTGTTTTAATTCAAACTTGGTGATTTTGTCACGCTAGGCCCTCCACAAATTGTTACATAAAAGTGCGGTGGTTGAAACACTCCGTGCCTTACCCTTAGAAAAGATAGACCTGACATTTCGGGTTATAATTAAAAAATAATAATTTGGGGACATACAGACCTAGTAATAATCTTGTTACAGAACTTTAGTTGAAAGAATTATAAGGCATGAAGGTTTGCAAGTGCCAATACCAATAAATTGTGTCTGGGTATAATGTATGTCAAAAGCAGTGTCTAATACAGTTAGTCATGTTTATTCCGACATGTAACTACATATTTAGGAGAAGGGGACTTAGTTTTTAATAAGAAACAAGTACCTATGGGTTTATGGTTATTTATTTATGTAACTCAATATATTATTTAGTTACTTCAACTGCCTTAAATCTTGAACCATCATGAAACCCTGTCGTAACAACGTCAGGGTAATTTTGTGTGCCGTGAACTGTCTGTCATTGCGAAATGGTTCCATGGTTGACGTCTTATAGGCATTGTGTCTAATTGGCATACATCTAATAATATCTAACTACTGCTTTGCATGCTGAATATGTATTACCCATTGTAAGTTGCCGGGGGAAGTGGACAGGGCGCCATTGTCCAAAGGTTTGGTGTTGGGGCACTCGTGGCTGATCTTCTTGCCGTCTCTACTCTGCACGACTATTTGGGCCACTTTCAATGTCAATATTTTAGCGAATTTGTACAAGCGGGCCCGCTCCGACTCGGCACTAGGCGCTGCCATGTTATCTTGAGCTCCGTGTTTAGAATAACAACATTATTTCAACTATTTACGCAGTTATAAGTCGCAATATGACAAAACGTTTAACACTTTTCAACCACATAGCTTCAACTTCAACGCACGTCCATGTAAACTATTATGTTATTTTAATCTATTAACAACATCTTTTTACATATTTAGGTTTAGGAAAACAATAAAATCGTAGGCAAAAAATCACGAGGATCCAATGACTTTACGAGAGGTTACAAATATGTCAAAAAAGTGAGCTGAGACTGTCACGTGTTATCATTGGTTTATTATTACACGATTAATTCAATTTCTCATTGTGATTGGCTATAATAGCAACAAAACACTAAGCTATAACAAAAGTGTAACTTAAGATTATTATCCTCCGTACAATACAAACTCTTATTACTTCTACAATAATGATCATAATCAAATGCACTTGTCCCTTACTACACATTAATTGACCATTCCATAAAATGTTGCTGACTGTACTTTCTATTCATTGCTCTTTGTTCGGGGACTATGGATTTATAGCTGGCGCTACACGTCCGAGAAATTAGTCCGCGGATATCGTACGTGAAGCGGCTGCTTACGTTTGTGGCGAAAGAGAATAATATATAACCACTAGTTATAGCTCTGTGCTGTCGTTGTGTACAAAGCCCGCAAAACACTGGCGCGGCCTGACCGCGGCGGTCAATGGTAAACTTGTCGTTAGCTGTCAATTATTGACTGCTTGGACCTGTGATACTCATAGGTATAATAACATAGGTCCATGATTGACTGCCACCGGCCCACCGCAGGTTGCGCCAGTCGGAGAGGCCCAGTAGGGCCCTGCACGTCTAGCACACGACGGCCGCGACATACTCTCGATTTTTATCGCACTATATCTCTTCTTCTAAGTGTTCTAATAAGAGAGAGACGGATAGTGCGAGAAAAATTGAGAGAGCTCGCGCGCCGTCGCGTGCTAGCCGTGCTGTCGTGTCGTGGTACAATCATAGACAACATGTCAAACGTCAAAACATATCAACCGCAACAAAGGACAAAATGCAATCAAAATGTCTTTTGTCCCTCTCTTTGAGGAGAAGATCGTCAAGCGTGGCTAATCAAGGCACCAAAAGGTGAGATTTCCCATCGATAAAAGCCCGCCCGGCCCGGGTAGCTCAACTTGAGCTCAACGTCCCCGAAAATTTTCAAATAACTTTCTTTGTGTATAAAATATTTTAAAGCCTTGGACGATTAACATTTGATAAACTGATCAATCAGGCGTTCGTTTCCTGTGCCAGTGAATCCGATATTGAAAAGAACCGTGTAAAACATTGTGGGTTCTAGGAAGATGAGTAGCTCGGAGGAGCAATCATGGATTGCATGGTTCTGCGGGCTGCGAGGGAACGAGTTCTTTTGTGAGGTGAGTGGGAAATATAGTGTATACATTATTTAACTACCCGAAACCGGGTAGTAAATTGGGTGCCAGCGAAAGTGATCATCTTGTCGAGGTGTCTCTAAATCCAAACACGCATTGAATTATGACGACCGCTTTAGCCTAGTTGGTAGTGACCCTGCCTATGAAGCAAGAGGTCCTGGGTTCGATTACCGGTAAGGCCATTTATTTGTGTGATGAGCACGAATATTTGTTCCTGAGTCATGGATGTTTTCTATGTATTTATTTATCTATATAAGTATGTTTATCGTCCTCTAGTGTACCCATAGCATACAAGCTTTGCTTAGTTTGAGACTAGGTCGATTTGTGTAAGATTGTCCACTAACATTTATTTATTACTGTTACTAATTAAATTTCAATCACATCATGTTTACGCTTTTTAACACTATCACTGCAATTTCGTAGAGCTACGCTCGTAGCCGATGCCGTGATTTTCCTTCTAAGTAGGGTAAAGTGCCTGCTAAATGGGTTCCTGGCAGTGAAACAGTTATGGGGCTTCTAAACGGGCAACATTTATATGGCAATGTGTGGAAGGCAGGTATGTGCATGTTGCTCTAGCGTACAAAGTCAGCGTAAGACACGAATCGTTGCTGACCAGAAATTGCAGGAAAATGTGGCCTGTTTACAAGCCCCATTAAGTAAGCAAACTATAAACATAGCTCAAGCAAGATTCCTGGGCCTATTCATTAATTTATGTCCCTGTTAGGTTAGTAACAAAACCAACAGTCAATGTCAATCCCATATGTTTAGTAACAAAACCAACAGGTTATATGTGACTTAAAAATCGCTTTACCTTAACCTGCCATTTTTTTTTAAAGGCCTCATTTGCAAACTTTCAAAAGTTATCTAACAGCAAGATATATCACAGAAGCTTGACAAACATTTAATTAATTATCATATAAAAACTGTATCATTTAGTATAAATACAAATTTACTTAGCCAATTTTTATTGGTATCACATTTTATTTAAAAATTTCACATGTGTGCATTTTGTGTGTAACTAATTAGTGCTTTAATAAGGTTCACATTTCGTCCTGGGAGCTCCACGTAAAGCATGTGGTTTAGACATAGTTTACTCAACTCTCCCGAGTAACAATAACGATTTCGGTCAAACTCGTACTATGCGAGCCGCAATTACACATGATTCGTAAAGCGAAACATCTGGGCAGTTGTGAGGCGATGTATGCTAGTCAGGTAACAATGTAATTAATTGTTTTAAAGTGCTATTTGTTTAGTTTAGTTTTTATAGTAAATAAATAAATAAAAAGAAATTACATAATGACAACATGTAAGAATGTCATGCTTGTGTCAAACTATTTGATGGGTTACTAGAAACCTGCAATTGGCATCAATTTTTACAGGATTGTCACCAGTAACCATGCCATAGCCAAAGAGCCAATTACCTAATTACCACAAATAGTTGACGATGAGTATGTACTGATCACGACAAAAGGCAAGATGGGTCGACAATGTTGTAAAAACAGCTGGTAAACACTGGATGACCACAGCCCAAGACAGACAAACATGGAATAAGATGGAGGAGGCTTTAATAAGATGGAATAGTTGAGTAGTTGATGCTGGGGAGGGGACTCTTAACATAAAGCAACATTGGAAACTGTTAAGTGCCGACACTATTGGCTGCTGAATTGACTATTGTAGTGTTTTAAAAATGAGGGTAGTCCTGCAGCAAACATATGTCACGTCAGTCATGATCTCACAAATTAATGTAATGTTATTGGTAGAAATGGTTCATCTTCATTATTTGTTTTTCAAATGACACCTGCTTTCCTAAGTATATGTAGTTAGTGACATGACGTGTAGTTGTGACGCCCCCAAAGAGGGTTCATATCAAAGAAAACTAAAAAAACTCAAATTTATATTATAATTCTTTACTTACAACTAAAATATGTAATATAACTGCAGAAAACTGTACACTTAAACTTAAGTTTGATATGAAGAAACGGCTTATTATTATAATATTATTATTATTGGTAGAAATGCTAGATAAATCGGTAGTAAAGCTTTCAATAAGTTGTGAGTATTAGAGAAATAGAGAAGTGTGAAATGAAAATACAATGTGTTTTATGCAAAAAGTAAAAATAATCTAAACCGAGTATAAATACAGAAGTTTAGTCATAGATTGAGACCTATAGAGTAAAGCCTTTATTGAAACCTACAGGGCATTAAAATATCACAAAAACCTCTCTATCTATCCACGCTGCGCCTGTTCGCCGTTCTTACTCGACGACCTTTCCGCCCCAATGGCAATCGGTTCTACGTGCAATGTGCCCCGCTCAGCGACAGTGTTTAGCGATTTGGAGGGCTATTAAGTTAGTAGTCTTAAGTTGATCTTCCCGGCAGTGACGTGATGATCTCGGGAGCAGTCTAAAAACCAGCCCTGGGCCTCGCCCAGCACATGCTGAGACTGGGTCCGCTAATTATGCTTTTTCCCTATTTGGGTCAATCAACTATTTCTTGTTGTTATTCTGCGCCGTTAGCCACGAGACAAAATTACAGTTTCTTAGAAAAATCGTTACAAAGACTTCTAACGTGCCTAGAAGATGCTCCCTACAACAAGAGGTCGAACTTGACCAGAAAACTCCACATTTCACCAAATGTGGAGTTTTCTGGTCAACCCATTTATTTTGTTTTTATTTTTTCATGCGAGTTTTTGTTTTTCCTTTTTGTGGCTTTAAGACGCGGACGCAGTAAGCTTGATTCTCCATACAAACGTAGTCACGCTCTCATTTTAAAACTACGTGTTGGATTGTAATGAAACTTTGCATGCACAATGACATGATGTATATCCAGGTCTGTAATTAGTTTATGTAGCTTCAGATACCATGGTAAAAAAATACAGCGAATTTAAGTTTTTCATACAAAACATGTTTTTGCTGTATTACGTTTGTTTTATAAACTATAAACCTTATAAACTAATTACAGACATAGATATACCTCATGTACATGTACATATATGCAAAGCTTGGTCACAATCCAACACGTAGTTTTAAAATGAGAGCGTAACTACGTCTGTACGGGAAGGTGAAATTCGGCCGAGCTTAACGCGGACTCTTAAGGGGCTACCCGAGGTTTTCATCGATTTTTGTCAAGTTTTGAATCGATCTCCTACTTTTGCACTACAGATAGAATTACAAATCAAACCGCTATCGGTTGAATGAATAATTAATTCTGTATGATTTTTTTAAACATTGTCTAAAAAAAACACTTATTTCGTATCTCTATTGACGTGAAAGATCTAACATATACGAAATCTACATATTTGGGTTCGTCTGTGACGTCTCTAAAAACTGGTCTAGGGTTTTCATTTTAACCAATTACTATACAAAAGTTATGGCCAGAAATCCAGTTTTTTTGCCTGAAATTGTTCAACTTTGATGCCAAATATCTCGAAAACAATGAACTTTGAAGTAAATATGGGATACTATATTGCTTAAAGCCTTTGTTATTAATATAATGAGCTACAAAAAACATTAGAAAACTAAAGGATTCTGATCGAAGGTCATTGGCGTGTGGGAGCCCCTTAAATACTTTCCTGATTCTGATTGCAGGTAGACGAGGACTACATAAATGACCGGTTCAACCTGACGGGCCTGAACGAGCAGGTGCCGCACTACCGGCAGGCGCTCGACATGATCCTCGACCTGGACCCTGGTCAGTCTCGTGCATATTTCTCGTCTGCCAGAGTTGCGGATGTACTCCGGGAAAAATGCGGTTTTGAAAACATTCATTTATAAGAGCGTTTTATTTTGTTGATTTCATTTTAAAATATTATTCTAAAGCTGCGTACGAATTAGAGCAGCCTCGGGTTGAGGCACGCACGGCTCACCTATTTCGCTCAAATTCGTACGCGCTCACGCGCTGTGCGCGAGCAGCCCGCGAGCGGCGCACGGCGAGCCACCCAAAGGCGGTGTTTTGACCGTGCTCAAAGGCGCCTCAGTGTGTGTGCCTCGCGTAATTTGTACGTGTATCCGAGCCGGGGACAGAGCGACACGTTCTGATTGTTTGTGGGCGAGGCACGCATGAATTTGAGCAGGTAGCTGAGCCGTGCGTGTGTAATCGAGTTTGTTCGTAAATTTATTAATATAATTAGGTGAAATATAATAAACTCAGCCGCGGCTGTCATCGTGTCCGATGCCATTTTGAACGACGCACAATGTCGGCACGCCGCGAGCACGCTGCCTCGCCCGCGTATGCTTATGTGCAACAATTTGGCTCGCAGCGAGCGAGCAGCTCGCCGCGCGGGGCGAGCAGGCTTCAGGCTGAGCCGCTCAAATCAAACTTTCCCCTCGGAAGTAATTATGTAGATTTAAATGAAGCATGCGTTGTCTTTTTGTATGATTTGTCTTGAATATTATAGAGCGAATGTAAATGAACAAACATAAAGACAAAATTATTAATTAATATTTTCTGACTTTTCAGACGCTAGCTAATTTATCACATTTTTGATGTCTGAAATTTTGTCGAATTCTGTCGCTGGGTAACTATTTAATTGATAATATACAGCGTGGAACGGAACGATGGCCTGTGGAAAATTTTAAGTACTAATGCTTAATAATCCCCCTCCGGCGGGAAAGTCCATCGTTCCGGTCCACGCAGTATACGTTACACGTAAAAAATAAGCTATTAGGTATAAATTATTTCCTAAATTGTCACGGGATGGTTATAGGTTATATTTATTCTGCGGGTTTCCCTGCTTTCTTTGCAATACGTCAGTGAAGACGCGCGGGAAGGTAATACTACTAAGAGGTAAAGTTTCTGAGTTCGTAGTCGTAAGTTTTGGCGAATTTAGGGGGTAATTTGGGGAACGTGCGTTCTATATAATGGTGGAAGAATTTTTGAAATCGGATTAACAGTTCGGATTAATCCCTACACACAAAGTGTACCATTCTATAATATCTAATTTATAGAATGGTACACTTTGTACACATTAATTAATTGCAGAGTCGCATTACTTAATTATTATAATATGATATCTAAATTCATCACCCATTACGCTCTTGATGCAAACGCTACCTGTTTACGTCAGGTGAGTGCAGGCCTAGGCTGTTTCCAGAGAATTTCCCGTTCGGACAGCTTCGCAGGCGCACCACGGTGATTATAATCTATACTAATATAGAAGTATAGATTTGTAACTCGTTTTTACTTCAGTCATTTGCACATAAAGCATCCCAGATCTACATTTCGTCGTAAATTGTGCAATTTTTAGTAGGTATAGTTGAGGTTTTCTGAACTGGACTGATCTTCTTATCTTCAGAACAATAGCATTCAAGTCTAACAATACGACTGTGTGGTCAGACGCGTGAAATTTTTTGCAAGAAAAAGGTTAGCGCCAAATAAAATATTCATTGTATAATGAACTCTATCGTCTTATTCAATAGATTCAAAATGGACTAAAAGATAAAACAACCCTCTCCCATCGAGCCAGGTACAAGGCGCTGTGAGTGGTATTTTATCTCGCAGCTAATTTGGAATCTATTGTATAAGAAGATAGAGTTCATTATTCAATGAACATTTTACGTGGCGGTAACATTGTTTTACAAAGGAAAAAAGGCAAACAAAGGCAAACAAACAAAGGCAAAACAAAGTATTCATGAGCTCAGTTAAAATAATTTAAACTATACACTACTTTCCAAGTTGAATATCATTATTGACAAGTTGAATATTATTATGACCCGAGTCATGAACCTGTACAGAAGGCAGTCGTTTTATGTCTGTACAGTTGAGCTTGTGTCGTTCAATATTTAAGTTTGCACCATACTGTATTCGTTTTTAGTTTTCTTCCTGTATCATAAATGTATTTTTAACTTGTTTTCCGTTTCTGTATTTACGTATATTCACCATCAGAAATAAAAGTTGCGTTTCGGTCTGTCAAGTTGACAGTGACAGTGACACTGACACACAGTTTGGCGACGCGTTCACACGCTGCAATCTGCCGTGCCACTCTGAGCTATAACCACGAACTTCGAATGTCGAAGTTCGGATATCTCTATCTCTATCGCACTTACATGCTGCTTATTTTTACTTGGGATACCTATGTATTCTTTAAAATATGTTTTAGCGTAGGTATTTGTTTTGTGTTGCCTTCCAGGAGGTAACTCATGTAAAGGTTCCGACGGAAGACCAGCGCTGGCCTCCTAGGTTAGCACCATGCTGAGTCGGGGCCTTTTCGTGGACCCTGCTACTTTTTCTTTACTGTGTTTTGTTTTGTATACCCATTGTTTTGTCCACGAATAAATGTTTTCTTTCTTTCTTTATTGATTGTAATAAATTTGTTGTAGATGATGATCTGGACTACAACCCTAATGAGGCAGACCTGGTGGAACAGGCTTCGGAGGTGCTGTATGGCCTCATACACGCGCGGTACATACTGACCAACCGGTGAGATCTCCAAAAATACTATTTCTCATTCTTTAACACACTCTAGGCCCCAGCCCCCACTCGTGAGTCAGGCGACTAATAGCGATATATTGATTTAGACTTTTTTTCGCGCATAATTACCCGACTGCCGAAGGAGAGGAGGGTTATGTTTTTCGAGCGTATGTATGTAAGTATGTATGTATGTGACCTTATTCTTTGGCACGCCCTGCAGCCTAAACTGTTTGACGGATTTCGACATATGAGGTGTCGTTGGATTCCTCTTGATCGTGGGAGTGACATAGGCTATAAAATATGAAAAAAGCAGTGGGGTTTTTTGAAAAATCTTTTAATTTCACTTGTTAACTTATTGATTTATCTCTCTGAGGTCTTATGACGTTTCGGATGCGTCGCAACATCCATGGTCTCGGACAACACTAAGAGCGAGCTTGTCCTGAGAGCGATTTCCTCTACAAGACGGGAAAATGATACTTCGCTCTACAACAGCGTATATCATCAATTAACGAAGCGTTGCTTCGCCTCGAATGGGTTAATCAGGGGTAGGAGACTACATTTATAAAATTTGTTTGTCGACAGGGGCATAGGACAAATGTTAGAAAAATTCGAAGCCGGGGACTTCGGCCTCTGCCCGCGAGTTTATTGCGAGACACATCCCATGCTGCCGTTAGGTATAGTACATTACTACAGAGGCCGGGAAGTAAGGGGTTGCCGGCCGAGTACATATAGACGGCCGACCGTAGCGAGATCGGATAGTTGTGAGGCTGGCAACCCCTTTTCACGCCGAGGTATGTATAGTGCTTTTCTCAAACATGCAATAAAATAACTGACTCGAACGGACATGGCGAAACTGTAAGGTTTCCTCGTTGACTACGAAACCCTAAAAACGATCGCGGGGCCAGTCTGGGGGAGCTACGGCAAATCGAGCTGAATGGAAGAAAATTGCAGAGGCATAGGCCCAACGGTGGGCGCATACACGCTGAAGAAGAAGAGGAGAAAGACAACCGCTGAGCTTTTAAAACACGCTACGTAAGAATCACCAGTCCATAGATCTAGATGCCCCCTTGCTTCTTGCTCTGGAGCTGCGGCGGGTCGTGACACCGCGGTGCAGGGGTGGGCTGCAGGCCGGCATTTTCATTACCCGCTGTCGGCCGAACCAGATGCACGTTTGAAATAGGGTATTTTACAACAGTGAAAATATATTGTTTTTTTTTATCATTAGCAACAGAACAACAAGTGTAGGAAAGTATACATTTTTCATTTATGCTTGCTGTATTAAGATTTTGAAATCCATAAAAACATACAATTAGGACGTTGTTTGATTGTGACGTCACAAGCAAGTAATCCCTACAAATTCCATTCTAACGGAGCGCTTTTGACGTTTTATAAAAAGAAGCTGATTTGCCTTTTGTCAATAGTGTATTGGTGGCCACGCGAGTCGCGCTACCGCCGTCTCCTCCCTCGCACGCTGCTAATTAGCAAGAGAAGGGTAGATCGTGTGTCGTGGTCCGTGTTAGCCCGGCTGAAGTGATACAAGATCGCCTCTGATGGTAAATAGTCGTGCGAATCAACTTCCGTTACGATACAGAACAGACCAAACCAAGCAATCGATGGCCGGATATGGTAAGGCCAACACGAGCAAAACGGGTTCGGAAAAGGGGACGCCCAGGATCGTGCAAAGTAGAGAACAGCGAGTAGGCAAGCGGACCCTGGTAAAATCCGGGATTACGCTAGGAGAAAAAGAAGATATATATATGTGGCGGCGATATAGATTTATATCTGCAGTTCCACATGTTGCCCCTCTTTCCATTGCAGGTCTATCGGACGTCCGCGGCGAGGCGATGGTCAAGCAGTACTGTCCGAAGTGCATGGACGTGTACACGCCCAAGTCGTCGCGCCACCACTACACCGACGGCGCGTACTTCGGCACCGGCTTCCCGCACATGGTGTTCATGGTGCACCCGGAGTACAGGCCCAAGCGGGCTACGGTGCAGTTCGTGCCGCGGTGAGTGCTACTTAAACGTTTCACCTGAAGGACCATGGGACCGATTTTTGACTTTCGAGCGCTCGAATTCAAAAGCGAGCGGTAGAAAATATACGCTCACGAAAATTTGTCACTATTATTTTCGCATGAACCCAATAATAGCTATTTTTGAAATCATCACTCGAAAGCTAGTGATTGGCTATCGATACTTTTGCGTTTCGTTGTATGCAAAAAGTAGATAATTAGCGGTTTTTCAAATTTGAATTGTCAACACTTTGTATCTATTATAGAAAAATAGTACTTTATTGTAAGTTGTGTGTATAATTTAGTGAATTGATTAATTTTAAATATACATATTATGCGTTTTATAACAAAAGCAAAAACAAAAGTAAGTCAACAAAAGTGAGTAATAGTAAACGAAACGCTTATTTTCCCGCCAATAGACTAACGATCTTGGTTTTCAGCCACAAAATTCAGCAAGAAATTAAATATAATCGTACACCAGCCAACCACTTAGCATCGAATCGATATATTTTATTTAAAAATATCTATCTTTTAAATTAATAGTCAGTTCAAAATTAAATAGGTACAAGTGAAGTGTCAAAATGTTCTACCGATAGAATTGAATGCGAGTGGTCAATACCACTCGTTTTTAAATTTTCTATCGCTCGTATTTCAAGAATAGATTTCATTGTTTTAGACCGTTTTCGAGTGAAAGAGTCGAGCGCTCGAAAGTCAAAAATCGGTCCCCAGGTCGCGACTCTGTGGTACAGTGGTAGTTTACTTATGTATAACTAAAAAAATATTAGCATATTACCGTTTGACAAAAACGCTCCATCAAATAATTACTTGGCAAACGTGTTATTGCGCAAAAGTTTCATTTTACAAACGTTTACCTGACAAACACTCAATTATTTAGCGATAAGCACATAACGTCTAATTTATTCAATAATAAAGTGTTAATTGTACATTTTTCATTACACCAAATAATATGTTTGGCAATATCAGTTCATTTGAAGTTATAGAATTATATAATGTAAAAATATAATAGCGTTTCTTTCATACTTTCCTAGTAGGTGAATCTCGCTAAATCGAATATGATTTTCTCAGGTCGTACTCCGCGCGCCCCTGTGCATTGCTGATGGTCCGATGCCATTATGTAACGAGTGCAAATGTCTGGGCTTTACACTTGATTCGAACCTTAACTGGAAGGGCCATGTTGACCAGCTGTATGGTAGACTGGGCAGCGCTGTATTTGCTCTAAAAAAGCTAAAGCCGCTAATATCAAAAAAGTCGTAGCGGTCCGTATATTTTTCACATTTCCACTCTTTAATATCATACGGTATAGTGATATGGGACAATACTTCGGATGGCAAGTGAGTATTCATACTTCAAAAACGCGCTATTCGAATACTGGCTGGAGTAAAGCACAGACATCTGTGTAAGAAACTTTTTGAAAGTAACGGCGTCATGACTAACTACTCACTGTACATATACTGCGTGGAACGGGACGATGGACTTTCCCGCAAGAGGGGGATTATTGAGCGCTAGTACGTCACATTTTCCAAATTAACTATTTTTTTGACGCGATTTTTTTTTACCTTTGTATGAAGCGTTGGCCGACTGGAGCGACGAGCTCCAACCAAATGTAAAAAAAATCGCGTCAAATAAAATAGTTTATCTGGAAAATGTGACGTGCTAGCGCTCAATGCTCTCATGAGCTATTGATGTTCGTGAGAAAGAATTTGCCAATGTTCAAGCGTTTTGAGGTCACGATTTCGTTTGTTTTATATACCTCATGTCATTGTATATGCAAAGTTTCGTCACAATCCAACACGTAGTTTTAAAATGAGAACGAAACTCCGTTTGTATGGAAAGGTGAAATTCGGGCGAGCTTACTGCGGACTCTTAAACATTAATAATATCACTGTTTTTCGACATTGTAAATTTTATCGTTATTTGTATTTTTTTAATGTTTTTTTATTAAGGTATAGTTTGTTATTTACTTTTGCCTATTAATTAATTGTGACTATAATTTGAACCAAATGTAACTTGACATTTTATTACAATTCTTATTCTCTTTGACGATCATAATATAAATTCATATAGAACAGCTTTAATTTATATTGGAATTGTATATTGTGAAATAAATAAATATAAATCTATAATATTTAAAAAAATCGGTCCTGGCACTTCGCATTAGTAAAATTACTTGCCTACTGACTGTATCTGAGGTAGAATATGTAATAGTTGAGAATTTGACACATTTTAGCAACTGTTCCTTTTAACAAAAGAAGCACATGTCAAATAATACATTAGTGCAAACATTTTTAGACCACTAGTAGTTTTTACAGGTAACTTAGTTGCTAAAATTTAATTTGTCCTACCGATCATTTATAAAATGTCAATTTGCCTGTTGATTATTTGGTCGAATCAGTTATTTGTAGAACGTTGAGTTGTAAAAAAATAATTTTTCAAAACACAATTTTGCTAATCGTTGGTTGTTAAGTGTACATTTGCGAAATGTTTTTTTGGTCAAACCGCTGCGCACCTGCAGTGGTACGTGAGAATGAGACGGCGTCCTGATCCCTCGCTCCCACTTATGGCGCACTAGATGTCGTAGCTGAGCCGTTCCTTTGACTCCAGCTAAGGGCAATGCCCAAACAAGAGAGCTTGTGAAAAGCAGTATTTTACATGCATTTAAACGAACTGAACCGTTATGGATGGCCATATACGGGTCGCCAGGACGCTCGCTGCTAGATATACTATATAATAACATGAAACTTTGTATGTACCTAGGCCGGTAGGGAAGCTACTTTCTGTTGCTAGAGTAGAGAGTCGACCATGCTGGAAAGGGCGTCTCTAGGTCATATTGCGCCCTGGCCATTACCGTAGCGCCCTCTAGCGCGCTCTACGTGACCTCCCGCCCCAGATTCTGGGGGCTCTTTAGTCATAAGCAGAGCCCGGAACTTTCACGGCAAAACAAAAGGCTGTCGCAATCTTACTAGTGTTAGAAACATTTTTTGATCGATATCGATAGCTGTGTAACGATCCACCAAATAAACAAAGTATTTATTTTAAAAAAATACGTGAGGTTTGTATAATAAAATTAAATAGAAACAGATGCAATTTCTTTTTCCAAATTCAACACAGCAGGGCATGACATTTTATTTGGTTTCTGATAGTAAAATTAACTGTCGCGAACTATTGTAAAATATTCGATCGATATCGATAAAAAAAAATCTAACACTAGTAAGATTGGGACGGTATTTTGTTTTGCCGTTAATATTCCGGGCTCTGGTCATAACATTTAGGGATCGATTAGGAATTGGGAATTTCAGATGAATACTTAAATTACAACAGATGATGATTGATTACAAATTTTGTTACAAATTTTCCGGGTGTCATAAATAGTGGTGTGACAGCGTGTATGAACGTGATTTTAACGAGCCGATTGTGGTTGTTCCAGCTTGTATGGCTTCAAGGTCCACCCACTAGCATACCAGATCCAGCTGCAGGCGTCCAACACCTTCAAAACTCCGCTCCGGACCGCCCTCTACAACAATGGTAACAAACGTTAGAAACGGCTTGGCTCTTATTTTTTAATTTTCGAAACATCTCGTGATACTTTCGGTACAGTATACAGCTCTAGCATAGTCCATACCGGTACAAAAGCGTCACTAAATTCCACATTAAAAAAATACGCTTTTGCTAACTCCACACAATGGGGTATTATGGCCCACCATACCGGACGCTGCTATGCGCTAATCGGAGAAAAACACCCTTCCATCGCATTCTAACGCATAAGGGAGCGACCACACCGGTGCTTAACACTGCGTATGCGTCACGTATTCTTCATACATTTTGCTGCGTTTTACGGTGCGTCAGCGTATTTTGAGCAGCGGTGTGGTCGCACCTTAACTGCGGTCCTGTCTTGCGCCATGATGGCCCGTTGTGCATCTAGGCGCCTTTAGAGAGAGTTTCGAGAAGGTTCTTTTTACTGCCATTAGTAACGGTAAAGCAAGCAGCCAGTAGCTGGAAGCTTCGTTGTCTCACTTTCGCCGTGCCAAATGCAAAGAGATGAAAAAATCCTTCCAAGTATATCCGTTTGTGTTCAAATAGAGGAATTAATTGTTAATATATATTTATTAATTTTAAACAAGTGAAATAACGAACAACATATCAAATACCTCGTCTTAAGACTCGTTTTACCTCCATCTACAGTGAACATATCATAGTCAGGTAGTATTACTAATAGCTAGTACTTACCACGTACTAGGAGGCGAATAGGCATCACTAATAGTGACTTTCACCCCGATGACGTAATTCATTAACGATAGTTCACCTTTTTAACCGACTTCAAAAAAAAAGAGGAGGTTCTCAATTCGGTTTTATTTTATTTTTTATCATTTTTTTTTCAATGTTTGTTACCTCAGAACTCCGTCATTGATGAGCCGATTAGTATTTTTATTTTTTGTTGGTAAGTATATGCTTCCAGGTGGGTCCCATTTTTTTCAAAAATTCACTTGGATAATGGGATCCATGAGGAATTGAGAGAACTCCTCAATTATATTAGGCACGCGTGCGGTGATTTTGGTATTTTCTATTATAAATCGTGTATTTACACTCGGAAATCATAAATTTGGTGGAGTGGAATTGATGATGAAGACCACAGATGACTTATGGAATTCCTCAATTATGTACTTAAAAGTACAAAAGTATATCACAGATTCTGATAAGATTCCGTTGAAATAGCAACTATTAGAAGTGCCAAAGGTGATCCTTGTGGAATCGACGGAAGTCCTCAAATATTATCAGCCCACATACAGCGATTCGGTATTTTTCTCTAATAATCAACGCATTTACTCTCGGAAATCAGTTCATGTGCTAAATTGGAAAAGAAATGTGGAAATGTTTTCGTTGCTTGGCGGAGGACTAAATTGAAGTCGGTTAAAACTTTGTTTTTAAAGTAAATTATGGTAACAGTAATTCGTTAACACCAGCGGGCGTAGCACGGTTGCCATTTTATCACTTATCGTTGTGGATAAAGCATCCATCACTCTCGCACTCGCATACTTGTCAGAGCGTGACGGGCGGGGCGTCTTTACCACAACGATAAGTGATAAAATGGCAACCATGCTACGCCCACAGTTTAATTGTTATCGTTTTTTACAGTTTAACTTTGACATCGAGAAAGTCGATAGTGTTCGCTATTGTCGAGACTCCTAGCATTTAGATAGTATATACTTCAGCGAAATATTAGATGGTAATACCATTACTAGACATTGCCGCTAATTTTAATATCAAGGTTCAGTATAACCTATCTTTAAGTTAACGCGCCTCCTAAAGTGTAATAAATAATAAATACTAAATACTAATTATAAGTGAATAATTCATATTCTGTTATACTTGATGAATGAGTCATCGTGACAACATATTTTGTTTCAAATTACCTAATCGAAGCGAGGCGCGTTCATTCCAAGATGGGTTTTATTCCACAACTACTACTGCCAGTATTAGATAAATAGTATTTATATTGCATATATTTCTACAGTTAGATAGGTCCACTATTACTAGACAATACCACATTTTTTTACAAAGCTCTAATGTTACTAAGGGCCTTATCACACTGGCGATTTGCGAGAGGGTTGTGAGCGACGCGATTGCACAACGAGCTCGCCGCGAGAACGCCACGTGACCGGCGCGGGTGCGCAACGAGCACACGGCGTACGATCAGCTTTTTGAATAGTCACACACAAACAGTTACGATCGTCGCGTCTGCGTCGCGGCGACCTCGCTGTGAGCGCGCTCACTGATCGCTTCGCTTGTAAACCGCTCGCAAATCGCGCGCCCTAATACATACAATGTGCCTGGGTTTTCTAGGATTTGTGCCGGATAAGTAGATTTAGCAACGACTGACTATGCGAGTAAGTCGTTACTGCGCAGAGTCTTGCATTTGCGAGTCTCCTCGAACTTACACGTGTTGAGTAGGACTGCCGCGCCGCGCCACGCCCGCTCGAACGAACACCCGTGCTCTTAGCGCTGTTTCGAGGGCTGTTTAGAGGGAAATATACCTTTGGAATACCTCATACACGTCCATTCAAAAAGAGAAAACGTTTTTCCACTTCTTAATATTTTCCAATCTTGATAAATGAATGAAATAAATGAATTTTATTGTACGTTGATTGTGATTATGGTATTGCAATGATTTTTAGTACGTTATTGACACAATGCAATAGATTTATAGGTTTTCTTTTTTTTTCATTTGAAATGAATAAAATAAATTAATTTTATTGTATTTTGATTGTGATTATGGTATTGCAATGATTTTTAGTACGTTATTGACACAATGCAATAGATTTATAGGTTTTCTTTTTTTTTCATTTGAAATGAATAAAATAAATTAATTTTATTGTATTTTGATTGTGATTATGGCATTGCAATGATTTTTAGTACGTTATTGACACAATGCAATAGATTTATAGGTTTTCTTTTTTTTTCATTTGAAATGAATAAAATAAATTAATTTTATTGTATGTTGATTGTGATTATGGTATTGCAATGATTTTTTAGTACGTTATTGACAAAATGAGGCTAGGTTTATAGGTCTTCCTTTTTTCAAAATTTTAAATAAATTCAAACTTAAAAAAAAGTCAAAAAAAGCGAAACCTAATAAACCTAGATTATATTATGCTGAAGCGATCGACATCGAAATCAAAGTGATTTGTTAAGATTGAATAGTGGAAAACGTTCTCCCGAAATGGAATTTCATATAATAAGTACCTATTGTTAGTCGAAAGCTGCTAACTATACTGCCTCTTAAGCGTCCGTACTACCCGGGTCCGCGAACCCGCCCGGTTCGCGGACCCGTTTATTACACGTACAGTCAGCGTCATATACTTAGCAGCAGCCAGAGTAGCCAAATATTTCGTCACACACCCTTATACTTACAGTAATAAAGACGTGTACCGAAATATTTGGCCCGGGCTCCAGCTCCACAGATTAGTACGGACCGGGCGCTTGGAACAGGTTCTCCCTTGCTAGACCTAACTACTTGCCATAAATGCTTCATTTGAACTAGTGTTCCATTAGACCTAATGCATGTTTTCTTAAATAGTATACTTTATAGGATTGTTGCAAAACAAACCTAACCTAATGACTTCTATTTGATGATTTTCAATGAAAACCCTTTCACTGTTTCGAAGGAAAATAAAATAGGTCTAGTGAAACATTGGGGCAAATGTTACTAGGTCAAGTAACATGGCTGGAACAGCGTTCGTGTAACACAGACACGATCGCTAGCCCTAGTTTCGACCGTATTTTTGTCGGACATAAAACGTTCGTCCTTCACTGGCATGTATGGAACCGCGAGAAGGACCAATGCTTCATGTCGGACATAAACGCGGTCGTATTACAGAGGCGGATTAAATGGCGAGAGCGCCCTAGGCGGGCACTTTATCGGCGCCCCTCTAGCGGCCATATCTTTAAAATGATAAAGATTAAATTTTCAAGTGCGCGTTTTTTGGAACCCCGTGCCCCTAAGCACGTGCCTAGTTTGCCTATAGGGATAATCCGCCTCGGGTGCTACTAGTGTGGGTGTACATTTAAGGGGTCATGTCCTCAGGAACTGATGATAGATAATGATTAACTTAATGTCATTCTTTGTGTACACAGTAGTATACTCTGCTGGCCGCAAGTTCAGAAATCAGATCGTATTAAAAATAAAACTTGTGATTTGAAAGTCTTCGATAATCGACACTTGAAATCCAGTAAATCAACATCACATCAAGTAAGTTGCTTAACACCAGTGAACCATTTCACGAAGCTACAACTCATAAGGCAATACAGAGATGCAAGCGCGAAACAAACGTAAACGAACTTCGTTCAAGTATCTCCCTCTCTGTCGCGCTTGCTCATTCTAGCGACAGAAACGGAGACCCATGGAAGAAGTTCGTTTTCGTTTCGTGGAGCCCCTCTGGTCTAATGGCCAGGCGTTATTGGTCAAGATACTCTCTGTTTCATGTTTAGACACGGAACATTGTAATTTGTAGCTTCTTCAAACAGGCCCATATTTTTGTAACTTTTGGCGGTATAACTCTTTGCAGTCGACTGTACCTACTAAGAAATCCCGATGCTTTAAAAGGATCGCACTTAATTACCAAGAGGTAATTTGTAGTGTTCCTTACCAAAATGTGTCCAACGGAACACTTATTAAACAGTCAGCACAGTCTGTGGCACAGTGCTAAAAATCTTATTATTATCTCTGATTAGAAATAAAAATCACTGGTTATTGTCGGTTATCGGTGAAAATATCCATATTCCCAATTGATGAAATTTTTTCTAACGAAATAATGAATTTTCTGAAGTTTGCGGCCGGTGTAAAAGTGCCAATATTGCCACTGTCGTGTCCTTCTTCTTTCAGAAGGTCGTCGAGGCCCCAGGAATTGGAAAGTTTCCAAGAAACGAATATGCCTAGCTTTGGCCGTTGTGGCTGCAACCCTGGCCGAAGTAGAAGGACAGGACGAGTGAACCACTTTCAATCTATTTTATATTTACATTTGAAATGTGTTAATTTGCCGTGCGGTGCCGGCGAACTGGAATGCCATCACTACTACTTACCTATCTTTACGTGGGTATGCAAAGTGTTGGCAAGTCAATGCATTCTCCGCCTATTGATCAGTGGTATCGGTTGGTTGAAACTATTTAATGCGGCAGAAATTTTATACAACTCATTGGAATCGGAATCTTCTACCCTGGACGGTAAAGTCGCTTTTCGACTGGACTACTTTGACCCAATTAGTGGTCAATTGTGTGACCTATACGACTAAAGGGGGGCGAAGAATGCAACCAGCTAGCGTCGCCGGCGCCGCGGCGTGAATTCATACCAGAGGCTCTAGTATAAGTTTTACTGAAACAAAAAGTTACGACTGCGTTCGCGTTTAGCTGTCAAATCCCATACAAATTGAGCGTAAAACGCAAACGCCATCGTAAAGTTTTGTTTCGATAAATCTTATACTAGAGCCTCTGTATTAATTTGATTATACAGCATGCCATTCTCTTTAACTTTTAAAATTGCAACGTCTTTCAAAGCATTGAGGCATTTTAATGTTAGGTCTTGCACAATGGAATAGATTGTATATATCTTTATTTCGAATAATACGCTCCTAGCACCATGCCTGCTAGTGCCGTGACGTTTTGTCCAGTGTAATCAAATTACTATTTCATAGCTTTTACTAATACTGTAATTTGCTAGAAAAACTAGATCTATATTTTTTCTACGGCATGTGTTTGGCTTCCTTGGTTCTATATAAACAGTCGGCCGCAGATAAACGACACCCCGTACTTTAAAACTTCTATGCAAGGGGCGTTTCACTGCGGCCGGCTATACTTTGGCATTTTGGCACATGATAAATGTAACTGTCCACAATTGCCAGTCTGTCAAACCTGTTTTAAAATTTCAGAACGCAAGGTAACTTACTAATTAATATCAAAACTACTTAACTTATTTTTACTTACTTACTAATTAATTTCAGTGGCGTAGCGTGGGGTCTCCCGGGGCCGAACCGAAATTCACCGCACCGATCTATAAGATTTTTTACGTCATACCTGGCCATAATGCGAGTTTTACTGCACGCTGCGCGTACGGTGAAACTCACATTGTGGCCAGATGAAGACGTAAAATTGTGTACTTACCACGGGCGGTAATTCGTAAAGCCCCAGATCGCATAAGTATCGCACAAACACCTGCGATCTGGGCCATTCACGAATTCACCGCCCTAGGTACGTAATGTACTATTATGTCACACCTGGCCATAATGTGAGTTTTGTGGCGCATTGTGGCCAGGTGGGGACGTAAAATTGTGTACTCACCACGGGCAGTAAGAAAGAAAGCCCTCTATCGTATATTCACAAATACCTGCGATTTCGGGCTTTCTTTCTTTTACAGCCCTTGGTAAGTAATGTACTATGGATTCGTGATTTTTAAAAAAAGTGATGACCTTCTTCCGTGGGCCGCCCGGGGCCGCGGCACCCTCATCCCTATCACTACGCCACTGCATACTTTGTGCATAACCACAATAAGCAACATCTCGTAATATTAAGCATTAAACTTTAGTGTAAAGTCTGTTTTCCTGGTAAAAAGCTTAATTTCATTTCCGATTTTGGAAAAAGATACCCATGCGATGGGCAATTAAAACAAACACCTATCGCACATCAGAGATCGAAATATAAGATCCTTTTTTCTGAGAACATAATGTTTCCTTCGACTCATCTGTAAGGCCAGCACAAGCCGCGCGACTCACATATTTAAACAAGTCTGTGACGCGCCTTTTCTCGCGTCGCGCGTGTTTAGTGCTAGCCGCGCTGCCATTGCTTCAATTACTAGCTCGCACGCACACAAAAAGGTAAATTTTTATGTATATATATTTTTTTATGGCGAAAAGAAACACTTTTTTTATCTTTTCCCTTTACTTGTGATCTCCTTAATTGTGATAATGTACGAGTGAGTACTCAAATTTTTGAGAATTGAGGGTATTCGTAGAATAGTTCGCAATGTATATAGTTATCGCGCAATGTATAATTATCAGCGAGCGAAAAAAACACAAGACGTCTAACTAGCGCCGTAAAATGGCCCGACAGAAATGGTGCCATCACGGAATAAAGAATCCATTGGAAGTGGTGAGTGGGCGTTCCCGTGTCGCCGAACATGAGCAATAATAAGCATACTTATTGCACAGATTATTGTCAGTCACCTAGCGACCGCACGCAGCGTATGACATGAGTGAGTATTTGTTTATTTAAAGCTGCTCCAATAATAGCACATAAAAAACTTGTCTCATGGAAGTATTTCTTATCATCGTTAAATAATATTTCGAATACGTATAAAAACATATTTAATTTTCAATTTCTTACACACAGTTTGCGCCTGTAGTCAAGGAAATATCAATTCTATTTCTCTAATAATAAAGTTCATAATCCTGTGTATTATTTCGCTACTCAGATCGTGAATGCGCAGCAAATTTCCCGAAGGTTCGCTACTCAAATGCTGTGGCTAAGGTCGATACTTGTTATCGATAAACCAAAATGAAAAAGATTATATTTTTATGAGTAATATGCAGAGCCCGGAATTCTCGTAGCACTTTTGAGCTGTCATAGGGACTTCTCGTTTATCGACTTCCGTTTATACATATGTATTATTGTATAATCGGAAGTATTGTAGTGTTATAAATATAAATTAAAATAATAATATTTTATTGTTTATAGCTTATTCCTTTTATTGCTTTTTAATTTTTATAATATATGGATTGCTTACCTATGCCTTTTAATCAGGACAAAGACCATTCTTATTATTTATAAGAAAGAATAAAATATTATTATTTTAATATATATTTATAATTTCCTAAAAGTTGGTATCCAAAGGTTATCTCGAAGAGATCGCTCATTCGCGATAAGACTGCGTGTTGTTACGTCTACTCGTAATCATATTTTACATATTGTATTCTGTATTTATTGATATACATAATGTATAATCGGAAGTCGATAGACGAGAAGTCCCTATATGACAGCTCAAAAGAATTCCGGGCTCTGGTAATATGTATCTGAATATTGTGTCATACACAATAAAATAACTATTATAATCTTAAAGTTTTCCTAAAGACACAAATACTAAGGAAAAATGCATTGATGCCACGGGGAGGAAGGATTGGTTTCCGCAACGATTCAACACCATTTGTTCGAAACATTTTTCGAGATGCAACTCATATTTGAGTTTCGCAAATGGAAATCGCTTCATTCATGAAGATTCAATTCCCACGCAGAGTATTGTATGTAGCGTAATTACGAACAATTTATTCAATTCGCAATACGCACGGCGAACTACTGACATTTAGTTTCCTGTTATCCCGCACAACGAACAAATTTGACGGTAAATTCTCACTAGACCGCACTCGCACAACGTCGGCAGTGTAGATTGCTGTTAAAATAATTATATATAGTATTTGAGATGTGCTTGTATTAAATTAAACAAATTATATTCTTTGTTTATTAGAAATCTGTGTTTAATTGCTACTAAATTTATAACAAAAGTAATTTAGTATAAATGTTACCTACAACTTTTATATCATAAACAAGATTTTATTGGAAACAATTTGTAAACAAGTCTTAGCTTAATATTTACCGTATGAATATCATAAAAATATCGATCGTCAAACTCAAACCATACCCACATCCCTATTCCGTTACAGCCAAATAGTCGTATCATCATACACATTTTGCAGTACATACGACTTTTCGGTTTCAAGCGGTCGCATCTTATGAATGGAAGGATGTTTTGAAAACACCGCCATCTTGCGTCGAGTAGCCGAACGACCACGCCTCTTGCAAGTCTTGCAACGCATATGGTAACGGACGTAAGAAATATTTACTTGACAATCTAAATGAGACGGTAAATAGTACTAGTTAAAGTAGATTTTGCATATAAAATTAGCTACCGTTAACAACATATTGGCACAGCACGTTTTAACAAATCGAAAGCGTATTGCAATTGTGTGTTCGTGTATTATTGAAGTGTGGTTTTGTGCGTGCGGCGACAGTGGTTCTCTATGAAAATCGGTTGAATGCCACTTCCAATGGATTCTTTATTCCGTGGGTGCCATGGTAGTGCGTCAGAACGATGCCACGCAGCCGTTTCGTTCGGGCGTGGAGGTGTTGTCAAACTGTTGAAAAAAACCAAATGTTCATTTTCAATAAAATATGCCTTCTTGTGCCAGACAGTTCAGAAAAGCAAATTAAAAAAGATCAAATCACTTTTCACAATTAACTAAAGAAATAGACATACAAGCTTGACTTGTTCGTATGTAAGTATAAAAGTATGGAAGTAAGTTGTCCGTCAAAATTTGCAATCCATTTTTCAGTCACTTGCCGTTATCCGATTGATATGAAATTTTGGATGACAATTCAATATTATGGTACCATCGAGCTGATCTGATGATGAAGACAGAAGGTGGCCATGAGAATTCCGTATTTAACTGACGTAACCCCGTTGAGTTTGGGCTCGTTTGAATCGTCTCAATGAGTAGTTGATAATGGTGTACAGAAAAGTACAGTCGGCAACAAAAGCTTGTACCAAAAATGATTTTTTTGTCAGAAACTTATTAGGGTCACATTTTGTACGGGGATGTTATCATGCCAACGGACATCAATACTTTTTTAATAAGTTAAACACAGAATTTATCGTTTGGTTTTTTATTTATCTAGTACCTGGGCGACCGAGCCCCACTCGGGTGAAAATAGCGAACCCCATATCAAGCAAACTAATTTTGCTTGATATGAGACCTACGTAATAGCTAAGATCAATTTTTCCGTAAACCCTTTCATTGCAAATTTCGTCAAAATCGTTGGTGCCGTTTTTAAGAAACGTGTAACCACGTTTATAAAATAAATATACTAGTTTCAACAATAAAATGTAATAGTTGACTGCATCATTGCGATCATCGTAGGAAGGATTTAAACCAAGGCAGTATTTTTTTTGTACTGTTAGTAGGTGTATTTCTTATTTTCTTTTTTTTTTTCAACGTAAAAAAGGGTATATTTCTTAACCAATACTTATTACACCAACGTTATGACAACTAAATAACTTCTTGTTGCATCATGTAACCGTTCAACAATTATAAGTTTTCGTTCTCACTGTCATATAGCTGTGTCGTCCGACGTGATGCACGACCGCTAATCACAGCAATGCATTCGTAGATTGACCAATCTCATCCATTTGTGTTGGGTAATTCGCAATAGGCTGATATTTTGGGTAGCTGTGATTAGATGCGCAGTTGACAATGCGCATACCGGTTTTTAGGCACGTATTTGGGTAGAAATTTGTAAGAAGCTTGCCTTCTATGTTTTGTCGTTCGCTGATAATTATTTATTCTATTTATTCTGGAGGTACCGCCGTTGGGGAAATTCTGCAAGGCATCGAATGTATATCATTATTTTGTTATTTGGTAATATCTAATATTAATGGCTTTAGGTGGTACCACCCTTTTCAACATGTGTATTAACGTAGTGTAATATAATAACTGATGGGGTATAAAACCTGTTTTAAACTGTTGTTGACCCTTAAACCGTCTTTTCAATGCAATGCGAAGTTGGTTCTATAGGCCATTAAACACCTACTAATTTATCACAACAACTTGAATAGTTAGCAACTTTAATAGTTTAGTTTAGTTTAATTTCACTCCAATGGTTGTTGTGACGAATCGCAAGGTGTGTGATGGCCTTATGCGAACACAGTTAAATGTAGGTTAGGGCTGGTTGCACAGAATTGCGTGTTAAAAAAGAGGGTGATGATGGCCCAGTTTAGAAGTTGTCAAAAGTTGATGCTCAAGTCCAATATTGTAATATTTATTAAATGTCTATGTAATGGGAATACAGGTGAAATACACATTTGAAAGCGCTGTAGACCGCAGTAGATTATATGTAGGTATTATAAGAACTAGCTCATATTTAAATAGTTGTATGCACGATTACCCACGCCATATCGTCTTGACGCCCTAACGCCTATTAAAAGGCAGCCTTAAATAGCCACAGTTTGCAATTCTCTTAAATGTAATTAATACCACTCTACATAGGGGTGTGGCCTCAAATTTGTTTATTACTTCAAAAGAAGGATTGCACATAAATATGACTAATGACAAAAAATCTTAAAAGACAACTAGGCTACAACCGTTTTAATGTTGCTTGTTAGAGAGTAAACGCTCGTGACCCGTGACGTCACGGATTTCAAGCGTCATGTAAAAGAATATTTTCTTGCGTGTTGCGGAAAGGGACAGAATATACCCCTCTTAAAACTTTGTACTCTTATGGGGTATACAGAATATGTGAATTTACCCCAATTGCATGCAATCTCTCAAACTCGTTTGACAGTTGCATCAGCAGCACAACATGCCTCCAGACAATAGCAATTAGCTTCTGATAAATTGGGCCTGACAAATCATGACATGTATAGACCCCATTATAACTTTGTGATTATTTATTCTCTTGTGTTACTTCTTCATTTAACTTTGATTTGGTGTGCACATCCCTATTGAAACTAGAGTTGCATTTCGTTGGTTTCATTCGATTTTAAAAGTAAAGAAATTTCCTATTGTACGTTGGGCGTCTAGGGGATATCAGAAGGAAAATGTTATAGCGTTATATGTAACATTCTAATGCTCAAAGCCCACGCCAGGTAGGTACTATCGACAACACAGCTAACTGACCATCGGTGCACCTTGAGTGCATTGTAAGGTTCTATATAAACACAGGATGGTCAGTAAACAGTGTTGTCGTTTGTAAATAATGTACAAAAACGCTGACATGACATGACTCAGTGCTACCTCGATACAAAAACGAAGTTTATTCGCGTCATCAGAAATGCGCAGCTGCGTTTTTTTTTTTAATACAATGACGGTGGCAATCAAGCTTACGGCCCGCTTGATGGTAAGCGGACACCGCAGCCTATAGACGCATGCAACTCCGAGGAGTAACATGGGCGTTGCCGACCCTTGATATGTTTGAGGATTCGCCGTGTTGACAGCTGAAGGAACAAATTCCCTCGCTCTCAACACAACGCATCCTCGGGAGCTCTGGCGACTGGCTCCAGGAACACAACACTACTATAGAGCAAGTAGTATTAGTTATTACGGCTGTGGTCTTCTGCAAGGCGGAGGTACTTCCCCAGTTGGGCTGCTCCACATTCGAGCGGGATGACATTTCGCTGTGCCCTACCTCACATTAATTTGACGCCAACTGTGAAGCATACGAAAAAATCAAGTATATGAATACACATCTCCGCACGTCTGTTGTGGATATACAACTTAAAAATGAAAGCGCGCTCCGCTATTCAAAATGGACCTATCCTAAAGTAACCCCATTCCACGGTAACGCTTTCATAAATTGGCTTTACATTTGCGCCAAATTCTCCCTTTCCTAGAATAAACTTGTAAAAACTATAATAAGCTGAGAAATTAGTATGTCATGTGATACTTTAGGAAATTTTTTATTCACAAATTATTCTGGTTTATACAAATTTATTCTAGGCAATGGGGAATTTCGTGCAAGTGGAAAGCCAATTTATGAAAGGTTGTTACATAAGTTTCTTTAAATATCACGCCGTTAGCCTGCGAATGGCAAAAGACGTTTTGTATGGTCGTCGAACCACCTTAATTCTGGACACGGCACCTCTGACTAGCCTACACGACCATTTTCGCAAGATCCGACAGCTTGACATTGTAATCGTCTTGCCGGCTGACGCGTGCAATGCTTTCGGGCTACTACACAATTGGTCATCATGGCTCGTCATATAGGCCGGAACTATGCGTTAGGGGGAGAAAGGCATACTTCCATCGTATAACTGCGTCCCTGTCCCGTGCCATGTTGGCCCATGTGTGGACGCCTTTGCTCTTGCCTGATTTCCACACCACTTTTAACCTAATAAGACAAGTAAAATGGCACGACTACACCTAATCTTGTCTTGGTTATTTAGGTGTACATTAACTGTAATTACTGTCATAGCGCTTATAAAATTTAATTTCTCGTTTTCTATGTGTCTAATAAATGGTATTGCCAATCTTTGGCCTTTTCTTAATCATGCTTGTAATTGCACAACCGTCCATTAAGTATAATCAATCATGTTATTACTGCTAACATAAAATATAATCACTTACTCAATAGCACGGCACAAGACGGCGCGCGAGCTCTCTCACGCTATCCGTCTCTTTCTACTAGAGAGCTCGCGCGCCGTCTTGTGTTAAAGGGATGCCTTGATTCGAGTCGACCACGCCTCCTTGACAGACACGCTTATGCCTTTCGCCCACGAGAAAAAGAGATGCAACACTCTTCGGGAATGACTTTTTTGGACAAATTTCGATAAATACCTAACTTAGTGAAGTTTTATTTATATTTCATTGAGGTTTTAGATGAGATAAAATACTATAGTATTGTTTGAGTAGGCTGAGTAAAAAAAGGAAAATACAGACCCAACTTTGGATTTTTTTTTCTATCGAGGAAATTTTAGCCAATCATGTATCGATCAAATCAGATAAACAATCATATAGTCAAGTATCATCCATCTATCTGAAAATCAGACCTTATTGTTTCTTAATCTAGTCAGAACGGCGTTTTCAAAGCACACGATAATTTCCAATGCACCCCCTTAACCGTGCAGCACGGCTATCATAGGGCGGCCCGCGAGCTGTGACGCGGCGACTGACTATCCCTCTCTTTCTAATTAGAACGCTTAGAAAGACAGATGTTTGTTTTTTTTTCTAAGGTCGCGAACTTTTCAGCCAGCCCTCGTAGTCTGTGTCGCCGGGACACAGCTCGCGGCCCGTGCTGTGTTTAATTCCCATTCCGCAAAAGATAAGCACTACGTACGTCTCTGACAATCAGTGCAGATCAAGGTATAGGCACTAGTGTATGTAGTACTGATTCTTTTGCTAGACAGGATCTTATTTTAAGACCCATCTGTTCAACGTCCAACAAAGCCGACAATAGCCACGTGCCACAAACGCTTTCAAATGAAAAGGCAGTTTTTAAAAAAAATATATACTTTACTTGAAAAGCGACTCTATTGTTAAAGTAATAGTCTATTGATTTTAATACAATTGCTAAGTAGTATTCGTCCTCGGACGTAAAGAAGCCTTTTGATTGAAAAAGTGTTGATGTTTACTAGGTTTATTTTACAGTATCAATTAGCAGTAACTCGTAACAATAAAAGATGATCGGTTTGTTTACCACTCAGCAATGAAAGACATAAAGTACGTAAAGATGTGAATTCGGTCTAGAAAAAGAATCCGCACTATACCATTGTCGGGTGCACCTATCTTATGAACGAATGAATAATGTGTACGGATTGTCTATAGTCAGTCTGATTCAGCCCTAAATTCTGTAGGACGCGGTGCATCCGACAAGTGTACAGGCGACCCTTCAGGGACCATACACAATGGCCTTGATCCGCACGATCGTCGAGGACGTGCGTAGAGTGCTTAAATGTTAAGGCTCCTCGACACAACAATGGAACATCATGGCCCATCATACAGGATGCCACTATGCTGAAGGGAGAAAGACATACTGTCAACTCATTTCACCGCATAACACATATACACAATGGGCGATTATTGCCACAGTTATGCGGTGGAATGAGATGACAATGGGGGTTAAGAGGCTCAAGCCCCCTTTGAATCCTTCCAGGCTATATCTTATATTCAGCTTAAATCTATTTTAAACCAAAATCTTTCATGCAGACCGCCACGTGATTTCGGCCCGTGCCGTGATACGTGCCGGAAGCACGGCGGCCGGCCAAATCAAGGTCACTCCATACTAGATTTTTCCGTGACCTTGCTGCATGCAGTCCTGCCGATATCGGCACGTGTAGCGTCTCCCTTAAAAAAGAAATTGAAAAAAATGCTTGTCACTATGTAGACTCGCTGGCCACATATCTTAAACGTCGACCGTATAAGCGAAATTGGCGGACGCCCAAGCAAGATCACAGACAATGTAATACGGAGAGACCTTGGTTCGGCCGAACGCCGTGTTTCCGGCACGTATCCACACGGGCTGAAATCACGCGGCGGGCTGCTGATATCGTACGTGTAGCGTCTTCTTAAGCTGATTTCGACCGCAGCTACTCTATACAAAACCTATGGCCCCCCCTACCGTAAATTACCTGTCTGTCGTAGGGCTATAGATGTTGTATGGAGCAGCAAACGAAATCAGTCCGGTGGAATTCGTTTGCGGTTCCGCGACTCATACGCCGTGTTCAATGGACACCATTGAACCCCACGCTGACGTGTCCATTTTCCCGCAGAACCGAAGACTGCCAGCATTCCGAAATGATCCGGCCCCTCGAAGATACTGTATTTATTAAATAAATGCTATTTTATTAAGGTTGTCACTAAATAAAGTTTATTTTTATGTTACATTGTGTATTCGATTATATTTATGTCATCGCGTGCGGTGTCCTCCCAGTGTTTTTTTTCTAATTTCTTAATATTTTAAGGTTCTTTTCATATGAGAATGTATTGAAAAAAATACAAATTATCAAAAATAGTTAATAATATCATGGCATGGGCATATAGCCATGTGCACGTAGAATCGGGTCCAATATCATACAAAATTATTATACAAATTGGTAGCAAAATGGGAAAAGCATTCCATAATTTGGTACACTATTTAAGAAATGTTCATCAACTTCTATATTCCCGTGGGTGAAGTGCTAAAAAAAAATCACGAAGATGACGTAGACTCGACTGTAGGAACAAGGTTGACGTGAGTATTGGGTATTAGGCTGCCAACCTATTATTTACACCTACTATTCCTAAAAGTGGCGCTGAAACCCAATCTGCCTACCCCTTTTGGATTACAAGCGGTTTGTTATTCCTATGATTATTTTCCTGTGTAGGCAGTAAGTGATTACGTCAGCCGTTTATTACTAATGGGGATTTTTTGACGAGCATTCATCGTATGGTAAAAGAAATTCATTCACGTTGCCCATTACGCCCAATGGGATTTTAGTGACTATAGAAGTAAGGATAAGTTTAACAAGTGAAACTGGTTTTACAATATTGTATATTACTCTTACACGAATGCAGAGTGCTAGAATCTGGATGTGGGTGGCCAGGACCGGTCACTTTGGCACTCTTGGGGGGATGCTTCATGACCAGCAGCGGACGTCTTTCGGCTGATATGATGATTATACACGAATATTATGACATCGGTCTCCCGCTGACGCCGGGTACTCTGCAGAATCTCTCTAGAATCTAGAACCCACGGAGAATTCGATGCTGTCTGAACACGCGCTGCACTTCCTAGTACCTAAACCACGTGAATGAATCCATGTTGGTTCCAACTTTCGTGCTCGCGTGCTTTATATAATACTCATCCGCGCTTCAAAACAAAAAACTAGGGTCACTGCGCCTGTTACGCGACTAGCTTCAGTTAGCGACCACTAGCTGGACAAGGTTTCTTTAATCCATACTAATATTATAAAATGTGAGTGTGTCTGTCTGTATGTCTGTCTGTTACCTCTTCACGCTTAAACCGCTGAACCGATAGAAATGAAATTTGGTATGAAGATAGTTTGAATCCCGGGGAAGGATATAGGATAGTTTTTATCCCGGAAACCATCCCCGGAGGGAGTGAAATTGCGGATGAAAGTTTGTATGGTGCTACGATATAAACGAGTTGCACGCGGACGGAGTCGCGGGCAGAAGCTAGTTTAATATAATAACATTTCTACGAACAGTGCATGAGCCATACGGTTTTTTAGGCAGTTTTATAACAGGAATAAATAAAAAAATACCGGAGAACATTGTCCTTTCATCATCTCATCGGAAACCGGCACACTAAAACAGGTGGTCGATAACAGGCACCTCCTGGTAAGGGGCTATTCATAAATAACGTCATTTCAAAAAAAAAAGGGGGGGAGGGGTCTGGCCATTGGATGACGATAGTCATTTTTTAGGCGGGGAGGGTCCATTTCAAGGAATAACAGGATGATGATAGGGGGGGGGTCAAAAATCGTCAAAAAACGATGACGTAATTTATGAACAGCCCCTAAGCAATCCACTTGCTGAGGGACAGGAGGATGGAAGACGGCGACTATAACAATGAACACTGCTGAAGAGTGAAGGTTACTTCCCTACTCACTGTATGTGGAATCTGTAGGTGAAGAATGTGCTGACGTTCACCATCGAGGTTAAGGGGTATTATTAATATCCATTATTCTATTTGGTATGTCAATATTCATGGTTTTTATTCCCCGATTAGTAATCTCTTTATCTATTCATACTATACTATTAAACGTAGGTACATCTATATTTATTTGTTCCAAGGTGGATTACCGAAAACCGCTCATACGAATTCGATGAGATTTGCAATATAGGGGTTTACGGGGGTGAAAAATTATCTAGCTAGGTTATGTTGCCGATTAAAGTCATGCTCATTCATCAAAATGTATCCGACAACTAGAGTTGCGTTGAATATTATCGAGTCGTCCAATCAGATTTTATTTCTAGTGACTATGTACTTAGTTTAGTTATTTTCTTAAAATATTTTTTGTGTGTGAAATTCTAGTCAAAAAGTCATAAACTGCCCCCCTAGCACACTAGGTTTTATGTCCGACGTAAAGCATTTGTTCCTCTTGCATTCGCATATTTGCCAAAATGGGACGAATGCTTTATGTCCGACATAAAACTTAGCGTACTAGCCCCCCTGATCGTCTTGTTAAGTTAATTGCTGCAGCGATAACTGATAACTGATGGCGATGACTGGCGGATAAATCGATATCCATACTAGCTTAAGTGCTTACTATCAGCAGAATCGCCGATAGAAAGACATAATCGTTTGGTTAACATAACAGGTAAAGTTATTTACCACGTTTATCACCAGGCGACTCAGTGTGACGAGGGACGAGGGACGATACTTCTATCACGTCACGCTCAGTGTCGTGTCGGCCTTCTCACGAAGCTCACGCCATTTTATTCTCTAATGTTACGATCCGTTTGCAATTTAACTAGTTCCCTGGCCGCTGTTAAAAGTTGTAAGTATTATTTTATTTTGCTTAAGTACTTACTACGATTTTATTTTATGCAATCTTATTTTCTGAACGCTATTTATCAGTGTATAGCTATTTTGTCTATCATCAAATGTACTAAAAAACACCTGACATTGTTGCGGGGAAAGATAATGACACGATTAGAATTTCAGATGTGTCTGCTTAACGTAATGTATGCGTTTAATTTCGATTCAATAATACATTATAAGGTAAAACAAATCTGTTGATTATGTGCGGTGATCAAAACGTGAAAATGAGTAATGTAAACATCAAAATACTTATTATACTCTTTGGTAAACATGTCTGACCTTGAACGTAGTATGGGGTAACACTTTGTACATTCACACTGAGGTATTAAATAATCTAAATTGTAATGCATCTACATTTTTAATACTACGTCGGTGGCAAACAGGCTTGCGGCCTGTCACATGGTAAGCGGTCACCATAGCCTATAGACACAACTCCAATAGGGTGTATAATGCGCGTTGCCACCCGTTTATCGACCATAGTCCCATGGGAAAACCTCCGCATAGGATCCGTGGAGCTGTATCCACAACCTCCATTCAGTACCTACTTCTTTTTGTTGGTACTGTCTGTCTTTCTTTTTACCCACGACGGAAAGGAGAACGTTTAGGGTGAGAGGCTGTTTGGGTTTTTTTATCTTCAAAACGGCTTGACCGCTTTAGATGCGGTTTTCAGAAATAGAAGTGTGGTTCATCAGTAATCACGTTAGGTCCTGAGATAGGTGTTATGATATTTACTCACCAGGGGGCGCTGTAGTAAAGGTTTTAAATGAATGATCTCAATTATCTCAAAAACGGCTTGACCGATTTAAATGTGGTTTTCGGTGTTGAGTTTGTGGTTTATCTGGTATGGTTCTTGCATTCAAATTATGATGTCAACTCGCCAGGGGGCGCTGTAGTGAATATTTTACAGGAAAGATCGCAATTATGTTTGGGTTCTATTGATACTGTTTGCCTAGTAGTTTCTGTACATGAACTGCTGAGGGTCTGATGATGAAGCAGAACATCATAGGGTACTTTGCGTTTGCGAAAGAATACACCACAGCTATTGCTTTTTTATTTTTTATTACTTTTCAGCCCTAGGGGCGTCACGCCTCACTTTCAACCCACTGTTTAGATAAGCAATGACCTACTTTCAGGGTATGAGAGATTGAGAGATGAAAACATTATTTCGCCTTATTATATTATTACCTTGGAATAAGCTACTTGCATGGAATCTATAAAATGCTTTAGCAATAAACAGGCTTGCAATGAAAGCTGTGTCTAACCTTATCGGTAGTGAGTTGACAGGTGAAACGACCGGTTTAGTCAACAAGTAGGTATGATATAAAGACCTGCATAAGTTACCTACGCAGAGCTTTACGTACATACTATCGGCTGCAAAAATATCTATTATGCCTCTAACGCGCTTAATTAAATTACGTACCTATGGCGGTGAATTCGTGAAACGAAGGTGAGGGCCATAAATATGCGATCTGCGGCTTTACGAATTAACGCCCGTGGTGCGTACAGAATTTTACGTCTTCTCCTGGGTGTGAAGTGAGATTTGGCGCTGCGCCCGTGGGCGGTCAATCTTACTTACCGCCCAGAGTGACGTAAAATATAAATAAGTGCTGCGTTGGTTGAAATGGATACATTTTGATGAGGAACCTAAGGTTGCGTTGAGGCACAGCCTGAATCGCACAGGCGCGGCCTGCGGTTGCGGTCTGTGAGAGGCTTCAGGCTTAATTTTCCGGGACACGTCCTGTGAGCTGTCATGAATCGCACAGGCGCGGCCTGCGGCTGCGGCGGCAGTAACAGCCGACTCCGATCCGTAGAAGTCTCACTCGATATTCAAAAAGTGTTCTGTTGATTCTACTTTCCTTTTCGAGACGGACAGACGGACAGAAGGACAGCCGGATAGACGGACAGATGGACATTGTGAAGCTATAAGAGTTCCAAGTTAACTACGGAACCCTAAAAAATTAGCAAGTGTGACTGACGGTGAATGACTATTATTTTATTACCTACTCTTAGTAAATTATGCATATTCATGTATATGTATAGATAATATTTACTACGTATAATAATTATTAGGGTTGGCAGTTTAGGATCGTTAAGTGCCTGGAGTTGATAAAAACTTAATCCGCGGGGCGGGAACATCTAGGCACAGAATAATTTAATAGTAGGTACAGTTTTATAGTGGCTTTATGTGCAACACAATAAGTATGTACCTATTACAAAAAAATGGATTTAAGAAACAAAAACAAAAAAAATACATAATCCCCCCCCAGCTCAACGGCTCAAGGTTTGGAAACGTTTTTGTATGACTTCATAACCTACCAATATAAATCCAAACATTTTGCTCTCCATCTTAGGCAATATACGGTGGCATATCTATATATGGAAGATGGGTATTAGGTAATGTAGGTATTATATCATAACTAGCTACTCGCATAGCTTCGCCTGCGTATTATCTTATCTTATCTTAGATAAGATAATACGCAGGCGTATTATCTTATCTAAGATATTAACTCGCGGCTTTGTTTCTTTGTAATACGCGCCTGCGTATTACAAAGAAACAAAGCCGCGAGTTAAAATATGTATAGCTTTTGTCCATCCTGCACGGCGCGCGAACTCTCGAGCTCTCTCGCACCATCCGTCTCTCTCTTATTAGTAAAACTTTACTCATAAGTTTACAACCCTACAGATTATTTCTCTTTTATTAACCTACTTCAAAAAAGGAGGTTCTCAATTCGGTTGTATTTATTTTCTCTTATATTTTTTAAATGTTTGTTTCCACAGAACTCCGTCATTTATGAGCCGATTCGTACAATAATTTTTTGTTTGTAAGTATATACTTCCAGGTTGGTCCCATTTTTATCAAAAATCCAGTTGAACTGCATGAGGAATTGAGGGAACTCCCCAATTATATTAGGCACGCGTGTAGTGATTTCGGTATTTTCTATTATAACTCAAAAATCAAATCAAAATCAATTATTTATTCTGCAAATAGGCCACAAAGGCACTTTTACATGTCAAACGATAATTTACAATAAAATAATAATAATTTTATACAATAATAATTAAAATTAAAATCCGAAAGCAAGTGAGTGATTAAGTAAATGAACTCGTGTATTTACACCCGGAAATCATAAATAGGCCACAAAGGCACTTTTACATGTCAAACGATAATTTACAATAAAATAATAATAATTTTATACAATAATAATTAAAATTAAAATCCGAAAGCAAGTGAGTGATTAAGTAAATGAACTCGTGTATTTACACCCGGAAATCATAAATCTGGTGGAGTGGAATCGAAGATGAAGACCACAGATGACTTACTTATGGAATCCCTCAATTATGTATTTAAAACTATAAAAGAACTTACGTCACAGATTCCGATATGATTTCGCTGAAATAGGAACTAATGAAGTGCCAAAGGTAATCCTTGAGGAATCGACGGAAGTCCTCAAATATTATCGGCACACCACATACAGCGATTCGGTTTTTTTTCTCATTAATCAACGCATTTGCTCTCGGAAATCAGAACACGAGGTAAATTGGAAAATAAATCTGGAAATGTTCATGTGGCTTGGCGGAGTAAGTACCTACTAAATTGAAGTCGGTTAAAACTGTGTTTTTAAAGTAAATTATAGTAGTCATATTAGATTGAAATATCTATAAATAGTTGCCGTCGATCAGATGATGAAGCCAGAATGTGGAACTCTTGGCTAATAAATAGTAAACCCTAGAGACAAAATTTAAATGCACACCAACTTACAACAATGTCACGTATTTAGACAGTCTTCATTGATTGTACTAAGTATCAATGAAATTAAACAAAATGTTCACCATTGCCGTGGAACCATTTATCTTGTTTACAGGAAACTATACTAGCCTACAGTCAGCGTCATATAGTTAGTAGCAGCCAAGGTAGCCAAATATTTCGGTACACGACTTTATTACTGTAAGAATAAGGCTGTGTTACGAAATATTTGGCTACTCTGGCTGCTATAACTATATGACGCTGACTGTACCTATTTAAATGTTGCATATTCAACGTTCTCGGATACCTACCTCATACTTCCTCTACTCGCAACATTTATTTTAACTTCTTATGGACTTTTAAAGGACAGCAGGTCACGTAAAACGTGTAGCTGATGTCCCACAGCCAGCAAGGCTGGACATGCGGTGTAGACACCAAATATAATTAACTTTTCAACACAATTGCTCGTAACGTACCTCTTGTTGTGTCGCTTTTAGGCTCATAATCCTGGATATTAAACACGCGTGTTTTATAACATTACGACACTTGTGTGTTATGGTTATATCCCGATTAAGTAAGTCACGTAGGCACCTTGCAGCAAGATGTATGTATGCACACGGGGCATTCTTAAATTATGTACAGAATGTACAGCTTTTTTTTAATTCTCGGCAAATGGATTCTTACTCGACTAAAATAAATTAAATCCTTTTGTTAATTAATTGACTATTTCTTTTTGGATGTGATATAGAAACGTTTAATTTAGTAAAACTATTCACTTTTGATAACATTTTACATGAGTTCATGAAGATAACATTTTATTTAAATCGAAAATATTTACTTTATTTAGTATTGGCTGTTTAGAGATTTCATCTATTGCGCGCGCACTGCGCAAACTTCTCGAAAAAAAACTGTTATAGGTTATTTCACAGATATTTGTAAACATTGTTAATGCGTGTTTGGTTATTAACAAAAATTTTGACTCGTGGTGAGTAGAAAAAGTTTCTGTCAAAACTTTAATTTTTGGTACAAGCTTTTATTGCCGACTGTACTTTTCTGTATACCGTCATCAACTACTCATTGAGACTATTCTAACGAGCCCAAACTCAACGGGGTTACGTCGGTTAAGTACTGAATTCCCATGGCCACCTTCCGTCTCCATCATCAGATCAGCTCGATGGTACCATAATATTGAATTGTCATGCAAACTATACTTATACCCAACATTTCAGCTCAATCGGTCATCGGGAAGAGGGTCAAATTTAACTTGCAAGATTTGATTACAGACAGACAGACAACGGGACCGGTGAAAGTAAATAAAAGCCTGTAAAAAGAACGGACGCCACTGGAAATTCTTGGCGATTTGAGTAAAAACCTGTTGTCATCAATAAGTAAAGAAAATAACTTGGCAGGCCTATAAAATTGTCATCTTATGAAAAGGAATTTATCCTCGCAAAATGTGTTGAAAAACGTCGTATGAAACGCGTGAGCTTTGATAATTACATCCTCGGCTCTCTTATCACACTCACCTGCGGCTCGCGTGATAATTCCGCCTCTTATGTGATTATCAACATACGTCACTTCGATCACAATGTACTATTAAAAACAAAGTTTTAATCGACTTCAATTTAGTACTCCGCCAAGCCACGAGAACATTTCCACATTTCTTTTCCAATTTACCACATGAACTGATTTCCGAGACCAAAAGCGTTGATTATTATTATAGAAAAAAAAACGAATCGCTCTATGTGACCCGATAATATTTGAGGACTTCCGTCGATTTCAAATATCGTCAAAAACGATGCCTTAATTTATGAACAGCCTTCTAGGCATATTTTTTTGCAGTTGGAGCAATAATAAACTTCGAGGCTACGTCCGTATTGCGTTGTCGAACATAAAGCGTTCGTCCCTTACTACTGATTTGATGTTTCTGCAAATGCCGCGATGTCGTCTGCAAGTCATTTGATACGGCACGACAACTTCTTTAAAACCATCATGGCAGGAAAGATAGAAGGTAGGATAGGCAGGGGAAGACCTCGGCGATTTATATGGACCAAATTAAAAAAAAGCTTTTGTCGTGTCGTATCAGCAAATCAAAGGGCTGACGTATGACAGAGAGAAATGGAAAATACTCCACCGACAAGATGATGGTGTACATGATCTACTTATCCACTGCCAAAATTAACCTATCCAATAAGAAAACGACTCCATAGGTATTCAACAGCTTGTTTTTCCAATAATTCAGTACGAATCTTAATGACCCAAGTCCTTGCTTATGTTTAAGACATTCACCACTATAAAGTGTTAGCAATACACGGCAATACGTACCTACTATAATCGATTGACTCAACACGTACCTACATAGGCACGCCACTGGACAGTAATTAGTAAGTAGTATGAATATGCATTTGGCAGAGGTCAAGAGACAATAAGATCACACTAAGGTGACTTTGCTTTCGTCTTGCAATGTTAATGCCGTAATCATTGATTATAATAAAAAACAAATAACATCTGACGATTGATTATAATAAAAAACAAATAACATCTGACGTCACAGATTACCACAATCTTAGACGAATAGGTATCTACTAAAGGTAGATAGTTGATACAGCAACAAATTATGAAACTCAAAAACGCTCCGCTTTTAGGTACGATGAAGTAGCAAAACAGTACCTAACGAGTGACTTCATGATTTACTATGCTCAACAAAAGTCCATTCTTTAAAAAAAAGTTATTCGAAAGATGATCTTTTTAGAGCATTTTCTTTTTGTTTATAGGTAATGTAAGTTTTTTTTCACATCTCATGCTCGAAAAGTGTGTCATATTAGGCTTAGCAAGCGGGGCTAAAGTAGTACATTTAGCCTCTAGGGAAAATATGTAGACATATTTATGATTTTTAAAACATTTAATTTGACCAATCAAAATAACACCGTATTAAATCCACCAATCACAACTCTTTCAAACGAATATTTGTATTTGCTATCAAGTAACCAGAATACAGCTACATATTCTAATCGACCAATCAGAAAACAGAATTCATGTCAAACATTAGGTGCTTTTAACACGGAATAAAGAATCCATTGGAAGTGGCATTCAACCGATTTTCATAGAGAACCACTGTCGCCGCACGCGCAAAACCACACTTCAATAATACACGAACACACAATTGCAATACGCTTTCGATTTGTTAAAACGTGCTGTGCCAATATGTTGTTAACGGTAGCTAATTTTATATGTAAAATCTACTTTAACTAGTACTATTTACCGTCTCATTTAGAGTGTCAAGTAAATATTTCTTACGTCCGTTACCATATGCGTTGCAAGACTTGCAAGAGGCGTGGTCGTTCGGCTACTCGACGCAAGATGGCGGTGTTTTCAAAACATCCTTCCATTCATAAGATGCGACCGCTTGAAACCGAAAAGTCGTATGTACTGCAAAATGTGTATGATGATACGACTATTTGGCTGTAACGGAATAGGGATGTGGGTATGGTTTGAGTTTGACTATCGATATTTTTATGATATTCATACGGTAAATATTAAGCTAAGACTTATTTACAAATTGTTTCTAATAAAATCTTGTTTATGATATAATAAGTAGTAGGTAAAATTTATACTAAATTACTTTTGTTATAAATTTAGTAGCAATTAAACACAGATTTCTAATAAACAAAGAATATAATTTGTTTAAATTAATACAAGCACATCTCAAATACTATATAGAATTATTTTAACAGCAATCTACACTGCCGACGTTGTGCAAGTGCGGTCTAGTGAGAATTTACCGTCAAATTTGTTCGTTGTGCTGGATAACAGGAAACTAAATGTCAGTAGTTCGCCGTGCGTATTGCGAATTGAATTAATTGTTCGTAATTACGCTACATACAATACTCTGCGTGGGAATTGAATCTTCATGAATGAAGCGATTTCCTTTTGCGAAACTCAAATATGAGTTGCATCTCGAAAAATGTTTCGAACAAATGGTGTTGAATCGTTGCGGAAACCAATCCTTCCTCCTCGTGGCATCAATGCATTTTTCCTTAGTATTTGTGTCTTTAGGAAAACTTTAAGATTATAATAGTTATTTTATTGTGTATGACACAATATTCAGATACATATTACCAGAGCCCGGAATTCTTTTGAGCTGTCATATAGGGACTTCTCGTCTATCGACTTCCGATTATACATTATGTATATCAATAAATACAGAATACAATATGTAAAATATGATTACGAGTAGACGTAACAACACGCAGTCTTATCGCGAATGAGCGATCTCTTCGAGATAACCTTTGGATACCAACTTTTAGGAAATTATAAATATATATTAAAATAATAATATTTTATTCTTTCTTATAAATAATAAGAATGGTCTTTGTCCTGATTAAAAGGCATAGGTAAGCAATCCATATATTATAAAATTAAAAAGCAATAAAAGGAATAAGCTATAAACAATAAATTATTATTATTTTAATTTATATTTATAACACTACAATACTTCCGATTATACAATAATACATATGTATAAACGGAAGTCGATAAACGAGAAGTCCCTATGACAGCTCAAAAGTGCTATGAGAATTCCGGGCTCTGCATATTACGCATAAAAATATAATCTTTTTCATTTTGGTTTATCGATAACAAGTATCGACCTTAGCCACAGCATTTGAGTAGCGAACCTTCGGGAAATTTGCTGCGCATTCACGATCTGAGTAGCAAAATAATACACTGGATTATGAACTTTATTGTTAGAGAAATAGAATTGATATTTCCTTGACTACAGGCGCAAACTGTGTGTAAGAAATTGAAAATTAAATATTTTTTTATACGTATTCGAAATATTATTTAACGATGATAAGAAATACTTCCATGAGACAAGTTTTTTATGTGCTATTATTGGAGCAGCTTTCAATAACGCAATACGGCATTTTCCTAAAATAAACAAATACTCACTCATGTCATACGCTGCGTGCGGTCGCTAGGTGACTGACAATAATCTGTGCAAGAAGTATGCTTATTATTGCTCATGTTCGGCGACACGGGAACGCCCACTCACCACTTCCAATGGATTCTTTATTCCGTGGTTTTTAATCACTAAATCACAATCATTAAAAAAATAAAACGCCTCTGAACGTCAATAGCCGCGTCCAAACGTTCAAGCGTGATTAACTACATACTTGGAATAAGCTTTGAGATTGAGCGGGATAGATGCTCTCTGTCTCGCTTTATCTTATGCCCCGTATGCTGTCCGCCGCGTTCTGACGTTAGGACGCGGCTATAGACGGTGAGAGGCGTTTATTCGTGGTGCCAATATTTTGTATCTGTGTCAAAGCAGTTTTGAACCATCTTTTCGCCGTGAAATTTATTAGTGATTATGGATGGATAAATCTTCGTTTTTACTATTTTCTCGCTGTCGAAGTGAAAAGTAGAGTGCATAACTCTGGTCTACAAGCCATATTACCCCTCGAACAATTTTCCCTCACTTCGCTCGGGAAAATAACCATCTCGTGGTAGTACGGCACATTTTAGCCCCTTGTTATACAATCTACTATTTTATTGTTGCCATTGTTGCTTTACCCTGCATGTAATGTCAGCGTGTTGACTCACGATTGCCTTTTTATTCCAAGTGGGGATACTATTTCGTTTGGATGCCTATGTTCCCATGTTGATGTTTTGATATACCTACCTACTATGCGTTTACATAGTTTTAATATCCAGTGTTATTGTTAGGTACCTACTTAATTAGTGTTAAAACTAATATTTTCCCCAAAAAAAAACTAATTAAGCTACAAATTCGCCCATTTTTAGGGTTCCGTAGTCAACAAGGAACCCTTAGGTACCTATAGTTTCGCCATGTACGTCTGTCCGTCCTCGGCTTAGCTCAGTAACCATTACTAATAGAAAACTAATTCGGCATGGGTATATAAATCAATCACGCCGACATAACAGTACAATAAAACCTTGAAAAAAAAAATTTTTTAGGATACCTCCCCTACACCTAAAGCGGGGAAGTATTTTTTTTCTCGTTAAACCCATGGCGTCGAGTGATGTCTCCCCCCTGCCGGCTAAATCGCTACTATAAATCGCTATAAAAAATTCGTGGTAGTAGTACATATAATGAATTTAAATGGAAAACTATCACGGATAAGTAGGCATTAAGTAGTTACCGAGCAATAGTCGACCAACTTAATGTGTACTTGAAAAGGCCAATTTTCGTACAAATTCGGCCGACGCAACCGCACCGCACGTCGATGTAACTAAGACAGACAGGCAACTACGAAACCCTACACTGCGCGTGGCTCGATTTTTTACAATAGGATTGAAGGATGTGCACACTAAAGGAGGAGACTTTAGAGCAAAAAGGTCACAATTAATCAGTTACTGTGCTCCTATTACTTTAATTATATTATAAGTTCTACTTTGGTAAATTAACTACCTACATGATATTATAAAAAAACATACACGGTGTTCCCGGGAATTTCCGTTAACTTCGGCATATTTCAGAGTACATTCACAGAAACAAATTAGCATAATTATTTCTTGAAAAGGAAAAAAAAAATTTTTTTTTCTACGACTAACTACACCTATTACGCTACATAACCCGATCAGGATATAATACCTAATTAACTAATTCCATGCCTAGGTAACTGTCATTATTAAGTGACTACTGCAAAAAACAAACGGAACACCAATTTGTTTAAATAATAATTGTTGTGTGGGCAAAGTTGCCAGACTTAACTGTTATTCACTGGTTCCAGCTGCAAAGATGTCAAGCGTGCACAGCGCCTGGAAGGAGGAGGTCCACAACATCCCAATAGCGGTGCTGATCCGGCCGTTTATACCCGAGCTAGATGAGAAGAAGGTCTTGTCACTAATGGAAACTATTAGGGTAAATCTACAATTATATATCAATTATCTGCTTTGCCTTGAGGTTGACGTGTAGAGAATGCTTAATAGCATTAAGTCCGCCTTTTGTACCATAAGATATTCTTATGTACAATAGATGAAAAAAAATAATTAAAAATGTATAAATCGGAAATAATATCCTCGACTGCACTTTTTTTTTCAGGCATACTCATGAGCCTAGGGAATGCAATCTCGATCTCGCGAGATTGAACTTTCCATACAAAACACTAGATTCTGACAAAAGTTTCATCTGATTGACAAAAAAAAACTTACTTTTATTCGATTAAAATTTTATTAATTTTAATCTCATAAAATTATTCTTTCTTTATTAAATTTTATGAATTTCAATCTTAAATTAATAACAATCAATGAGTTGTAACTATTTTTTTAAAGTGGGTATATCAGTTATTGTAAATTATATGCAGATTTTATGTTTATTTCATATGTGTTGATAATCATTAAATAGAATTCATAGCATTTACGGTTTTCAACGAAAAACGCCCAATCTCGTGAAATCTCGCGCTCTGGTTTTGTGGTCTCGCGAGATCTCGCCTAGGTCTAAAATCTCGCGAGATTGCATCCCCTACATGAGCCTACCTACAATGTAGGGACCTAATCGTTTGAGATGACAAAAATTATTCATAAGTAGGGGGCTGTTCATTTATTACGTCATCGTTTTATGTCGATTCCTGACCCCCCCCCCCCATCATCATCCTGTTATTCCTTGAAATGGACCCTCCCCGCCTAATAAAATGTCTATCGTCATCCAATGGCCAGACCTTCCTACCCCCTAGGATAGCCCCTAGGTACTTACCTTAATTTTGCCCCTTAATGATTTCTAAATAATTATTTTACATATGTAGGAAATAGTTTTTTCTAACGAATTCACCAAGTTTCCTCATACGAGACGTGCGTTGACTATTTATGAATAGATACACCTGAGGAGGGTACTCAAAAATATTTGTCTTGATAATAATCATGTTCAGATATTTGTGAGCACCAGGTTCGTACATGGTGCGCACAAATATCTGAACATGATTATTATCACGACAAATATTTAACTATGGCGAATTTACGATACATTTTGAAATTTTAGAAAGAAGAAGAATCCGGCTACGTTCCGCCTATAGACGTGCTCTGGATAACGGGCTCACAAGGAGGCAATTACTACTACAGCTTCGGGGGCTGCCACCGCTATGCGGCATACACTAGGCTACAGCGAGAGACGATACCTGCCAAACTCATTCGGTCCACTCTGTCGGATTTGCAAACGTATCTCGGAAGCAGTACCCCGGACTTGAAATGATGTTGAGATAAACTATGGCAACATTGCCCAGTCCGTAAACCCCAGTCACCGTGAAATTTTGCCCCCTTTCTATAGCTCAATCTTTTTTATGAAGAATGCTGCATGGCATCAAAGGCCGGCCCGCGAGCTGTCGCGGCGAGATAGACTATCAGTCTCTTTCTTATTAGAACGCTTAGAAAGAGACGGATAGTTTGTTGCCGCGACAAAACTCACGGACCGCGTCCTCTTAAAGCCGTGCTGGGTAAGTTGAAAAACGGGCGAAGTTAAAGCGAGTGTTAAATTTAAGGAACTAGGTAAGATAAATAAAAACTACTTAGATTGTAAATATAACATTTTATATAGGACTGTCTTTTTATTTATTTATTTATACTTAAGGAGTACCAACAGCTGCAAAAACATGATATAAGTCTTACATAGTAATACAAAGCCAATTAAAGGAACTCACAGATATAATCCCATAATAGAATAATGAATGATAAATAATAGAATTATGAATTGAATCCCAAATACAAAATTACGACTTGAAGAGTCCGCAGTAAGCTCGATTCTCCATACAAACGTAGTTACGCTCTCATTTTAAAACTACGTGTTGGATTGTAACGAAACTTTGCATATACAATGACATGAGGTATATCTATATCTGTAATTAGTTTATGTAGCTTCAGATACGATAGTAAAAAAAATACAGCGATTTTAAGTTTTTGATACGAAACTTGTTTTTGCTGCATTTAGTTTGTTTTATAAACTGGAACTATATAAACCAATTACAGACATAGATATACCTCATGTCATTGTATATGCAAAGTTCCGTTACAATCCAACACGTAGTTTTAAAAAGAGGGCGTAACTACGTGAAATTCGGCCGAGCTTACTGCGGACTTAACAGCGTATTTTTAACGAAAAATATTAATTTGACATCGTTAAAAGCGATACAGCGTAGGACATGTAGGTACTGTAAGTGCATACTTACAGTACCTAGGACATGTAGGTACTGTAAGTGCATACTTACAGTACCTAGGACATGTAGGTACTGTAAGTGCATACTTACAGTACCTAGGACATGTAGGTACTGTAAGTGCATACTTACAGTACCTAGGACATGTAGGTACTGTAAGTGCATACTTACAGTACCTAGGACATGTAGGTACTGTAAGTGCATACTTACAGTACCTAGGACATGTAGGTACTGTAAGTATGCACTAATAGGCTACTACAGCATACCAAGTACTTGTATGTTATAGCTTGGAATAGGGTGTAAATCAAAAACCAAATAAATCTCCAACAGAGTATTTATTTGGAGCCTCGCCTTACTTAACTACAGAACAGTGAGATATGTTTTGTATAATAATGTATTTACAAACGTTAACATAAATAATATCAAAATACAATTATACTAAATTTATGTTCCATTTCATCGGCGATTCGCATATTCAAAGCCATTAGGTACCATTAAAAAAAAGTCCAATGAGGGGTTTTAACCCCTAGAACGCCATTCTTCACATCAATGACACACGCCATTGTTTTTCCTCTATAAGTTTTAATAAGGACCTTTGAAGGTGTTTTTGACAACATTAATAACCACTATAGCCGTTGGCACGACAACACGCAACGCCTAGGCATTCTTGGCGTCCAAAGTTTTAGATACACAACCCACTGACTAATTTCATAAAGCCCTCATCACCTGCATAATATGCAATGCCTTTCCTATATCGGAATAGTTACCAATAAAGGCCTAAACGCACTGACAGCGGTGGCGGAGCAGCGTTGTCTGTGCGTTTCGGCCTTAAGATCGAATCTGCGAATCGTCTGTGCCGCAGACTGTGGTCCGGTGCAATTAATGGACTCAAGGATGATCTTCCACGTTTCTTCAAACTGTGCTACCTATACCAGTATCCAATATCATTTGCATCATGTTTTATAGAAAAAACGAGCCTTGCAGTTTCCACAATTTTTTTAAAGTGGATTTTTTAACACGCCGAAGAAAAAGTAATACAAAGAGTTCTCGAGCAAAGTTAAATTAATTATATGAAGCAATGCATCTTTTTAGAGAGAATTTGTTACATCAAATTCGAGAAAATAAAATGTTCTAATAAGGTTCTCGGCTATTTAAATAACATTGTGTTGTCAACTTTTTGACAAAATACAAAATAACCCGGCTCTTTAACCGCAGTATTTATCATTGATTTATATACAAAATATGCTTTGGCACATTACTGTGAAACTTAAGAGCTCTTTATTTTTGACAGTAAATCAGTAGTATCAGTAAAATAGCAGTGTCAAACTTGAAAAAGTACTATCAGAAAAAGATGATCTGCAGAGTTAACGCGTAGCTATTCGAAAGCACGTTAGGACATCAACAGTTATCTTTTTAAGGTGATATGCCCTAACACTCGTTCGCAAAAGTTACGCAATTGTCTAGAAGATCTTAGAATTTATGACACGTCCGTGACGTCGATGTAAATAAATAAATATACTTTTCATACTTTTAACTATTTTCAATAAAATAATGTGACCAGGAATGTGTCCAGGCATGATACATATTTTTATCATAGAACCGTGTAACTTTGCCCTTAAGTGTAAATTTGCATAAGGAAAAATGATGGTTAAAATATCTATTCCTTGTGAATAAAATTGGACGCTTTCTAAGTTCTAATTCAAGGTTTAATACCAGTGCCTCCTCGAATGGAAATAGAGAAAATACGGAGAAAACAAATTTGTCATTAATGGGTAGGCCTTACCCTACCTTTTTATTGCGCGACATGCTATAGACAGATTAATTAATACTACCAATTAGCACAATCCTCGTCAACACACTGTCCCAAATGAATAGAAAAAATATATATTTATACTCACAACAATGTTTTATATCTTATAAGTTTTTACATAACAACTTTGCAGCAGTCAAAACACTTAGTGGGGCATGGTTTGTTTGCCATAAAACTCACTCGTAGACACTTAACATACATTTGCACGGTTAAAACAAGGCGACGCGCGAGCTCTCTCGAGGTTTCTCGCACTATTTCTAAGTTTATGATGCCTATGGGGTCCATCGTATTCCTATTTTAGAGTGTGAAGGGAAAACGAAGTTCGTTCGTGTGGCACTTGGTCCTTCGAGCGACAGAGAGGGATACATGAACGAATTTTGTTTTCGTTTCGCGGCAGCGCCCCTGGCCAGCGAGTTGTGTCAGTTATAAGTACCACGGATAGGCGGGCGAATTCCGCGTCGGAATTATCCCGCCGTGATGGATACATTTTAAGAATAAAAAACAGGACAACCCGCGATTTGTGTCGCGGCCACTAAAACTATCCGTCTCTTTCTAAGCGTTCTAATTAGAAAGACGCATAGTCTATCTCGCCGCGACACAGCTCGAGGGCCGTCCTGTGATAATGCAGGAGTAAAATATAGGCTACTAGTTTTCGCCTGCGACTTCGTCTGCGAAGACCCGGGATAAAAACAATCCTATATTTTAATCGAGGCTGCAAACTATCTTCGTGCAGACTTTCATCCAAATCGGTTGAGCCGTTTAAGCGTGAGTTTGAGTAACAAACATCTAAACTTTCGCATTTATAATATTAGTAGGATAGTAGCCCAGTATGAGTGCGAGTTCACTAGCAAGTATAAAATGGAAAGGTATATTTTCTGAACAAGGTCAGCATTCATGTCAACTTCAACCCTCCCTCTAAGTTTTTTGACCACGCTGTCACAGTCACAGTGAATTCGAGTAGTAATAGTTCACTAATATCTGTTCAGGGAGTGATGGCGTACTTGACAAACGTCAATATGATAGTGTTCGCGCGTAATATGTGAGCAAAATAAGTAAATAACACAAGAATTGAAGTTGCAAACTTCACTTGCTATATACCTATACTGGAATTGCAATTTATGAAATAGCAGCGCGCCCACTCGCCTTCGTGAAATGCAACTATCATTTATAGAATTGGCAGCTAGGTACTGTTGAGTTTTCAAAATCTACGTAACATAGCTAATTCGCTCAGTTTAAGTTTGTTTTAGGATAAAGAAATGTTTTATATTCATACATTTATAAAGGCGTTAAAAAAATATCAATTTTAAGTGTGAAGTTGGCAAGCAATGCGAGACAAGATGGCGTTTTGGCAGTCGTGACATTAACGTTATGTGGCTCGCATAAAGCCCACATCACACCGGCGCGGCCTGGCCGCGGCGGACCATAGTAAACTTGTCATTAACCCTCAAATTTTCTATTGACCGCCACTGCAGGACGCACCAGTGTGTTGCAGGCGTCAAGCCTCTCACGGACTGGAACGGCATGCGGTGGCGGTCAATAGTAAACTTGTCATTAACCCTCAAATTTTCTATTGACCGCAACTGCAGGACGCACCAGTGTGTTGCAGGCGTCAAGCCTCTCACGGACTGGAACGGCATGCGGTGGCGGTCAATAGTAAACTTGTCATTAACCCTCAAATTTTCTATTGACCGCAACTGCAGGACGCACCAGTGTGTTGCAGGCGTCAAGCCTCTCACGGACTGGAACGGCATGCGGTGGCGGTCAATAGTAAACTTGTCATTAACCCTCAAATTTTCTATTGACCGCAACTGCAGGACGCACCAGTGTGTTGCAGGCGTCAAGCCTCTCACGGACTGGAACGGCATGCGGTGGCGGTCAATAGTAAACTTGTCATTAGCCCTCAAATTTTCTATTGACCGCCACTGCAGGACGCACCAGTGTGTTGCAGGCGTCAAGCCTCTCACGGACTGGAACGGCATGCGGTGGCGGTCAATAGTAAACTTGTCATTAACCCTCAAATTTTCTATTGACCGCAACTGCAGGACGCACCAGTGTGTTGCAGGCGTCAAGCCTCTCACGGACTGGAACGGCATGCGGTGGCGGTCAATAGTAAACTTGTCATTAACCCTCAAATTTTCTATTGACCGCAACTGCAGGACGCACCAGTGTGTTGCAGGCGTCAAGCCTCTCACGGACTGGAACGGCATGCGGTGGCGGTCAATAGTAAACTTGTCATTAACCCTCAAATTTTCTATTGACCGCCACTGCAGGACGCACCAGTGTGTTGCAGGCGTGAAGCCTCTCACGGACTGGAACGGCATGCGGTGGCGGTCAATAGTAAACTTGTCATTAGCCCTCAAATTTTCTATTGACCGCCACTGCAGGACGCACGAGTGTGATTCTAATTCTATGGCATTGACAATCGTCAAATGCACCTTCGCTCCCTCAACAGAGGCTCTAGTATAAGTTTTACCGAAACAAAACTTTACGATCGCGTTTGCGTTTTACCCTCAATTTGTATGGGATTAGCTCTAGACGCGAACGCGGCCGTAACGTCTTGTTTCGGTAAAACTTATACTAGAGCCACAGCTAATATGCATACTTACTGCAATGATGTTGCAATTATCTTTATAACGACACAACTATGTGAAGCGCTCGTGTTATTAAAATAGAATTATTAACATTAAGATGATTTTTAAAGGGGCTCTTTTATGTATTTATATTATAGTTATCATTGGTTGTGAAACTGGCTTGCAATGTTACTTAACTACTAATGCGTTTATAGTATATTACTACCCAGGGCGGTAAAACAAAGAATGTCTACGATCACAGGTATTTGTCAAATATGAAGAAAATTTATTTATTGCTCCCCATCCATGGTTAGTACAGCAGTTCCGCCTGGCTAGGAAGTGAGACATTATGTCCAGATGTGACGTAAAATCAATCTTGAATCCGTCTAATATCCTATCTTAGGCTTAAGACGATGATGGTTTATTTTTCCTTTGTATTTGTTCTCTGTATCAAGTCGTTCAAAACTCGACCGCGAAAAAACCCACGTAAAATTTACACAAAAAAAAATTGTTTCGTTATAGATTTGTTACGTTTTATGAAAAATCGGATAATCTCCAGTTATTATTGTATTGAAATAATACACCCTTAAATAACATTGCAAATGCCAGCAACCACTTTTTTAAAAATATATGTAAACTATAATTAATTTTTCTATTTAGTTTATGTCTGATAATCGATTTAAAAGTTTTGTTTAATATATTTAATTATCTATCTGAAGCACGTCTATACATAAATATATGACGAATTGTCCCTACGTTTACGATAAAGATTTGTTTATGCCTAAGGTCGCCCTTTCGGAATACATCGTCGTATTCGGACATTTTCGAGATAAATTGGACATTTATTGTCCTTTTCCCGTCAGCAATATTACATTATCTTAAGTATACGCTTAAATAATACTGGAAACAAGTATTATTAACACCAACAAAATTTGCTCTATAATTCAATTGTGTAACAAAAATGATTTTACACAGGTAACTTCCGTTACACAATGGAATAAATGAAATGTTGCCAAATTAAATATACAACTTTATTTTTTATCAACCTCTCATAGCTGGGAGGAGCTTACTTAAGTAAAAGAAAAAGAATTTTGTTTACCAGCAGCCGTAAACAAAAATTCATTCAAATAAATATTGTCGTGATCCATTTATGTCGAATTTGTCCATTTCCAGCACATTGTTAACTAAAATCGACCTTAAGCACCTGTATTAGAGTCAAATATATCCAAGCCGTAAAATTTAATTAGTGTTATTTTACATTATTACATTACAATCACCTTTTTGTGGCAGTGACACTAGTAGTTCATCAGCACAATAGTCTGAACGATTGCTTTTATCCCAAATATGTAAACATTTCAGAACGCATGTCTTGGCAGTAAGACTCAAAATCGTATACATATTTACGAGCTGACAGTAATATATTGCGACATTATTATTCATCATAATCTATTATTATATCTTTACTATATAATTCAACAAATATTTTACATGTTTTTCTTAGACTCGCTTATGCATACTAACAAGAATAAATAGAAGTATTTACAATGTGCGAAAGAGACATAACTAGTGTGAGGGGATCTTTATTAGCAAGCTGGCAAAAATATTTCGCTTCTTATCGATATTAATTGCATATATTTGTATAGTGCGTGTGATACTAATGTCAGGAAGGCGTCGCCCAAGTGTACTGGTTAAGCCTAATAAATGAAGAAGCTTTTAAGTAAGGTGTTCTACCGCCACTCATATTTAGCAGTATTGTAATGAGAACAAAGCATATAGGAATATAAAGATGCCACTCAAGGGCACAAATATATTGTACTAGGTACCCTCGCGGCTTCGCCTGCGCTTAATACATAACGCAGGCGGAAGTTCGGGGTAAAGTATGGCCTATAGCCATCCCGAAGATACAGTCTAATATATTGTTTTTTTTTTTAACGGAGTAGTTCTACAGATATTTGATACAATACAAAGTCCCAAACCTTACCTCTTTCCTGCCTCGATTCGATCGATTTCTATAATAGACAACCTTATAGATATTAACAAAATAGACATTCATGACAAACATCTAATATTTAACAATGAAAAAGACATTTAAAAATAAATTGACTGTAGCCTTCCTTAAAATATCAAACACAGAAAGTGTATCTATTAAATATGTGTGAATATATATCGTGCCAAGGACACATTTTGGCATTTTGACATATCATACTCTCTTGTATATTTATGCTAAGTTATACACTTGAGTAGAACGATTACATGACAAAATAATTACATTATAATAGTAACATATTGATGATGCGTTAATAATAAAATATTATTTAACATTCACTGAGGTCACATTGTAAAATTATTGCGTGCCCATTCATTTAATTACTTAAATACACTAGCTATTTCTAATTTAGAATTGTTTAAGTGCGAACAGCGTACAGTCGGGTTTATTTAAACTTTTCGAGTCGAACTCTGGGAAAGACTGCCAAAACATTGTATACTATGATCGCGGCGTTTAGCTAGAGGCACTGCTTTTAAATAACTATTTTACTGTCTAAATCTATGAGGTTTAGAATTTTATAAAACAGGTCATATTGGACACTCGACTCGAAAAGTCAAATCTAAAACCCTTTGATGTTGGTGTCTGCAAAAATGATCACATGTGTTTCGTTTGTGATTGTAGTGTGTTTCAATATTAACGCTACATACTGGTGTACACGTGATCGAATTGTTTGAAAATAGTCCATTAAAATAGCGTCAAATAAAAAAATTACAACCAATTTCGTGACGTCTGTAAATAATATTTCAAGACCTTTCGCCTTTCCTTACCCATGTTGAATTATTTTACAAATATATCATTGTCCTTGTCTTCAATACTTTCGGGGCCGACTGGTCGAAAAACACTGATCTAAGATACGAATGGTTTACAAACGGCGCGCGGATATATGTATAGTTGAGATTATTTGAGTTGGCCGATTTGCATAATAGTAGTCTATTCAAAAAGCAACTCTAACGTCCAAGGTAGAAGATTCCTATTCCAATAACAGTTTTATAAAAAGTCGGCTACATTAAATACTCTCAAGAAAACTGCTTTTTCATATTGAATGGACCATATTTTTGATCTGAACAATTTGTCTATTACCCCTTAATACGTGTCTGTAATTTTTAAATAAAATTTTTGCGCATTATAAACATGGAACAACCAAATCTACCACATTTATTGCAAGCCGGCTTGCTAGTACGCTAATATTAAGTGATATGATATGTTACCAACAGGAATTTCTTACATTGACCTATTCAAGACAGTCGCTCTCGTCGCACACTTGTGCGAGCGACAGGGGTAGTCAATTTACGAAATTCCTGTACGTCGACACTATAGGCACTCGCGTTAAATGTTTGGGGCGCTTATGTATATGCAATAATAACCCGTTCCAGATACCTCCAAATATCTGAGCATATACGTTTGATCACATTGTCCGTGAAGATATTTTCTAATTCGACTGTACTAAGCGATTGTAAATGAATTACTGTAACCAGCATACTTTCCAATCATACCGAATACACATATCTATAATATAGCTTCTCAATTATTAAAAAATAACACATTATTAAAACCTTAGTTCATCTATAACTTTTATGATTCCATTGTGTAACAAAAATTTGACACACAATTTATTCAAAATAAAAATGCTAATAAGGCCCTAATGAGGTACGTTCTTTAAAGTCAATTTGTAAAAAGGCTTACTTAAACAACAACACTCAATTATAATACTAAATTATTTCGTTATCTGACCCCTTTATGTGAATGGTGAAAATTATAGAAATAGTAGCGTTAATATGCCAAGATGTAAGTAAAAAAGTTATCTTATTCAGTACTGTACCGTTTCAATTACTAAATGAATTAATTAGAATTTTCTAAGCATACATTGCAAAACAAATACAACGTTAAGGGCTTAATTTAATCTACATTTTTTACCATTGTGTAACGAAAGATATCCATATAAAATGTATGGCAAATTGTCGTTACACAATGGAAAAAATGAATTAATGAAATGAAAGCATTAATATGTATGAGTCGATGTTTCAAAGAATTTGCTCCACTATAGTAACGGCATGTAGCAAAAACATGCCTTGTTTCTGTTTTACCCACAATGATTCTTAGATCTGCAGTGATACAGAGAAAGACGCGTGCGTCAAGGGTCAAGCCAGAGCAGTGGTTAACTTTTATAATATCGTTGCCTCTGTGTCCTGTTATGCTGGGGCCACACTAACGAGAAATGCCATTAATTATCGCGATATTCGTAGTGTGGCCGTACCTTCAACGTCCATTATCGCGCTAATTAATGGCATTTCTCATTAGTGTGGCCCCAGCATCAGAAAGCAATTTTACCCCCGATTTAAATTATCGCCAATACTACCTCTCCATTTTATAAATAAACTGGTGATACCAGAGAAGGTGTTTTACCGATTATATTATACCAGTTCGGAACCGATGCTCCAGAGTGATCTTGTACAGACCAGGCCGTATCTGCCAATGTACATATTTACAAACCCACCAACTAGTACTTTTGAGAGTTGATCATTCTAATATTAGCATTATTATTTATTTATATTTGTTCATAAATACATGTTATATTTTTTGTTTCTAAGCTTATTTTAACAGATAATTGCCAGACATGAATACTTAACAGATAATGAAATATTAGCTAAACACTCATTAAATTGCGTTAATATAGCTAAATTACAATACAATACAATACAATACAAATACTCTTTATTGCACACCTCACACAAACAAAGCAGTTAAAAAGAAAAACAATACAATAACATGTAGGTAGAGGTAGACAACAGGCGGTCTTATCGCTGAAGAGCGATCTCTTCCAGACAACCTTTGGGTATCGGAGAAAGAGATAAAACTAGATTATGTAGTAGGTGGTGCAGAGATTACAATAAGCCAAAAATCAAAATAATTATATTAATGCACGTACATAAATAGCTCTATATATAAACATACATACACAATCATACATATATACAAATAACACAAATAAAAATATAAAAAACAAACAGTCAGCCAATAATAATAATAGTAGGACAGTCAGGGTTAGGGGAAAGACAAATAATGTTCTTTAAGAAGAGATTTGAAGTTGCCGATAGATTTAGCTTGTCTTATATGAAGAGGGAGAGAGTTCCACAGTCGAATAGCCTTAAAGGTGAACGAACTACTGTAAAATTTGGAAGATGACAAAGGCACAGTTAATAGCAAATTGTTAGAAGATCTAACAGAATTCAAATAACTAAAACGCTCTTTAAGATAACGGGGAGTTGCAGGGTTAAAAAGGACACTAAACAGAAGCGAAATAATGTGAGAGTTACGGCGATAACGGATAGGGAGCCACTTGAGTTTGGAACGGAAACTAGAAACGTGGTCATATTTGCGTAACCCAAATATGAACCGAATGCAGACATTTTGGAGACGTTCAAGCTTATTAAGCTGCTCCTCAGAAAGGTCGAGATAGGATACATCAGCGTAATCAAGAATAGGAAGAAGTAAAGTTTGTGCAAGCGCAATTTTAGTTGCAGTAGGCAGAAAATTACGAAGCCGCCTGAGAGACCCCACTGCAGCAAATACCTTCCTGCTCACTTCACTCACTTGAGGCACCCAAGACAAAGAGCGATCCATAATGATCCCAAGATTTTTCACTTGCATCGAGTAATCAATCTGAATCCCATCAAAAAGTATTGGAGGGAGATTTACAAAATCAACCCTAGAAATCAGATTGTTGCTGCCAATAACAATGACTTGGGTCTTCGTTGGGTTCACACTCAGACCATATCGTTGACTCCATTTCAGAATGCGTACCAAGTCATCATTAGTTCTTTCTATGGCAGAAGGGAGATCACCAAGCACGGACTGTGTATAAATCTGAAGATCATCGGCATAAAGGTGATAATGAGAGGATATATTGTGTGTGATGGAATTGATGAAGATAGAAAATAAGAGAGGAGATAGCACACCGCCCTGCGGAACGCCCGCCAGAGTACTACACCAAGAAGTACAAGAAGAATCCACCTTTATTCTTTGCCGACGACCATTTAAATAACTACGAAACCAGTCAATTACTGCAGGAGATAAGTTAAGAGAGCGTAAAATAGCGAGCATAATGTCAAAATCAACAGTGTTGAAAGCATTGCTGAAATCCAACAGAGTTAAAACTGTAAGCTTTCTGTCGTTCATCCCCAATCGGATGTCATCAGTGATCTTTATAAGGGCTGTACTAGTACTATGCCCTGAACGGAAACCCGATTGAAATTGGTTTAAAATATCATTTCTGTTTAAGAAGGAAGTTAATTGCTGATGCACTAGTCGTTCCAATACTTTGGATAGAAAAGGAAGAATGGAAATGGGACGATAATCAGAAAAGGAACTGGGGTTGGACTTTTTGGGTAAAGGGATAATATCAGCATCCTTCCATTGAGAAGGAAACATGCCAGATGAAATTGAAAAATTTAGGATACTGGTAATAAAAGGAAGCAGTAGGTCAAGGAGCGGAACTATCATCTTACGACTAATGCAATCAACACCAACAGCATTTGAAGTGATGCTAAGTACGCTCTTCCTAACTTCACTGTCAGTGAATTGACGAAAAGAAAAAGGAGAGAAATCAGAAGTTTGGGAAGATGAAATAGAGTTCAGTGTATCTACCTTAATAGGACCGCTAAAAGAGGTAGATGAAGAGAAATGCTGATTGAGTTGATTGAAATTTGTGTTGATTGTATATGACGATTGCTGAGTTTTCCCAACTCCTAGAGATTTTAGAAATTTCCATACTTTGGCTGGATCCCCATTTTCTACAGAAGTATGTATATGGCGCCTCTGGGCATCACGACATATAGTACTACAGCGATTCCGAATAGCATGATACCTAGATTTGTTTTTGTCAGAGTTATCAAGTTTATATTTAGATTTAGCTACATTCTTCCTTTCAATTATCTTCTTAATGTCTGCAGTGAGCCAAGGAGCAGGCAGGTGCTTCACCTTTATAGCACGAATCGGAGCGTGAATGTCAAAGAAAATAAATTATTGCATGTATACACATCGTATTATTATTACCTTTATTAATATACATGTTTCTTTATAAATTTAATTATTGCTATTATTTACAATTTATTTATAGCAATTATTTAACACTTCGGATAAGACATACAATTTAAGACATTAAAGGATTTCATAAAAAAATGCCAGGACTTGTTTTCGCCTGTAATTAAATTAATACATTTTAAAGAAAATTACCTATATATATTCATATTAATTGTACTAGCTTGTAGTATATGTATTACTAGCGACCCGCCCCGGCTTCGCACGGGTACCATATTATACATATAAACCTTCCTCTTGAATCACTCTATCTATTTAAAAAACCGCATCAAAATCCGTTGCGTAGTTTTAAAGATCTAAGCATACATAGGGACAGACAGCGGGAAGCGACTTTGTTTTATAGTATGTAGTAAAGATTAATTGACTGTAGCATAAAGGTAAATACGCCTATGTACACGTGTTAGCTGACAATCTATTAGTTTCTGATCTCGTCTAATTGGCTCAAAGGTTAACTAGAAGAGATCCCTTAGAGGGATAAATTTGTTTTTGTACCGAATTAACCTATTTTGTCTTTATGTTTACCTTGTGTGCAATAAAAAATTTACTTACAGACAAACATTTAAATAAGTTGTTCGATTCATTTTCGTTACACAAAGGAATCATTTTAATTTGTTTTCGAAATTAAGTCCTTAACTAAGGTAAACGTCCGAGTGCTCGATGCTGTGCTAGTATATGGCACGGGCACTTTATGTCAAAGCAATATGGGTTAAATTCAAACTAAAAGGATTTTTCTTCATTCGAATTTAAGCCATGGCACTTTGACATAGAGTGCCCGTGCCATGTATACTCCTACAGCGTCGAGCACTCGGACCTTATGTATTGTTTTTTTATTAATCCATTTATAAAATAGTATTAGCAAGCCTTTTTAAACAAATGACAGGTGCGTGGAAATATGTACGTCTATCTAAATTATGTGACAATTTGTACTATGCATTTTTTTTAAGTGTTATTATTGCTTTTAGGTTACACTACGTCACAATATGAATGTACCGTCAGCGACATATACTGCGAGCTCAATGTGCACAAACTCTACTTCAGGTAGATTTAAATAAATACTAGCGGATGATTGTACAGTCGGCTAGTACAGTCATAGGTAGAAATGGCAAACGCCTGTTTCTAAGAGGATTTATAACGGGAAAATTTAAACCGCTTTCCAAAAAAATACTGACTTTGCATATCAAAATTTAACAATTGCACATCAAAAGCGAATTTTGTGATGAACGACTAGTAATTTGCTTAAGCTGTGAAAATCAGTATTTTTAGGTTGTTAAGTTATTTTTATTTGCCTTTAAGAGTCCGCAGTAAGCTCGGCCGAATTTCACCTTCCCATACAAACGTAGTTACGCTCTCATTTTAAAACTACGTGTTGGATTGAGAAATGAGGTATATCTATGACTGTAATTAGTTTATATGGTTCCAGATTATAAAACAAACGAAATACAGCAAAAACAAGTTTTGTATGAAAAACTTAAAATAGTTGTATATTTTTTACTATGGCATCTGAAGCTACATAAACTAATTACAGACATAGATATACCTCATGTCATTGTATATGCAAAGTTTCGTTACAATCCAACACGTAGTTTTAAAATAAGAACGTTTGTATGGAGGATCGATCTTACTGCGGACTCTTAAATATGTAACTCATTTTTTACCCAGGAGTTAATGTTTCTGGTACAGTAGGAACCAAACTAGAAGAGTTCATTACGTGAATAGAATGCAATGTTTTTACAATACTTACAAGATTTTTTCAAGCATTAACTCGAAGGATAGTTCAATAGTACATGTGTACTTTTATACTCCTCGAAACATGTATTCGACAATAGACTTTATATGCATGGAGCAATATAGCATGGAGTCGACATCGTCTTGATTGAAACTCGAGATAATTAAATAAATACAATTTCGTTATAAAACGAAAATGTTTGAAGTACTTTGCGCCGCCGTCCCCGTTAGAAATACTTCAACCATATATCAACCTTGAACCATAAATGATAAAGTTCACTTTTACATACAACGTTCACGGAAGATGCGTAGATACTAATTCGATATAAGTGTACGGCCCGAGTGTACGCGCCGCCGTGAGCGGGGCGTGCAGCGTGCATATTAAACAGATGCAATGCAGTCGCGCCACGGCCCGCTCGTATCGGAGCGTGCACTCAAGCCGTACACTTAAACGTCTCGCCACTGTGTGGAGCTACCACACATGGGGGCCAAGTCGCAATTTTATTCTATTCCCGTGTCTTTCGCACAGTGTTGATTAAAAAGGGAAGGGAGGGGTTTCTCGTGTCGCGTTGCGCCGTCACTTGTGCTAGCTTCGCTGGAAGCATTATATTTAAAACGACCACGTCAAACATACGAACGTCGCGGAAGAACATTTTGTTTGTGTACTAGGGAAATGTGGAAACTATTTAGCTTATAAAGGTCTTATATAATATATTAGTTCTATGGAAAGACGCGAATTGAGAGATAAAGAGATATAAAGAGTGAGAAGATTTTGAGCAGTCTTCGTGTTAAATGGAATTAAATTGTCAAAGTCTACCTACATGACTTACTTACATTCTATGTGAGGCGAGCGGCAAAGTCGATTAATATTAGTATTTAAAATAGGACACCAGTGTTAAACCAAACTGACCTAGGTTCAAGCATTTGAGACTATCAAAATTGTTTGTCAGATATACAGTATATATCAACTTAGCCAGTTATGCAGCTTTTTAAGAACCCAGTAACCCATTAGTATGAAGTTTGTGGGGAAATACATACAAGTGACGTCAGAATTGTCTAGTCACCTCTTTGATGCCTTTTATATATATTTGAACATGTTTGATATTGAAATTTGATGTTTTCCGAATGTTTCCGTAAGTTTTGATTAGAAAATTTCGATAGTAAAATGTGTTTTATTTTATTATATTATTTTATGGTATTGTCATTGTGTATGTGATTTGGGTTTATTGCCTGAAATAAAGACTATTATTATTATTATAAAATACTCTACTTTTTTCCGAAACCGTATTTAACAATTTTGTACGCCTCTATTTGAGTCGACTTATAATTTGCAATTGTTTAATAAACCAGTGGGGGCTACTGCCCGTTCCCTCTAATCCGTGAGAGGAGGCATGTGCCCGGCAGTGGGACGTATAAAAGCTGATTTATTATTATTATTTTATTATTAATAAACCCGCTCGCCTCTGCGGCTGGCATGACCAGTCCTCGTGACACGCGTCCAGAGACCTCATGACGGTGACGTCACGTCGTATCGATTTACACTTCTAGTCACTTGGATTCTATTTTTATTATTATTTCATTGGCTATTCGGATCAATGAAATCATACCAATAAAATAGTTACTAATTATACAATTATGCCAAATGCATTTACTATATTGTTTAGTCACCAGCTTTAACCTTTTCAACGACAAAGACGGATATATCCGCACCACTGGTTCAACGCCGATCACGGAGAAGTCCGCCAAGGAGTACTAAGGTTCAACTCACTCCTAAGCTGCTGTTTGGTGTGGTATGTATTTACCTACCTGGTATCTTATTCAATAAAAAATCCTTCCCTTTTATTTCTTAAAGTGTTTCTTTCTTTCTTTTAAAGTAAAGCGATAATTAATAAGGTTGCCATGCCAACCGCCCATACCTACTCTGTACAACGCGCCTTAACTCTAATATTTAAAGCATTGTATGCACCATTTAAAAACATCCCCAAAGTGCAAAAATAACATTACAAAATGAGAGACCAAATATACCATCGACCTTAACATAAATAGTTCAAAAAAACTATTTCTATGTATACACACTTATCTACAATACATACACTGCACTAAAAATATATTTTATAACTAGAAGCATTGTATAATATAAGAAGATTTTGAGATTGCATCGGGCTTACAATGACTTACATTTATTTATCTACTGTTATTTAGAATTTGATTTCAATAGCATTTTTAGGCCTGATATTACAGTATATTTACCCCCATTTGAAACGTAAAGTCGAGTTCATTAATATGTGTACGTTTCCAAAGCTTCAAATTATCCCAGCAACCTTGTGTTAACAATGTTTGATCATTTTGTCCGCGCATACATTTTCGAACTCGACTGTTCAGAGCGTACGGTAAATATTACGTTTTGCACCTGAGTAGCTACACCAAGCGAGTACAACATGGAAAGTGAAAACGTTTAGAGTACGATTTCCAAAAGACACAATAGGGGTGTAGACTCGAAAATTATTATTACTCCAAAAGAAAGAAGGTAAAAATATGTCTAGTGACGAAAATCCCATTCAGATATCTCAAATAATTACGAAGCTACAACCGTTTTAATATTGCTTGTTAGAGAGAGAAAACGCAAACAGTGTGTGACGTCAAATTACGGGATGCTGCCGGGGGGCCGCGTCGAACACGCACATGGGCACAGCACATTGCCATCTATTATAGTGACGTCACAATCTTCCAGTGTCATCGTTTCATATGAAGTTGCGTTTTGCGAAAAAGGGACAGAACATACCCCTTCTTAAAACTTTGGGAACTTATAACTTCGTGATTATTTAATTTAACTTTTTGCGTTGATTTTTTCTCCATTTGACTACATTTTTAATCCTTTTTCGAGAAAATATGACATTATTGATAATTTTATTTAGTGTCTACGCCCCTATTCTATTGGTGTGCTACTGAATAGAACAGAACTGCTGAATTGGCGTAACATGATACTCGTAAGTCGCCCTGTAATAAGGTGTGGTGAGATCTAAGATACAGTTCATGTTAGTTCTAAACCTACTCAAGACATTCTAAGTTATGTAAGAGTGTGCGTAATAATTAGAAATGTACGACTACTATAAATTTTAAACACAACACACTAAACGTTGAATTATAACTATATCATACATGTTCCTAAAATGTCATTAATTCATGTCCATGTGTGCTGTTGCTCCAACTCACATAAATATAGTAAATCCAGATAACACGTAAGGTACCATTTTAATGCTCGACTTCCTGCGGGAAGTGAGGTAAGGTTACTTAAGGTAATGCGTCCCCTTTTATATAATTGTGGAACGCTTTTATAGCCTAGATATTAATTATCTTGCATTTGACATAAATTTGAAACACGTGAATTTGACACTGTTCCATAAAACAAGATAGAAGACAGTCTATAGTTTCAGCTTTAAAATGTCATTTTGATGATTTCGGCCCACGATGTAGTTTGGTAAAAGCACCAGGCTTCCATAAACAGGACGAGGTTCGAATCGCACGCCGTTGAAATTACCCAAAACCGTTACGATACACTCACATCGCTGCATAGTGAACTACTAAGACCCTGTGTGTCTCATGGAGTTAACACAGAACGGCCGTTGGTGCCAGTGATCACGTCTTACAAGCGTTAACCAGCCCGTAGATAAAGCAGAGGTACCAGGGCGGCATGAGTTAGACGAGGTCCGATGCGTCGTCGTCGGCGACTCGCGCGGGCGCGGTGCGCTCGGCGAGGCACTGCAGACATCAGTCAAGCGTGCCGATGCACTCGGGCTCCTCCCGAACGCACTCCTTCGGGAAGTAGCCGGAGCGGTTGTCGCCCTGTAATGTGTGGATAGTTTTAACGCCTCTGGTATTATGGTGTCCTGGTAGTAGGGCTGTGAAAGTTACTAGTAATGCACAGATTTGAGAACGGAGAAGTATAGTGTTTCTATTAATCTTACAAATGCCTGCGTTACGTTTGAATTTGCATATCATATAAGTGGATCGCCTTGCACTAAAATAAGGTTCAATAGGGGTGTAGACTCGAAAATTATTATTACTCCAAATGAAAGAAGGCAAAATAATATTCCTAGTGACGAAAATCCCATTCAGATATCTCAAAGAATAACGAAGCTACAACAGTTTTAATATTGCTTGTTAGAGAGAGAAAACACACAGTGTGTGACGTCACATTACAGGTTGCTGCCGGTGGGCCGCGTCGAACACGACAGGGCGCGGCACGTTGCCGTCTATAGTGACGTCACAATCTTCCAGCGTCATTGTTTCATATGAAGTTGCGTTTTGCGAAAAAGGCACAGGACAAACCCCTTCTTAAAAATTAGGACACTTATAACTTCGTAATTATTTAACCCTCCTTCCTCCTCCTAATCCTTTTTCGAGAAAATTTTGTGTCTACACATAATTCGCATAAGCAAGGGGTATACTTGCGTCATCATTCTCATTTGCATCCATCGCTTTCGCTTGGCAAGTGGCAGTAAATAATGCTTGTAAAATTCGCTGTCGTAATGTATTTTATAAGTGACATACGTAAATTGCTTGTGGTTTTTTGCATAAAGCCAATTTTCGAGTCAATCTAATCGCTGCTTTGTTACAAGTGGGGCTCGCCCACGAACGGAAAACACCACAAATGTTTGTTATGCCAATAAAAACACTGTGTGTTTTTTAGCCATTTAGCTTTTATTGTTTATGCCTAAAAAGTACAATTTTTAGGCATAAACCTTTATTGCCGATTGTACTTTTTTTTCATTCAAACTTCAAATGCAGTCATCAACTACTAATTGGCAGGAAATTGGCTTATCTTGAGTAGTTTACGAGTTGTTATAGCCACCTTCTGCCCCCAAAATCCGCTCAGTGGTGCCTAGGGTTGCCAACCGTACTATATTTTAACTCTTTGTACTATATACTGTTGAAGAAATATATAGTACGCGAAAATACTATATTTAGTGGGACCTTAGGAAGTGCTTCAAGCTGCCAAGGTTTTTACTAAATAGCAACATGGCCCAGACAAATACTATATATTTTTAACAGTGTACTATATTTTTGTTGGTTTATTTTTCTGGAAAATACTATATCACCCCCAAAAATAGTCGGCAACCCCAGTGGTGCCATGATATGGCAGCTTCGCCGAACTTACTTAAGTATGCCAAATTTCTGCTTAATTGGAAATATATAGGAAAGTGACGACTTACTTACTTAAATAGTGCATGTTGCATAAAAACTCGTAAAAAGAAATAGTTTTGTTATATGTATAATACATTCGCTATTTCGCTTTGGCAAAAACCAAGACAAAATTATAAGCTTCCCGTACAAAACGTTATTTGACATTCCTACGCTACAGGCGTGATATTTTAATAAACTTGTCTAATAAACTTTCATAAATTGGCTTTTTATTTGCGCGAAATTCTCCCTTTCCTAGAATAAACTTGCAATTTGCAATTGCAATCGGAAACCGAGAAATCCGTTCGCTTTGCTCGTTCCTTCAAAAATCAGCACTAATCCTAAAAAAGTTACAGCAGATACATTATTGTCCAATGATACATTTTCATGGATCGAAGGAACACTTATATGTATTATTCAGAGCAATGACGCGTAGTTGAGTGTCCAAGAGGCAACTGGATAGCTCGCGGTATTTGAGCTCCCGGAGTGTTGTGGAACCGCCCTGTGCAACCCAAATTGAGACTTGCGCGCGCGAACCATATTTCGGCGTCTTCAGCCCAGAAAGGTGGCAATCTTATAGCCGCGCAGTCTACCGCCGCGGCCGAGTCTTCTATAGTTATTTGTGTCACAAGGGAGCAAAATAGTATATTTACGGCGAGGGCGGTGTATTGAATCCCGAACGTAGCGAGGGATCCTACAATAGAATCCTGAGCGTAGCGAGGTATTCTAACGTAGGATCCTGAGCGTAGTGAGGCCGTTAAATAATACGAAAAATTCATATATTTTCATACAACGTTGTTAAAGTTAACTTGAAAATGTTAGTTTTTAATCGATTGTGTTCAATTGGCACATTGCGTAAATGCTACATGCCAATAAATGAATTAAAAAAGTAGCTTAAACAGAAAAGTAGCATTTTGATCCCTCTCTTCGTGGAACAAAACTTACTTTTCTGAATGAAAGGTGTGAAAAAAGATTTCCATCTTCAACGGTATCTTGAAAATTTTCATTCATTTTGAATGTCGCGGGTCACCACTTTAGCACCGCTGATGGTGCTAATATTATGTTTTATATACAAATGAGAGAACTGTAGGATGAATATTTATAATGGGGTATTTATATTATGTACAGTGAATTAGATAATTTACAATTAGTTAAGCAAGCTTGCGATCGCGATGGGAAAGTAAACGTAACAGATTGACACTGACGCGCCGATCATAGGGATGTGGGCAGCTCGTAGTGATGCGCCACACATTCACTCACTAATTGTATAGTTTTTCCTTCGGTATTGTGCATCTCGTCACCGGTTACCTTGTCCAGCGTGCGGCCCTTCCACCAGCCCCGGCTGTCGCCCTCTTTGCTCAGCACGAGCACCTTGGCGCCGGGGCGGAGCGCTAGCTGGGTGCTCTCGAGCGGTCGGAAGTCGTGTACGGCCGTGGCGACCACGCGCCGGAATGGCCAGCGAAGGTTGGAGTTCAGACTGAGGGAACATCAACGTCTTAAGCATTAATGCATCGCAGCGAGAAAGTTGTGCTGAGCAAAAAAAAAACTAAAAAAAAAACAAAGCCAAGTACTTCCAGCCATTTCATGACTGACAGACTTAGGTTTCCTCTCTCTACGATTTAAGGGCTAAAGAATGCGACATGTCTCGTACTGTTGTCACATGATGTAAATATACCTACTTATACAAATTTTGACCAGAAGTGAAGGATTTTCAAACTTTCGGCCCATTTAACACAACACAATACTAATCGGAATAAAAATACAAAATGGCGATAGTCCATTTTGTTGAATTTGATCTAAGACGCGCAAACCAAAGACCCTTCCGCATTCAGCCACGATTTAAAAGCACTGTTCCAACTTAAACTTGAACTATCTACATATCATCGAAGTGGAAAACGTCACTTACACCTTCGTAAGTATTATATCGTTAAGTATATCTTGTACTCACCCGACGAAGTTCTCGGAGAGACTGGTCTTCTCGTAGTACGATATGAGCTCGACGACGCTGCGGAAGAACCGCGACTCGGACAGAAAGTAGTGCGGCACCTGGTCTATGGGCTTCCGGCACACCCGCATGTGTTTCACCGTGTTGTCCGTTCTGTAACGTGGAAATAGTTGTTATAGTTTAAATTGTTTGAACTGAGCTCATGAATGGCCATTGTACTGAGCTGATGAATTTGTTTGCCCTTTTTTCCTTTGTAAAAAAATGTTACCACCACGTAAGATTTTCATTGAATAATGAACTCTACCTTCTTATACAATAGATTCCAAATTAGCTACGAGATAATATACAACACACAGCGCCTTGTACAGTCAGCATCATATAGTTGGTAGCAGCCAAAGTAGCCAAATATATCATATTGACATATGAACAAACAGAGGACATCACTAAAACATAAACGCACCTAACCTAGACATACACACACAAACACAAACGCACGCACACACTCCTACTCGCACTCGTATTCGCACATACACACACATCACATACACAAACAAACAAAATCAATCTCACATAATATATACACATGAAAATACACTTCATAGTTGTTAAGATATTTACCTACATTCTCTTTGCTAACTCTTAAGTTATTGTTTAAATGTAAAAAAATACTGTTAAATCTGTACCACTGGTGCCCAAGATACAGGCTGTGCCTAGTTTGGGACCAACGGATACCGTCAGTGCTGTTGTTTCCTTTACATATAATAATACCATTAAGTTAAATATATTCGCATAATGTATGTATGGTAATAAATATTTCTATTTCTATTTCTATTTCTATATCGTAACACATCCTTACTCGTATAGTAATAAGGACGTGTTCCGTTATATTTGGCTACTTTGTTTGCTACTAACTATACGATGCTGACTGTACCTATATTTTACGTAGTATAGAGCCTCTGTTCGTACGTATGTAAGTATGTAAGTGGTCCGTCAAAATTTGCAATCTATTTTTCAGTCACTTGCCGTTATCCGATTGAGCTGAAATTTTGGGTATTAGTATAGTTTGGTACCATCGAGCTGATCTGACGATGGAGACGGAAGGTGGCCATGGGAATTCAGTATTTAACCGACGTAGTCCCATTGAATTTGGGCTCGTTAGAATCGTCTCAATTAGTAGTTGATGTAGCTTGTACAGTCGAGGTCAAAGATATGTTTACACTTTTGCACCTTATTGCCTTGTAATAAGGTGCAAAAGTGTAAACATATTTTTGACCTCGACCGTACCAAAAATGAAATTTTTGACAGAAATTTATTTGAAACTCTTTAGTAACTGGCAGCACTGTGTCGAGAGGTGTAAAGCCTGTCACAGACTGGCGCCGTGGGTGTACGTATCATTGATAAGATTCGCAACGCGCGTCAGTCTGTGACAAGCTTAAAGGAGACAACAGCGGCTGCAGTATAGGGGAGAGAGATCTGGGCGCAGCAACGTTATAATGCGTGCGACTGAGATTTAACTAAAGTGCAATCAAAACTGCACGTCACGCCGCTAGTTGAAATACTAGAAAGAGTAAGGTTGTTTTCCCGATCGAGCAAGTCCCTATTTCACCAACTTTCGATGACAATTTGCCGCAGATTGCTGGGTTTATATGTAAATATGGCCTCTATATAGTTGCCTCAGTTACTCTCGACGCAGAAACGCAAATTCTCATTATAAGTTGGTGAGAGACCAGGAGTCCAGAGTTCAGTAGCGTTGTAAGCGCCGCTGATTTCAGACAGAAAGAGAGAGAGGAGTCTGGTGAAATAGTGACCAGGAATCCAGAGTTCAGTAGCGTTGTAAGCGCCGCTGATTTCAGGCAAAAAGAAAGAGAGGAGTCTGGTGAAATAGGGACCAAGAGTTCAGAGTTCAGTAGCGTTATAAGCGCCACAGAATCACAAAGGGAGAGAAATAGGAAGATGGTGACATTGCACTGACTTGAGCGAGAGAGCTAGATGCGTGTCGGTGTCGGCGTGGTGCGTGGGGTGGGGCCGCACTCGCAGCAGGAACGTGCCGTCGACGCGCCGCTCCAGCCGGGTGGTGGCAGTCTCGCGGCCCATCTCACCGACGTACCTTCAAAAAGGACAATGTTATAGTACCAGTGGCGGCATAGGGTGTGTAATGATCTACATAAGATTGCGTCAAAAGAGTGCGTTCATCCCATAAAAGCCATGAAGGCTAGTTGCTGCAGAGCGGCCAGAGACCGCTATGCACTCCTTGAGGGCGCACGAGTTGCACACGGAGCGGAGGTAGCCCTGGCGATTATTGTAATAGCGAACCTACAGAGTACACCTTAAGTTCAGTTCAGCTTACCACATGTAGTAATGCAGCGCCTGGTCTGGCTGGTGGTGGTGGGGCGGCAGGGGCGGGGCCGGCGTGAGCCCGCCCCCGCAGCGGCCAGACAGCGCTATGCACTCCTTGTGTGCGCACGCGTTGCACACGGAGCAGAGATAGCCCTGGCGACGAGGTTATTGTTAAGTGGCGTGATTTGTATGGTTTGGTAGCATTACATGAGTATAATTCTACTAGCAGTGGTTTAGAAGGAGAGAACTCTCTTCAACCTTTTTTATCCCAATAATCAATCCACGGATAGTTTTCCTTACCAGCAGTTACATTTTGACACATTTTCTACGGGTAATCTGTCAAAATGTAACTGCTGGTAAGGAAAACTATCCGTGGATTGAGTATTGGGAATGGCCGTTAGACGTTATGTCGGCAAGTGTTGTCGCAAAAATTTGATCTGGCATTTGGTCTAACGTGTCTTTCTACTTAAAACCGGGCCTTAGACTATCAACTACAACAAGAGGTATTAATTTTGTTGACCATATCTAATTAGGTGAAAAAATGGAAATTTAATCTCTCTTTGTAGTCGACTGCATCGAATCCCCAATCAATGGACAAGGCAACCGATAGCCATAATGATGTTGAGTGGCTACCATGAAACGCTAACTTCGTTCGTTTATGTACCTATCTCTCTCTGTCGCTCGAATATGCAAGTGCGATAGAGATACATAAAGTCTAATAGCGTTATAATTACCTGGAATATACGTCCCTTGAGGAACTTGGAGCAGTGATGACAGGTGGCCGGTTTCTCGAAGGTGTGGAGGACGAACTTGTGATTGGTGCTACGGCAACCCATTGGCTCCAGATTGTCACTGGTAACAATTTTGTCAATAAAGTATGCCCAACTAGAGTACAAATTATACAGATTGGAGTTTTCAAAAATCCCTTCTTAGTGGGGTAGTTACTTACGTTATAAAAACTACCTATTGTGAAAAAAAAACAGCTTTCTAGGTTCAACGGATTGGGCTTGGCGTTAATTTAAGTGAGTGAGTCAAGGACTTTTACGTTTATTTAAATAAATTTTATACCCAGTCTACACCCAAATTGCACTTCTTAAAAATGCCGTTTTTCTTTCGTACGCCGCAACATCTGCGTGCTTCGTAGCGCATAGTCCGCCATCCACCTCTCTTTCGCACTCGGCACTTATTCTATCTTCTTTCAGTGGCTTACTCACATGGCGTCCTTGATGGCCTTCACCCACTTGCGTTTGCAATCGTCGCTGCGCGCGTACAGCGTGTACGTGGCGTCCTTCGTGCGCCGCACCAGGTGGAACTGCGACGACCAGCGTCCGTCGTTGCGGAGAGTTCGCCGTCCGCCACCCTCCTGTACTCGGTACTCGGCTAGCTTGACGCCAACGCGGTACGAGTACTGGTTCTCCTGTACATATTTTGGGTATCCCTGCATTTTACGGCTCAGTGATCCGCGTGCACGTATCTTTCTCTCTTTATGCATGTGTTAAAAAGAGACAGATATAGTGGAAACTGATTTGTTCGGTGTACATTATAGGGATTGATTTTGGGTTCGTAAATATATACAGGGTATCCAAAGGCTATTTATCATGTAGGGAAAATACATTTAACTCGATAAAAGTATTACCTTTTTTCAATATTAAAGGTACTTTTCCTTCATGTCGCATAGCTTAAGGACATTCTTGTACATGAAGTGAAAGAAAGAAACGGTTCCGATTATATTTAGAGCAGCTGACCCTAAGCTGCGAGCTTGTGTCATAAAAGCTGCCTTTGAGCTATGCGAACCTAGTAATAGCGCTCGCCAACAACTTCAACTGTGGGCCTGTTGCACGTTCATTAGGGATGTGCGAGTCCATAAAATAGTTACTCACAAAAAATAGAACATTCTCCTGCTCATATTTCATGAACTGGCACTAAACACTAATCAAAGTGTAAAGTGGTCACAATACAACAACAAACAACTTGCTTACAAAGATCCACCTCAGTTTAGTCCTGTCGCCCTGGTATAGTTGAAATTAAGCTCATGAATGGCCATTGTACTGAGCTCATGAATGCCTTTGTTTGCGGTCCGAACAAAAGCTATTCATTACGCGCGCGTACCAAATTTTCAAAAAAAATTAGCGCCACATAAAATGTTCATTGTATAATGAACTCTATCGTCTTAATCAATAGATTCAAAATGGACTAAAAGATAACAAAAACCCGCTCCCAGCGAGCCAAGTACAAGGCGCTATGGTAATTAGGAATCTATTGTAAAAGAAGATAGAGTTAATTATTCAAAGAACATTTTATGTGGCGCTGAATTTTTTTGGCAAATTTGGTACGCGCGCGTTTTGAATAGCCTTTGTTCGGACCACACACAAAGGCATTCACGAGCTCAGTAAGTACAATAGCCATTCATGAGCTTAGTTTAGAAAATTTCAACTTTACTCACCTTGACCGGTTTACACAGCAGCATGAGCTTGTCGAACACGAACACGTATCGCGAGCGCAGTTTCTGGTCCTCGTGGGCTTTGACCTTGAGCTCGCCGTCTAGGAGTAGCCGGCCGTAGGCGGCCAGGCCGGCGCCGCCTGCGCCTAGCGCACCCCCGTCCCAGTCAAGTATGCTCTCCTGGTAATGAAAAATAAATCTCGCACGTTTACATACATACATACATTCACGCCTTTATTCCCAAAAGGGGTAGGCAGAGCACATGTGGGTATAAAAGATCGACAAAATGTGATATTGCAGTGATAGGTTGCCCATCGCCCACAACACACTTCAACCCTGGTCCCTTAGTTGACTTTTACGACACCCACGGGAAGAAAGGGGGTGGTGAAAATCTAACCCGACACCACACGGATCGGCAAGTTTACAACGAGTTAAAATATACAAATATGGGTTTAGAAGCGAATAAACTGGTATGAGTAAAGTTATTAAGTTGTAAAAAAAGTGAGGATTCTATTGCATGTATTTATTAATGTCAATCCGGATTCATACTTATCTGACGTGTCGTTTGGTGACGGGACAGAGCGATATCGGTTTCATACATTAAATACGGATAGATACAACCTCATCTGATAATCTCTGACGCGCCGGCTCCTCCATTGCGTCAGGCGTCAGAGCGCATCACGTCAGATAACTAAGAATCCCACCTTTAGGGTGGGTTACCGCCTGTAACCGTAAGCGGTGTTCGTTATAATATGAATGTATGGAAAGTTTAGCAAGTTTCGATGGGATGACAGCTACCGGCGCCATATTTAACTTTGATCCGTCTGTAATCGTAAGTTGGTGCAATCCGCCCTTAGTATGTTCAGATTCAGTTCAGAATTTAAAAATATGTAATATAAGTACTTGAAATTTTGGCATCATTACAGTAAACATATATTATTTTAATACAAATTGAAAAATCAACGACCAACAAGTGACATTGACTGCCCTGTGATGAGGCCAAAAGGTAGCCCCACCCACTAACCTGCACTTTGGCCAGAAGCGCCAAAACCTCGCTGTCCCGCTTCACCTCATTGATGTACTGGGCAACGTCCACCATCGCCTCTTTCGCTCGCTCCAAACCTCTGAACTCCTCGTGATTCTACACAAAGTCAAACATTCATCCCAGTTTAGGTACCATTTTTCGTTCCGTTTGCATTATTGACGGAATTCACAAAAAACATTTTAGCAATTCATATATTTCTATTTGCAATAGTTCTGCTGAATGAGAATTATCCTTGACAGCTAGGTATGATTTATATAAATAATATGAATGATTGCGGACAATCTTACACAAATCGACCCAGTCCCAAACTAAGCAAAGTTTATATACTATGGGTACTTGACGACGATAAACGTACTTATATAGATAAATAAATATTTAAATACATAGAAAACATCCATGTCTCAAGAACAAATATTCGTTCTCAACACACAAATAAATGCTCTTACTAGGATTCGAACCCCGGACCACTTGCTTCGTAGGCGGGGTCACTACCATATTCTTGGCCAGCTTAACTCACTCAATTAAATTTTCTATGAAAGTTTTCCGTTGTTACACGAAAATTAACCATACAATTCTATGGTTAATTTTTGTGTCACAACGGATCTTTTTTCACTTCTTCAGTTTGTATGGCTAACTACCGACTAACCAGGCTGGCCTAGAATTTGGTCCTTACCCTTGTATGGAAACAGCCTAGCCAACAGAAACTAATTTTCAATCTAGATATGGTGCATCCCATTGTGCGTAGGTACAAAGTTTCAACCAAGTCGAGCGTTCTGGCTACCCTTAGGAATGGTCATGCGACCATTCCTAAGGGTTTGTGATGAAAGCACATCTCTTCTATTCGGATAACTATGTCGAGTAACAATGATACACTTATATAACTACGCTATCGGCCCAGATTTTCATCAACATTTAACACTAGGCTAACAAGTCTAACCCAGAATCAGTTTTAGTCTGGGACAGCCGTTTGTTCTAGAATCTAAAATTCGTAGACCATGACATGTGTCTACCCGGGTCAAACAAATGCATTGACCCGCATAAGTTTAACGTGCAAATGTGAACTTTATACCATGTAGCTAAGGTCCGAATGGCTTGAATTCGGTGGAAAGGTAATATTGGGTTACAAAATGTCAAGCAAATTAGGTTGCGATTTTCGGTTATAAATATATTTAGACGTAGAATTAGCCTGCCCTGGCACCAAACATTTTAGCTTAATATAAATTTGAAAATAGCTTCTGCTAAAATTAAATAGGAATTAGGTTGGATGCAGTACAAATTAAAAATATGAGACTTTCCAACTATAATAATCTAAGCAATCATAAAAGTATTTTGTGTTAGCTATGTACAACCACTTGGTACCAATTGCAACGATAATCTAGATTATCTTCCCAATTGGTACCAAGTACTCAGAAGAAATGTATTTGGTTAGTAAAATATAAATAATATGTTTTGTTATGTGCAATGCGCCCTATGTACTTACCTGACACATCTGTGTCCCTAACAACTAAGGCATAGGGACCTTTTTTTTACTGCCCGACTAAGACAGGGGGTATGGCAAGAAAGGGGTATGTTTTTGTATTTACGTGTGTTTCGCAGTAGAAGCTGAAGCTATACTGCAAGTTAAAAACGGTCTTACCTTCATAAGATACTCACGGCACTTACTTTCGTTAAGGAAGGTAGTTTTTCAGCATTAACTGAGAAACCTTTCAACCGATCTTGGTCTAAATCATTTCCGTTGAAAGTAGGTATTTATTTTTGCTTTTGGTTTACGGAAGTATGTAGCGGCTAACAAAATACCCCTACAATCCAAATTTCATTCAAATACACCTAATAGTTATGGAGTAAAATGCCTGTGACATACGGACAGACGTACATGACGAAACTATAAGGGTTCCGTTTTTGCCGCTTTGGCTACAGAGTTCGAAAAATCATTAATTATTAGTTACATTTCCGAAGTCGGGACATGTCATAGTTTGATAAAGAACAAGACAAAGCATCTGTCACGTTCTATCTTGTCATTGTTAAGCGAACACAACTAGTATAGACCAGCACAACTACGCTGCTAACTTTTAGGAAACTGAGAGGCAGTGCATGGCCCAGTTGGGTTCTTTAGTCCGCAAGAGACATTTAAAAATAGATCTTAAGTCTTCTACTATAAGGTTCCCTCACCGGCTGAGTTTCATGCACGAGCTTGTCCAGCAACAGGTGGTATTTAAGAACCCTCTGCATGGGCACGGACAATATGTCGCGGAGCTGAATTCGGCCGTCACTGTGTTCCTTTTGACATTTCTGAAAATAAACACATTATTAGTACACTATTTTGCTGCCGACTGTACTTTATTTGCAGTCACCGAGATGACAGACTCGTTGAGAGGTTTCCAATGAGTCGAAAAACGACAGGTATACATACATAGATAAATCATCGCTAGAAGGGGTAGGCAGAGCACATGAAACTTCTAGTGCCATTTTTAGCATAAATGTTGGTATAAAAGACCGACAAAATGTGATATTGCAGTGATCGGTTGATAGACCATCGCCCACATAACATTTAACCCTGTTCCCTTATTACGACTCTTACGACACCCACAGGAAGAAAGGGGGTGGTGCTATTCTAACAAGACATATATTGCGTGTTTTAGAGTTGCTATGGTCGAGTTGATTTGGTATGGCCACCTACCATCTCCATCACTTATCAGTGATCAAATTGCGTTGTCACCGAACTTACATATAAGCATGTCTAACTTTAACTCAATCAGATAGGTAGGTACTGTAAGTGGCGAAAAAGGGGGCTTGTCGAAGATGATATCATCTCTGGCATCTTAAAACAGTGCGTAAAAATAATTAATTGCGTGTTTTCTAACAATTAATTACTGTCAAACAAATTTAAGTCGCCTTAACGTTAATTTGTCCAATACGAATATCGCTCGACATGTTTCGAACCAATACTTGGTCGTGAGCACTCTGCCCTGGCGGACCTTCTTTAGCGGCGCTGTGCACTTTTTGTGATGGGGGAAAACTGTTAAACTCGCCACAGGTCACGAGAACGTAAGATTCGTAACACGGACACGTGACCTGATCGAAAAACTGTTACAATGTCATTGAGTTTTCACTTCTGCCGGCACTACCGGAGTGCAACCCGGTCTTTTTTTTAACCGTGTCTTTGACCCATTACAAATGGAAGCAAGTTAGTAATCCCTGAAAGCGGTTACCCAACCAGGACCGATCTCAACCAACTTTGCTTTACCTGCGCCGTCTACTTGAAAGTGCAAAGTTATTACTTATGAATGAGAAGTTCCAGAACTTTATGACGCCAATTTCTTTCGAAACTCGAAAATAGGAAAAGTAGAAATACGCTTCGTTGTGGTTGCTCTCATTTTTTTTAAATACATGTATTCGAGTAGATACATGTACTCAAGAGACGGTAAAAGGAACCTATTGTCCATCCCAAGTCAAGAGGTGGGAAGACGAACTAAAACTAACTGCAGAGCCCTATTGGACAAGAGTGGCGGAGAGATAGGAAACATTGGAAGGAGCTGTAGGAGACCTTAGCCAATAGGCACACCTAACTAAGATTTTATATAAACAAGAATTGTGGAAAACTAATGTTCGGAATAAAGGGCTATGTAATGTAATTCGACTACGAATGTAGCCTTCAAGACGTTGGCTGTCATTATCATTTCATCAGCATCAGCGGAAAGATACTGCTGGACATAGATCTCCCCCAAAGAGTGTCACAATGACCGGTCCTGCAGCATCCGCATACAGCGACTCCCGCAGCCTTTACCAGTTCATCAGGGCACCACCTCGATGGGTTGACTATCGGTAAGAGGATTATACCATAAACTGAAAATATGATTACTATAAAATATTTGACCTAATAGGGTTGTGGACACAAAATGTAATATTACCCCAAAGGAAAGAAGGCATAAAAATATGCCCAGTGATGGAAATCCCATTGAGATAGGTATATCAAAAAATTACGAAGCTACAACCGTTTTAATATTGCTCGTTAGAGAGAGAAAACGCTAGGTGACCTAATAAAATCACGTCATGGTATCTGAGCGTCATAGTCGTAGTAAATGACAATTGTTTCATATGAAGGCGCGTTTGGCGGAAAAGGGACAGAATATACACCCTCTTAAGACTTTGGAGACTTTTAACTTTGTATTATTTAATGCAATATTTTTAGTATTTTTTCGAGCAAATACAACATTATTGGTTGTTTTACTTAGTATTGGACCTAGGTTGATACACTCAACCTTTTTTCCTCGTTATAATTTTATAATTATAACCTTAGAAATGCGAGGCTAGAACGCGTCGGGTTATTCGAGCTTAAGGTGTATACATTACGTCCATTAGCGTCGCATTGCCAAAGTTGATTTTTCATGTTTTATTTAAACTAGTTTCTTTTTTATTAGAATTATTACTAAATCTATTGAAAAGCTTCTCAGCGAGCAATCTGATTGGATAACATTTTCCCTGGTAATTTAGGTGCGTAGCAACAACTCGCTCCAAAACGGAGATAAATACATAATACCTTTTGACTCGGTATAGACTCGTAAGCAAATTAAATACGAATTGTTGAACGTTTTTTCTGCCAATTAAAGTTAAAGCCGTTTCGATCCACTCCAAAAGGGGTTTAAGCTGATTAAATGTAGGCGGATCGTTTGGGCATTGCTTTTAAATGCTGTTTTATGTTCGAGTATTATGTTCGTATATGTGATGTCGTGTATGATGGGTGCATTACTGGTCGTTCCAAGAGGCTCGTACAACGAGTGCAGAACGCATGTGCTCGTTTTTGTTTCAGAGTCCCTCCCCGATCCCACATCAATTCAATAACATCAACACAGCGTAACCTCAAATAAATAAAGGGTCGATCCCACTTCTGATTTTTGTCGGTCACCCTCTTATTACTGTACACAAGTGTCCATACTTCCATAGACTACGGAGTCTGATTACCGTCCGCATCTATAGTGAAAATATCCTTACATCCAATATTTGACAGCTGTCATCTCAGTACAATTTATGTCATCATTGGCGTTTATTGTACCGGGATGACGGCTGCCAAATATCGGCTGTTAAAAAAATCTAATTATAGTTTTAAACTCACCGCAAGCTGCTTGCTGAAGGTAGAGTCCCGCGCGTCCAACGTCTTGAGCGTGTCCTGCGCGTGCGTCAGGTTCGAGCAATAGTCCCCGTAGAGTAACAACCGTTCCCGCCACGTTAGGAACACGTCGGCGAGCCGCGGGGCCCCGTTTCCGGGTACGCAGGCCTCCGTGGCCAGCTTCAGTTGACGGAGTAGCCCGGAGTGGATGTCGTGTAGTTCCTGTGAAAGAAAAACTTATGGTGTGACTATAAAATGGGAAAAGCAATCTGGGACTCTTTTCACGAAGTTTCAAATTGCAATCTTAGACTCTAGTATAAGTGTTACCGAAACAAAACGTTAAGACCGCGTTCGCGTTTAGCTGTCAAATCCCATACAAATTGAGGGTAAAATGCAAACGCGATCGTAACGTTTTGTTTCGGTTAAACTTATACTAGAGCCTCAGCAGTTGACTGAATAATTGTTAGCAAACTTTGAAGGACAATACGGGTGTAGACTCGAAAATTTTTATGACTCCAAAAGAGAGAAGGCAGCAAACCAATATGCCTAGTGACGAAAATCCCATTCAGATATCTCAGAGAATTACGGAGCTACAAACGTTTTAATACTGCTTGTTAGAGAGAGAAAACGCTCGCAGATAGTGACTTCACAATCTGCGAGCGTCATACTAAATGACAATCATATGATATGAAGGTGCGCTTTGAGGAAAAGGGACAGAACACCCCCTCTTAAAACTTTGGAGGACCCTTGTAACTTTGTGAATAAATAACCCCTTGTCTACATTTTTAATCCTTTTTCGAGAAAATACAACATTATTGATTATTCAATTTAGTGTCTACGCCTATTTGTTTATCTACCGAGAGCCACTTTAGCCGAGGCCGAGCGGTAAGAGCCCCCGTAGACTGCAGACTTTTAGTCGGCCGATAGTTTGGTCGGGCTCTTAATCAGTATGGAGATCAGTATGCGCACTACCATACATCTTCATACTGATCAAAGAACCCGACCAAACTATCGGCCGACTAAAAGTCTGCAGTCTGCGGGGGCTCTAAGGCAGGCATTCTTACGCGCCTTTACAATCTGGAGGTCTAAACCCGGCTTGTACGAATAGGTTTAAAAAAAAACTGTACTAAATATCAGTTGATATTTAACAGTGGCTTTCCAGTGAACGAAAACATCGCGAGGAAACCGGTCTAATACCAATAAGGTCTAGTTTTCCCTCCGTGTTGGAAGGTTCGATGAAATCCGCTTTCGTAAAACTAGGGCAAGCCGGGCACAGCGCCAGGAGGATGATGGTAGTTACAGTGCAAGTTAAATGAGAGCTTGTAAACAAAATAGTCGAATTGAAAACTCCTAAATTAAAACCGGTTGGTAAACTACTCCGATTCCTAACTAAAGAACAAAATAGCAATTTCCTCCTGTCACTGCAATGCAACTGTTTCTATTAAAGTGAGAGCGGAGGGTATCGACGGAATCTAATCCAACTTCTACCTACAGAAATCCACAACTATTAATGAAACAAAAGAGTAGCTGCCGTGAAACAACTTCGTTCGTTATTTCTGTCTCTATCGCACTTGCATATTTGAACAACATAGAGGGAGATACACGAACGTTAGAGTTTCGAGGTAGACTCTCTAGAGAGATCCATTTCGATTTCCAGGTGGCATTGCACTCGAATGCAAACAAAACTAACACAAATTAATTCCGCGTATTTGCCAAACGAAAATAACAATGCATTGCGGCAGTTTCCGATATAAGAAAAGTGTTTCATTTATTCAGCAGTAAATTAAAAACTGCATTCATTTGAATAACTTGAATTGCTAGAGCTGCGTAAATTAGACAAATTAGGCTTGTTCTAAGTTTAATATACTAGAGAGTAGACGGCGACTGGCCCTAGGGTAATTATAGCACCGGGGCGCTACATAGGCTAGACGCCTCTGGTCTAGGCGCTAGCTGATTAGATTAGGCTCTTTCACGTTTCAGTTTCTTGATGCCCTACCAATTCTCACCCTTCCCAACCTTTCTCCCTTTCATGGGCAGGCTCGTCTGTGCACTTCGTTCTCTCCATGTCGGATGGACCGGAGACGCCATGAACAGGACAGATGAGAGTGACAGTGTGAACGATAAAGATATGTAGTTAAAACTTAAAGCAATGACGCGTGGCCGGGGCTTCGGCCCCAGGCCAAGTTGGCTCAGTTCGGGTTGCACAGGGCGGTTCCACAACACTTCGGGAGTTCAAATATCGCGAGCCATCCGGCTGCCTCTTGGATACTGCAACTACGCGTGATTGCTCTGAATAATGTAGGTAATAAACAGACAAAGTGCAACCTCCAAGTAAATAGGACGAGGGCAAGGGTCTAATGATGAATTAATGGTATTATAGTTATTTTCACTATTCTTTATTACATCATGCGTCCTTTTACATTGCCCCGTCTATATTTACGTTGCTTGTTAAGCCTCATCATAACACTAAGGGGTACGTCATTCGACAAATCAATGTTATACACAGTGATCATTATGTTGTTAAGTCAACAAATTGGCATAGTTTGATTGATGTATATGTAATGTACGTATATTATAAAGAGGAAAGCTGCGCTGTGGATCTTGATGGTATAAAAGATTATTGAGAGAAAAGGTCTATGTACTACTACTATGTCTTGGTCTATGATCTTTGATGGTATGTAGTGGTTCGGTTTTATTCTTTTTTGTGTTATTTTTTCCTGATTAAAATAGTCTAGAAAAAAGAAAGAAAAAAAAAAGAGGAAAGTGTGAGATTGTAGCTTTGTAAAATGTAGGTTTCTATCAGGGATGTTGCAGACATTCGCATCCGCAAAAATTAATGCGGAGTTTTTGCGGGCCAACACGGCGCGTGCTACGCGCATGATCAGTATTTTCGTCATTAGTCGATAAGAATCTTAATTTCGTTTCTGTAATCTGTTGGTGATGCGTTAGGTTTGTAACGAACGATTGTAAATCAGTCGCAACGTGTTCGTTCTTGTTACCCCCCCCACCTAAACCCCCTTAAACCGTACTTGGAGATCACAATTAGATGTCGGTAAAGGTTGGTTTCAAGTACTTTTCGTCATCTAAACTACAACAAACTGTACAATATACAATAGTTACATTATTCGAACCCACATTTTTAGCCCCCTAAGCCCCTCTGATCCCGAAGATTGTCACAAAGTGACCTCAACTTCAGTAGAAATCCGAGTTTCCGAACTCTTACTCTTCCTTTTTTTTTTCTTTTTTCTTCTCTCTCTCTTATTTACCACATCATCCTCACCCTCATCCTCCTAGCTTTATTCCCGGTTGTAGCCTCAAGGAGCCCGGGGTCGCTATGATACCTAAATCCAAGATTTGGCATAGGCACTAGTTTTACTAAAGCGCCTGCCATCTGACCTTCCAACCCAGAGGGAAAACTAAACCTTATTTGGATTAGACCGGTTTCCTCTCAATCACATAGGTTCCGAAAAACTCATTGGTACGAGCGAGTTTCGAACCCACGACCGCCGCTTGACAGCCGCATACCTGAACCACTAGGCTACCGTAGCTTTTTTATTTACCACAAAAGCAATTTAAGCTTTATTTACTGCAGGGTCGATCAAACATAGACAGAGGCATCGTGCAATAAACATCTGATTGTACCTCTTGTACGGTCGCTTCTATAAATATGTACACAATAATGTTCTTTATTTCCTGGGCATAAGATCCAGTATGTATAGATATTTATGGACGTGTTGTACAGCCCGGTGACCTACAAAACGGGCAGTGGTCGAACCGATAGCGTATACGATGTTTGGCTTTGATGCAGAAATTCGAAAACGGTAAGGTAAACGTCCCGATACGATACTCGGCGTAACACTAGTGTTTGCACGGGCGCCAGGAAGATTTCCTTTTTTTTTCTTTATTGAGCAAAAATAGATATTGAAATATACAGTTATTTACAAAGGGAAACGAAGTTATACTTAAATATATAAAAAGTATTTCTAAAGGCATTCCCACTAGGAGGTTTATACACAATTAATAATATACTGTAAATGCCATCGGAACAAAACAAAGAACAGCTTAAGTTATGTTTTATATTAATTATTAAGAATATTTTTAATTAAGTTTATAGTAAGTATTATGTTAGTGGAGATGCGAGGTCGAGTTATAGAACTAAATTAATGGCATGCCGACATAAACTTTCACCACTTTGTTTATCCCTATATGCTATGTCCCTATGTATATATAACCCTACCCTTAAATTAACACTCCCGAGCTAACTAGGTCGCTCCGCGGATATAAGATAAACGCTAAGCCGGAAAGGACTACATCTTAGCTCAGCTGCGGTTGCATGCACTATATCATATTGGACATAGTTTACGCTCCCAATGTAAGGTCGGATGTAAGACGAGTTGTGCATATGGGTGAGGTTAACCCTTAGAACATCGTACGACACTTATACCCTGGTGCATCGCTACAGTGAGCTAACTAGGCCAGTCGGCCGCTCGGCCGATATAACATACACCTCAGAACTAAGCCGGAAAGGACTACATCTTAGCTCAGCTGCGGTTGCATGCACTATATCATATTGGACATAGTTTACGCTCCCAATGTAAGGTCGGATGTAAGACGAGTTGTGCATATGGGTGAGGTTAACCCTTAGAACATCGTACGACACTTATACCCTGGTGCATCGCTACAGTGAGCTAACTAGGCCAGTCGGCCGCTCGGCCGATATAACATACACCTCAGAACTAAGCCGGAAAGGACTACATCTTAGCTCAGCTGCGGTTGCATGCACTATATTATATTGGACATAGTTTACGCTCCCGATGTAAGGTCGGATGTAAGACGAGTTGTGCATATGGCTGAGGTTAACCCTTAGAACATCGTACGACACTTATAACCTGGTGCATCGCTACAGTGAGCCAACTAGGCCAGTCGGCCGCTCGGCCGATATAACATACACCTCAGAACTAAGCCGGAAAGGACTACATCTTAGCTCAGCTGCGGTTGCATGCACTATATTATATTGGACATAGTTTACGCTCCCGATGTAAGGTCGGATGTAAGACGAGTTGTGCATATGGCTGAGGTTAACCCTTAGAACATCGTACGACACTTATAACCTGGTGCATCGCTACAGTGAGCCAACTAGGCCAGTCGGCCGCTCGGCCGATATAACATACACCTCAGAACTAAGCCGGAAAGGACTACATCTTAGCTCAGCTGCGGTTGCATGCACTATATTATATTGGACATAGTTTACGCTCCCGATGTAAGGTCGGATGTAAGACAAGTTGTGCATATGGGTCAGGTTAACCGCGCCAGCATATCGAGCTAACATTAGCGAGCGAGCGAAACAACCTTTTCGGGGCCACAGTAGCCTTATAGTAGATTATACACCAAGGGGATAAAGCACTGTTTTATGTCACGGGCGCGATATTGAATCCTGAGCAAATGAGGGTCTCCAGATTTAACTCCCCAGCGTAGCGAGGGTGTTACGAGTTAATTAAAACGGAGTTCTGATTGCAGCGAGGGATTCAAGCTCGCCCAAGATGAAAACAGAAAATTCTCAAAGGAGAACACTACTATTCCCACCTTTTGCGAGACAAAAAAAACAAGGCTACTTATTAGAAACAACGTTTTATTAAAACTTACGGTACCTTATTTAAATAAAACGTACAAATTGTAATTTTTCATAGGAATGAGGAGAAATTACTCCTTCCATAATTCATTACATAATACTTTGTAATTTATTGCATTGGAACTGTAAATTAAAAGTGTAAGTTTATGTTTGATACGTTAGTCTCAAACTAACTGCTCAACCTCTCTTCATTCTGAAACTTGCGTCTGAGGGTTGTTTTGGATTGTGAAGGTTGGTGAAGATGATACTTGAGGCAGTGGGCTTGGTGTGATGTGTTTCGAGGTGGTTGGCTGTGGTGGCCCGGGCGCCCAAATATCATCAATATTCGACGTTGTCAAATTTATACTGTCGATAATACGAGAGCTTATTGTATACTTGTTCTGTATGGAATTTTCAATGTAGCCCTCCGCTACCGCATCGGATTTCCAACCGCCGTGTCGTTTTATCTGGGTCATGACTGCTGCTGAATCTGCCAACAGAATCGCCGATGTCCTCCTAAACTAAGACAATGGCCCGTGTAGAGTTCGGTATTCTGCCATTTCAGATTTTTTGCAATTTCTTTTGGCATGCAGCTGATTTAATTTTTGCCAATTTCTTGCCTGGTGCGTAGAGTTTGGTATTTTACGAGTATTCTCCTCACGGACTACGAATGATCGTTCCCTCATTGTTTTGGTGTCTGGCAAGTTTACCAGTAATAGATTTGGATGCTTTTCGATATCTTTCACTTTTATGTTTAAGAGTTCGTTCGCACAACAAGCGCCATTCACTCCAAAAATCAATGTCACCTTTAACAAACAATAAGAAGGTACCTAAGTGAATATGTAGTAAGTTTATATACTTAAGTATGTAAGTAATAAAAGTGATATACATTCGATTGACCACTGATCGGTAATAGTAATTAGCCCAGTAATTTCACCGGAGTCTGTATGGCCGATGGAAATAATATTATAATAATTCTTAGTAACGATTGTAAAATCGATTTATACCACAAATAAAATTACTATATTATAAATTGTTTGTTCTAAATCTATAATTTGTGTAGGAAGTAGGTACTCACTATTATGACAAGAAAGCTGTCGTCAGGAACTGCGTTTAAAAAAGTTTCTACATTTGGCGCTGTAAATATCTTTGATTTCGCTGCGCGATGGCCCTCTGATTTTATCTTTAAAAACGCCTATAATTTGAATTATGTGTTAAGAGCGTGCAAACATTTCGTTACAACTCGACAAAGTCGCGATCGCCTGCGAGCGGCTATGATTAGCAAGTTTAGCAATCCACACTACGATGTTTACTGTGTGCGTGCGGTTCGAGTGCTGCCGTGCTGTTGGACCGACCCTTCTTGATCATTGTTATACTTTCACTTTATAGTGAGGTAGGAAATAAAAATCAGTTTTAGTTGTAGTTTTAAATGTTTTTAGTTTATTAAACTTACGCACTTCTTTACTTACTATAAAACTAGTGCCTATGCCAAATCTTGGGATTAGGTGTCAAAGCGGAGCCTGAGCTCTTTTAGAGCACAACCGGGAATAACGCTAGGGGATGATGATGACGCACTTATTTTCTTATGTCATACGGTATAGTTTTGTATGGAGACTCGACTGACTCTAACAGTGCTTAAATTACAAACACAAGCCGTACGAATATTGGTCCGAGTAAATCCGAGCCACTCGTGTAGTTTAAAACGTTCAAATTATTATACCTATAGACGATCTTTTAGTGAATCCATTTTATTTTTGATGTAAAATAAAATAATCATGTTATTTTCTAAAATAAATAAATGAATCTATCTATATTTTAAGTTTCTCCTAGGTAAGTATGTCCCTAATTGATATTGACCTACTTTCCTCCCATCAACCATTTCATTTCTTTCAATATTAATTTTGGCTCCATCTTCTCCTTCCAAAACCAGTCATCTTTATTCATTTTTGCAGTCATACAGCTGGAACTCTTCTTCTGTCCACACCGAACTGGCAATACATATGGCCACATATATTCCAAAAGAGCTCTTTTTGGAGTTCCTTGATTGTCTTGTGCAATATCCTTTGTTTTTGCAGTATCACATATCATCATCTTCATCATATCAACCGAAAGACGTCCACTCCTGGCGAAGAATTTGGTCCTCACCCATATTCGACGGCTTTTCTCTTTGTTTTCTGTCTGAAAATAAAGTTCATCTTTACCACAAAAAGTAATTACCAAAAACATTGATTTCCCTTGAAAAATACATTTTCTAAGTTTCATAACCGTAGGTTTAAATATAACGTTTTCCCACTCAAACTTCCAACCCCTTTTTCAGTATACAATGGTAATTTTCTAAAACAGTGAAACATGATATGTTCTTTTATATCTTTTGAAGAGTATATTCCCAGTTATATGATCGTAAGTTTAAAAAACAACGTTTTTTTAATTCAAAATTCCACCCTTCTCAACCCCTATAAATTTAGCCTTACCCCTAGTACAAATCATTACAGAAACCTCTATGCCAAATTTCAGCTTTCTATGTGTAAAGGTTTGGGCGCGGCGCGCGCCGCAGGCTAAGATGATGATGATGACGAATTTTATAAAACGATTACTAACTCGAAAACATTTCATACAATCGTTACATAACCCCTAGGCAAGTGCGGTATAAACATAAATAATATGTATAATATTGGTGACTCAACTTTTAAGTTGTCTGGCCGTACGTAGTATTATTGGATGTTTTCATCCCAAAAATTTTTCGTTTCTTACCCATTTCTATAAAAAGTTATATCACTTTAGTGCTTTGTGAAACAATAAAATAAATAAACTTACTTAAAATGTAAAATTACTTACCAAGTATCAATCAGTAGCGGACGCACTACAGCTAGTAAAGCGCGTGTCGGGTACGCTCGGTCACCGACCTTTGGGCAGCGACGAGAGCGATACGTCCGTTCTTTGGGAAGGCCCGGCTTGGAATGAATTGAACAACGTTTTCGCTCGCGGCTATATAGTGGTTTTTAAAAAATGGGCTAAATTAACTGGGTCACCCATAAGCGTAAAAAAGAACACGTAATATTAAACAAGTCCTGTAGTTTTATAATAAAATGTTTGATTTCCAAAAAATCATCAAATACGTGAATAAAAAAATGTTTAAACTAACCGAATTAGACATTATGTAGTGCTATTTTTTAATAGGAAAAACCAATATTTTAGAACTAGTGCGATTGGTATGTACTAAAAGACTATATATTCCATTGTAAAAGGCAAACATCGATACATTTTTGAAAGTTTAAAATGGAAATATTCTACCTGAAAGATAGCTCTGACGCGTATTTTTGCAAAACACTCCGACGAAAACCTGGTTGTTTTAAATAACCGTTTATATAACTAGAATTATAGCAATGGTATGGTCTAGAATACGAGTTTATCTATACAAAACAGTAGTTTACTTTAATAATGCAATCATTTGAACGAAACTATGGCCTTTGAAAAAGCCTTACGTTAGCTAAAATACGAACTTTTTGTTTGCACGCTCTTAATTTGAACATCGTGTTTGATGCTTATTGTTGATCTTAGTACTGAATATTGACTTTTTTGTTAATGATACGTGCTAAAATACACTAAAAGCACCGCATCAGACACGGACTTTGCGCCTTTTGTCGTTTTCCATTTTTCGAATTCATTGTGGGCTTTCAAGTACGTTTCCTTTGATTTCTCCGGGAGTAGATTATCAACAATGCCCAAGGCGTCTTTTTTAATTGACTCGGGAGTCAAATCACTTTCGCTTTCGTCACACGACATTTTTATTCAAATTATAATCTTTCAACTTCAACCTCCTGCTAATACTGCAGAGTTTTGCAATACTCGCAGCGTTTAACAGTAGTGGCCAGTTCGATGCTGTTTGATCATGAAATACTGCGTTTCATCACACAGTTGTGTTACATTTTTTTTCAAAGTGCAAGGATTCTATTGATATCTCTAAATTTGATCTTGGCCAAAATAATTTTTTTTTGACTTTCATGTCATCTCTATGTTTTCTATTATATTTTGTAATTTTCCATTTATTGCAATAGTTTGATGGTTTACTATGAATCTAGCAACACTGGAAGTTGGAACACTACGTTATACATTTTAACCTGAGGAAAGTACCTAATTGCACGCATTGACACATTTAACTGCAAATGTACGGACTTTTCTAAGTTACCGGGATGTTTCTAGTTCCGTTAATTATACCGCCGTAATTTGCGAAGTTCATCAAAGGCTTCTCAGGCACTCTATCCACTAAGCTAAGACTTACCTTAGGTAAATATCAGTAGTTACTAATGCTATACTATACGCTAGTAACTCAAATTTATCGTAAGTTACGCTGAAGTATTGTTATATTGCATTTAGCTGGTATATGGAGTAGCATCCTTAACTGCGAGACTAATGGTTCATATGTTAACTAACGTTCGATTTTTTTAAGTGTATTTTTTTACAAATAATTTAATTATCTATCTATATATAAATTTTATCTAAAGCTTAAAGTAAACCTCCGAGTAATGTATCTTGGCACCTCGAGATCATAGCACAACAGTCAATGCCGATACTGAGGTAACATCATGTAATGAATGATAATGGGTCCTAATTCATAATAGTATTTGCAATTTTGTTCTTAAGGGATATTTTTGTGTTTTTAAAATGAAAAACTACTTATGCCACCCCAGAAGAGTAAACAATACAAGTAAACTTACTTTAGATTATTTTTTTTCAATTAAAACCACGATTATAAGGTTCCTTACTCCTACAGAAGAATTATTTTGCAAAATGCTTCCTTTTTCATTCAAGATTACGACGTAAACTATTCGTATTTATTCAAAAACTTATAACGTAACGTACTCAAATGATAGTTTCTTAAACTCTAATTTCTTAAATACACATTTTGCGGAGACTAAGCGCGAGGCGTTGATACGTCTTTAAAAAAAATATGAATTTACGGCAACGTAAGTCTTATAAGTTATAGTTTCTATAATATTAGTTTTACGGCAAAATATAAAAACAATTAACATTACAATTTGCGGTAAAAATATATAATGTAGTCCTATTTCAACAAAAAAATGAAGGAAACTTGGAAGGTGTTTTATCATTTCTTTTTTATAAAACTTTTATTTTCGACCATGTCAGCCCCTCGTACATACAAGATATGGTAAATTGAATTGTAATCATTCATGTACCAAATGATTCTTGTTTACTGCAAAATAGAGAACCGAAACGACACTTCTCACTGCTAAATTTGAAAAAGACTCCCAAGAAATGAAGAAAACCCAATTATTTTAGGTTTAGAAACAGAAAATTTGAACGCTGTTAGCCCTTACTTTAAGAAATGATTATTTAAGTACGTTATATTATAAGTTTTTGAATAAATACTAATAGTTACGTCATAATCTTGAATGAAAAAGGAAGCATTATGCAAAATACGCTCGTCTGTAGGAGTAAGGACTCTTAAGACGCCAACACACTAAACTAACCATCCTGTATTTATATAGAACCTTATTACAGTGCACATAAAGTGCACGGATGGTCAACTGACCACACAGCTAACTAGCTGTGTTGTCGATAGTACCTATCCAAGTCTACCTATCATTAAGGGTGTTCTTAAAGCACACTGCCGCCGCATCCCGCAGCGGCATGTGGAGCCTTCTACAATATTTCGCCGCACGAAGGTGCGCTGCAGTGTCTGGTATCGTGCGGAATTTATATTCAAACTAGTACTTGCACACAACGAGAAAACCGTCGCAGTGTGTTAAACGCCTACTCAAAGTGTACAAACGCCAACACTTAACTGACCATCCTGTATTTAATTGTTACCTTATTACAATGCACATAAAGTGCACGGATGGTCAGTTAACTGTGTTGGCAATGGTAGGTATTACCATATAGGCATCGGCGCAAGGAGCCTCACGGCTTTCGAGACTAAGGGTGGGTTGCACCAAACCGTCTGCATCGTAAGCGGTGTTCGTTATGCGAATGTATGGAAAGTTTGACAAGTTTCTATGGAATGACAGCTGCCGGCGCCATATTTAGCGTTGATCGGTCTGTAATCGTAAGCTTTAAATACATGTTCAAAACTCACCTTAATCCCAAAGAAGATGACTTGAAGATCAGGCGCCTTCAAATATGGCGTCAGAGGCCTCAGAAAGTGCTTGATTATTTTGCTGAGCACATCCACGTAGTTGCACTCAGTGTCCACCAGTTCCCTGATGACGTAGTCGCGCTTTTCCAAGCTATGCGATGAGGTGGCGAGCTAAACAGTAAGATAGTGTTATAGTTCTCGCTCGGCGCTTGGTTCTTTAAGCACGCTTAGGCCACGGTCTGGACGCTCGCGGGCAGCGAGGCGACGAGCGTGCCTTCATAGATTGAGCTCGTTCTAATGTATGAATGATATAAATGTACGAATCGCCCTGCTGCCCGTTGGGTCCCGTCCGCGGCGTAGCCCGGTACGGGCTGAATGGAAGACCGTAAATAAAGAAAAAAACCATATTCATAAATTATTCCATTCAAAGTTATTCCAACAGGCGCGAAAGTTGCGTGCCAGTTGACCGGATAAGTTAAGAGTCACTGTACACGATACTTCATGACGCGCTTCAAATGTGGACCCAGCATAACGCATCGCGGACAGTAACTCTTAGGCCGCAGTCTGGACGCCAGCGGGCGGCGGGGCGGCGAGCAGGCTTTTATCAAAACCTGCTCTTCACCCCGCTGCTGTACAGACCGCGGCCACAAATCGTCAATTGCTTCGGACTTATCGGACAAGTGTATGAGACCGACAACGGATCTATGCAATTGTATCATAATTAGAAGCATTCATGATATGCGGTGTTTAGGTACGTCAACGTGATCATCTTTGGATACTTACAGTTTACGCCCATGATACAATATAGTTTTAAAAAAAGCTGATGACACTTTGTTAAAATCGCATTATTGAGAGTAGGTACCTAATGGGGCTTCTAAACAGGCCACATTTTCCTACAATTTCCGGCCGGCAACTACTGCTGTCTTACGCTGACTTTGTACACTAGAGGAAGATGCACATACTTGCCGGCCACACATTGCCGTAAAAATGTTGCCCGTTTACAAGCCCCATTATAGGAATATTTAGGCAAAAAAACATGCAAATTTATAATACGCATGCAACAGACAACATAAGCATTCAGCAGCAGAATCGGTAATTTATTTAATTCAATTTGTATGATGTGCACAGAAATGTCGACTAATTTCTATATAATTCTTTTAATAAATAAAATCATATGTCGTCGTCTACTACCCATAGATTAACGGTATTAGGTTTGGTTAGTTTGCGCGTCTAGGTCAATTTGTGTAAGACTAGCTGCCGGCGCGGCTACGCCCGCGTATCGCAAAAACGCAGTCAAACCCGCGGGATAAACCAGCGTATAACCACCCAGAGAGGCCATTGTACACGGAGGTTGAAAGAACTTTTGAAATCGCATAAGGGGTCCCGGTGATTATCCATAACATACAAAGCTATATACATCTCACAGAGTTTTTCTCTTTATATTATGAAGTATCCCCCAATTTTTAGGGTTCCGTAGTCAACAAGGAACCCTTATAGTTTCGCCATGTCCGTCCGTCTGTCTGTCTGTCCGTCTTCGGCTTAGGTCAGTAATCATTACTACTAGAAAACTATGATTCGGCATGGGTATAAGAATCAATCACGCCGACAAAACAGTACAATACAATTTGGAAAAAGATTTTTTTTAGGGTACCTCCCCTACACCTAAAGCGGGGATGTAATTTTTTTCTCGTCAACCCATGGTGTGGTACATCGTTGGATAGCTTGTTCAAAAATATTATGGGTTTTCTAAAACCATTTTTCTAATCAGTCATTCGTCTGCGAGATATTGGGCTTTAAAGCCCTAATCTTAGTTCGATCATGTGTCCCCCCCCCTGCCGGCTAAATGGCTACTACTGGGGATGTGAAAAAATTCTTGGTAGTAGTACATATAATGAATTTAAAAGGAAAACTATCACTAACAAGTACGCATAAGTAGTTACCGAGTAACAGTCGACCAACTTAATGAGTAATTGAAAAGGCCAATTTTCGTACAAATTCGGCCGACGCAACCGCACCGCACGTCGATGTAACTAAGACAGACAGGCAATTACGGAACCCTACACTGCGCGTGGCCCGACACGCACTTGGCCGGTTTTTTGATTACTTAAGTGAGAAAAGCGGAATAACTGAAGAGGTGATGCTAAACATTGAGAAGTGATTGATTGTTAACGAATGTAGAGGCGTTGGATGAAAAAGATGGGGTTAAGAGTACAGTCAGCACCAAAAGTAGGTATGCGGGCCAAATGCTCAAGATGAACTACACACGACTCTAATGCCAAGAGGATAAGAACTATCTATATAAGTTTGAGCGAGTTATTTCGCGTAGTTACTTCTGCTGCTGGCTGTACCACGGAAGTGAATGAAGCAAGAAAGGTTTGTCAAGATCGTAGCTAATCAGAGATCTGTGCCTCTGCCCCGTATGTATTTAGGTATATTAAGACAAAACCGATTAGAGCAGGTGCCGTGCAAAAGAAAATATAGCCAAGTACTTATGAGCACGGCTTCAAATTTGACGTATCCCTCAGCTACGCGGAACTGATTAAAAGTGTGGATTCATCCGATCGCGAGACGGTTCGATGGATATTGGCGGAACATTCGTACACACGGCTGGACGGCTGCGTAAGTTATACAATACCATGTTCCAAATAAGATTAGAAAAATCTTGCGTTATACTATTTGGAGGAAACCATTGTGAAACCTAAAAAAAACATTATTATCCAAAAGTACTCAATGATCGAAATAAGTAAAATGAGTACCTACAATATTTCCCTTTAATATGCTTATATCTTGTTAGGATGAATCCATACTTTTGTTGAGGTAGGGCACAGTGAAATGCCATCCGGCTCGAATTTGGAGCAGCCCAACTGTGGAAGTATCTCCGCCTTGCGGAAGACCACAGCCGTAATAACACTACTACCTGCACTGTAGTAGGTAGTGATGTCTTCCTGGAGGTGAGCAAGGTCGCCAGAGCTCCCGAGGATGCCTTGTGTTGAGAGCGAGGGAATTTGTTCCTTCAGCTGTCAACACGGCGAATCCTCAAAAATATCAAGGGTCGGCAACGCCCATATTACTACGTCTATAGGCTGCGTTGTCCGCTTACCATCAGGCGGGCCGTACGCTTGTTTGCCAACGTAGTTGTATTTTTTAAATCTGGAATGAGGTATATAATAGTGAGTCATCATCACATCAGCTCGGTGGCGCCATGGTATTGCATTGCTCTAAACATAGAGATGTAACAGGAAAACTGATTAGATCCACAGGCGGAACTCGGAACACTTCCGCGTCGCATGGCACTTTCGGAAAGAAACACGCGCGTGATTGGGCCATATTTGGGTGTTATATTACTTTTAATCACGTGCAAATACTGCCCTTGCCGGCCACCCGCTTAATTGTTTGAGAATCCTATACAGCCCGCACGTTGTATAACAACATCTATACTATTAATATAAAGAGGAAAAATCTGTCAGATTGTAAGTTTGTATGTTATGGGTAATCGCCGGAAACGCTTAACCGTTTTCAAAAAATCTTCACACTGCGTGTAGAATGGACTTTCTGGGTGGTTTTAGGCTATAATTTATCCGGCGGGTTTGCTGCCTTCCTTGCAAATCGCGGCCGAAGCCGAGCGTGCAGCGATAGGTTTAGTCAATGTGTAGATCGTCCGCGCCAACCGTGTGTCCCGCGTAACAGAAGACTCTTACTTAATTACCGGCCTGCAATACACAACTCGTCCGTGAAGTATTTGTCAATTTTTACAGAAGAAGCGATTCGCTCTGTAGCTATCCCGCCCAGTGAGTCCGACTAACACGTTTCATTAAAGTTAATAGTAATATTGTTAACAGTAATAAGTAATTATGGAAATATATCCGATCAAAGATAAGTTACTTGATTAAGCGTACCTACAGACTTCAGGGGTCCATAGTTATGAACGAATATATATATTATATATAGCAATATTACACAGAGAAACAGTGTGAGATTGTAGCTTTATAAGTTTATAAGTTTGTATGTTTTAGGTAAACTTCGGAACCGCTTATTCGATTTCAAGAATTCTTTCACCTCCGTGTAGAATGGACTTACTAGATCGTTAGGGTAATATTTTATCTCGCGGGTTTTCCTGAGTTCTTTGGAAACCACGGGCTGCTATAAGCTTATTTGTAAAAGGTAGGTACTCATCCACGTGGAATAGTAACTAATCCGTAATAATACTACAGCGTCTTCGGACCGCGCTAAAAAAAATATATCTTGAGTCAAACGTTTCGGATAATAGTCTTGAAGAATTTATTTTGTTCACAAGTCAAAAGAAAAAAAAAACACTCGTGAAGGCCCTCCGGAGACAATCTTAAAGCGGGATTCCACTGGCGTGCGGCACTGTGCGGCGCAAGCATATTCAGTACAAAAATGCTTGTGTCGCACAGTGCCGCACACCGGTGGAATCCCGCCTTTACACAAATCGAATATGCCCCATAACCTAATAACTATAAAGCTTGTGTAATGGGTACTAGACGGCGATATATGGAATGGATATAAATAATTATAATATGTATGCTCTTTAACTTTTGATTGATATTGATATGATTTGAACCCAGGACCGCCAGTTCCAGAGGCAGAGTCACCAAACGCACCGGCTAAGCTAAACCGATCGTCAGATGGATCGAACAATTATTTCAACACAAAGGGTAGTCGCCGTTCGCATGTGGGCCATTCCGATGCTGTTCATTTCCTGAGCTGTCCAGAAAACCCTACTGGAGCCAGTTAGAGTGGAGCCCTTTATTGCTCTTGCGCGTATTTAGTTTAGTCAGTTGTCAACGATAGTATTCGCTCGTTATTTCAGTACTGAATCAATACTGAATTACGAGCTGTTTTAAGTAGGTATTTGTTACTTACCGCTTGTCAAACGACGAGATGAATAGCACCTAATAAGCACACATAAAAGTACGAAACATTCATGTAAATACCACATTGAACAAGCATAGCAATACAACGCCCTCGATAAAACAAATACTTTTTGCTATAGCTATTATACACAAAGCAGTATTAATTTCATCAAGGCCTTCTACGGCAAAGATACAAGATGCACAAATTAATTAAGCAGTGCAAAAAAAAGCCAAATTCCGGTGGAAACAAAAACCTCGCTTGCGGAAAATCCATTCCCATTTTACTAAAACTAGACTAAATGTCAACATGTCCTAAATATGTACACCGTATTTATGGACTTGGGTTGAGTTGTGTTAAGTGGCAAAAACCACACTAAAATTCAAAATGGCGGCGCAAATGAGCCGCTCATCACCACCCTTGTCCATGAACGAGGCCTATTGTTCTGCGATGCGATATAAGTGTAAGCGAGATAGCGTTCGGCCACTTGCTTCCACATATGGTGCACCGCTGCCACCTGAAGGCCTGGCTATATATCACCACAACTTACAGAGACGCAGTAATATTTTGGAATGAGAAAGAAATACATGGACCGAGTTATACATAATCCACGTCCGCTATCTCGGTCCTTTTTTAACCCATGCAAAGAGAGAGAGAGAGAGGAAGATAAGTGGATGCGGATTATTGTGCCGTACATGCACATTAACAGGACTCCAATAGGTACATACTATAGCTGCGTCTCTATCGATTGTTGTGATAAATTGCAACATTTGTAAAACCCATCAAGTCGCGGCCGAGACATGGAACCTCCACCGGTATTGGAACTGTCAAACCATACGTTGAAGGCGGCCGCAGGCGCCGCCGCAGCGATGTGGTCCCGCGCATTCTTCACCGCGCACAGATCGTGGTATATCTCCTCGTCGTGAATGCGCGCGCAGTAGCTCGCGTACTCACCGACGTCGCCCGCGGGCGTAGGGCTCGCGCTGCGCATGCGATGCATATACGGTTGATATTATTTGAACCTTGTCAGTTAGTGAATAAGGTCGATATTCAAATAATTTCGGCCGTACAGTCAAGTGCAAGTAAACGGCTACGTTTTGTACGATGGTTCAGTAAAAGTATGTTTACAATTCCCAGATGCCAAACTTACAATGCCCTGCTGTTTTCCAATTTTATAGCGGTTTTATACTGGTCAAAGTCAATTAAGATTTAAAACGGATATTATTTTTGATTTTGAGATTTAGACGAGTCATTTCAGTCTAGAAATTACAAACACACTTCATTTAGCGTCGTAGCTTGGCAGTACCTTCTTAGATAAACGCAACCAAAGTCCATGGACAGAGCGCGGAAAATTGTTGAGCATATACTCAGAAAACATGTAATTTTTTAAGCCATGGATTCACTAGGGGACAGATGGCCCATGACACCTGAAGTGAAATCGCTTAAACAATGATATATTTCGCGACGGCGTCTCAAGACATCACCTCACAGGCCACCCCACCTCTCACCTCACCTGTCACCTCGCGCCTCAAGCCTAATGCGACAGACAAGATAATCTTAGACCGATACGTCACATTTCTTTAATTTGACAAACTATTGGCTTTGTACTTATGTTCCACACATACGATCAGCAAAGCTGTCGTCAACGACGTCAGACGAAATCGCACGCCTTTACTAGTCATGTCGCGCAAAACTCGGAAATGCCGTGCGGCGCGTGGTTGCCACTGGCCAGAGATGTCAAATGAAGTTGTGCCATTTTATATATGCTGGCGAGATGGGCTGTGGACATTTCTCCCCTAGTGGTTCCCTGGCTTCACATGCGAACGTCTACGATGGACCTAGAACGTCAAATTCGTAGTTAACTACGACACAGTAACAATTGCTCAACAATTCCGAAGGCCGACCTTACAGCAAGCCAGAAAACGGGTCTACCGCTATGCGATATTATTATGTACAATTGGGTGAAAAAGTGGTATACCGCTTTCTTGGCCGACAGTAGAGCTACAGACACTGCGGCTTTTACTAACGCCACGCCGTCTGCAAAGGTAACAACCTGACCGCCAACCTTGAAGTTCCAATCTGCAGTGACCCGAAATTGCTAACTCTGCCCCGCTATTCTGTAGCTAGTTTTAAGCTCACGTCAACGCTCAACCACAAATATATCTTGACGCCGCGATTCTTATTAACTAAACGTAGGCAGAGGTCTAGTTTCATTAGGTGTGGCGGGTGGGGTGGTCGCATGAGCGCGTAAAAAATAACCCTGTAAACGTGTTGCGCACTTCCAGCCGGCTGAAGCTCTATTTCCATTCGATAGATCAGCGTCTTTATCGGTCAAAAGATTGGAGCTACTTGGTGATAGCGTTAAAAGCAAAGTAAAAATGAACAGCAGTTCTCAAAAGTTAAAAATCTGTCACATCACAACAGAGCAAGGCTTAATTCGCAGCAATATTCGCGTAACTACAGTTTTTTAATGTTATGGTTGACGAAATATAATTGCCACTGCCTGTACGTCGATTCTGTGCAAAGGATATTTCGTCAACTCATACCAGGTTTCATATCATAACTATGCTTCCAGATGTCCCAAAAAAAAAATATTTACGAATTGGATCATAAATGACGGAGTTCTGTGATAGAAAAAAAATATCCGAATTGAGAACCTCCCCCATTTTTTTTAAGTCGGTTAAAAATACGACACGGCGTTCCTTTGTGAATTCATGTGCATCCAATATTCAAAGATGTCCCCCTACTGATATTTTTGCCTACAGTATTACTCCATACAAGGTGCCAGGGAGCTTTTATTTAACTTGAACTATGTATTATTCTTAATATTTATTTAACTTGACCTCGTTTACTTTTTTAGTGAGGGACAAATCTTGGAACTGAACGTTGAACCTGTTAACCTGAAATGAAATATTTGGTATAAGTATAATTTGGATGACAATTCAATACTACGGTACATCGAGCTGATCTGATGATGGAGACAGAAAGTGGCCATGGGAATTCAGTACTTAACCGACGTAACCCTGTTGAGTTTGGGCTCTTTAGAATCTTCTCAATGATTAGTTCATGACAGTATACAAAAAAACCGGCCAAGTGCGAGTCGGACTCGCGTTGCAAGGGTTCCGTACATCACAAGATTTTAAACTATTTTTTTTTCTAACGGAGCGTTTTTGAGGCTGTGAAGGACGGACAGACAGACGCACGAGTGATCCTATAAGGGTTCCGTTTTTTCCTTTTGAGGTACGGAACCCTAAAAATACAGTTGTCAATAAAAGCTTGTACAATTTTTTTATTTTGGACGTACAAAAAAATTGTATGTAGGTTAACATTTTACTCTTTACGGCCTCATGAAGCCGATGGTAATATTATTTGGATTCCTCCCGAGCAAGTTGTATACTTGAGATTATTTGAGTTGGCCGAACTCTCTACTAGCCAAGGTAGAAGATTCCAATTCCAATAAAAGTTTTGTAATAAGTCGGCCATATTAAAGAATCTCAACCATATTAGACACGACTCCTCTCAATGAGTTTGCGGAAACTCTGACGGGACAGGTAACCACAGGGTTCTAAAAGCCCGCTCATTCAATTTTCAGGACAGAACGAGTCTTGCTACCGAATATTTGAAGATGGCAAAATCTTTAAATGGCAAAAAGCCGAAAGACGTCCACTGCTGGACATAGGTAGGCCTCCTCCAAAGAGTGCCACAATGACCGGTCCTGCGACACCCGCATTCAGCGCTCTCGCGACCTTAAAGGCCTCCACCCACCGAACGCGTGTCGTGTACGGGCCCGCGCTAGAGTTACAACTCGGCAGCGCGGCCACGTGTCGTGCGCGTCGCGTGTCAAGCGCGGGCCCGCGCAGCTGCTGCGCGGCTGCCGCGCTGCTGAGTGTGATAGAGATAGTGATATACATATTAAACGTGTTGGTAGTGAGAGAGATATGCCGCGCTGCACACGCGTTGCTAACGCGTCACTGACGCGGCGGGCCCACGCAGCTGCCGCTCTGCTGAGTGTGATAGAGATAGTGAGATACGTATCAAATGTGTTGGTAGTGAGAGAGACATGACGCGTCGGACCCGCGTGGGCCCGCGCTGCACGCGCGTTGCTACACGCCGCCCGCTTGCGGTGTTAATATACCGCTTCAACCGCGCCCAACACGCGCCGCGCACGACACGCGTTCGGTCGGTGGAGGCCTTTCCAGGCCATCAGTCCACCTTGTGGGGGGGGTCTACCTACACTGCGCCTTCCGGTACGTGGTCGCCAATCGAGAAACTTTCCGCCTCAACGGAAATGAAATTAATCATTACATTTGTTTGTGATGACAGAACGAAAATTAACAGTGTCAGTGAGATTGTAGCTTTGTAAGTTTACAAGTTTGTGTGTAATGGGTAATCTCCGGTAGAACGGACTTTCCGGATGGTCATAGGTTGTATTTTACCCCGCAGGTTTACCTGCGTTTTCAGCAATACTCGGGCGATCCCGCGCGGGCAAAATCTCTAATATGGGGGCTAAATCTTGAAATGAATAATTAGTTTTTGTTCACAATGTTTTTTGTAAGTGACTAGGGCGATAAGTAGTCTATAATTTCTTAACATCACTCTGAATATCTATCTCTCAATGAATATCGCTCCTTGATCAATGTAATACATAGCTTCACTAGCTGACCCCGATACATGAGATAGCCTTACATACAACGTAATAATTGATGGTGCACTTAGGGTAATGGACCCGATTGTTACCGGATGATTAATGACTACTAAATATTCAATTACTTCCATAAACTATCTTTACCAATATTATAGAGAATAATTTACTTCAAAAATTCAGAACTTCTCTATGCTAAGAACAAAACACATACTACATAATTTACTTTAAAAACAAAGTTTTAACCTACTTCAATTTAGTACTCCGCCAAGCCACGAGAACATTTCCACATTTTTTTTCCAATTTACCGCATGAACTGATTTCCGAGAGCAAATGCGTTGATTATTAGAGAAAAAAACTGTATGTGACCCGATAATATTTGAGGACTTCTCGATTCCACAAGGATCACCCTTGGCACTTCATTAGTTGCTATTTAAACGGAATCTTATCAGAATCTGTGATATACTTTTGTACTTTTAAGTACATAATTGAGGAATTCCATAAGTCATCTGTGGTCTTCATCATCAATTCCACTCCACCAATTTATGATTTCCGGATGTAAATACACGAGTTATAATAGAAAATACCAAAATCGTAGTGATTTTTGTATTTTGACGCGTGCCTAATATAATTGAGGAGTTCCCTCAATTCCTCATGGATCCCATCATCCAATTGAATTTTCAAAAAAATGGGACCCTCCTGAAAGCATATACATACAAACAAAAAAAAATTACGAATCGGCTCTTCAATGGGTAAGGCCGTGAAGCATTTTAACCGCCACACTTTTATGTAACGACGTATTGCCGAATAAAACCTTACGGTGGCATTTCGTTTTAATATATATTGAAAGTAGAAATGCAAGCATATTTGTTTTCATACAAATTTGGTGATTATGTCACGCTAGGCCCCTCCACAAATCGTTACATAAAAGTGCGGCGGTTGAAACGCTCCGCGGCCTTACCCCAATGACGGAGTTCTGAGGTAATAAACATTGAAAAAAAAAAAAAAAACAACCGAATTGAGAACCTCCTCCTTTTTTTGAAGTCGGTTAATAAGTAGTACCAAACGCGGAGCGGCGCGGTTGCTAGATGACCGAACGGACTCAACGGCACAAACTGGATGTCAACTTGATATTTTGTTATTGTATCTGGGTCGTTCTTCTTTTTTACCGACAATGACAATGATTTTTGGGTTTTTCATCCAGCGATAAATGGTTTCGGGGTGCGATAAAAACAAACAACAAATTTGTATTTATTTTTAATGTTTGTGTATTTTATAAGTCTGGTAAATCAAAATATATATGTTCACATTTTGGTTTACCACTCTGTAACAGCATTCTACAAAAAGCAAACGTATAAACAAAAATGCTGGTTAGAAAAGTGAAATTTTAATAATATAAACGTTTATTCGATAATATTAAACCGTGCCCGTGTGGTGTCAGGTTAGAATATCACCAGCCCCTTTCTTCCCGCGGGTTTTGTAAAAGTCGACTAAGGGAGCAGGGTTGAAGTGTGTTGTGGGCGATGGGCTAGCAAACAATCACTAATATAATTTATACCCACATTTATGCTAAAAGTGGCACTGGAACATAAGTTTCATGTGCTCTGCCTACCCCTTTAGGGAATAAAGGCGTGAATGTATGTATGTATGTATCACACCGTAAACATCATTATAATGAGATGCCATAATAAGACGAAGGACAGGCTACAGTCGGTAGAAAAAAAGAACGACCAACCTATCGATACGAAATACAATTCAATTTACGATTCAATTGCCACGACCACGCTGTGGCACGTTTAGTGACAGTCAATGTTGTGTGACGTTGATGAATGATGAAAAACGAATAACCGAGACGAAAGAGCACGTGACATGCGTTAGAACGGAATGCCACGATTTAAGATCGGTGTTAGACAGAGCACTTTCTGCACTTAACTCGTTCACGTGCACGTCTATAGACTTCGCAGCGTGCAGCGTAATGGGGCTTCTAAACGGACTATACTTTTCCGGAAATCTGTGGCCGGCGACTATAGCCGTCATGCTCCATATTTCCATGCTAGAACAAGATGCCCATAGTTGCCGGCCACTGTATAGAAATGTACAGCCCGTCTAGAAGCCTCATTAGTCTTAACTGCGACTTAATTGAGGTACAAGGTAGGTACAATTATTTATACTGTGGTAATGCGAGGAACTCACTCCCCACCTTCCTTTTCACACCTTTAGATGTATACGCGTGGTTAAAATAGATTTCGCCCATATTTATTAGTATCACACGATTTGTTTATACATAGAGCATACGGTACCGTTCCTATTAATATTTTTACACGCTCTTGAGAGTTGTTTTCAGTGCAATGTATACAATACTAGATCCCCGCGTGGCTCGGCCTTCATATTACTGAAAGCCCAGACGGGTTTATTACAGCGGACGAAAAAACCATAGAACGCGAGCTCTCCTTACAAATTTCTACCCAAACACGTGCCTAAAACCCGGTATGCGCATGTTTGAACTATTTAAACGGCTGGCTGGCATCGTTTTGACACCCCGCCCCCATCCCCGCATAATTCTGTGGGGCCAGTTTGCCTAGGTATTTAGTTTTCTATGGTTTTTTCGTTCACTGGTTAGATAGTTTTAACCGACTTCGATTCAGTACTTCGCCTTATTTGAAGAGTTCTCTCTACTCATCCAGCACCCCATCATCAGATCATCACCTGATGACCACGGGACCTGGGAACGATACGCCTTCAAAGAAAAAAATGAATATTCCAATTCAGTCCAGGTGTCTTCGAGTTATACGGGGAACATACATTAAAAGATTCCGAAGAATTGAGAACCTCCTCTTTTTTTCTAGTCGGTTAACATTTTCACCGCCCGACGGCGAAGCAATACGCTGTGCCACTGACGCCACGGGGGTAAAATGAAAATGGGTAAAGAAATAACGCCACCATAAAAGTGGGCTTTTTTTTCAATAGGTATTCATCAAAAAACGTTTGTCGGCCAGCGCCGTCTGTGGCGTCGTAGTCACGATTTTGCGTTGTCGGCTATGGCCGACTGTGGCGGTGAAAGGGTCAAAACATAGCCTACATCCGGAAAGTCCATTGAAATCAGTTGAGTATTTCGGAAGGTATTCACTATCGGAGCGTGTTCAGATTTATCGGTGTTAGGATCCAATAACGATATCGGAGGCAAGTAACTATATTGAAAACGTGCTCACAGTACACATTGCCCGATACGAAATCGGAGCTTGCTCCATACATTGATATCGATATCGGATCCCATACCGATAAATGGGAACACGCTTTTTAGGAGAGTCATATCGAACATTAAAATCGCAAGCTAACGGCTAGTTGTGATTCTTTAATATGTTGTTAGGACCACTACCAGTACCGTATATACAAGTTTGCAGCTTCGAAAGACCTGTGCTAACTTTGCAGCACTCTAAATACCACGATATTTTCGCACATTTTTCGGTATTGTCAATATGAAGCCTAAAAATGTATGCGTTTGTTTAAGAAGACTAAAATTGCTACAATTTGATACCAGAACCAGCTCTGTAGGTTCAATATTTACCGAGATAGAGCTCCCCAAGCAGCGGGACATAAACCGGACATACAAAAGATTTTAGGCCATAAGTGACAAGATAGAGCGTCCGTCTCGTTCTATTGAACGGTGTCAGCCAGTGACGGACGTTCTATCTTGTCACTTATCGTGTGATAAGGCCGTCCATGCTACGGGGTCTGAACTCTGAAGCATAAAACTTCATTCACTTCGCTCGCTCGTTCGATTTTAAAATAAAACAACTAAAACTATTCTTGTCATTCCCCGACTAAAACCGGAATGCAGCCAGGACCGCCTGAGCTCTGGAAAACGATTCCCAAGACAATTTCGGGCGCAACCCTGCCCCCTGTTATTACACCTAAATACAACAAATAAAGGAAACAGGGGCTTCGGCGAACGTGCTAGGACGGCGTGCTTTATAATCCCCACTCTGCGGCGACGGAGAGAAATGTTAGCAGGGTATATTCTGGAATATTCCTGGACGAGGCAATATGCTTTGTGAACGGAAGTAGGCCAGCTGAAGATTAAGTATGAAATGAACTAAATATGTTGGAAACAGAGAAAACTAGTTGTCCTATGGCCACCTTCCGACTCCATCATCAGAACAGCTCTACGGTACTACGAATTAACTAGGAAAGTGAACTATAAACTTGTAATAACTAATTTAAGACGCAGACCCAAAGCAGCGACGAGGTCAACCGCTCAAGAGCGATATTTTTCGGTATGGAAATAATACCGGTTAGGAACCAGTTATAAAGTTTTCGGTAACGTTGAGTTGTGATACCGGTAACAGAAATTTATAATGGTATGTCACCGCGGCGTGGCTAAACTTTATAATATAACGGTACCGTTATAGAATACCAGTTTCATACCGGTATAACCGTAACCTGCATCAGTTCATGCCCGGAGCATTACAAAAAACCAAAGCAGAGTCACGGGATTTAAGGTTGCGCTCCGACCTCTCGCTCCCACGTATGGCGCACCTCTGCCGATGCCGCTGCCGCTCTAAAGGTGGTTTTCCACCGGCGAGGCGAGGCGGGGCGTGGATCGGCGAGAATTGAAATTAGTATGGGACTTACTACACTGCACTGAGCGCGCGCGCGCGCAGTGGAAATAGGTAGTAAGTCCCATACTAATTTCAATTTTCGCCCATCCACGCCCCGCCTCGCCTCGCCGGTGGAAAACCACCTTAAGTTGTGGCCGGTCTTTTGAGAGCATGGACTTGTGAGGCCGTGGTTTGGACGGCGGGGCGGCTTGAAGTCGCTCGAATGTGAACTGCTCGTCGCCCCGCTGCCCGCTGGCGCCCCTCCGTGGCCTAATTACTCAGGACAAGCTATGGTAATAATAATAACGCCTCAAGAGACTCTCCTCCTTCCTTCTCCTGTCTCTTTCGCCCTGACCGCCGGAAACTTAGGCCCCGCCTCGCTGCCGGCGGCGCCCTAGCTTAGGTTTTTATCATGATTTATGTTTTGTATAAGTATATAGTTTTATATTTTACTTTGTATATCATTATTATAAAAACCTAGCCTAAGAACAAGTATAAATAAAGAGAATAATAATAATACCAAGACTGAGCGAGACGGTAGTATACAAATCGGAAAAACTGTGACATAAAGGAATAAATCATTCGTTGTCCTATTTTTCTATTTAGTTTTAATTTGATTCTTTGTTTAATTATATTTGACGATCATAATATAAAGTCGTGTAAATTTGCCCTAGTGTAATTTATATTGTATTGTTATGTCATGTAATGAATAAATCTTATCTAATCTAATCATGGGCCTATGGTGGTACAGTCAAGTTCTCCAATATCTAGACAGAGACTTTATTGTTACTGACATAAGACACGTGTAGATAATTTTGAAAGGTTGTCCGTATAGATATTGGAGAACTCGACTGTACGCGTAGAGGGTCCTCTACTGCATTTATACATTTTTGCATACCTAAAACTATCTAGTAACTATTGTGTGATTGCCAAGTCACAAAATTGTATGTAGCTAGCAAATAAAGAATAATAAGAATGCCTGAGACTTGATACTACCAAATATCTCACAACTTTGCGGTGGAAAAGTTTCGAGATTTGGCCTCTTTTTTACATGGAATGTTTTTTATGGGATCTCACTTCTTTTTGTAGGTTATTGTGTCAATATCCCATTCTTGATTTACTGCAAATATAATGTTTATATAGGATTACAAAGTTATTTATGCAGTCGGTGTATCTAGAAAACTGGACTTAAATTGCAATTTTATTTAGCGTCCCCTTGATTTATACACTTAACACTAATTGTATTCTAAATTAGAAGCTTCTATGTCTGCTAGAAAGAAGTGCCTTAGACTTTTGATGATCGGTGAGTCAGTCAGTGAGTGACAAAATTAAGAAACTTTGACTAGTTATAAATCTTAAACCGCTGGTTCAAATTGAATGAAATTTTGAAATATATCGTATTTATACAATGCGTGCTTGGTTAATGAAAATGCGGGCTTCTAAACTGAACTGCTTCGAGAAAAGGATGGTACGGCCGTGCCGCTGCTTTGCTCGACTTGGCGGGGGCACTGCGTGCCCCCAGATTAAATTTAAATTAGAAGATGTGTCCTACTACGCTGGATTTTTGCAATGACAATCGATTTTTTTATGTACCAATAGTAGAAGGGGGCATTACCATATCTCTAATACAGCTGAGACCAGCTGAGGGTTCTTCATGAGATACTTCAGACCTTCGATTTTTGACATCAAATGAAGCGGCCCACCAATTTGAATATTTTTTGTAAAGGCGGTATCGATATATCTGTAATAGTTTGGTTGGGCTTTTGTGTTTTCTAATCAGGGTCACCAGGTACTCCAGATCTTCGATTATCCTAGTTTTTACAGTTTTCCCTTGATGTGGCCATTAAACCCTAAATATGTACCAAATTTCAGTTTATAGGAAGTACTAGTTCTATTTTGATGATCATGAGTGAGTGAGTGAGTGAGTGTCATAAATGCGAAACTTTGCTTTCGCTTAACTTCGGAACTAAATGACCTACAGACTTGAAATTTTGGATTTTAAGTATGTGATTATAGCTTACTGGATGACGAAAATTTCTGCGTTCTGGTCTTATCCAGAGGTTCTCAAATAGGGGCCTGAAAATGCGGCGAAATGGTTCCAGTAAAGGATGGTACGGCAGTGTTTGCTTCGCGCTCGACTTGGCGGGGGCACTGCCGTGCCCCTAGGTATCTACCTACCCATATTTTTACACTTGATTGTACAGTTGACCTCAAAGATGTGTATAAACTTTTCGCCTTATTGCAAATCAAAAGTATAAACATAATATAGTGCACACTAGAGAATTCCGTTTCAATATGAGAACACATGCAAGCAATCGGTACGTTGTCATATTCCAATATTCGAGATTTAAATTCATCAGCCCTTCACACAACACAACTGCATCAATCTAAACGCAATTCTGATCCCTGCACGATACAGTTGATATTTGTATAACGCCGGCCGTAATGCACTTGCGGCGTTGTGGGAGCGACGATGTGACAACGACGCTAAAACGCGAGTGAAAAGCCTTCGGCGCGCTTTTATTCAACCATTCAATGGAATGGTACGTTTAACCTATAGCTGCATGGCATATATATGGCACGCTATATTCACTGCCGGGTTCCGTAAATTTAAATTTGCCGTAGAGATTCGCAATAGGCAGGATTTCTCAAGTTTAGAGAAATATTAATTACTTACCGATTTCTTGAAAAATATCGTCAATCCTAGTCATTTCACTCAGACATTTCTATTAAGAGTCCGCAGTAAGCTCGATTCTCCATACAAACGTAGTTACGCTCTCATTTTCAAAACTACAACTTGGATTGTAACGAAACTTTGCATGTACAATGACATGAGGTATATCTATGTCTGTAATTAGTTTATGTAGCTTCAGATACCATAGTAAAAAAAATACAGCTAATTTAAGTTTTTCATACAAAACTTGTTTTTGCTGTATTTTTTTGTTTTATAAACTGGAACCATATAAACTAATTACGGACATAGATATATCTCATGTCATTGTATATGCAAAGTTTCATCACAATCCAACACGTAGTTTTAAAATGAGAGCGTAACTACGTTTGTATGGGAAGGTGAAATTCAGCCGAGCTTACTGCGGACTCCTTAATAAAGAACCTTGAAAATCGACGGGCTTGCATTGTTGTTTAAATTGGGTGTTATGGCCAACTTAGTTACTCAGAATATCTCTAGCACCATAGTAAAGTTGTCTTATTACAACGGAAAAAGATGTAACAATTTAACATATATTTGACGTCCACTGTATTCCATTTTCATTTGACTTACTGACCTAGTAATAAGTTGTAATAACTTAAGGAGTTTTAAAATAAAAGTGCATATCACAAATTTATCTTCTGATTTTGGGAATTTAGGTAAATACATAAGTTTGATAAAAAAGAAGTCCCCTATTATTATTATTTTTAGATTACCACTATGTTACTGAAATATGCTCAAACTACATATATTAAAACAACATAACATTATATATTATACAATTCAGAAAAAAAATACTGAAATCGGCCTAGGAAACGGAACAAATCAATCTTACCAGATTGACTGGACAGTTCAGAATCCAGAATCTAGCGAACAGGCATCACTTGCCGGAGCTCGGCGAAATTACTGAAAAGTATTTAGATTCCAGATATCTAGACTATCCGTTCCCACGGGGCACTGGATGCGTCAATCGTCACTGCCATTGCCTTTGTTTGGAAGTTTTCGACGAAAATAGGTCTAAATACCGTTTACCATTTGAATGCCTCAGAACGCACCAAAAATTAACAGTTTTATTTTTAAACTGTAACAATTATACATACATACATACATACATACATTCACGCCTTTATTCCCAAAAGGGGTAGGCAGAGCACAGGAAACGTATGTTCCAGCGCCACTTTTAGCATAAATGTGGGTATAAAAGATCGACAAAATGTGATATTGCAGTGATAGGTTGCTAGCCCATCGCCCACAACACACTTCAACCCTGATCCCTTAGGCGACTTTTACGACACCCACGGGAAGAAAGGGGGTGGTGAAGTTCTAACCCGACACCACACGGTAACTATTATTTCAGTGCAAATCGAGCTATTAGAAAGAAAGATAATGACCAAATGTTATTAATTATTATTATATTTAATTCTGTTTAAGTGATATATAATTATTAAGAGATAATTTAAATGTGTTGATAGTTTATAGTTTTATAAGCAACGGTAGCCTAGTGGTTCAGGCACGCGGCTGTCAAGCGGCGGTCGTGGGTTCGAATCCCGGGTCGTACCAATGAGTTATTCGGAACTTATGAACGGAATATTTACCTAAGCTTTTTGGTTGAAGGAAAATATCGTGAGGAAACCGGTGTAATCGCAATAAGGTCTAGTTTTCCCTCTGGGTTGAATTGAAAGGTCAGATGGCAGTCGCTTTCGTAAAACTAGTAAATACTGGAATTAGGTGTTAAAGCGGACCCGGGCTCGGAACGCTGGGAGGATGAAGATGATGATATTTTATAGTTTTATTATGTTGACATGTGAATAGCTTGGTAGTTTTATTATTATGATATTTGTTACCATGTCCGTCACGTATTAAAAAATATTAATTAGTTCCAGTGACTGAGATACAATTCTTATAAATGTTAGATGTAGTTTTTCGAAGACAATGATTTAGTTACATATTGTTGCAATAGATGGCGCTTTTCACAGTCCTACTTCGCGCTGTTAAGATTATTCCTGGTTAAATAGGGTCACGTACACTCTCCAAAAAGATTAATTAAGTAGTATACTCTGACGGTGTTTTGCATTTCGGTGTAGTCACATTTTTTTAAATTATCGGTTCTAGGCAATTCACGAATTCTACGCGGACGAAGTCGCCGGCAGAAGCCAGTATATATATATATATATATATATATATATATATAAATATATATATATAATTTAACGGGATATGTTTCAGCAGACGATGATTGTATTTAGATGTGTTCCATAACCGATTTTGATAAATGAGGTGTCCCTCGATTCGAAACTATGATCCAGGGCGGCTGCCGGCTAGCACAACTGACGCAGCGCCGCGACACGCGAGTCGAGAGAGATCTACCCTCCTCTATCTAATTTGCACGGTGCGAGTGCGACAGGAGACGCTAAGTCGCGCGCGAAGCGACTTGTCAGCAAGTTGTGCTAGACGTACAGGGGTGACATACTCTTTGCATGTTTTTTTTTTGTTGGTTAGGTTAGGTTATTATTATTTTAACTGTGTAATGTATATGTGTGTTGTATCAAGTAGATTGCTCATTCAATCTCTTAGCTAAATTGTTGTCGATAGAAATGACGTAACAACACTGAACTGACAATAAGATTCTGTCAAAAAAATCCTTTTAGATACAAGCTTTTATTGCCAACTGTACTTTTCTGCATACCGTCATCAATTACTCATCGAGACTATTCTATCGAGCCCAAACTCGTTACATCTGATAAGTGCCGAGTTCCCATGGTCACCTTCTGTATCCATCATCAGATCAGCTAGATGGTACCGTAATATAGAATTGTCATCCAAATAATACTTAAACCAAAAAAATCGACCCAATCGGATGGGGTTAATCGGTTCAAAATTCCGTTCCAAAATTTGTCCCACACTAACAAACAAACAGGTCAAGTTAAATAAAATCTTGTAATAAAATAGTTCTATTTTATAAGAGATTTGGAAGGTAAGGCGATTAAACATTGAACGGGGAATAGGGAATATTTACGTTCAATCCCTAGTCGATGATTAATTGGTACTTATCGATAACTATGTTCTGGAAAATCGTTTTTGCTCGTAAACAGAATGAATATTATTAATACTAGGAATTAATTTTAATATTTTAAGTCGATTAAAACAGATAATACGAGCACAATAAGGTTTAACGATTTAATCTATTTTAAGCGTAAATATTTTTCTTCTTTCCTCCTGTAATCGGTGTAGATTTTATTAAGAAACTAAAATGAAATGCAACGCATAGGATCATATAGCATGCCGAAGGCTTGTAGGCAAAGTAGGTAAACTAAAAACACATCACTAAAATCTTAAACACACGTAAATCTACTAATACTACTATTGTAAAACTACAATATGGAGCTATATATTATCTATTAGCTGAACTATTTAAACAACACTGGAAAACATCACACATATTATGCCTGTTTAAACTATAACTATAAAAACAAAATCAAAACTACAAAAGTACACGCTAATTATTCCTATACCGAAGTACAATGTCGCTTTAACATAATGTGCAAACAGCATATTTGCAAAGCGCATTAAAGCGAGAAAGTACTAAAACCAATATAATTAATAGCATGAAGGTACCTCACTTGGCCCAGTGATTCTCTAATATGATTTGGCCACTATTTCACCAACTTGACAATTGTCACCTGACACTGACAATTCGCCATGCATTGCTTGTTCCAGAAGTCAAGGTGGTTGCTAGGTGACTTGTGGATCCAGCAATGTACGGAGAATTGTCGTTGTCAGGTGACAATTGTCGAGTTGGTGAAATAGGGGCCTGGAGGTTATTGTATTGAAACAGTGCAACATTGTGATCAAGCAAGACGATCACAATGTGCACCTCCCCGGACAACAAAGATACCCAGAGCGCCGACATGCCGACATGCGGCGAGGTCCATAGATTTGGTCGGGTATTCACTGTCACTACGAGACTTAGGTACGGGAATTAGTGAATAAAAGGACGACACGCTTATACCAAAATTGCACCGCTTTTAAGTGACTACACGTTGTGAAGTGACAAGTGAACGTCTTGCACTTATCACTTCTCAAAATACAAACACATTTACGAAACAAGACCAGGTGAAGTGCCCGCTGAACAGCAAACTATGTTCATCATTATTGAAGAGACAAGCCCCATTTCGCCAGTGTGATCATTCTAACAACTTGTACAATCTAAAATATCTACTTATCTCAAGAAAGTTACTTACTACACGACACGCGCAATGTATGGTCAAATGTGCGCACATCAAGAGAAATTGTACAATGCGCGCATATTAGGCCAATTTTAAGTGCAGGATGGGGGTTGTACGTTACGTATACCCTCCAGAGCAGAATTGATTGCGAATTGAAGCACTAAAACGGATTGAACTAATTACAAGCTTTAATAGTAAATCCACATCTCACACGAAACCTTTAAAACACTGTCAACTACAACATGAACCTCAGAACCGGTTGGTCGTATGTGCAATACAATTGTCCAACACATCAGCCCTCTAGAATTCGAACGCTTCGATACCGATACGTTAATCCATAATCAAAGTTCGCTACAACCTGTTCATGCTCACTCAAATATAAATTCTACTACTTTCAAATAAGATTCAGTATAAATTGAACGTAACACTTATTTTACAGCAATTAGCCATGGTGAAATGTACTCTAACGCTTTGATAAAGAACTAATTGTAGAACGAACAGGGCGCAACGTGCGATTGAAGGCAAACAATGTTCTTTTAGTACAACAGAAAATGTGATACCAAGAATTTGACTTGGTAGTCTATAAATACGCAAGTATATAGTATACGCAGTGTGAGAGAGGGCAATGGAAAAGAATTCTTCCGTTAGGCCCTGCATGCATACATGCACGCGTTTCACACTAGGATATGAAATCCAGAGGGAAATTTAATGTAGTGCCTCACGTTTTACGGCGGAACGACAACTTGAATTTTTCATAAAAACGTTTTATGGACTATATTGCTGCATATCAAAACAGGTTATGTTGATGATACTTTATTTTTGCATCAATAAATTCTTATACAAAACTAATAATGCTTAAATAAGTATCATTCATGGAAATTAATCGCAATTTTAAACGTCATCAGGTAATTAATTATTAAAGATTTCTCTCTTTGGTTGTTACCACACCAGTCGATATTCGATCGATTGGTGTGGTACCACCCTTTGATAGACCATTATAATATATAATAATAACCATAACACTGTTCACTCAAGCCATTTTTTACATATGCATTGCGTATTACAGACATTCCACAAATTCATGATTGCCAGGAATGGCGTACCGCTGAATCCAAAACGTTTTCTCTAATTCAATGTTTACTTCTATTATTTTGTCGAACATTGTTCCCTAATCCGCATGATTGTTTGAATCATATTGCGCTGGTAAGTTCACGTGCTTAGTTATACGGATTGTTCTATGTAATATATAGATCGATCAAGCTAATTAAAAGTAAACCCGGTTTTCAGTTAATTTTATCTATCAATGTAGCTCAGTTTTTTCCTAAACTTCTAATCGATGGTATAAGCCCGACCTACGATTATATTTAAGATAATTTGAGTTCCCTGAGTAGGGTTGTGGACTCTTTTTTTATTATTACCTACTCCGAAAGATGGAAGGGAAAAAATATGCCTAATAAGGCAAAATCTATTCAAATTTCTTGATAAAGAGAGTAAACGCTTGAGACCGTGACGTCATGGATCTCGATCGTCATAGTGAATGATAATCGTTTCATGTGAAGCTGCGTCTTGCGGAAAAGGGACAGAGTATAGCCCCCCTTAAAACGTTGGACAGTTATAACTTTGTGATTATCTATTGTCTTGTGTTACTTTTTCCTCAATGTGATATTTTTAATACTTTTTCGAGAAAAATCAACATTATTGATTATTTTATTTGGTTTCACTATTCCTATAGAGAAGATGCAATATTTTCATTTTCACCACGAAAGTATTAAAATAATAGAATACTATAATTTAATCAATAATCCCTGTTACACTGACAATTTAATTTTTCGCGCCTAAACGGATCTACAGTTCCTGTGACGTCACTCATGTGTGTCACTCCCCATAATTGTTTGTCCGTAGTTCGGCCCTAGATGTCATAGAGTTGCCTAAGTTTTGACTTTTGACAGTAGTGACGTCACCAGACGCCGATTGTTGGATTAAAACACGTTCCGTTTCACATTACTTCAGATCGTAATTATTGTTTGAAATTAGTATAAACAAAAATAAAAACGTTTCAGTAGCTATTATTTTATGTTTTCAACATTTTGGTAACAAAATAATGGTAAATATTATAGTTAGTGCATTCAAAAAGCAACTTTATGGCCGCTCCACACAATGGGCCATCGTGACCCATCATACAGGACGCGGATATGCGGTAGAACGAGACATAAAATGTCTTACTATCTTTGACGCATAGTTGCGTCCTGTATTGTATGGGTCAGGATGGCCCATTGTGTGGAGCGGCCATTACGGACTAAGGTAGAAGATTCCCGACAAGAAGAAGAATTCGAATGACACTTTATAAAAAGTCGGGCACATTAAATAATATACAAACGCCAACACACTTAACTGATCATCCCGTATTTATATAAAACCTTATTACAATGCACATAAAGTGCACGGATGGTCAGTTAGCTGTGCTATCGATTGTACGTCCATGCCCAAACCACTACATACATAGCTGACAAAAATGATTATTCTCGCTATTGGCATTAGATTGTTTTACTTGCATTCACACTAGTTGAGCCTATTTCATATCAAAAGATCAGCTAATAATATCAGGACTTTATTTGGAAACATCTCATATTATCAGAATATTATTTTTTATGGAATAGGTCCCGGTATTTGGATAAAAAAATTGATAACTAAAAAAATAACAATCTAGCGGATTACACGCAAATCTAACTAGAATAGTTTGGTTCCACTTCATGATAAAGCCGAACAGATATCTTATTGATTCGAAACGGTGTCAGTAGCTAGAAATCGTGATAATTTTAGTGTTACTTTCTAAGATTTTGCGGAGTTATACACTTTCTGAATTTACCTATATCTTGTAGTGGTTATAGACATCATACTCTGGCAGTAACTATCTAATATTTTGTAAACAGAGAAGCAAAAACAACTCTCCTGGAATAGAAAATGGCCGCGGACGGAATCCCAATGAGTTGGTCGGAAGTTGTATTAGTGCAACAGAAAAATCTACATAAAACAGCCCCTACTATTTATTCGTCTAGTGCAAGAAACAAAGAATTGCACGAAGAGTACAGAGAGAAAAGCTTTTGAGGTTAGCTTTTACTGTACTGTTGGAGTTTTAAGCAAAGCGTAAATCTAAAAAGAAGTGTAGCAAAATATACTTGGGCCAATCAACTTCTTTCTATCACTCGTCGCGGAGTCGCGCAGGACTAGTTGTATTGGACCATTTTTTAAACGGTGATTTAAGAGTTTATTTCTCATTTGACAGCATATTAAATAGAGAATTTTGTCAGCAAGTCCGTGTCGTAACCAGTACTCCAACCAACTCTATCATTTTGTCTCCTTGTCAACGGGGCATAATAAAAATAACAACAAAATATAGTCGGTTGACTTTTAAAAGAGTCACTTATTTAAAGAGTATTGTAACGCATTTAGGTTTTAATTTGACCTTCCTGTTTCTTAACAGTAGCGTAGTAATAGGCCAGACTCCGCAAGAAACGCTATGTGTGGATATTCTTCACAACCAAACATTGGGTTCCGTTGTCCTTATACTTTTGGGAGCCGGAGAGTGTTTCTTATGGCCCAAACGTAACCTCAAAAGGACTCCTTCGATTAAAATTTAGGAAGGGCAGTACATTTTCCCTTGAAAGGGGAGTCTCCTATATGATTTTCAGACTGTTTCCTATCCAGCCAAACAAAAAACGTTACGTACTAAATCCGTTATATAAATAATGCAAATACCAGGGCAGCATGAATAGAAGCAGCCGCTAATGTGAAAATAATTGACGCGAGGCAGGACGGCCACATCTGTGGCCACAGCACAATGTAACGCATATACGGAAACACGACGAATGTCGAGCCCGTAGGCCAATTACGTTTGCACACGTACATAGTAATTTTATCGGGTACCTCAACGACGAACGAGAGCGGAATGTAGGCTAATATTGTCCATCTATTGTTGTGGGTTTGTAATGAGGTCATTACTTGTTTATATATTACCAACCCCTTTTTTGTTGTTCAAGTGTTAGTCCGGCACTGCGCACTGAGGGTTTCGTGCAAACTTGAGATTATTTGAGTTGGCCGAATCGCGTCTAAGTAGACCATTCGAAAAGCAACTTTACGGTCCACGGTAAAAGAATCCAATTTCAATGACAATTTTATAAAAAGTCTGCCACATTACTGTACTGTAGTACTCACCACCACCAGCTCTCACCTAGGTACATAGTTCGTCCATTGCATGTATGAGGAGCATAAATAAGTTTGTATTTCATAATGTATCTACAAGATACCTAGTTTAAAAAACTCCAACGTCCACGCGCAGTGTAGGGTTCCGCAGTTGCCTTCTGAGGCTCTAGTATAAGTTTTACCGAAACAAAACGTTACGATCGCGTTTGCGTTTTACCCTCAATTTGTATGGGATTTGACAGCTAAACGCAAACGCAGTCGTAACGTTTTGTTTCGGTAAAACTTATACTAGAGCCTCTGTCTGTGTTACATGTAACACAGACAGAGGCGCGCGCCAGGTGCGGTTGTGTCGGCCGAATTTTTACGAAAGTTGGTCTTTCCACGTACCTACATATTAAGTTGGTCGACTATTACTCGGTAATCAGTTATGCCTGCGTAATTGAGTTGAAAAATTGTTTTTAAAGACCCATAACATTTTTGAACCAGCTATCCAACGATACCCCGCACGTAGGGATTAATCCCGACTTGCCGTGTAAGGGAGGTACCAAAAAAATGTTTTTTCAAGATTTTAATGCATCATGAACAGTGATCGGAATAGGCAGAGTATATTTACCTACACTTGGTAGAACAAAGTCATGAAGTGGAGACTTCCTTGCGATAAAAAATTTTTCCGGGACTTCCCGGATTTAAAAATCAGTAAAATAAATAAAATCTCAAAATGTATCCCCAATGTACGTTAAATTAAATAGTAACCATAACACTACAAGTTTGTACTAGTTTACAGGTGATAATATAACATTATTGTATTTATATTATTTCAAACTTGTCCGTCTCTTTTACACCAATACCAGCTGTGTTTAAGTGAAAGAGATAGAAATAACAGTATTACTATCAACTATGTTAATTGTACTTTCCATTGTTATCGTCTAAAAGACAAAGCAGATGTCGTTATCACTTATCGCTGTTACCTGCTACCCTTTTTATGCATTACTTAAATAGAAAGTTGACATCAGTTTCTTACTATCCCTTGTCGAGTACGTACGGAAGTGTAGATACTGTGTTTTTTCGATATTTGACATTTGCTTGTTTACTGGAATTTCGCCTGCTATACTTGATTAGACACGGCCTGAAGTCGGACACCGATTTTGCTTTGATTGGATTTGGCGATTACTGGACACTGAAAACACCACGGATACTGCAAAACTACCAAGTTCAAGATAAGATTAAGTCCCGTTTTCATTTAATAATAGGTATGTGTGAAAATGGTGTTAGTTTAAATCAATATAATAATTTTGTATTTGTAGATTAAGTTGCAATGTTATTTATATTTAGATTTAGTAAAATAGTAATAATTTTGTACATAAAGAGAGTTTATTAAAAATAAATATAGAAGAATTCGTTTATATATTGGTTGTTTTATTTTATGCCTATTTATTGTATTGAAGCAGTTTGTATTGTTTTTTGTACTATTCAGAACAATATTAATTATTCGGTAAATTCCCGGGACTTTATCCCGCAAAAAAATTTAGTCGTAAGGAAGTCTCCACTTTTTATCTATGTTCTACCAAGTGTAGGTAAATATACTCTGCCTATTCCGATCACTGATCATGAATCATGAATTTATTTAAGGGCAACCGGAATTCCTGAACCTAAAACCCTATAGATTCAGATTCCTTTGCTAGTATCAAAAATGGCTTAAATGGCAGTATCTTTTGATTGCCTTGACTTGAAGTTGATGTTTCAAGAGATTGCCTAATACCTACTCAGAATTTGATATTCATTTGAACAGGATATCACCACGGGGTCCTGTGAAAAAGGGCATTTATAGACGAGTGGATCGCTTCGATTTCAGAACGGATTGTATTGACATAAGGAAATTCATTTTTGATCCCCGACGGATATTATATTTTTATCCTGCAGATTTTATTCTAAAAAACCGGCCAAGAGCGTGTCGGGCCACGCTCAGTGTAGGGTTCCGTAGTTTTTCGTCCGTCACAGTAAGTGTCCTCACTTAAGCGTTAAAAATTTTAACAGCGCCTTGTACAATGTGAGCGTTCCGCGTACAGCAACATCTATCGGCAAATTAAGTAAACTATTGAGCGCGAGCTTAAAGTATGGAAGATGATTTTTATGGGATAATTCTTTATTGCGTGAACCGATTTTCACCGTTTTTTTTGTAGAAATTACAGGTACAATAAACACCTGCTTTTACGGTTAAATTACAAACTTAGTTCAGAAATTATTTAACTTTAATTTAACTATTCAACCTATCAAGTTTAAAATAATTTTCCTGGAAAGTTTTTATAAAGTTCTACTTTTGAGATTTTTTTCATATTTTTAAAACTTATGGTTCAAAAGTTAGAGGCACATTTTTTTTTACTTCTGGAGCGATTATCTCCGAAAATATTAACATTATCAAAAAATGATTTTAGCAAACCCCTCTTCATTTTTAAATACCTATCCAACAATTTATATCACGTTAGGTTTGAAATTAAAAAAAAACCCACGTTACGTACAGGGGAGGTACCCTAATTAAAAAAAAACTTTTTATTTTACCACTTTGTCGGCGTGATTGATATACATATTAGTACCAAATTTCAGCTTTCTAGTGCTAACGGTTACTGAGATTATCCGCGGACGGACGGACAGACAAAGCGAAACGATAAGGGTTCCTAGTCGACTACGGAACCCTAAATAGGCCACAACCGACGAGCGCATTTTTAAAAGTCAGATTCCGCAAGCGCTTCCGGAAATATGACATCCGAATAGAAAATATACTAGATGCATGTATAGCGCGGGTACGTAACGGAGATATTTCAGTTAAATATCCGTTAACATTTTCATTCTCTATTATTCTTATATTTGTTCCAATTATAACCGAGCACAGTGAACCAGCCAAGCGTAATACGAATCGGGGGATAAAGAACCCTTAGCGTCCGTAGAGCTAGTAAAGAATTATGTAGTCTCTCTGCTACTCCATTGATGATGGGACGGAGCTCGACATAGTAATTACGAGTGTAGTAGTCTAGAGCGGAAAAACCAAACAACCGCTAGTATTTGACAATGCGATGTATGTGATTTTTCTACCGCACTGGAGAGGACTATAGAAGTCATCCCTGGCCGGAAAGTGGGATTTTCAGCGAGCGTATCCGACGTTAATTGCCACTTTACGGGGTTGACGTAATAGTACATTATTCACATAGGGCGGTAAAACAAAGAATGCAGGTATTTGACGCCAAAGCCGAATTCAAGGGCTTTCTTTATTATAGCCCGTGGTGAGTACAGAATTGTATGTCTCCTTATGGCCAGGAAGTGTTTTATGAATGTGTAGCGGGCCGTAATTGCCATTTTACGGCTAGGGGTTGACGTAAAAGTTGTTATTTTCGTTTGTAAGCTAATTCACTTAACCACCAATACGCACGCTAAGGGTTTTGTATGTTAAATTAATCTCAAGCTAATAAGGCAAAACACTTGCTAGTATCATTCGTTATTTTGAAAATATGCTGTTATTTATTTCATTTAACGTTTTAAGGACTGTTCTCAAAAAGTTCCTCTGTCACTTGGAATAGTATCTACTCAAAAATATTCACTTCTTCTGTAACTCAACACCCAGGATGGGACCATGTCATGTCATGTCACTTGAGTTTTGACAGTGTTAATTTGCTGTACATTTCTAAGCCTACAAGACCACATGTTACTTAAATACACAGAATTGTCGATGGCTCATAACAATTCTGAAGTTGGTGAATCAGGAACCTAACCATAAATTGATCATGAACTCCAGATTTCAACATTTTTTTTTGATTTGATAAGTGGGTCAATACTATTTTCATATTAAGTATAGTCAAGTGCAAAAATGTATTTATATTTCATCCACTCATAAATAAGTACCGAAACCTTAATCCGCTGACATAAGAGCGATGGGACATATTTGTGAGTAAGTTGTATGCTATGCACTAATATTTTCACACTCTACTGTACAAGTATTTAAGAGCCTTATGTTATGATTATGATTGATTGGTGGAAGGAAAAAAGGCATATTTTGCTTTGTTTCGACATAAATATAGGATTTATACTTCAGCAGTTTGTTTGTTTTGCAGCTTGCTTCAAAACGACTATCATAGGCACTGGTCCCACCGCCGGCTAGTAAGCTAGAAAAGTTGGGCGAGTAACGGTTCATTGCGTGCTGACCAGGCACAGTGTGATCAATCGACCTTTACAGATCCGCAATGTAATGCTACTCGCCCAACTTTAGCTAGCCGGCGGTAGGACCAGTGCCATAGGGCGGCTCGCGAGCTTTGTAGCGGCGAGATAAGACTATCCGTCTCTTTCCAATTATAACGCTTAGTAAGAGAAGGATAGCCTATATCGGCGAGACACAGCTCGCGGGCCGCTCTGAGATAGCCGTGCTATTCGTTTAGTTTTTACAGATTAGAGGGTATTTGAAATACTTTATGATAAAATCAGGGTAAACTTAACTCACAAAATCAGCATATCAAAATAATGACCAATTTTGGTAGAGAATACCAGAAACGAATGATACTAACACATGCTTTTGCCCTCATTACACGAACGCTTTTTAAACGCGCGCCAAAACGGACCAGCGTCGCTCTGCTGTTAGTGTACGGCCTGAGTGCCCGCGCCGCTGCGAGCGGGGCGTGCAGCGTGCATATAAAACAAATGCAATTTATTTGGACCCTTCACGCCAAACTGGGTGGGTTGCTTCAAGCCTAGCAGTAAGTCCATAGCAGGGTCGTTATCAGTTGCTTAGTATTCGTAGGCAATATGCTGATTATTTCTTTAAGAGCCGTAGAATAAGGTTCTCAGAAGCTAGCAGGAATCTATAGTTCAGCCATCGACACAAGATAACTGGCATGAGAGAGAAAAGGAGAGAGATACTAATAATGACGTATCATACAAGGATGAAGTATACCTCGTCTCGTTGGCTATACTGTAGCCCCTATATCTCTTTTAAACGCGCGTCGAAAAAGCGTTCGTATCGGTACCGCCTATGGTCCACCTCTGGTAACGCCGACGTGAATTTGACGTAGCAGAGATCCTCGTATATTTCTTCGACGCGGTCCTCGCAGGCCGCACTGGGAATCGTGAACTGGACCCATGGGACTTCGGGCGTCGACGTGTGATGGCACTCGAGCCGCCTCGGCGTTTCGAGCGAGACGGCGCTACTAGACGGGTATAGCTTTATCAGTTCAGGTTTGCATTTTTGATGCGTTTTAAAGGTCTGCATACACTGTTATTAGTGCCAGTTCGTCTAGGTATTTGCTGCAAGTGCTGGTAAATGTATGGAATTGTACTAATCCCTATCAAAGTGTACACAGGCCGTAAGCAATAGTACAAGTGACCACTGGCAGGCATTGGTAGGCTGTGTCTTAGAGAACTCAGTAAGTTTAAACTTATCGAATTAATGGGCATAGGAAAAGAAAACCTACAGAAACAGCCACGTCGCGTCTTTTGCGAATGCAAGACTGAAACGATTCACAGTATAGTTTCGCAACGGCAGCATTTCATATTTACGCACTACGTTAAAAACACTGATGGTAAGGTGAGGTTGGCTCAAGCCGATTTCTGTTCCGATTCCATTTTCGTTCGAGCAAACTTTATAATTTTGTAACCATAAGGCCGCGACGCGATACATTAAAGTCGCTCGAATGTATGAATATGAACACACTGTCATCGCCCCGCTGCCCGCTGGCGTCCAGACCGCGGCCCAACAGCTCGGCCACGAATTCGAGCGGCAGCGGCGGCGGCCGAGCCATACGCGGGAGCGCGTCCTCTCGCCTAGTTGAAGTTCCGATTATACGACACTATGTCTGGCCCGGCCCGGCCCTATGTCACCTTCAATATTTTTTTTGTATAATTAGCTACTGTATTAAATACACTTAAACGTCGATTGAACACGGGGATCATTAAGTGCATCATAAACGACGTAGTTTTTTTTAAGTGTAGCATAAGTTTTCATTGTTTTAGGGAGTTTAGAATAAACTCAAGTTTTTAAATATCATATATTGTTTATGGAATCGAGCCCCCAATGCTAAGTGGAGGCAATACTCTAGTTACAAATCGGCTCGTGTAAAAGCTTATAGGTACCATTTAACCACCTAATACCCGTCTTAGTCGGGTCGGGCTGTAGGAAGGAAGTCCCACTTTTGCATATATTGAGTCGTATCAAATTAACATTCCGGCATAAATTATGCTATGGCGATAACCCTGCATCGGGACAAACAAGGGTAATTTTTTTTTACCTCAAAATAATATGTAAAGTTATGAAAGGAATGTAGGAATGTATGAATGTTGAGCAGAATAACATCGTATAGATAAATATTTTTCACAAAAGTACTTACGATTCAGGGTTGTCACCAAGTAAAATACGCCAATGGAATATTTCGACTTATTCTATTTGGATAACAATGTTAACGATCCTTAATTGCTTCTCTAAATGTGTCTTTCCAGTGGCAGGTCAATTTGGAAGATATGGATTATATTCAAAGAATGATCCAGTTATATTAAAATACCCGACGTCCTAGTTAAAATACATCTAGGCGCAGTTTTATAAAGAATCCAGTGACCCACTATAAGTCACCCAAAAGACATAAATTAACAAGATTTACATGTAATTTCAGGACCACCCAGGGTTTAAGGTTTAATTTTCAATAGTTATTTTGTACCAATACATTGACTATACTTCTAATGTAATTGCCGCTCCAAAAATTCCGTTTCTGAAATAAGCCTTCGTTTCTTGCGAAATTCGTGAATCCTGAAATATGTTTGTAGATGGGTCATACCTACACGGATTTAGGTTCGCGTCTCTGGGGAGATTGTCAAAGTTAAGGGCTATAATAGCCTAATTTTTGGTTAGACTCTTAATCCGCATAAACGGCTTCTCCTCTTATATATTATCACGAGATAAAAACATTATGTATACGCACATAAGCAAACACCGGATTGACGGAGACAAAAAGTACCAGAGCTAGTGATTAATTAAAAATCGACATAGTTTATCGACATCGATAAAAAGCAATGTTTAACCATAATCTTCATAACTAATGGCTAAGTTTGAATACTTTTAATTATGTGCAAACTTATACCATGGGAAACATAAATATTTACCAGCCTTGATGGCAAGTCGTATGAACATTTAATAACCAGGAAGCAACGTGTATGTGGAAAGCCAAATGGGCAATGAATGATATACTTAAACAGTCTCAGCAATTTGAAATGGGTAGCCAACAATCTAGCCATCATACCAAGTCATTAAAAATTACAAACACAAAATTTATATCAAGAAGCCAGTTTGCATATTGTCCATAAGTTAAAAGTACATATATATCAAGATTACGTTAAAATTATTCACAAAAAAATTCAAATAGTATTAGAGAAATACGTCGGCATTCCAACATGAAATGATTTCGTATCCGGAAAAGAAATAGAACTGAGTCGTACAGAAGAAATTAATCAACACTATAAATTGTTTGAATTTGCTCCAATTATTACAGTTGACCTAGAACGGTCATTTATTTAGCTAAATTGGATATTGTCTGTCGCCTAGGCGACGAAGATTAAAGTCTGAAAATGTGTTTTTTTAAATAGTTTATTATGGAAATTATAAAATATTAAAGAAGTTAATTCCTCAAAAAGTTTATTTTTGTGTTTGTCGTTTTCTTCTTAATTCAAATTCTTTAATTGACACAACGATTGTACGTCACTTTTATCGATATCAACGAATAATATTTAGTTTAATGTGTCCTCGCACTATTAAACGTCAGTACATTTGCCCCCGTCAAACCGATGTTTGTACATAAGCTTTAACTATTGACCATAGGCAAGACGAATTTTGTTTTAAACACTGTGTCCAAACGCCCACACAGCCCACCATCCTGTATTTATATAGAACCTTATTACAATGCACATAAAGTGCACGGATGGTCAGTTAGCTGTGTTGTCGATAGTACTACTTTTGCTGTTGACTGTACCAGTCAACAGCAAAAGTAGATAATCATTTTAGTACCTTGTTACTTTCACTACTTTGACGCATCCCAACTGTCGTAGTACTGTTACGTTAAGTTACTAAAATGGTCATCTATTTGCTGTTGACTGTACGACCCAGGTTCATGTTTGAAAGTAAATTGCAAGAAAGAGTGATGCATGCAAAGAGTACTTACACGGACTGCAGGTCCTTGTATATGTCTTCCTCTGACTGGGTCCTGTGTGCTGAGAAAGGCCTGCAAAGAATAGCAATGGTTAATGTTTGCTCGACACGGGTTGCACCAAACCGTCTGTAATCGTGACGGTGGTCGTTGAAATCTGAATGTATGGTCAGATTTGTGTGTGTAGCAGTGATACGGCAGTCGCCGTTACAGGCGCAGGGGGCGGCGTTGCGAAGAGTATTCAAGCTATAAGTTCCATAACTCATCACTTTTGCCAATAGTCATATAAGATATTCAACTCACTTGATGCCCTCAGCGACTGCCTTCGGACACTGGCTGAGCTTGGCCAGCGTGCACAGGACCCGGTGGAGTTGGAGAGCTCGAACATCATGGAGAGATCGAACAGGTCTGTCTCTGCAGCTTGAACACTTCGGACATATTTAGAAACTGATGTTTCTCATACATAAGATAGGTGGCTCACTTGATGCCTTCAGCGACTGCCTTCGGACACTGGCTGAGTTTGGCCAGCGTGCACAGGACCCGGTGGAAGTTGGAGAGCTCGAACAGCATGGAGGGATCGAACAGGTCTGTCTCCCGCAGCTCGAACACTTCGGACATACTTAGAAACTGATGTTTCTCATACATAAGATAGGTGGCTCACTTGATGCCCTCAGCGACTGCCTTCGGACACTGGCTGAGCTTGGCCAACGTGCACAGGACCCGGTGGAAGTTGGAGAGCTCGAACAGCATGGAGGGATCGAACAGGTCTGTCTCCCGCAGCTCGAACACTTCGGATATATTTAGAAACTGATGTTTCTCATACACAAGATAGGTGGCTCACTTGCATGCCCTCAGCGACTGCCTTCTGACACTGGCTGAGCTTGGCCAGCGTGCACATGACCCGGTGGAAGTTGGAGAGCGCGAACAGCATGGAGGGATCGAACAGGTCTTTCTCCCGCAGCTCGAACACTTCGGACATATTTAGAAACTGATGTTTCTCATACACAAGATAGCTCACTCACTTGATGCCCTCAGCGACTGCCTTCGGACACTGGCTGAGCTTGGCCAACGTGCACAGGACCCGGTGGAAGTTGGAAAGCTCGAACAGCATGGAGGTATCGAACAGGTCTGTCTCCCGCAGCTCGAACACTTCGGACATATTTAGAAACTGATGTTTCTCATACACAAGATAGCTCACTCACTTGATGCCCTCAGCGACTGCCTTCGGACACTGGCTGAGCTTGGCCAACGTGCACAGGACCCGGTGGAAGTTGGAAAGCTCGAACAGCATGGAGGGATCGAACAGGTCTGTCTCCCGCAGCTCGAACACTTCGTCGCACATCTTTAGAAACACTTTGATGTTTCTCATACATAGGAACTGTGGACAAAGAGGTCTATTAGGGATTTTCTGTCTGCGATAATTGAGAACAGTGTAGTACATTATTCTGGCATTACCAATAAACAAAGCTCACGAAAAAAACTTAGTTCACATTACACTGACCCCCGTCGCAATGTCTGTGTGTCTGTCTGTAGCATCGTAGTTCCTAAAAGGATGGACCGTTTTTATGTCAAAAAATCAGGTCCAAGAGTAAATTTAAAGATACCAGTTCCTTACGCTTTAATAGAAACAATATTGTAATATAACTATGGACCGAAACGCAGTATTTCGCGGCCGAAAAGCCATTTACCTTGATTTTCCATACACCGATTAGTACATATAGCAAACTGTGAAGTCATACTTTTATATCAATTCGTATGAAGCGTTTCGGCTGCCGCCAGCGAGGTCCATCGTTGTCATTTTTTTGGGTATTTATGTTCTTTAATTGTAGTTGCTCCCATACAACATATGTTCCTCTCCAAAAAATGGTCCGTATGGCATCTTAAAAAAATATTAGGACACAAGCCTATTGTGCCATAACCACTGGGAACCCTACAAGTATTTGCTTACCAAATAAGATGAATATGGCATGAGTAGGCACTACTTTTCGAGACCAAAGTAATGCTAATCAGCGTGTCATACTTTCGGGCGGTGAAAAAAAACATTTAGATGGAACGTGATTTATTAATGTGTTTGATCAACACGTTAATAAATTGTTTGATTTTTAGTACCAAATTAAAGCACCTATGAGATAGATATATCCAAAAACGCTTTAGAACCTGAACGTACACTTCTCGTACATATTTTCTGATTGACTTGACAATTAAAAACTCGACTGCTACATAATGAAATAAATAGCGCCCGCCAGGAAGTATGCTTCCTAGCGGTGACGGATTATCACTGTTTTCTCGTCAGTACGTGTAGTAATTTTTTTTTAATTAGCGTACAATTTCGTACATTTTTTTGATGTTAGTTTGAATACTGTACGACACCATGTCACCGCCAGAAAGTATGACACTAATCAGCGTGTTTAAGGGACCATAATTTCGCCATAGGAATGATTAAATAAGCGACAGTATTAGAGATTTAATTATTCTAAATTAGTTAAGTTAATACTAATAAATACACGGCTCAACTCACGTATTAAATGCACAGACCAGTAAACCTATAGACATCGCTTAGTCGGGCGACCCCCGCTGCCACACATACGGTGATTTCACCCTATATTTGAGACACGCCCCCTTTACTAAGTTCAGTCTGCGGACGGCGTTTGCGCAAGTAACATCGTTACAAAACGCATTATTATTGCGTAAAATTGTATGGAAAAATCACTAAAACTTCAAGTGTGCAAAAAGACGGTCTATCATTTCACAGGTAAGCCGATTATAAGAAAATTACATAATAAATAAGCGAGTTTTTGTATAAAGTTCTGTGTAGACCGTGCTCGGGGCTCGTTGATGGCTTTTAACAGAAGTCTCTTTCTATCCCGCTGCACAGAATAGTCGCTCCTTCCTTGTCTAGCATTAGGCAAAGTAGGTAGTGATGTCCATAGTATGTATTCGTTTACTATCGATAAGATAATTAACGGAAGACGCAATACATCGTAAGTAATTTGAAAATAGCAAAATATTACATATCATATGCAAAATATTTGTGCACAGTTTAATTTTTAAAAATCGAATAGGACCAATAACGAACGTGCCGTGAAAAAAATTACGAATAACGAGCGAGTCTGAAAACAACATAGACTAACATTGAACATGCCTAAAGACGATGTTGACGAATACCGAACTAAGCCGGAAGAAGAAATAGCCAAATATCGAGTGACGAATGAAGAATGGGTGACGAAAGCAGAAAGCGACGAATTTAAGAACATGACAAAAAACGACTGAGACGAGCCAAGAATATACCCATTTATGTTTGCTTTACATTTTGTCTCGCAATATATTATTGTATTCTAACGCGTGGTAAAACGACTGCTGAATATATTTTTGATTATTATATAGTATAATCATTCTAATTATTATTACTAGTACTACTTTATAAAATCAGATAAAGTATCGCATGTGTCCCATCACTACAGGCAGGCACGTGTTACGCGCGGCCTTGAATGCACCAATCACAGCGCACTAGTCGTCCCCTGCGCTCCGCAAGTTTGGCAGCTTTGTTTATAAGTAAAAATTAGACTAAGCGGGGTCTTTAGGATATATGGTCTGTGATTAAATGTCATTACGGGCGGCGTTCGGAACGGGCGCGTGCAGTGATTCAAGCGACACCGCCGCGAAAACACTCATCCCGAAGAAGAACTCCCGAAGAGTTCGAAACATGTCGCCCGTAGTGACATTTAATACGCGAGTTGAACCGTGTAATTATTAGTTTTATTTCAACATGTCTCACCAAAGTTTAAATTCGATTAGTTAAGTTATACAGAAATTAAAATTATAAACGTATGCAGAATCGTCATGGGAAAATTCGCTAAGGTGTGCGTTTGTGACAGAAAAGCCGTGGAGGCCATTTATCTCATGTGCTTCGCCATACGAAACTCTGTAAGTGCTTAAAAGAAACTGAAACAAAGACCGTGTTTTCTTTCAACCGACTTCAAAATACGAGGACGTTCTCATTTCGTGGGAAACTTTTATTTTTTATATATGTTCCCTGATTGCTCGAAGATGCCTGGACCGGACCGACTTGGAGAATTGTTCCTCATTGGAACTCATGGTCGTCATCAGGTCAGAGTCTTACCTGGAGCTAGTGCTGAGTTGAAATCAGTTAAAACTTTATTTTTTAAGCAAACTATTTAATTCCAACCAATTCCAATTCCAACGGAAGACCAGCGCTGCTAACCGCCAGCCCATGCTGAGTTGGGACCATTTCGTGACGTGTTTATTTGTATTTTTACTAAATGTTTGTCGTTTTGAATAAATGTTTTTCTTTCGCAGATTTTACCATTGTATGCAAGAATCTAAATTTAACTATATAGAAAACACGCCTAGTACAACACACTGCCGACGCGGCAACGCGCGTGTAAAAAATTTGTCGCTCCGCGCACCGCGGCGGGGCGCGGTGCAGTGGGTGAATCGCCTTAAATATCAAATGATATTTCGTACAAAACTTTTTGAAAACCCCAGTGGTATTTATACTATTTAAAATTCGGACATTCGGATGATTGTGATTTTGCTAAGATGTACTGTCGTTGAAACTTACCATAGTAAGTAGGCGTAAAGGCCTCTTAATGCCTGGGGGGCCAGCGAACGAGCGAGCGAAGCAAACCAAGTTCTTTATTTCAGCTTGGGGCCAAAAAACTTTCGTGTGTCCGGCTGTCCGGCTGTTCTCTACATGTCGCATTTCTCAACCGATTCTCGTGAAATATTGCGAGAAGATTCAATAATTATATACGTTTTTAAACCCCGACGTAAAAAGAGAGGGGTATTATAAGCCTCACACCTATCCGACCTCGCTACGCTCGGCCGTCTATATGCACTCGGTCGGCAACCCCTTACTTCCCGGCCTCTGTAGTAATGTACAATTTTCATCGCATTTCTCAATCGATTCTCGTGAAATATTGCGAGCAGATTCAATAATTATATAGGTTTTTACATTTATCAAATAATTTAGTCTGAATAAAATAAAAAAAAGCGAATTGTTTTGCTCACGAACGGATGTGTTTAGAGTTTAGTGACAATCGAACATTGTCAAAAGGAAGTATATAATGATTGTCTTTGTTGAGGGGTCGCGACTGTGGACCAAAATAAAGTCTTGTGTGAATTCTTAGAATCGATAACATATCTCGGAGAAATAGGTTGTTATTAGCATCACAGTCGCGATCGCAGATACCAACCGATTTAATCTCAAGTAGCTTGGAAGTAAACATATTCAATAGTGCGAGCCGCGTGAGATTGTACAGTCAAGTGCAAAAAAATAAATATGTATCGATAACATCCTCTCAGTTATGGGACATATTTATGAGTAAGTTGTATGCACCCATATTTCTACACTTGACTGTGGCCGGCATTATATGCAAAATGCCATATGTCAAAATATATATTCGGGATAAATTTTAATTGCCCAACGTATGTAACTTTTTAAACCCCAACGCAAAAAGAGGGGTGTTATAAGTTTGACGCGCCTGTGTCTGTCTGTGGCGTCGTAGCTCCTAAACGAATGGCCCGATTTTAATGCGGTTTTTATGTCAAACAAATCGTTTCCGCCAGTTTTGAGATATTGAACTTTGAAATGAAAATGTTGGGTGTTTTTCCACTTTTCTAAGTTGTTAATTAATTATTTAGCCATTGAAAATCGTAACGTCACGTGTTCCTATTTCCAAGACCAACCTTCAAAGAGTCGCTGATTGGACAATCCAACATCACTGTAATAAGAATACGGTAGTCGCATACATTACACACTATTTTACATACACAATTTAGTACAAACGACAACACTGTTAGCTGACCATCCTGTGTTTATATAGAACCTTATTACAATGCACTTAAGGTGCACCGATGGTCAGTTAGCTGTGTTGTCGATAGTACGCCAAACCACGAGAACATTTCCATAGTTATTTTCCAATTTACCACATGAACTGATTTCTGAGAGCAAATGCGTTGATTATTAGAGAAGAAAACCGAATCGCTGTATGTGGGCCGGCATGTTAATTTTCATGACTGAACGCCGTGATCCGGTGCCACAAATAGTGGAATGGAAATGAAAAAAGACCGTCTTGCCGTGTTCTCCAATTTTGTATCAAATGCCATTATGGGTCTCTCGTCTCGCTGCGCCCGAAACGTGACACTTATTTCCCATTATGAAGAACACAACTTCAATATTTCGTTGCATGTTTGAGAAAAATAATTTTCCTGTCCACATACATATATACCGCATAGCGGGTAAAAATAGATTATCTATGGAATACTAATGAACAGATTTAATGGGCAGCGGAAGGAAAATATTTATTAGAAATATTTTATTTCCCCTTTTTCCTTGTAGAGCAACTTGACGCTTTTTAACAGCTCTCTTAATTGCCGAGCGATAAACACGAGTGGGAAGGGATTCTATTTACCTATTTTCCGTTTTAGAGTCCAAGGGAGCGAAGATGTGTTTTTATACATGAGATTATTGATCTGGCGGAATTGCATCAGTAGTCCATTCAAGCGACTGTACCGTCCGAGGATTCCAATTCCAATGAGTCTTATTTTTATAAGAGAATTGGAGTCGGCCACATTCAATATAATCTCAACCATGTTCGGTGACAGTGCAACATTATATCACCACCAAACTGATCTGATGATCTCTCCAAAGGTGGTTCAAGCTCCTAAACATCACGAGGTAAACCCGACGTGTTCGGGCTCACTCGAACCCTCTCAAGGAAGATTGTTGGTCAAAGGGAGTCAAGTTCCGGAGTTTTCGCGGCCAGTTGCCTAACACAACGAAGTTTCGTAACACATCCCAGTTACAGTGTTTTTAACCCCCGACGCAAAGTGAGGGGTGTTATAAGTTTAACGTGTCTGTGTATCTGTTTATCTGTCTGTGGTATCGTAGCGCCCAAACCGATGGACCGATTTGAATGCGGTTTTGTTTGTGTCATTGATAATTTTATCCCGAGTGTTCTTAGGCATGTTTCATGAAAATCTATTCAGCCGTTTTTGAGATATTGGACTTTGAAATGAAAATGTCGGGGGTTTTTCCACTTTTCTAACAAGGAAACATACCAAACTGTCCGGCGCCGCTGCCGGCGCGGCTGTATGTTATGGAGTAGTCTAAAATAACAGACACGTATTTTTTTTTAGTTGCCCAATCTTAACCTATCGGGAGATATTGTCCTCCAAAGTACATTCGTGTACTTCGCCAAACCGGTGTTTGGACATTACCTATACGTGCTAGTTTAACGGTGGTAGGGCTATTTCCGCACTTAGTACTTATGTTATTATTGGTTTGTGAATGTTTGCAAATCGACGATATCTGCAGAGAGAGAGAGAGAGAGAGAGATCTAGAGGGCGCTAGGGTTAACATTGTAAGGTAAATGGGCTAGAGATGGCTCTGTCCATCCCGTAGGTCCATTCTACATACTTATTACTGATGTTTTTTTTTAATGTCTGCTCTAGTATATGCCATGCTTATTTCTTGCATAAATTCTTATATTTGCATACCACTATAATCCATTTCAGATTGGAAGTCCGGTGACAGCTGTTAACTGACCATCCTGTATTTATATTGAACCTTATTACAATGCACATAAAGTGCACGGATGGTTAGTTAGCTGTGTTGTCGATAGTATGTACCTGCATTCTAGCAAATAGATGTATTTCATAAAAAAAAGATATGTTATGGAAATAGGGTGAGTACTTCTATATCCGTCCAAATCATGTTTCAAACAAACTAACAATCATTAACTTTATCTATTTATAATATCTGTTTAAACAGAAGTATAGATACGGTATAAAGATTACGCTATTGACGGTAAACTGCAGATTACCTGGAAATAGACCTTTTTAATCGACTGGCTCAGAAGGGGGGTTATGTTCTTCGAGCGTATGTATGTAGACAAAGAGTCTTTGTCACGGGCTGCAGTCCTGTTGTTGTTTGCACATCTCTATTGGAAATTCAACCTTATGGGCGTGAATTGGAAATTATCGCGTTCCTTGAAACGCGGTTCTGATTAGATTAGGAAATAATAAGGACTGTCTTTCAGATATATGATTCATGATTGCTTATTTGTTTTCGAATTGTTTGGCCACAATGCCAGGAAGAGTGGAGACAACCTTGAGCGACTTAAATTTGTATGTAATGGGTAATCTCAGGAACCACTTACCCAATTTCAAATTTCTTCCACCTGCATGTAGAATGGACTTTCTGGATGATTATACACTTTATTTATCCCGCGTGTTTGCCTGAAGCCACGCGGGCAGTTAGTCTATACTAATATCATAAAGAGGGAAACTGTGAGGTTGTGGCTTTGTAAAGTAAAATGGGTAATCTCCAAAACCACTGGAGCAATCTTAAAAATTCTTCCACTTGTGTATAGATTGGACTTTCTGAATGGACATAGGCTTTATTTTATCCCGCCAGTTTGCCTTCGTTCTTTGCAATACGCGGACATGCGGGTATTATAATAAAGAGTAGAAGTCTGTGGGGTTGTAGCTTGGTGGCGTCCGGTTATCATAAGAACTACCCATCCGATTTTAAAAATCCTTTCACTAGTATATAGAATACATCATCGGGATGGACTTAGGCTATATTCCATCCCGCAGGTTTGTTTGCATTCTATGTAATATGCCATGGTGCCATAAGCTGATTGCCGACTCTTTATTGATTTGAGGATCTGTTTTGACAGTGAGTGATAAAAGTATTGCAAGTTCCACATTCTCAAGACAGTGTCTTTTGGAGCTCTCATGACCATACTCATCATTGGGAACACAGTACTGCATACTTACAGAGCTGACAACCTCTGGAACCTAGTTTATTTATCTATATAAGTATGTATATTGCCTTCTAGTACCCATAGTACAAGCTTTGCTTAGTTTGGTTTAGGTTTTTTGGTTGATTTGTGTAAGATTGTCCCCAAATATTTATTTAAGTAGTGTTTTACTTATAGCTATTTCCAAGCATGTGTTTATTATGAATAAGACAAAAACAAGGTGACTTTTATTAAACTAAATGTAATAAAGTGATAAATCTTATTTTACCATGTTAATACCCTGGTTAACAATTATACTAAAAGGGGAAAAGAGTGGTGTAATTAAGATGATTATGCTCAAGATACAATTTCCTAGAATAAAAAATATAATATAATGCACTAGGGTATGGATATAAATATTTCATTGACTGAATTATGTAAAGAAATTATTTAGTTTTAAGTTGCCTCATTAATATTTGGGTTTTTTAATTAATCTTCTATATCTACAACATTAAATTGTGCTTGATATGCTTTTAATGAAATTAATTATAAATGATTTTAAACTAAGCACTAAATATTTCAATTCTGTTGTTCCTTATAAATAATATGCTTAATATAATAACAAATAAAACAATATGCTTTTCAGAAGATAGTTAATCTATGAGATGCATAATTATTATATACTTTTATTATATTTTATCTATTTTATTACTTATACATTTTAGATAAACAACCAGAGAATAACGAAGTATGATGTAAATACAAAACAGTCATCTATGAAACCCACCTATTTAGTTGCCTATTTAACAGTGGCAGCATTTAATGAATTTATGAGAACACACATCTCATTCACAATTATGTTACAGATGTCATTTAATATATCGAGTATAATATTGTCACACTGAATGGCCATTCATTGCCGCATACGTAATTAATATATGCACCCATTCATGTTATCATCAAAACGGACAGGAAGTTACTCCTGATTTATGTTGCACAGATGATAAATTATTTACAGATAAGCTTACGCTACGCGTATCGTAAAAATCGCATCGTGAATGAGCGTACGCGCTGCGCTTGATTACTAAGGTCACCGTACCTGGGCCATCTGTGGACGCTGGTTCACGTCCTTCATGTCCACGCATCCCGGCTGCAGCACGTTCAGCAGGTTGCACAGCAGCACGCCGTCCCGCAGCGTGTACGCCAAGTCATGGATCGTGCTCGATTCCCAGTTCGCCTTGTGGTCAGGCCGCAACAAGCCACATCTCGTCAACCAAGACGCGCACTCGCGCCACAACTCCTCGCCACCAGCCGCCATAATTCACGCAGTGCACATCAAAAGTCACAGCAGCACTGCTTTTTAATAATCAACAAGCCATCATTCAACAAGGGTTAATTGATAATTGACATACAAATTGATACAACAAACACAGGAGCAACAGCACAGGACAAGAGTTTTTTGACAACTGACCTGGAGTGTTGCTATATGCATGCTTAAACAGGAGGCGAAACGATGGTTTTTTGCGAATGTTAGGTGCTGCCATGTTTTACTCTAGGTTGCTGACTATAAAATCCAATAAATAAACTATTGGGATCCAGAAATTTGCAAAAACTATTCAGTTTTCATTATCATATACACTGCATTGCTCCAATAATGTATGAATATCGAATAAAAATTATAAGAATTTTGCCTAAAATAACAAGAACGAAACGCAACGAGGTCAATCAATGTCTGTGTCATAAAACATTTTTTCTTACAGCAACATTAGTTGTAGGCGGAGTGACGCGAGTGCACGTCGAACGATTTTCTTAAAATTTCCCGTTTATAGTGATTTCACACACGAATTTCCACTGAAAATCAACTTATACGGTAAGAAATTCCATATTGTACCGTGTTCGCTTCATTAAACATGCCACTTAGTACACAAAGTCTATTTTTCTTATCTGACACACCCATGTATCGCCGAATTCCGATTGCCTTCCCTAATTCATTATGGTGGATGATTAATCGAAGACTATTAAAAACTTATTCGTAGAGTCGAGTCGTCCTGCGGAAGTCTATATTGGTCGGTAACGGTTATCCTTATTAGGTTTATTTTGGTGCATTACGTCATGGCCGTAATAGGGAAGTAGGTATGCGCTTGCCGGCGGCTTTGAGTGGTGAAGTCGGCGGTGCGTGAATATAGAACAAACCAGTCGCATACTTTCTACCGATAATTGCTATTCGTACCGTATCTCGGTTGTGATAGTGCATTATAGATTAGTTGGAAAGGTAAGTGCTTGTAGTGAGCAGTGCATATTAGCAGCTTCAAACTATGTTGCTTCAATTAGTGAGGAAGCCACACCTTGTTTGATTGTACGGTTGTAAAGTTGTAATGATCTTTTTATAATGCTATACATGAACTTTGTAAATAGAAACCAGTAGAAGTGTATTATATTATTTCACCAGTCTTATATTAACAGTCTTCTTAGTCTCTTTTTTTACACTGTTTTCTTGCATAGACATGCAAATATATTTTTTAATACTTTATTACTAAAAGCAGGATAGTTTAGTATCATTCGATTAAAGTCTTCTTTACTAGGTGCAAGAAACGGTGACATAATGACCAATGCACTAACCATACAGATATCTGCAGATATCCTAAAACCTTTCCACAAGACGGTGAAAAAATATTTTTAGTCAATGTTGTAAATACTTTGACAGGGAAAAAGTTTTCTCTCTTCATCTACCTAGTAGTGAAAAAAAAAAAATTTTATAATATTGTGTCCATTGCATCAATATCCTTGCAATGTTTGACAGACATACAGTCAAAACAATTTTATCCAAAATTGAAGCCCTTTGTATGAGCTATTTCTAAACAGCATAACATATAACTTTATAACTAAACAAGGTATCTACTTTTTTACTGTATTACAATGCAATAAGGTGAAACATTTACATATTATTTTAATACCTATACATACTACTTGTTAATTATTTTACAGTTCATAAAATATATCATATGTTCATTGATATATGATTTTATTTTGACTTAATTCTAGTTTAAATGTTTCCTGCTATACATAGCTTGTCTGGAAGAGATCACTTTAAAGTGATAAGACCGCCTGTTGTTACTATTATTTATTAAGCAAATTTTTTGTAAGATGTTTCTCCTGTCCTGGTGCAATAAAGAGTATTTATTATTATTATTATATCACTAACACATATTTCTCGAAATGCACCTAGTTTCATGTGGGCCACACCCATGAGACTGCACAGATGCTACACTGAATACTATACCTTCTGTTGCAGTAAGGTACACAGATCACCAGACCTATTAAATAGCTGATGATTTTATTTTGACTTCATTTTATTTCAAAAAGGGCATAGTATACATGAGGCATATACTCAACAGTAGATGGATACTGGCTGCATAATAAATTAATATTAAGGGCTGTATTCATAAACGTTCTACAAGCCTGTTTTAACTAAAATGGCGTTAAAATTAGTTTGTCTTTATGTGTTACGATGACATCTGTGTTCATCAGAAAAGGACAAAGCATATTTTATTTATGAGAGGCATTTAAAGTTTTATGAATAAGGGAGTAAGAGACAATCTTACACAAATTGGACTAGCCTTGATTAGACTTAAATACATAGATAACATCTAAGTCTCAAGAAACAAATATTTGTGCTCATCACATAAATATTTAGTGATTCGGAAAGCTATATCGGTTACCTTGGTTCTGCTGCGGATAGCCTCATTTCTGATGTGATCACGCAGAGAAACTACCAACATAGCCCTCTCCTTAAGTGGCAGTGGGCGGGGCACATAGCACGTAGAACCGATGGCCGTTGGGGCGGAAAGGTTCTCGAGTGGCGACCACGTACCGGAAGGCGCGGCGTGGGTGGGCCCCCCACAAGGTGGACTGATGACCTGGTCAAGGTTGCTAGAGTCTGCTGGATGCGGGTGGCGCGGGACCAGTCACTTTGGCACTCTTTGGGGGAGGCCTATGTCCAGCAGTGGACGTCTTTCGATATGATGATGATGACATAAATATTTGCCCTTACCGGGATTCAAGCCCATTACCTTCAGCTTTGCAGGCAGCGTCACTACCCACTGGGCTGACCAGTCGTCGATCGATACAGAACAGATAAATAGAAGGTGCAAAAGTGTGTACATAAGCGTGACGCCTACCATACTATATACATGCACTTGTGACATACATATGCTAAGAGATTGTCACGATATCTGATGACGGGCAGCCATATTGCGTTACAGTCATCGGCGTATGCCATGTGATCAATTCATTCCATTGGAGATTGATTTCAATCAAGTCACCTTTCCAACAAAACTTATAGATGATATTTATTTTAAATCTGTATAATATAGAGAATGCCATTTGGCATTAGGTCCGCCTTTTGCACGATAAGTTTTCTTTTGTGCAATAAAGTTTAAATAAAGAAATATACTTTCTGTTGTACACTATAATTTATCATCCATTATCACATCAGCCGAAAGACTTCCACTGTTGGTCCTACAAAATGAGATCTATTAGTGCAAAAGGGGTTCACTAATGTTAGACCAAACAACTTTTGGCCAAATGTTTAATTTGTCCTAATGCATTTTTTTCTTAAATAGAAAGCTTTATAGGATTATTATAAAACAAACCTAACCTAACCTAATGACTTCTACTTGATGATATTCAACTAATACTCGAAAATACCACTGTTTTGACGAAAAATGCATTAGGTCAAATGAAACATTTGCCAAATGATACATTTGGCTAAAAGTTGTTTGGTCAAGAGACAGGACCGCAATAAAAGGAATTATCATTTAAAATGTCATACTTAAGGCAAAATCAACAACCTGTATTTCTAAATTTCCAATAATACTTATTGCCTCGTGCATTATCAGGAACGAAATGCCACATTTGGTGTTTCAAGTAATTTTTATACAAAGTAAATAATTATTACATTGGTGCTGAGACACAACAGTGTAAAGTCTCATCCAAACAATTTTCAGTATTGTCAATTGTTTGGATGAGACCGAGAGTGAGTTGAGAGTCAATCTAGTATTAGATTGACTGTCTAGTCATGGACAGGTTGCACCAAAAAGTTAATCCTAATTTAACAAACTTCAGTTACGTTAGATTCATACTAGACTTGTCTAATCAATATTTAAACTAGGTTTAAATTCGTTTTTCAACTAGCCCGCTTGCTTTCAACATAAAATAATCTTAATCAGAATAAAAGTAAATATTTTCACAATAATGTGAATTACAATACCAGTATCCTAGAGAATTGAACTTCGTTTAACCAGAAATAAAGAAATACAGGCACTCTTTGGGGGAGGCCTATGTCCAGCTATTGACGTCTTTCGGCTGATATGATGATGATGAATAATGCCTGTCCTGGTTTGGTCAAACACATACCAAAATTGCTAATGCTTCTTAACAATATTTTTTTATACCTACTTCCAACAGGTATTCACAAATCAGTGCCTAAATCTTCAAATGAATATAGTATTACTAAATGCATCGATCGACATCCATCAGTTTCGCCTAACACTATTAAGAACTAATTAATGAACCCAAATTCCTAACCGATAATAGCATTCTAACCGTCATATTTCGCCATACCTATTCTACAAAACAATTGAAGGCGTCGCTTTCGTCAACGGGAAACTCGAGAACAGCCGAAAATAAGGTACTATCCTCGCATCAAATGGCTGGCCGTTACGTCGTTTTGTTACTGAAACTGTGCGAGCCGACGCTAGTTCGGACTTTTGGCCATTAGCAACTGTAACTTTGTAACGTTCGTTATTCGAATTATCTACAGATTACACCTTGCTGACGAAGCTGGCTTTATGTAGAGTATCTTGGGTCTATTTTTGCGTATCCGACTGATATTAGCACTATGGTTTCGGTTATGTACAGCACACTATCTTTCCACAGTCGATGAGTCCTTATGTCCACCAGTTAAGAACTATTTTCGCGTGCACTGGTGTAGTGTTATCGTGGTTTTGTTTAGGATGAGTCACAAGGCCGCGTGATGTCACCAAGTGATGTCAAGTACGGTTTGACCTTACGTTGGTTTGTTTTTAATGGTAATCGCCTAAACGGTTACAGTAGATTCGGTTGTCTTAATTTTGGCTAGTTATGTCATGCTGCGTTTGCGACAAATTGTACTTATGATTATGACCACAATATATAAAAACGGAATCTTTCCCGCATTGCGTCTCAGTGCAAATTCTATTTGAAATTCCACACTCAAGATACGTACGATACGTATACAGACAGATTAACAAACATACCTATATGAACACGGCTTTAATAAAGCCCTCTTGGACTTAGGGCGGGTTACACCAACTTAGGATTAGAGACTTGGAGACAAGTCAACGTTAAATATGGCGCCGGCAGCTGTCATTCCATTGAAAGTCGTCAAACTTTCGAACACCGCTTACGATGACGGGTGGTCTCCATAGGCCGCGGAGTAGACGCCAGCGGGCAGCGAGGCGACAAGCGGCAGTTCATACATTCAAGGGACTTCAATGCATGATCTGTCGCTCGCCTCCCCGCTGCCGGCTGGCGTCCAGACCGCAGCCTTATACCAGTACTAGCTTCTGCCCGCTACTCCGTCCGCGTGGAACTCGTTTATATCGCACCTCCATACAAACTTTCACCCCCACTTCATCCCCTTGGGGAAACTATCCTATGTTCTTCCCCAGGACTCAAACTATCTCCATACCAAATTTCATCCAAATCGGTTCAGCGGTTTAAGCGTGAAGAGGTAACAGACAGACAGACAGACAGACAGACACACTTTCGCATTTATAATATTAGTATGGATTCGTAAAAAAAAAAATGTCTTCCTCAAGTTGCCATATTTTTTCGGTTCCAAAATTGTATTTAGGTAATGACAATGATGTTGATGTAATACGAAAAAAAGAGGTAGTTTTATAATTCATCATTGGCCAATGATGTTGAAATATTAGATAAACATGTTTTGTGACAATCTTTCATTGTAGACTACTTTTAGTCTGTGTGAACACGGCCAACTACGTCATATAAATTCATAAAGACTTTACAGTTGAACTATACTCGGTTTATTTGTAAACGCCATTACTGAATCATACAGTCCTCTCCCCGTTACATTTTTCACGATGCGTTATATAACCCGGCCAGTTTGAGTGGCCTCTTTGTTTCCAGAGACTGAAGCTATCAATTGTGTTTTATCACGGTCGCCACCCGTCTAGTTTCGAGTGGTCCCTCGGTTGTACACAAGCGCATAGCGTTTAGGTGTAGATGGTTGTTGGCTGTGATGAATTGACCAATTAGGGTATTTGGGGGGGGCCTCGTTTTGTGTGGTGTAATGTGAATGCTTTGCCTCACATCACTGGGTGCGTCATATATTTGTTAGATATATTTGAAGGTCTTTTATTTTTACGAGCCTTTATTGAGTCTATTTCAAGCTTTAATTTAATATGTAAATTTAATTTACTTTTTCTACTCCTGTTATCTGCCATTTATATTGGCACTAACTCAAATCAAATACAATGAAACCGATAATTAGTCTACCAAAAACTCCTTGCTCTATGGCCCATAAAAGCACTGTTTAGCGTGCCGTTATGGTTCATACATTTTTCATAACAGCACAGTTTTACCACGATAAAACACCGAACTTAAAACAAATCGGTCCTTACATTGCAGTGGTACCAACTTCTCAAACAAATATTTTCAATCAAAAGTTTTTATTTAGTATCAAACATTTGTATAACATAAATTATTTACTAAAATAAAAATACATGATCAATGATCATGTATTGTGTTAATATACATATTTTATTAATTATTGGTATAATTCGGAGATACTATTTCCACTTTCTGTATTGACATTTTGAATATTATTTAATATTTCTTTCTTATTATTGACGATCGTGATAAGGATTCTTATAATCTTGACATTTTATGTGAATCTATATTGTAATTTTTATTTCGAAATAAATAAATCTAAATCTGTTTATAAATATAAACAGATCCGTTTCGGTTCGGATCCGGATTCAGTTTGGTTCGGATGGCAAGTGCAAGGAAATTGAAAACAAAACAGACCATAAACAAGAGGTGTCAAGGTATCATATTTCTAATTTCCCACCAGTTTCAGTTCAAAATTAAAAGACGAAAGATATAACTATAGGTTATTCATCAATTTTAAGATTGTATTCGTGTTTGTGAAGAAAAATGTGTACGTTCCTTTTAAAATGGTCGAAAAAGAAAATAACTGCACTCCTGAAGAAATTGCGTGAGTAGTAATAGAACTAACGGAAAACGAACGGCCTGAAAAGTCAAAAAAATCCTATTTATTTAAAATTACTTGTAGAAAAACTATTGTATGCAACGGTGTATGACTTGGTTTTAAAAACTTGGTCTTAAAACGCACGTGGCGTTTTAATTGCGATGCGAGCCTCGGCGAGCGCGCGTTTTAAGACCCTACTTATACAACAGTTACATAAAAATCTATTAAAAATAAACTATTAGGCAACTTCGTTTCAGTACTTCGTACCTCACAACAAATTACAGTCTTTCATTCAGTAACACAAGATACTTACGGCCGTATTCATAAACGTTCTACAAGCCTACTTTAACTAAAATGGCGTTAAAATTCGTTTGTCCTTATCTGTCACTTTGATATTTGTGTTCGTTAGAAAGGGACAAAGCACATTTTATTTAGCAGAGGCATTTTAAGTTTTATGATTAAGGGGGTTAGTGTCTAGATCTAGACTATAATTCTAAACAGCGTGTGCGGGCATTTTCAATAAAACGTGATTAGACAAACTATTCACTAGACAGAATTTCATATCTGTATTGCCAAACTTACATTGGTAGGCAATGTGCATAATATTTTAAATTTAATAATTAACATTACATTTACCTAAAGATATTGCGTTAAATATTTAATACTCTAACTTAAAAACGTATTTAATCCGCCTTTCGCCTTTAAAATAACATGAATTTAAAATATGATTTATTATTATATTAATTAAAGTGACGCCAATAAGTAGTCGACCGGTCAGCCTAGTGGGTAGTGACGCTGCCTACGAAGCTGAAGGTCCTGGGTTCGAATCCCGGTAAGGGCAGATATTTGTGTGATGAGCATGCATATTTGTTTCTGAATCTTAGATGTTTTCTATGTATTTAAGTATTTTTATCGTCTAGTACCCATAAATCAATACTTATTGAACTTACTGTGGGACTAGGTCGATTTGTGTAAGATTGTCCCCTAATATTTATTAATTTAATTTATTAACAACACTAGCCACAGGTTATACGAGTAAAAACATCACTTGATAGCATGAGGACAGTTTTGATGAAAGTTTTTGTTGCAGTTGATTGACGCATCCAATATGGAGCAGATTCCACCACCCAAGGAGGTGAAGATCCTCGAGACAGCTGAGGATATTCAGGAGCGCCGAGAACAGGTAAATAGGATGTCACCGAAACCGTGAATAAGTGGGCAAAACCTTTAATTTGGGACTAGCTTCGCTGGTTACTTTGCTTGTGAACAGCAAATGGGTTAACATGAAACAAGTATGTTAAAATTTATAACGTAGTGTTGCTATATCGGTGGTAAAACCATCAAATTATTAGAATAAAGTGTTAATTACTAAATATAACTAAAATCATAAAGGGTTATGTATGACACATGAAAGTTGAAAAATATGCATTTTAATAATTGTTTAACAACTATGTACCTGAACAGGAACACAGTATTTAACAAGCATTTTACTTGATTTTCCATAGTATGAAATGAACATTAAGTTGTGAACTCATATCATAGAATCATAATACTATGAGCCGAATCTGCTGTCGCCTGCGAGGTTCGTCATTGACTCTAATTTTTGCCTTATTATGTGCTCTAATTGTAGTTAGTCCTATACAAATATTTGATCCTCAGAAAACTGGTCGTGAAAGCAGCCAATTCTGACTTGAACATGATCTCTCCCTAACAGGTGCTCAACCGCTATGAGGACTTCAAGCAAGAGGCGCGCGCCAAGCGCGAGAAGCTCGAGGACTCGAGAAGGTTCCAGTACTTCAAGCGCGACGCCGACGAGCTCGAGTCCTGGATCCAGGAGAAGCTGCAGGCGGCCAGCGATGAGAGCTACAAGGATCCTACCAACCTGCAGGTGAGATACAAGCTGGATGGTGAGCTGAGGGCGCCAGGTTTCGATTGAGTACATTGGTGAATGCCAGGTGAGTTCAGAAATTCCACGAAACTAAATGCCCTGTCTAGATGTCGAGGGTTTGCGTTAAAATACTTCAGACTTCGACGTCGGCGGTCATGTAGTTTTATCAAAGCCAATTTAGCTTACGCAATAAATATCAAAGTTTGTCCTTTTCCCTCGGTTATATCTCCAACTGACACTTAATTCCTCTCCAGGCCAAGATCCAGAAGCACCAAGCCTTCGAGGCGGAGGTCGCCGCTCACTCCAACGCGATCGTGGTCCTGGACAACACCGGCAGCGAGATGATAACCAGCAACCATTTCGCGTCAGAGACAATCCGACGACGCCTCGACGAGCTCCACCGCTTGTGGGAGCTTCTGTTGTCCCGGCTTGCGGAGAAGGGGATGAAGCTGCAGCAGGCGTTGGTGCTCGTGCAGTTCTTGAGGCACTGCGATGAAGTTATGTTCTGGATCCACGATAAGGTGAGTCAGGTCACCTTGCCCGTTAATCGGCGGCGTTTGAATGAGCTCCAGCCGTGTGGAAGCTTAAGCAGGATACAGTATTTCTTGAGCTACAGTGACGATGCCTGATTTAAAAAGCTATGGTAGCCCAGTGGTTCAGCGGCCATGCGGCTGTCAAGCGGCGGTCGTGGGCTCGAATCCCGGCTCGTACCAATGAGATTTTCGGAACTTATGCACGGAATATTTACAGTTAGCTTTTCGGTGAAGGAAAACATCGTGAGGAATCCGGTCTAATTTCAATAAGGTCTAGCTTACCCTTTGGGTTGGAAGGTCAGATGGCAGTCGCTTTCGTAAAACGAGTGCCTATGCCAAATCCTGGGATTAGGTGTCAATGCGGACCCCGAGCTCCTTTAGGGGCATAACCGGGAACAAGGATGATGATGTCAGTGATGATGTCTGGTTCTGGACCCGCGATACTGGGTCACTGCGGACTCCCAAGTCCTCTGATAGCCTCCGCTTTCCGCTTAGGGAAGAAGGGGATTAGGGGCTGCGACGTGGTCATGGATTGTGTTCTAGGTAATCATCAGGTCACCTTTAGAACTGAATACATTTCAAATAAAATCCAAGCATCTACGTAGCTTTTGTCATGATTGCACTATAGCATTGCCCCATTTCCAGGAAACTTTCGTCTGCGCCGAAGAGTTCGGCTCTGACCTCGAGCACGTCGAAGTGCTGCAGCGCAAGTTCGACGAGTTCCAGAAGGACATGGCGGCCCAGGAGTACCGCGTGACCGAGGTCAACCAGCTGGCTGAACGGCTGGTGCTGGAGGGGCATCCGGAGCGCGAGACCATCGTGAAGAGGAAGGATGTGAGTATGAGTACTATGGGTGAACTAAACAAGTTTTCTACTAAAGTTTTTCCAGGATCGCGGTCCTCCAGTAATAAAACCTGTTATAGATGGCACCAGCTAAAAGACATCTCCGTATCATCAATTTCATATGGCACATAGAATGAAAGAGCTATAAATGAAACTAGTGTAGTGCCGCAAAGCATCGACCGGCTCTTGTAAATAGTTCGTCCATGAGAATTTCGAATATTTAGTCTTGATTACATACACTGCGTCCACGTTAACTCTGCAACAAATAATTGGTCATCAGCAGTCTTCAAATGCAGGAAAAGTTGTTGCAGACTTAGCGTGGACGGACTGTACCAATGTACTAGGCAAAAATAACTTACCCAGAGCTCGCTCGCAGGAGCTAAACAAAGCCTGGCAGCGCCTGTGTCAGATGGCTCTGAAGCGCCAGGAGCACCTGTTCGGCATATTATTGTGTGTTACATGCCAATGTACTAGGCAAACATAACTTACCCGGAGCTTGCCTGCAGGAGCTGAACGAGGCATGGCAGCGCCTCCGTCAGATGGCTCTGATGCGCCAGGAGCGCCTGTTCGGCGCCCACGAGATCCAGCGCTTCAACCGCGACGCTGACGAGACCATCGCATGGATCTCGGAGAAGGACGTCGTTCTTGGGTCTGATGACTACGGCCGGGACTTGGCAACTGTGCAGACTTTACAGGTAAAACTCGTCGTCCTAGCAGAAACATCCTATTATGTTTCCCGCGTTATATCGCGGCCTCAAGCGTCTTGCATTGTCATTGAAATATCAGCTGCAAATATCATTAAAATCAAAAAATTAAGTAGCAGCGTTACTGCAACATCAGTATTCATCAAAGAGTAGTTCCCCAGCTGGGTTGTTTCATATTCGAGCGGGATAATATTTCACTGTGCATTACTAAATATCTTCGTTTTATTTTAGCGCAAGCACGAAGGTGTCGAGCGGGACCTAGCCGCGCTGGAAGACAAGGTGTCCACCCTGGACGGCGAGGCGGCCCGCCTGGCCGCCATCCACACCGACCACGCGCCCGCCATACACGCCAAGCGAGATGAGATCACCGCCGCCTGGCAGAAGCTTGTTCACAAGGCCAAGGTACGTACCAGAAGATCATTATAATCGTAATCGTTTATTGCGCCATGCTAAAATAATAGTACAAAATAATACAAAATAGCCAATACAAAATAAAATAAATAATTTCGTTTTAAAGTGTTATCTTTATCAATTCATGTAAAATGTTATCAAAAGTGAATCGTTTTACTAAATTAACCGTTTCTATATCATATCATATCCAAAAAGAAATAGCCAAATAATTAACAAAAAGGATTTAATTTGTTTAGTCGGGTAAGAATCCATTTGCCGAGAATAAAAAGAAAACTGTACATTCTGTACAACCCGGTTAGTTTAAGAATGCACCGTGTGCATGCATACATCTTGCTGCAAGGTGCCAAAGTGACTTAATCGGGATATAACCATAACACACAAGTATCGTAATGTTATTAAACACGCGTGTTTAATATCCAAGATTATGAGCCTAAAAGCGACACAATAAGAGGTACGTTACGAACAATTGTGTTGAAAAAGTTGTTACAATATTATAAAAGTGTCTCATGGACCCTGGTGGTAGGGTATTGCAAACTTAATTACTAAGTACAGCATCTCACGTGGAGTATACGTGGACACGTGGATACGTGGTCTCACGTGGACTTAATTTAAGAATGATGACATGTAATATTTTGAATATTATTAATAAATGACTTATGACTTATGACTTATGATATATTATTGAATAAAAATAATAATCAGGAAGAGCTAAATTCAAAGCAAAAACACACTAGCTTACTTATCTAAAAAAAAAACGATTATCTAGACCAGGCGACGTTGAGGAATAGTCACAGATCTGAGGCTCTAGTATAAGTTTTACCGAAACAAAACGTTACGATCTTAAGTGCGCATGTAACTGAATTTCATGTGCAGTTTTGTTGTACCATACCAGATACGAAAATGCCACCAAATGTAACAACGCCCTTCTAATCAACCAGGAACGCAGAAGCGAGTTGGAGTCCTCGCACGCTCTTCACCGCTTCCTCGCCGACTACAGGGACCTCGTGTCCTGGGTCAGCGACATCCGCGCCCTGATCGCCGCCGACGACTTGGCCAAGGACGTGCCCGGCGCTGAGGCGCTGCTGGAGAGACATCAGGAACATAAGGTGCTGTGGAACGAAAACGTCTTATATTTTTAAGTTGAATGACCTTTCGAGTGCAGTTTTTCCCCATAGGATCTTCTTTTCCAAAGGTCCCATTGTACGCTTTTCAAAGCTCGCTCCAACATTCCCACAAACTGGATGATGAAGCTCAGCGGAAGTTCTATGAAGTAATTTGGATCTGGGATGGGGACTCCATATATGTCTTACTTACGACTTCATTATGATTCAGGGTGAGATGGACGCCCGCGAGGACGTCATCCGCGCCTGCGCGACCGCCGGCCAAGCGCTCGTGGACAACGGCCACCGGGCCTCCTCCGAGGTGTCATCGGCCCTCGAAGCTTTAGAGCGGGAGAGCAGCGCTCTTCAACAGCTGTGGGAGCAGCGCCGCGTGCTGTATCTGCAGTGCATGGACCTGCAGCTGTTCTACCGCGACACGGAGCAGGCGGACGCGTGGATGCATAAGCAGGAGGTAACTCTTTGAACTTCATGGCACCCAGGTACTTATTGTATAGTATGACGGGCTGCCTGGCTTCTTCTAAGATCTTCTCGACTCCAGAAGGCTTAAGTAAAAGAGCAGCGTCAAACAACAGATGTGGGAACGACGACAGCTGGTATTTCGTATTGAAGAGCTACCAGGCTCTTTATTTCTCTTTGCGGTCTCCTTGACCTTGGAAGCCTAGAACGGGAGCAGCGCACAGATTTGCTTGTTGTTCATAATACCTTAGAGCTTTACTGACTGCCGTCTGAAACCCACCATTTTTCCAGGCTTTCCTAGCCAACGAGGACGTGGGCGATTCCCTGGACTCTGTCGAAGCTCTGCTGAAGAAGCACGAAGATTTCGAGAAGTCCCTCGCCGCCCAGGAGGAGAAGATCAAGGCCCTGGACGAGTTCGCATCGAAGCTTATCGAGGGACAGCACTATGCTGCCGACGACGTCGCCCAGAGGAGAGAGATGGTTAGTGTTCTCGATGAGCGTATAGCACAACATGCTGACTAGTTGATTCCTGTCGAGCGACTCGTTCATTGCTGTCTCGGCATATTAGAAAGAGGGTAGATTTTGTCTCGTCTCGCATCGGGTCGCGGTGTCAGTTGTATACTGCCCCGTTGAGAGTGATCAATTTACCGTTCGTCAATCCTCAGTCTCCCTAACTAAGAAAAAAAAACTAGGCTGTGCTCATTCACAGACCTATATATATTATCTATGACGTCGAGACTGTACTATTTCTAGTAAAATAATTATTTTTGAAGAGCACTTTGAAGTCCAGCTGATTCTTTACTTTGTCTCTGATCACAGGAACACAGTTGCACAGTTAGTCAAAATGTAAAAATCTATTTTATAAATACGGTGAACTCGATTCCTAATGCTCATATTTGTTTAGCTGTTGGAGCGTCGTGCGGCGTTATTCGAGAAGTCAAACCAGCGTCGGGAGCTGCTGGAAGACGCCTACAAATACCAGCAGTACGAGAGGGACTGCGATGAGACCAAGGGTCAGTACACCTCTTCAGAATTCCTTACACGAAAGGGAATTGGTTCCGTACACTCACATGCTAAATTATTATTGAAAGATTGAGCACCATACAAGAAATCTAATCATAATTCCTCCTCCAGGCTGGATCAACGAGAAACTCAAGTTCGCCACCGACGACTCGTACCTCGACCCCACGAACCTTAACGGCAAGGTGCAGAAGCATCAGAACTTCGAACAAGAGCTGCAGGCCAACAAGCCTAGGGTTGATGAGATCACCGCCGCCGGCAGGGACCTGCTCGACCAGGAGCATTTCGCTAAACGTGAGTGTGTCACTCTTGGTCGGTTATGTCAGCCTAGTACTGTAGCTCAACCCCAAAAATCAATGGTAAGCTGCACAAGCACCCCTGATCGTTCATGTGATCTTAGTACTTTCCCTCGACCCCACCCCAACATATCCAGTAAATCCTTAATCCTAAACTTTTACATGATAATTTCTGTACTATGTGTTTTATTGCTGTAGTGGTTATATCTAGTGTGAGTTTCCTGTATGATAATTATCAGGGCTTGATAGTTCTAGAAACAAGTCCATGTTGTTCTTTGTGCACAGCCCAAATCGAATCTCGTCTCGGCGAGCTCGCGGGTCTCTGGGAGCGGCTGGCGTCCGCTTCTGAGCTGAAGGGCAGCAAGCTGCAGGAGGCCTCGCAGCAGCAGCAGTATAACCGCGCCGTTGAGGACATCGAGCTATGGCTGTCGGAGGTGGAGGGACAGCTGCTGAGCGAGGACTACGGCAAGGTATGATACTAATTAAATTGGTTGAAAACTTTACAACTTCCTTGAGTGTAACCTGACCATCCAAACCAGAGGGAATATAAAGCTGCGTAAGAATCAGAGCAGCCTCGGGTTGAGGCACGCACGGCTCACCTATTTCACTCAAATTCGTACGCGCTCACGCACTGTGCGCGAGCAGCCCGCGAGCGGCGCGCGGCGAGCCGTCCAGAGGCGGTCTTTTGCCCGTGCTCAAAGGCGCCTCAGTGTGCGTGCCTCGCGTAATTTGGACGTGTATCTGAGCTTGCCGCAGGCAGAGCGACACGTTCTGACGTGGGGAAGGCGCGTATGAATTTGAGCAAGTGTACTAACCGTGTATGTGTAATCGAGTTAGTTCGTAAATTTATTACTATAATTCGGTGAAATATGATAAACGCGGCCGCGGCTGTTATCGTGTCGGCGCCATTTTGAACGACGCACAACGTCGCATCGCCGCGAGCACGCTGCCTCGCCCGCGCATGCTTATGTGCAACAATTCGGCTCGCGAGCAGCGCGCCGCGCGGGGCGAGCATGCCTCAGGCTGAGCCGCTCAAATTCGTACGCAGCTTAATATTTCGTGCATAAGTTTTTTATGAAAAACCCAGTGGTCTGAGTACGCACTACCGCCAGGTAGAAAGTCGCCAGCCTTACCGTTCCAGACGCTATTCACTATGATATGACTAGACTATGTGTTCGCAACAGCAACCTCAACAATCAAATATCCCCCAGGACCTGACCAGCGTGCAGAACCTCCAAAAGAAGCACGCCCTCCTTGAAGCCGACGTCGGCTCCCACGCGGAGCGCATTGACGCCATCCGCACGCAAGCGGAGCAGTTCATCGAGAAGGGACACTTCGACGCTGACAATATCAAGGCTAAGAGGGTGAGTGCTTTTGTTATGTCTGGTTACGATGTTGTATGTTATGTTAGGTTACGATGTCACATGTGCTGATGTTTAAGTGGAAATGTTGATCAACGGAAAATACGAAATTGATGGTGGTGAATACTGTGTACTGCTTATACGCGGTCACTGAGCGGATCGCTCCAAACTAGTACAATCGCTCAAATGTACTAGTTCGCTATGTTAGGTCTTTAAGTTACTAGTACACTAACAAACGACGACGAATTGAACCAGATATCGTTTTGCTGTCAGTGTCACAGTGACTGTCACTGCTCGCTCTTCCGCTCGGTTCTCGCTCCGGGTGAACTAAACGTACTAAAGCGCAGAAACGTTGCGGAATAGTTCGGTCTAGTATAGTGTCGGGAATTAGGTATTTTTAGTTCTTAGTAAATGTACTACACAAGCCTAACTGTGTGTATTAAATAAAAGTGATTACTACTTTCGTAAAATTTTCTTAACATGTTAGAAGTCCATGTTGTAAGAAACTCTGTCAAATGGTTTCCTGGCTAATGTGACAGAAAACAAGAAATAATTCGTTGACCCATTTGCTTGCGACACTGCGACTGGAAGGATGGATCATTATAAGAGTAACATTACAGGACGGCCTAGTCACCCGCTACACGGCCCTGGACAAGCCGCTCGCGGTCCGCAAGCGGCGTCTCCTTGACTCCCTGCAGGCGCAGCAGCTGTTCAGAGATCTTGACGACGAGGCAGCGTGGATCAGGGAGAAGGAGCCCATCATCGCGTCCACTAACCGAGGTATGCACCCCTGGTACCATGCATGATACATTTTTAACCCGGTCATAAAAAAAAGTCATTTACACTATCACTTCGTCTGATATATCAGAAGACGGCAATTAAAGGGTTTGAATGCCATAATAGGCCGGAGCCTTCGCGGAGGAAATTCTCTGGCCTATATTTCCTTACTTTTGCCCCTGACTACGAGATATAGCTGTATACTCTCATCATCATCATACATATGACTTCACTTATTCCTTTTCCTTCAGGCCGCGACCTGATCGGCGTACAGAATCTAATGAAGAAACACCAGGCGGTCATGGGCGAGATGGCGCAGCACGAGACTCGCGTGGAGGCCGTCCGGGCCGCTGGCGCCGCCCTACGGGACGCTGGCCACTTTGCCGCTGACGAGATCGGCTCTAGGCTACAGCAGTTGCATCAGCAGTGGACGCAGCTCCAGGAGAAGGCACTCCAGGTATGAAGATAGCTAAAGAACCAGGCCACGCACTTGTCGCTACTCCAATGTCGAATCTGTCGGTCTACAAACGTACAGCAGTAGAAGAGGGTACAGGTACCAGGGTCGCATAAATATACAGCAAGTGTATGATGGAGCACGAGATCGGGTCGAGGCCGTTTGGGCAGCTGGCGCCGCGCGCCACCCTGCGTCACGCTGGCCACTTCGCTGCTGACGAGATCGGCTCTAGGCTACAGCAGTTGCATCAGCAGTGGACGCAGCTCCAGGAGAAGGCACTCCAGGCTGGCCACTTCGCCGCCGACCAGATCAAATTATAAAAAGTTAAAAATTCCTTTGTTGACATTTTCGCTTACTTAAAAAAAATTGGCAATATTTCTGATGTTCCTTCATTGTGAACATTCCTACCAAAAATTTAAAAAAAACACGTTGCATTTAGGAGTTTAAAATGTTTGACAGCCCAACTAGAAATGTAATGTAATAGTAGAGTAGCATTAAAATAAAAAAAACAACAAAACCCAGAGCATATAAACAGTGCATTGGTAGAATGCACCTCGGCTGCACAGTTACCAGGACCTCATAAATGTGTAGATATTAGACCGAAGTCTTGACTTTAAGTTTTACCCATTTGTATCAAATTAACTTGAATGATACATATAAACAGATAACAGCGGTGGTATGATAAGTGATACCTTTTTTTCGGGTTGTTTAAATACGATTATACAAGGCGAACATAGCTACTGAGGCGATTGCAGACCAATTCGTGCATATTGTTCCAAATGCAAGATGAGTCATAGATAGACTAAGCTTGTAATAATATTATTTCTGATGCTGATAAGCAATAATTATTGAATGTCTGTGATTTTGTACAGGTATAAGCCAAAACTGCCTGTACATGAGAAGAGGTCCATTTTTTGACATTTTGAATTGAAAAGTAAATCTATTAATGTTGTTTTGTAAGAAATACCATCCATATGGATGGAGGTGGTCGAAATCTCGTTCCACGCGGATATATATCCGCTCACTTGATTTCGGATTTTAAAAGAGGGAGCCTAAACAGCTTCTAATTTTTCATTACCAAAGCAGCCCGTACTTAGTTGCCACCATCAGTTTATTGGCGACTCTCTTGTCTATCCCATAAATACCACAATACTAACCCACGCAACCTCTCAACAGCGCAAGCAAGACCTGGAAGACTCCCTCCAAGCTCAGCAGTACTTCGCCGACGCCAACGAAGCGGAGTCCTGGATGCGCGAAAAGGAACCGATGGCGAATACCCAGGACTACGGCAAGGATGAGGACTCTTCCGAGGCTCTGCTGAAGAAACACGAGGCGTTGCTGTCGGACCTGGAGGCATTCGGGAACACCATCAAGAGTCTTAGGGAGCAGGCGAACTCTTGCAGGGTGAGTTGACGGTCATAGGTTGACATTTATAGATAAACTTTTGACGGCTCGGGGCCCAACTAAAAGGCCATGTCGAAAAAAATAAGTTCTTGACGTGTGCCGATTAGGTGTCTTTTTAGGGTTCCGTAGTCGACAAGGAACCCTTATAGTTTCGCCATGTCCGTCTGTCTGTCTGTCTGTCTGTCTTCGGCTTATCTCAGTAACCATTACTACTAGAAAACTGTGATTCGGCATGGGTATCAATCACGCCGACAAAACAGTACAATAAAATCTTGATAAAAACATTTTTTTAGGGTACCTCCCCTACACCTAAAGCGGGAATGTATTTTTTTTTCTCGTTAAACCCATGGTGTGGGGTATTGTTGGATAGCTCGTTCAAAAATAATATGGGTTTCCCAAAACCATTTTTCAAATCAGTACAGTACGATTACTGTTAGTTAAGACCTGACAGATGGATTGCCTTCATTTAATGTTCAACTTTAATTTCATATAGATAAAGCATTTTTCAGAATACTGTTACCCACATCTACCGATTTAGTAATAACTATTTTATTTGTATAAGATTAAAGTTGAAAATTAAATGAAGGCAATCCATCTGTCAGGTCCTAACTAACAGTAATCTTACTGTAATTCGTTTGCGAAATATTGGGGTTTAAAGCCCTAATTTTTGTTCGAGTCATGTGTGGTCGTCGTCGTCGTCGTCGTCATGGATGTGAAAAAAATCGTTTTAGTAGTACATATAATGAATTTAAAAGGAAAACTATCACGAACAAGTACCGAGTAATAGTCGACTAACTTAATGTGTACTTGGAAGGGCCAATTTTCGTACAAATTCGGCCGATGCAACCGCACCGCACGTCGATGTAACTAAGACAGACAGGCAACTACGGAACCCTACACTGCGCGTGGCTCGACACGCACTTAGCCGGTTTTTTTGTACATCATATATATCAGTGGCAGGCGAGACCCGTCTTGTGTGTGGCTTAAGCTGCGTACGAATTTGAGCGGCTCAGCCTGAGGCTTGCTCGCCCCGCGCGGCGAGCCAAATTGTTGCATATGAACATGCGCGGGCGAGGCAGCGTGCTCGCGGCGAGCCGACATTGTGTCGTTCAAATCGTGTCACGCGTACGAATTAGAGCAAAATAGGTGAGCCGTGCGTGCCTCAACCGAGGCTTCTCCAATTCGTACGCAGCTTTATGGACGCCTGAAACTTCAGGAGGATTCGCATGCGCGCTTTTGACCCTTTTAGAACCTGTACAATCTTGAAGAAACTCATACTGTGGTTCCCACCCGCTGGATAGGGTCTGGGGCCAGCCATACATTGTAGATAAAGAATAGTATTTGAAGGTTCATAAGAAAAACCTTACAATATAAAACATACTGTTTTCCACGGCTAAAATGCCAATCGTTCATCAAAATTCTCTTTTGATGTGCAATTGTTAAATTTTGACGAGCAAGTCAGTATTCTTTTTTTGGTAAGCGATTAAAATATTCCCACATATAAAATGTCTCATTCCAATTGGTAATTTATCCGCACAGCAACAAGAGTCCCCGGTGGTGGACGTGTCCGGCAAGGAGTGCGTGGTCGCCCTATACGACTACGCGGAGAAGAGTCCCCGCGAGGTTTCCATGAAGCGCGGCGACGTGCTCACCCTACTCAACTCCAATAACAAGGTATGTACTTCAACTTGGGACAGATCATCTGTCATATTTATACCAAAATACGTGTCGAATGTTAGTACAACACGCTCCAGCGAGGAGCAGAGATTTATGAGCACAGTGAGTTGTTAAACGAAACTTAACAGTGTCAGTTTTGTGACGAAAATTAAGCGTACAAATTATGTTTAAATGAACTTGTTTCACATTTAAATAAAGTGTTTATGCATATCATTTATAAATAAAAAATTAATAGTTTACTTTTATGGAAACAGATTTTTGTTGAAACTGCAGTAGTTTCGATTGATTTTAAAACAAACAAACTATCGTTTGTTGTCGTATTTTCTTGCATGGTGTGCGGCTAGAGAATATTACTTTGACTTTACCCCTACAAACAGAATTCAATTTAGTATAACGTGGCCAGTTATTGAAGGGTGGCCAGTAATGAATACCTTATACTAAGAATTAATTATATTATAGGTGAATAGAGTTAATTTTTAGTGTGAGGTGGTGGAGTTGGCGATTTACCCTGTCAATGTTAAGCATAAGGTCAAATACGCATTAATAGATATATTAATTGATTAAGATATTATTTGTTTCCGCTAAGGTCCAGCTGGCACTCTTTGGGTTCCAGAACCCCACAAACAAGCGCCAGAATGTTCGGACTGAAATACTACTTTTACAAGCTTTTATTTACTTTCACCTGTCCCATTGTCTGTCTGTATTCAAATCTTGCAAGTTAAATTTGATCCACTTCCCGGTTTCCGATTGAGTCGAAATTTTGCACGAATATGCAAATCTCGTGACAATGCAATATTATCATGACGTGGAGCTGATCTGATGATGGAGCTGGAAGGTGGCCATAGGAACTCCGTAATAAAAACCACATAACCCCATCGAGTTTAGGCTCCTTAGAATAGTCTCAATGAGTAGTTGATGATGGTATACAGAAAAGTACAGTCGGCAATAAAAGCTTGTACCAATAATGAAAATTTTGACGGAAACTTGTTTCTACAAAACACACGCGTGTTCTGAATATCTATAATTACGCAACAAGCTCGTTCTCTGTCACTACCTCGAGTTAAACCGCAACTGATAATAAAATAAAATATAGTAATGCACAAAACACTTTTATAAACGCCAAATTTGGCATGAATTTTACTATAAACAGCTAGATAACGATATCAGTAGGTATCATCACTAAGCGCGTATATATCAGTTAACGCAATTATTAACTGTGTTTAACTGAACTGTGAATTAATAAAGTAATCATTTGTTATTTGTACATAAACGTTGCTCAGAAAACATTCGTGTTTAGGAATGTTGTAGGAGCATGGAGGATGGAGCCCAAAATAGCTTAATTCATTCATGTACTACGTGTTTTTGTTAATTTCCGTTAATTGCAAGGGGGCATAGGTTAGATCAAATAAAGTTAATTTCTCCAATACTATAGTATCTTAACTCTTACTGTTATCTAGATATTCGATATTTTATTTTGATCAGATTTGCAGCTTTAGCCACTGTTAATGCTACATTCAATTAATTTGTTTAAAAAAAATTTTTTTTTCTTTTTTTTCAAGTATTAATTATGCTTATTTGTTTCTGTGAATGTACTCTGCAATATGCCGTAGTTAACGGAAATTCCCGGGAACACCGTGTGTAGCTTATTCGGACATGTGTTCTTGCACAGTCAGAATCAGAAGTAGCCAAGCAATATAACACGCCCAAAATGACCTACACAGATCCTCATTCCCCTGACGTTAGAGTTGGTGTGTAGATCATTTTGAGCACTTGAACCGCTTAGCAACTTCTGCTGCTGACTATAGAACAACGCATTATGATGTTTTTTTTTGTATTCATATTCAGTTTCTTAGGACTATCATTATAATAAGCTTTTTTTGGCAAAAAATGACTGACGGTTGAGTTTGTTTCGGCGTTTCTTCTTAATAGTGGTCTTCTTTTTCAGAAACGCTCGTAGAATTTTGACTTGTAAAAGTGCCATTACGGCCTACTTGCAGAATAAAAATTCATTATTTCATTTCATTAATTATTCCATTCATGATTTCATTATTTCATGCTCAGATATATTTAAATAGCGTGTTAATGGAAAAGTTTAGAAAAATACGAACAAAATATAGAATAAACGGAATGATATAAATAATTAGGTTAATTAAATTCAGTTTTCAATTAAAAGAAAACAATTATTTATTGCGCATTAGGCTTTTGGTAACATATTCTACCGGAAAGGGCTCAGGATGTCCCATCAGCAGCCCAAATCATTGTAACCTGTAATACAAAAGAAGTCTCTTTTCAACTTCTTTACTAGAGTGAGTCTTCCGATTGTCTTCAAGTCGTGAAATCGGCCGCTGCATATGAATGAGGCAGAACAAAACTCACCTTTCTCTCTAGGTCTGTTTAAAATAAATTCATATGAATACGTAGTACAGAACACATCAGAGGCTCTAGTATAAGCTTTACCGAAACAAAACGTTACGACCGCGTTCGCGTTTAGCTGTCAAATCCCATACAAATTGAGGGTAAAACGCAAACGCGATCGTGAAGTTTTGTTTCGTTAAAACTTATACTAGAGCCTCTGGTAGACGTGCGAGTGCTCGACGCTGTACGAGTATAAGGCACGGGCACTCTATGTCAAAGTGACATGGCATTAATTCTAATTAAGTAAAACCCTCTAAGTTCGAATAGAGTGGCCATGCTACATACAACTGGGGAAGTAGCTCCGCCTTGCAGGAGACCACAGCCATAATAACACTACTACTTGCTCTGTAGTAGTGTTGTGCTCCTGGAGGTGAGCAAGGTCGCCAGAGCTCCCGAGGATGCGTTGTGTTGTGAGCGAGGGCATTTGTTCCTTCAGCTGTCGACACGGCGAATCCTCAAACATATCAAGGGTCGGCAACGCCCATGTTACTCCTATGGAGTTGCATGCGTCTATAGGCTGCGGTGTCCGCTTACCATCAGGCGGGCCGTACGCTTGTTTGCCACCGTCGTTGTATAAAAAAAAAAACTAGTACAGCGTCGAGCACTCGGACGTTCCTGGGTCTTCCATTGCCTAGAAATATGTCAAGTCTCCGGTGCCATACATTACGGTTTATACCGCACATAACATCGGTAAGCATGTATAAAACATGTGGCATCTCGTTTATTGCGACACGCAGATATGCTAATTCATTGATCATGCAAACCCCGGGGTTTTCGGTGCGGGAATAACTTGAGAAAGAGTAAAGATAAACAGATAGGTTATTCTGACAAAATATCATATAGTGCCTAATGAATAAATACCTTCCTGCGAATTGTAACAAACCATACAATTTTATTTTAACTTAAGTATTAGTAGCATTTTTACCAAGCCTTACGAGATAATAATAAAAATAAAATAATAATAATCATTTATCTAAGGTTATCGCTTCCCCAATGAGGTTATCTACTTTTTTTTCATCAAGAAGATTTCATTGAGATTGAGCAAAGATTTAAAAGGCGAAAATTCAATCGCATTGTTACATTATATAAATAATAAACATCGATATCGAGACGGTCGATAAAAAAAAACATTCACGCTCTACGGAAAACCATTGTCAGTGCGACAAGATAACGAGGTCTAGATATGAACGTATGTTTTTTTTAATAAGTATCTTTTTATTCAATTAATTATTCAGTAGGTAAGTACATTCTGTTTTTTAAGTCAATACCTATTCTTTAACTAATGTCATTCATTCCCGCACCGAAAACCCCGGGGTTTGTTAATGATATACTGATCGGAGTGACGCGGTGTAAGGGGCTGTTCATAAATTACGTCATTGTTTTTTGACGATTTTTGAACCCCTCTATCATCATCCTGTTATTCCTTGAAATGGACCCTCCCCGCCTAATAAAATGACTATCGTCATCCAATGGCCAGAGCCCCTCCCCCCCCTTTTTTTTGAAATGACTTAATTTATGAATAGCCCCTATGAATCCGTCAAAGTTTGTATGAGCAGCTATTCCTATCCCGAACTCATCGCAGTTGAGTGATACCTCTAGCTTGTCGATAATTATTTCCATGTTCCTCCTGCTGAACATGACCTTTGTATCTATTTGTTTGCACGAGAATAACCTTCACCTTAGTGCTCCCTGTGTGTTACCCAAATTCCAAGTAACTTGTTTATACAGGCAAAATATTTGTTATAATTATAAACAACACGGTTTCTAAATGTAAGGTATTTTTTTAACATATAGTACGCAGCACAAAACATGAAAATAATCTCGATTCAGGCTGTAATTTCGTATAAAAATGTGTATGAGATGTTAAATATTAGTTATTGCTAAAGAGGAAAATCTTTTATAACTTTAGTGACAAAATGTAACATTATACATCTAGGACGGTAAAAGAAAAAATGTCTCAGATCGCAGGTAAATTGACTCAATTTCTGAAGGTTTCTTTATTGCCGCCCGTGGTCATAAAGAAAGCCTCAGATAGAACCCGCTCACAAAATTTCACGAGAATCGGATGAGAGATGCGACTTATAGAGGGGACTGCCGGACATACGAAAGCATTTTCGCCCCACAGTTAAGTATCGGACTCGCTAACAAAATTTCACGAGAATCTGTTGAGAAATGCGAGCTATAGAGGGGAACAGCCGGACAGCGGGATATACTGAAACCTAACCAAAGCCAATCGTCACTAACCTAAACGTGTCCTAACCCGATTATGCTCCCCAGCTATCTGCGTCCAACCGGCTTATTTTTTACGTAACGCGATGGCCGTCAGTCGTCACCCGCCCGCCGCGCGATAATGTAGTGTACCGTCCGCACTAGCTATGTCGAAATTTACTGTGATATTAGTGTAGTGATAGCGATAATGATAGTTGTATCGTGGATGTTTTGTGTGTTAGTCGAGAATGCCTGTAAGGTTGGAAGTGTATGTCTTTTTTAATATTTTTTTACCTTGAATGGTATTCTGTATTTTGTTTATATTCTGAAGGATCGTGGCGTGAATAGCCTGATGGATTTCGGTATGTGAGATATCGGCTGGCTTAACTTCTGACCGATATAGTGTAGGTATTCAACTTGTCCAATTTTTGTTCCCATGTTTGATCAAATTTCTTCGCCGTGTTTGTTCTTCATATATTTAATGATATCATCCAATTTCTTCAAATGCACATTGGACAAAGATCTTGGACAGGTGGAATACCATCCGTAGTAATAAATAAATTATTTTCACTTAATTTGTTGATGGAAATATACTGTTAATAGAATACTGTAAATATTCTGTTAGGCGTTAAGAGAATGTAGTCACGCCTCAAGTCTTATTGTAGTCTAATCACCAGCGCGCTGTACAGTTGGCGTCATATAGTTAGTAGCACGCACTTCCCTCTCGCTTGCTCTTACAGTACAAAATCAACAATTCCACCCTATCAAGACTCCCCAGCATGGTTGACTCAAGTGGAACTCCCCATACAAACGTAGTTTGGTTCTCGTTTTAAAACGGCATAATGGTATAACATGAAACTTCTTATACTAACTAGTTTCTGTTGCTATGAATATATAGCCCTTAATGAATGTTCATAAAATCTAAATATTTTGGGTGTGTAGTGATGGATGTAAAAATAAATGATATAATTTCATTCAATATAATAACATGTGATATGTTTTTTAATTATATAATCATAATCACTTATTGTATATAATAAACGTTTGGTATAATCTCAAAATATATATGTTTGTTTTGAATAACTATCGTCTGGTATAACACTTATTTGTGACACTTAACATGAGAATTATACCACAATATTATGGTATAATTCTCATGTTACATAACTGTCAAGTACGTAGTATAATATATTGTTTTTATTATAACAGCTTGGTAACGCCATTAAAGTAAAGAAAGTATAGCAAACATTACGCTTTGCAAATTGTACTCACATAGTATCAGTATTAGGCGGTAAAAAAGTGTTCGGTTCTGACGCTTCGCCGGCCGCAGCCGCGGCACGCTCGCTTCGCTCGCTCGGCTCGCGCGCTGTAAGGTCGCGGTTCTACCTAACAATCCTCTTCGCTTCGCTCGTCGTTGTACCTACACCGACTGCCTTAACGTCTACCAAAAACTATTATGCTATCTGTACATTAGAAGATATTAACATTATATACTCACCGGCAATAAATTTGGGCCAAATTAGAAAAATGCATTTAATTGTTTAAAACATTATTTAAGTAATCTATTCAGTTTATAGTTTGAAATCACGAAAAGTTTTTGGGCCAAAATTTCTGCCGGTCAGTGTATCATATGTTATATATTTTATCATATGTCATTATATAATATGCATTAGACTTAAAGTATGTTATATTAAATGTTATTGCATCAAATGATAATTATATTAAAAGTTAAGTATTGTTATATGACTCAATAGTTGATATTTGTTTTTTAAATGGAAAATCCCCATATCTTAGTTAACAGGTGTTTGTTAAGTTTCATGGATAAGGGTCTATATCTACAATACCCTGTGTCCTGACGAAGCGCGTGCTTTTTGTGCCAGGACTGGTGGAAGGTGGAGGTTAACGACCGGCAGGGCTTCGTGCCGGCGGCCTACGTCAAGAAGATCGACGCGGGGCTGTCGTCGTCGCAGCAGAACTTGGCCGACTCCAGCTCTATCGCCGCCAGACAGAACCAGGTAAATAAAAAAAACTATTTACATAGAAAAACGGTACTCCGACACGCGTCGAATGGAGAAAAAAGAAACGCAAGAAACATGTTGCCATCTATTTAACAAAATAATCACAAAGTTTTAATAGGGGTAATATGTTCTGTCCCTTTTCCGCGAAACGCACCTTCATATGAGACCATCGCCATTTACTATGACGTTCGAGGAACGTGACGTCACGATTCCCTAGCGTTTTCTTTATCTAACAAGCAACATTAAAACTGTTGGAAGCTTCATATTTTTTTGTGATGTGATTTTCGTCATTAGACATATTTTTTTTCTTTCAATATTTTGAAGCGGTCTGCACCTCCGTTACTTGAGACGTCTTCGTCAGGAAATCATTGCAATCACGCACCAATGTGTTTTTTAACCCCTATCGATAACTAGGATTTCTATAAGTTTAACTTGTGTATCTGTATGTCTGTCTTTGGCATCGTAGCTCTCAAACAAATACCGAAACCGAAATAACCACACAAAAAAAATTAAGGTATTAAAAAAAATGTGCCACGAAAGGGTTTCATCTCAGAAAAGTGCTGGCTTCATTCCCAATGCTGAACTTCAGATGTGACAGTCAGGTCGTGATTACACACACACGCACAAGATGATTTTGCTGTACAAACGACTCCTGAGAATTTTCAGGTGTTCCCTGCGAGTTTGTTCGGGCAGACCCTCGCCAGGCTGGATATCACTCAAAGTATCAGCTTTTTGATCACCATCCGATTCCTCATATTGTTGCATTGTTCTCAGATCGAGGGTCAGTATGACAACCTGCTGGGCCTGGCGCGTGAGCGTCAGAACAAGCTCAACGAGACCGTCAAGGCGTACGTGTTGGTGCGCGAGGCGGCCGAGCTCCACACGTGGATCAAGGACAAGGTGAGACCACGGCATCTGCTATGAGCGCGGCGCGACGAAACTGTTGCGGCGAACGAAAAAACCATAGAAGTCTAAAATGGCCCCACAGAATGGGTCACATTGCCATTATGCGGGGTGTCGAAGCGATGCCAGGCAGCCTTTTAGTTCGAAGACGCGCATGCCTGGTTTTGAGCACGTGTTTGGGTAGAAATTTGTAAGGCGCTCGCATTCTATGGTTTTAACGTTCGCTGGTTGGCAGTGGATGCGAGCATATATTTAGTTCTGGGTAATAAAACAACCTTATGTCTAAAAAACTGGGAGAATTCCATATGATGAACTGTTTTGATTCGTTATATTTTAAAACAACAGATATACTTGAATTTTTCTAAACTAAGCTCATATATGGCCATTGTACTGAGCTCATGAATGCGTTTGTTTGCGGTCCGAACAAAAGCTATTCATGACGCGCGCGTACCAAATTTGCAAAAAAAAATTGCGCCACATATAATGTTCTTTGAATAATGAACTCTATCTTCTTTACAATAGATTCCAAATTACCACAGCGCCTTGTACCTGGCTCGCTGGGAGCGGGTTTTTGTTATCTTTTAGTCCATTTTGAATCTAATGACTAAGACGATAGAGTTCATTATAAATTATAATTCATATTCATGAGCTCAGTACAATGGCCATTCATAAGCTTAGTTTAGAAACTTTCAAGTATACTATTATATTTCATATTATAGTTGATTGAAATTTAATTGCCATTATCACTGTAAACGGGTTGACTAGAGGATAATAAATAATATCGTATCATATTTGTCGGCAGGAAATGCACGCCCAGGTCCAAGACGTCGGCGAGGATCTCGAACAGGTCGAGGTCATGCAGAAGAAGTTCGACGACTTCCAGAACGACCTGCGCGCGAACGAGGTCCGGCTCGCGGAGATGAACGAGATCGCGGTGCAGCTGATGACGGTCGGGCAGACCGAGGCCGCGCTCAAGATCAAGACGCAGATGCAGGTGGGCACTGGTCGCTGGTGGTGACGCAAGGGGGGGGGGGGGATTCGTGGCTTCCCTGACCGCGTGCGCGAATGCACAATTAGGGCGGTGCATTGGAAATTATCGCGTGCTTTGAAACGCCGTTCTGACTAGATTAAGAAACAATAAGGTCTGATTTTCAGATATATGATTCTTGACTATATGATCGTTTTTCTGATTTTACCCGATACATGATTGCTTAAAATTTCCTCGATAGAAAAAAAATCCAAAGTTGGGTCTGTATTTTCCTTTTTTTACTCGGCCTACTCAAACGATACATTATTTTACGACACAATCAAGTCTTAGTTAGGTATTTATCGGAATTAGTCCATAAAAGCCATACCCGAAGAGTGTTCCATCTCTTTTTCTCGTGCGCGGAACGCATAAGCGTGTCTTTGTCTAGGGGGCGTGTTCGACTCGAATCGAAGCATCCCCTTAACACCTGACTTCGCACAGCGATGAACGCGAAGCGCAGTGTGATAAATTGATAATAATAATTCGGGAACTAGTTACTTTGAGAGAATCGGGAGCCTATGAGTGTCGCTATGGGGCTGTTCATATCAAAATACGGGGAGGTCTGACCATTAGATGAAAAACTAACGAATAACGATGACGTAATATATGGAGAAGCTTATGTAGTGAAACTGCTTATTTCATTCTACGAGTTTTCCTGTATAGGGGTTATTATAACCTGAACCTGAAGGTCCTGGGTTCGAATCCCGGTAAGGACAAATATTTGTGTGATGAGCATGAATATTTGTTTCTGAGTCATGGATGTTTATTATGTATCTAAGTATTTATATCTATTATATATGTCGTCGTCTAGTACCCATAACATAAACCTTACTGAGCTTACTATGGGACTAGGTCGATTTGTGTAAGATGGTGTCCCCTTATATTTATTTATTTATTGATAATAGACCGTAAGCCCACTCCCAATACACCTACGTCTTTTGGCAACATGATAAAATGCATGGCAGTAGGTCGAGAGAGTTGTGGTGAGCAAGAAAAAAATGACTTAAAGTTTGAAAATCCCTCACTTGCGGTCAAAAATTGCATGATTTTACGGGGTATTTCGTTCATATTCATCATTTAGCCCTTTAATCGTAGAGAGAGAGTAAATGTCAGTCCTGAAATGGTCGGAAGTACTTGGCAGACGGCGTCAAAGTTGCCAACTTATTATATTGTTATGTCTATATATCTACTTGCTGCAAGCAATTTATCTATTTCATAGTTTCGTTCGTGTATTCCCCGTTCTAATTGTTATATCAATACCTACACTGTGCAGCAGTGTGTATACATTCAACTATATTGAATTGGACGATTATGTTTAGGCTGATGCCTATATGCATACGTCTTTACGTCACGGTCACTTACCACATCCGGTTGTCCCACAGGAGCTGAACTCTAAATGGACGTCCCTACAACAACTGACGTCGGAGCGCGCCGCGCAGCTCGGCTCCGCGCACGAGGTGCAGCGCTTCCATCGCGACGTGGACGAGACCAAGGACTGGATCGCGGAGAAGGAGGCGGCCCTGGCCACCGACGACCTCGGCAAGGACCTGCGCTCCGTGCAGACGCTGCAACGTAAGCTGCACCACTTCGCCGTTATGGAAAGATCATTAAACTTGGGGCATTCGGTGAAGAATGATCGACATGCCTCCTTTTTAAAATCTGTCTGCCTCTCACTTGCATTTACAATTATCGAAACCCACCGCGACCCCACGCCTTAAAGCACACCGTAGCTGTTTTAAATGTAAATACCATCCCCACCTTTTTTACCTCTTCCTAATGCTGCAGGTGTGTGTGTAATTTAATTGGTCTAAATTTGTTGTTTGATAGATAGTTTAGTTCTACGTGAGAACCTGTAATTGGTTCTATAATTCTATTGTACGCTGCTGGGCTCTCCATACATTTCATATTATATTATTGTTACCAGGGAAACACGAGGGTCTGGAGCGCGACCTGGCCGCCCTCGGCGACAAGATCCACTCCCTCGACGACACGGCCAACCGGCTCATGTCCACCCACGGCGACTCCGCCGACGCGACCTACAGCAAGCAGCGCGAGATCAACGAAGCCTGGCAGCAGCTGCAGGCGCGCGCCAACGCCAGGAAGGAGAAGCTGCTCGACTCCTACGACTTGCAGCGGTGAGTGTGCCACATGGCCATCCTGCTCTTACACACGACCCTACGCTAGTCAGCGGAGGGAGATCGCAGTATCAACTCGAGACGTTCGGCAACATGATGTGCGCGCTGTCCGCTGACTATGGAAATGCCAAAATCCGCTGATGCTAGCTTATAGATGTTGTTGCTGTTTCATTGTATTCGTTTTAGAAGAATTTGACATGTCATTTTACACAGCAACTTTGCGTGTATGATGATAATTTTCCACGAGGCGTGGATTGATCAGAAATGTCTATAATACGCTCTCGCCTCCCGAGTTGAACAGCTGCTGAAATAAAGTTTTGTTCCAGATTCCTCTCCGACTACCGCGACCTGATGGCCTGGATCAACTCGATGATGGCGCTCGTCAGCTCGGACGAGCTCGCCAATGACGTCACCGGCGCTGAGGCGTTACTCGAGAGACACCAGGTAAACATCAGTTCAGCACATACAGGGCGATGGTCATGAATCGGCTACAGACGAAATATAACTCGGTTGTTCAAAGTTAAGGACATGGGAACTCTAAAACGTGGAAAGACGGTTCTGTGAAGCTGTCTAGTCTAGTGACTGATATAAAGCCTCTCTCTTACGCACCTACGAGGTGCAAATTCACCTGAACGCGGCTGGACACTGACACTGTCGTTCGCACATATACATATCGCGGCGAATCTTGATCCCTATGACAGCTGTCATCTCCGTACTATTTATAACCTTAAAACGTAAAGTTGTACTGAGATGACAGGTGTAACAGGGATCAAGTTTCGCCGCGATACGAATAGTCACGCGGTCGGCGGTGTCACCGTCAGTACCTATCACTCAAAAGGCGACAAACTTGACTGGACGAAAGAGCACGTGTATGCGTTACATTTGAGTTTACTACGACGACCTTCTGTATACAGGTGACTCTTCGAGTAATTATTGCAAGGATATAAAGATGGTAGCACTTAATGCCCCAATCTGGCACATGCTGCGCTGTATGATCAACCAAACTTTGAGCAAAAATTTACCATTGTTCTTGGCTTTCATGAAACTGATTAATATTTCCTCTTGGTAGACGATTTATGACCAAATTCGAATTCAAACTTACTATCGGCGTAAATTTGGCTACTTTGTTAAAACAGAACACCGTTTTGAAAACTCCCAATAATAACACAGTGATGTGTTCTAGACGCATCGGTTGGAGATAGACGCCCGTTACGGCGTTACGCCGCAGGTCAGGAGCATGTGTGGGGTCTAACTCGATTAATACACACGTGTTTTGCAAACGTACGCGCTTTATCAGTTATACAACTCTCGCAACGCATAATGCATGATGGGAAGTCGCTTCTCAGGCTATCCTCTTTACGAGTCCCGAAGAAGTTCGACAAAAGTCGCTCTCATTTGCTGGAATGATGAAACTAAGTATAGACAATAGGATACGCCATATCTAGGTAGGAAGGGCACCAATATGTATTCTGTCAAAGTTGCATAAATATGTATACTGCAACCTTATTGTTGCAGAAATAAGGTCTCCCTGCATTTTTTTTATAAACCGACGGTGGTAAACTAGCGTACGGCCCGCCTGATGGTAAGCGGACACCACAGCCTATAGACGCATGCAACTCCAAAGGAGTAACATGGGCGTTGCCGACCCTTGATATGTTTGAGGATTCGCCGTGTTCACAGCTGAAGGAACAAATTCCCTCGCTCTCAACACAACGCATCCTCGGGAATATTGGTGCCCTTGACTGTACTAGTTAATTTAATATTTAAAAAAAGTAGAGATAAAAGTTTAGTATGAAAACTTCTTGTCTATATTTTTTTAAATAATATCTACCAACAGCAATTTGTTTCCGACCGAGACATGAAGGATTCCGTTGTGTATACAAAGTCTTATTCCAGCTTGCCGGTTTGAAAAGAGAACCAAACTAAGGTTTTTTTTTTATAATAATTCTCCAAAGATTGACCCTAGTCTCACCTGCACGTCTATCATGAGACGGCCGCGACATACTCTCGATTTTTCTTGCTCTAAGTGTTCTCATAAGAGAGACACGGATAGCGCGAGAAAAATCGAGAGAGCTCGGGCGCCGTCTCATGATAGCCGTGCTGGTAAGCGACGAAACTAACTGAGGCTCTAGTATAAGTTTTACCTAAACAAAACGTTACGACCGCGTTTGCGTTTAGCTGTCAAATCCCATACAAATTGAGGGCCTCTGAGGCTCTAGCGTTTGCGTTTTACCCTCAATTTGTATGGGATTTGACAGCTAAACGCGACCGCGGTCGTTACGTTTTGTTTCGGTAAAACTTATACTAGAGCCTCTGTACAGTGAATCGACCTTCCTAAGGACTCTTGAACGCCTTTCCACGACGTAGCGTCGAGCGGAACGGACGTAAATGAGTCAATCGCAGCACTTCAGTTGAGACTAGTTCCACTGCGATTGGCCAATTCGAACCCGCCCCAGTTGAAAGACAGCCTAATTCTAAAGCACAAATGTTAATCTTGGATAACATGTGAAAATTAAAATCCCATAGACATTGTAAAACTGGTAATGTGTTGCGCAGATGTCGTGGCGTTCATCGCTTCGGCATCTGAGTTTATATTAACAGGCGGAGAGAGTGTTAAAATTGTTTCATGTACCTGATACAGTAAAAGTAACCCCTTTCATGAAGCTACCACACTGGCGTTCGCCCCAAAAACGAATAGGGTGGGTGTCTTACTTCCTATTTTTGACACATGTCAACCCATAGAACGTAAATGCGCATGACCCATTGAAATAATAAATAAAAATCTAGTAATAAGATTATGGGTTCACAAGTACCAAGTACCTTAAACTATAATAACTTACGCTGTTCTAAGTTGCAAATAAATGAATATGGATTATTTTCTATCATAGTTCTCTAGTATTTTATGGTTTTAACTCACGTAAAGTGTTACATACCATGTATTTTTTAAGGGTTCCGTACTTCAAAAGGAAAAAAACGGAACCCTGATAGGATCACTTTGTTATGCGTCCGTCCGACCGTCCGTCTGTCAAGATCCTTTTTCTCAGGAACGCGTGGAGGTATCAAGCTAAAATTTATACCAAATACTCGGGCCCCGTGTGGTGTCGAGTGAGAATTTCACCACCCCTTTCTTCCCGTGGGTGTCGTTAAAGTCGACTAAGGGACCAGGGTTGAAGTGTGTTGTGGGCGATGGGCTAGCAACCTATCACTGCAATGTCACATTTTGTCGATCTTTTATACCCACATTTATGATAAAAGTGGCGCTGGACACACGTTTCATGTGATCTGCCTACCCCTTTTGGGAATAAAAGCGTGAATGTATGTATGTATGTACTCGGGTCTACTGTCCCTTGGAGCTGTGAAAAAATCAAACTTCTAAGCCAACGCAATCAAAAGATACAGCCGTTTATGCCGCAAATTTTCGAAACTCGCAAGGGAATCAAAACCTACAGGGTACTTCCCGTGAACTCAGAATCTTGAAATTTGGTACGAAGCAACGTCTTATAGCATAGATAAAGGAAAAATAGCGAATACCGTACATTTTTAGTTACATTAGATCATATAATAAAAATATTTTTAACAATTTTAAAGTTATTACATTACTTATATACCTACAGCTTTGTATGGAACCCTCGGTGCGCGAGTCCGACTCGCACTTAGCCGGTTTTCTTTTTATTTTAGTGTCGGGACGTAATCGTAAGTTTAGATTCACATGATACTTTCGTAAGTGGTCGGGAATCGATAAAATTGATGATATAGCGTGCGCCGCCAGGCGAATCAAGTGCGCCCAACGTGAAGTTTAGTTTATAGTTTAAAGTCGGAAATAAAATCGATTCGATATTCCATTCACTCATAAGCATCATCCTCCTGGCGTTATTCCCGGTTGTGCGCCTAAAGGAGCCCCAAGAAATGCGAAAATGTGTCTGTCCGCTGAACCGATTCAGATGTTGGTATAGAGATAAAAGAGATTAGTTAAGAATAAGTTAGAGTCCCGGGAAGGACATAGGATAGTTTTTTCCCGTGATATAAATGAGTTCTACGCGGACGGAGTCGCGGGCAAAAGCTAGTTCGTTAAAAATCGCTAAACATTACAAACTATCTTCGCCTCACCACTAGCAACGTCAATGCGACAGCGTCAAAAATAGGAAGTAATGTATCACCCACTATAGTCATTTGCCCTGTGACGGTTGAAACTTCTAAAGTGTAAAGTCAGCGTCATATAGTTAGTAGCAGCCAAGGTAGCCAAATATTTCGGTACACGTTTTTATTACTGTGAGAATAAGGGTGTGGTTACGAAATATTTGGCTACTCTGGCTGCTACTGACTATATGACGCTGACTGTACGCTGAAGGTACTGTCGTGAAACCGCTCGTTGCTTGCAAAATATCCGATTATCAATATATCACACTTTTAGCTTACCACATTCCCACCAGTTTATAAAATCGTAAGGTACTCATGGAACTAAATCGTTTTTTAGAATGTCCTATACAGAACATTTGGTATGTGTTGGTAATGTGATAAATCAAGAATGTGGTATTTTGCAAAATCTGGTATTTCGGGAATGCGGTATTAGCAACGAGCGCGTGCCCTCTTATTTTGCACGTCTTTTATACTAAATTATTGCAGGCAAGAATTAATTTAATTAATGCGAAATTATACATTTTAACGCTCTCAAAGTGAATCGATATTGTTTATTTTAATTACACTTCACATAATTGTAATGAAATAATCACGAAATAGTTCGATTTTACTAAAAACTGGTCGGTTGTAGTATTAAAGCAATGAAAGTGCAAGCAACTGTAGTTAATAAATTAACCTGATCAAACTTTTATTTTTTTAGTATTTTTAAGTGCCCCAACAGTATATTTTATTTATATTACTACTTATTTCCTAATATGTGTGCCATTATTTAAGTATTGAGATGATGGACTTAGTATTTTTTCGGTGTTGTGATTTCTGTAAAGTTATTGTCGAGTCCGAGTTTTCAATGTTGTTCTTGATAGTTTTTGTTGTGTGTTTGATTTTGTGGTATTTTTTCTCTTCGTTTACACTTCCTAATTCTCTTTAAGTTTGACACTTATATTTATTCTGTCATTCGGTGTTGTTTCTGCTTTATTTATTCAATTAAAGACGCCGAAAACAAGAACCGTGATCTTTTGATATAGGTAGGACATCCAGATGCATATCACGATGCACTAAGGAACGTCTCGCGCGGCCGTATTTGCAGCGATACAGTCCCCTCAGCATCGTTTCAAATGCGGGATAATTACAGGTGATAGCGGTTAAATGAAGGCGGGGGAGGGTGCTGCAGCATCTTCTACTACATATAAATGAACGAAGCGGCTGAAAAATTGCACTATTTAAGACCGGTTTGGGCCAGGGATACTAAGCGAGATTTAACACATTCATCGTCATCGTATCAGCCGAACGACGTCCACTGTTGAACATAGGCCTCCCCTAATGAGTGATAAAATGATGTAATGACATTTTTATATTGACTGGACACACTTAACTGATTAATAAATCAGTCGCTGCGATAGCCACGTTATGACAATGTTATATCACTGTCAGACCTCCCTAAGTCAATGTTATATCACTGTCTGACCTCCCTAAGTCAATGTTATATCACTGTCAGACCTCCCTAAGTCAATGTTATATCAATGTCAGACCTCCCTAAGTCAATGTTATATCACTGTCAGACATCCCTAAGTTAATGTTATATCACTGTCAGACCTCCCTAAGTTAATGTTATATCACTGTCAGACCACCCTAAGTCAATGTTATATCACTGTCAGACCTCCCTAAATGTTCCAAACCCTTCCTTTCATAATCGTACAAGTTGTACGTTGTCAAATCAGTATGAACAACCCTTCGTGCGCGCTTCATGCGACGATCGGTACATCAGTGTATCGCTGCAAAGTTTCCGTGTGCGACGCCTTTTCTTCACCGTCTGTATAAGCCTCTTCCAATCTCAAACTAACTCCACGACCCATATAGGAGCACCGCACCGAGATGGACGCCCGCGCCGGCACCTTCCAGGCTCTCGAGCTGTTCGGACAGCAACTGCTACAGGGCGGCCATTACGCCAGCGTCGATATACAGGAGAAACTCAACACCATGGGCGACGCCAGGCAGGGCCTTGAGAAGTGAGTGATGCAGTTTTAATGACCTTTTTCAATTGCCAACATTCTTCAGGTTAAGAGTAAGCGAATCTGTGTTATCATGTGCACATTAAAACGTCAAATACATCAAACTACAGCTTCCCACATCTCTGGGATAGCACTCGTCTATTCACACTGAGGGTGAGTGAGTAGTACGAGTATCTGAAGGACCTGTGCGTCCATCAATGGGAAGAGATGCGTGAGCGATGATAATGGTGGTTTTTTCCTCGCACAACGCTCCACACAGTGCTGGTGGGTCTATCTAAACAGAATAGGGCTAAAAATCAGGAGTCATGACCGTTCAATTTGCTCTACTAAATGGGCATATGACTTATGTCTCTTTTAACGGATAATTACAACATACATTTAGTATATATCACACATAATGGGAATATCACATTTTGTCGATCTTTTATACCCACTTTTGTGCTAAAAGTGGCACTAGAACATACGTTTCATATGCTCTGCCTACCCCTTTTGGGAATAAAGGCGTGAATGTATGTATGTATGTATGTGTAGATTTAGTAACAAAACCGACAGGTTAGACGTGACTTAAACATCACTTTAGTTAACCTTAACCTGCCATTTTTGTTGACTCTCCAAATAACATTTAGTCGAGCAATACTTACACAATATTAATGACTGATAAGTATTTTGTGATCACAAACAATGGCAACAATTTTATAAATTAATGTTATGTGCTTATGTGTGACTGTCTACATTGCTCTGCGATTGTGCGTATTGTATGGGTGTTACTTTTTGCTACTTATGTGTTTGCTACCAGTATATACCATTATATTATTAACCGACTTCAAAAGAAGGAGGAGGTTCTCAATTCGGTTGTATGCTTTTTCTATTACCATTATTATGTTTAATGTTTGTTACCTCAGAACTCCATTTATGAACCGATTCACTCTTTTTACAAGCTTTATATTAACTTGACTTGTTCGTATTATGTAAGTATAAAAGTATGTATGTAAGTAAGTTGTCCGTCAAATCTTGCAAGTTAAATTTGACCCACTTCCCGGTGACCGATTGAGCTGAAATTTTGGGTATAACTATAGTTTGGATGACAATTCAATATTATGTTACTATCGAGCTGATCTGATAGAGAACTCCGTAATAAAACCACAGAACCCCATCGAGTTTGGGCTCGTTAGAATCGTCTCAATGAGCAGTTTATGATGGTATACAGAAAAGTACAGTAAAGCTGTCGGCAATAAAAGCTTGTACCAAAAATGAAAATTTTGACAGAAACTTATTCTTTGTTTGTAAGTATATGCTTCCAGATTGGTCCCATTGTTTTCAAACATCCAGTTGGATGATGGGATCCATGAGGAATTGAGGGAACTCCTCAAATATATTAGGCACGCATGTAATAGTTTTGGTATTTTCTATTATAACTCGTGTATTTACACCCGGACATAACTAATGTGTTGAAGTGGAACTGATGATGAAGACCACAGATGTCTCCTGGAACTCCCCAATGGTTTACTTAAATCTATAAAATTACGTAGTCTCATATGATTCCGTTGAAATAGCAACTAACGAAGTGCCAAAGGTCTCAGAATCACCTTCCCACCAGGCCCACATACAGCGATTTAGTTTTTTTCTGTAATAATCAATGTTCATGTGATAAAGTGGAAAGGACACGTGGAAATGTTCATGTGGCTTGGCAGAGTACTGAATCGAAGTCGGTTAAAACTTTGTTTATAAAGTAAATTATTAATGCACTTTAATTATGGTCGTATACGCTAAACATCTAACGGCGAATGTTATACATAATAGAAAGTATTGGGCTAGATACAGTAACGTAAATATCTGCGATACTAACATACGGAAAGTATCTTGAAGCCAATATAATTATTTCAGTGAAACACAGTCGAGAAGACATTACGAGCGCCTAAGTAGTGAAGACATTTTGTAGTTGATGTTGTATTTTGTATAAAAAAGATTAATGAAAAAAGTAATTATCTGTTCATCTTAGTATTAGTTTTTTACTTGCTTTTGCGATTGCCCTCCTATACATAGTTTAAACAAAACTATCCAATCCTTGCACAGTAAGTTTTGAATCACAACGTTTTGATATGAAATAACATTCGAACATTTATTTTTCATTGTGGTGATTTTTGACTTTGAAGTTTTATTAATCACTGCCTAAAATGATCTCCAGGTCTACTTTAAGGTTTATATATGGCTAATATTTGCCAAATGCACTGCTGCATTGCGAGTTGAGTTTAACCGACTTTAAAAAGGGTAATGTTTCGTTCCGGTCCAGCAAAGCAGTACAAGTACAGTATGTGTGTACAGAAACGATATTTTATGTTTTTTGGTGTCTTATTAACTGGTATGATAATACAGCCTAAAGTTCATAGAAACTTGTATTGATATATACGTAACCCGACGAGTTTGGATTCATTAGAATGGCCTTGATGACTAGGTTATGAGTGTCAAATGAATCAAATATTTCATACAATAACGAATGTTTTGACAGAAAACTTATATAATAGCGATGCTATGCTATTTATACTGTTCGCATACATGCAATGCAACTCGGCGAATTTATTACAAATAGCGTCATTGTGATCACAAAATATTAATTTGTCAAACATGCTCCTTATCTTCGTGTTGTTAGACCGCGAAGCACTGATTTTAGGGCTTAGCTAAGACGCCAGCAACGCTCTCAAAGCATTATATAGACCTCAAACTATTTGGCGGTTATCTGCCACCCACAGCAACGTCTGACGGCACCGCTGCCGCGGCCGCCGCTGATCGGAGTCTTGACCGAGCCCTGGTGGCTAGTCTGTGTCGTTAAGGCGGTGCATTGGAACTTATCGCGTGCTTTGAAACGCCGTTCTGACTAGATTAAGAAAACAATAAGGTCTGATTTTTAGATATATGATTCTTGACTATATTGTTGTTTATCTGATTTGATCGATACATGATTGCTTAAAATTTCCTCGATAGAAAAAAAAACCAAAGTTGGGTCTGTATTTTCCTTTTTTTACTCAGCCTACTCAAAGGATACATTATTATACGACATAATCAAGTTAATACTATAGTATTTCATCTCATCTAAAATTCCACTTGATGAAATTTAAATAAAACTTCACTAAGTTCTTATCTATCAAAATTTCTCCAAAAAAGCCATTCCCGAAGAGTTACATCTATTTTTCTCGTGCGCGGAAGGCATACGCGTGTCTCGGTCTAGGGGGGGCGTGATCGACTCAAATCAAGGCATCCCCGTTAATCCAGTATTACAAGCGTTAAATTTTCCCAGGGCGTGGATAGCTCGCCGCATGAAGCTCGACCAGAACCTGGAGCTCCAGCTGTTCTACCGCGACTGCGAGCAGGCGGAGGGCTGGATGGGGGCCCGGGAGGCCTTCCTCGCGCCCGCAGACCAGATGGACCACTCGGACAGCGCGCAGCCCGACAACGTGGAGCAGCTGATCAAGAAGCATGAGGACTTTGACAAGGCGATTAATGCGCATGTGAGTGTTCTAGTGTCTCTCACAGTCTATACAAATACATGGCAAGTAGCTTCAACTCTTCTACCCCGCCGAAACCAGCCTGCGGATGACGCACGTGTGAATTGGGCTACTATGTTACGCGGCGTATCTCGTGAATAAATAAAACAATCCCCTCTATTGAAATATAGAGCGACATGATTAAGATTATCTTTCGTAATTTTAGCATGGAACAGCACTAGCTTCTGCCCGCGACTCCGTCCGCGTGGAACTCGTTTATATCGCGGCTCCATACAAACTTTCACCCCCCCCCCCCCATTTCACCCCCTTAGGGGATGATTTCCGGGATAAAAACTATCCTATGTCCTTCCCCGGGACTCAAACTATCTCCTTACCAAAATTCATCTAAATCGGTTCAGCGGCTTAAGCTTGAAGAGGTAACAGACAGACAGACAGACACACTTTCGCATTTATAATATTAGTATGGAGTATGGATTGAGACAAAGCTCATCACTCTTTGGCTTTGGACTCCCAGTCTACTGCGTATACCCATTATCTGTCAGTGTTTTAAAGGAGTACGATGCAAACATACTCCAAGGATTCTGTAATAAGCACCTTTTTTACGGCATAAGTTCTTAAGAAAAAAAAATTGAATACTAAATCATGTCATGTATTACTTGATTTTGACTTTGATTATTTCTGAACGTCATGTGACGTCAGGCACGTCTGTCGATATGCATTACCGTTTCTGGTGTCTAATGGTAAATGGCTGACCAACATATACCCTTACCACAGGAGGAGAAGATCGCCCAACTGCAGACCCTGGCGGATCAGCTGATCGCGTCCGACCACTACGCGGCCGACCCGATCGACAACAAGCGCCGGCAGGTGCTCGACCGCTGGCGCCATCTTAAGGAGGCGCTCATCGAGAAACGATCCAGGTACAACCATCTATCTATATAATATCATATTGTACCAGGGGTGTTTAAACTTTTTAACTCACGGGCCACACTGCACTTTATATAAATTCGTGCGGGCCAAGACGTCCAGGGCATGACCAGCCATACCCCATCGCTATCGCGGGCCGAACTCTCCGCTTTCTTTCCGCGGGCCAGATCAGAAGGGCCCGCGGGCCGGGTCTGGCCCGTGGGCCGTAGTTTGGCGACCCCTTATCTATACCTAAGTACAACTGAACACCTTGATACCTTCTCGCTCTCACCAGATAGACAAATTCAAATGTGTATGTAAAGTCCCCAAACCGCATTGGGCCAGCGCGGGGACTCCCTCGTTCCCTCTCATCCATGATGTAGAGGAGGCCTGTGCCCAGCAGTGGGACGGATACAGGCTGATTATTTAATATAAAATGCCTAAACTAAAGATCCAGCGGACGAAGATACATCATATTTTGGTTCACAATGGGTTTAGGATAGCCATCAACATTCCACAAACTGCCTCAAATTTTAATGTTGGTTTGTACACACTAAATAAAATAATCAATAATGTCACATTTTCTCGAAAAAGGATTAAAAATGTAGTCAAATGGAGAAAAATCAACGCAAAAGGTTAAATAATCACGAAGTTATAAGTGGCCAAAGTTTTAAGAAGGGGTGTGTTCTGTCCCTTTTTCGCAAAACGCAACTCTTCATATGAAACGATGACGCTGAAAGAATGTGACGTCACTAATAAATGCCAACGTGCCGCGCCCCGTCGTGTGCGGCGCCGCCGTTGACGCGGCCCCCCGGCGGCATCCCGTAACGTGACGTCACACACTGTTTGCATTTTCTCTCTCTAACAAGCAATATTAAAACGGTTGTAGCTTCGTAATTCTTTGAGATATCTGGATGGAATTTTCGTCACTAGGCATATTTATTTGCCTTCTTTCATTTGGAGTAATAATAATATTCGAGTCTACACCCCTATTAATGTCCACGGCGGTCTCCTGCAGGCTGGGCGACGAGCAGACGCTGCAGCAGTTCTCGCGCGACGCTGACGAGATGGAGAACTGGATCGCGGAGAAACTTCAACTCGCCACCGAGGAGAGCTACAAGGTGAACTGTTCACAGATTTGCATAGCTGTTCCACTGCCATCGACGTCCCCCTAGCGTTCCGCGGGTGTACAGTCGCCAACGTTAATCTGTAACCAAACAGAGCGTTTCTTGATAAGACACGATACCAAGCCGGTTTCTTTTTTTTGGTTCACAAGACTGCGACTTAAATGATCTGAAATGTATCTTAAAAATAAAATGTTAAATAATCTTTAGTAATCTGAATCTGACCTAGTCTTCCCCCGCCTCTCCTTCAAAGAGGTTTTAAAGGAGTCGTGTCATATATATCAAATGTTTAATAGGTTTAAAATTCCTTGATACATAGATTCTCGCCTTTATTCCCAAAAAGGGTAGGCGGAGCACATGAAACTTATACTTAAATCGACAAAACGTGACATCGCAGTGTTAAGTGGCTAGCCCGACGCACAGCACACTTCAACCCTGCTCCCTTAGTCGACTTTTACGACACCCACGGGAAGAAAGAGGGTGGTGAAATTCTAACCCAACACTAAACGGGCGACATATTCAGTAAAAACAAAAATAGATGAAGTTCATACCATTACAAATAATTGAGGAATCATTCATAATCTTTCTAAAGCTTTTCACTTTGCATCCTAAATTAGCCTGTGGTCTACTTTGGCACCTGGCAATCTTAATAAGACATGAATAAAATATTCGTAATACTAATAATGTTAAGATTTTATTACGTGAATATCGATATTACGAAGTCGATGAACGAGAAGTCACTATGACATCTCAAAATGCCATGAACATTCCGCTCTCTGGAATTACTAATTAGTTATATTACTACTACCTAGGGAAGAGTGCTGGCTGACTGTTAACACGGGCAATATTTTGCTCACAGAGCTACTTCATCCCATAAGACCACATGTATAGAATACTTTTCTATTGTATGTTTTAAAGGAGTCATATTCATGAACATTTTTCTCGTCGCAGGACCCGGCCAACATCCAATCGAAGCACCAAAAGCACCAAGCGTTCGAAGCGGAGCTGGCCGCCAACGCGGAGCGAATCCAGTCCGTGCTCGCCATGGGCGACAACCTCGTGCAGCGCGGCCAGTGCAGCGGCAGCGAGGACGCCGTGCAAGTGAGTACACTAATGTTGTACACGAGAACTGTGGGTTAACACAGGAACTGTAGAGTGTAGGTAACACACTAACACTAAACTAGTCATGGGACCCCTCCGGATACAATGGCAAACCATCTGCACCGCCCAACAAACCTTTACTTAACAATCAATCAATCAATTATTTATTCTACAAATAGGCCACAAGGGCACTTTTACATGTCAAACGATAATTTACAATAAAATAATAATAATCTTACACAATAATAATTTAAAATTTGCAGATTAAGGACCGATATAAACGGTTAACAAACTAAATGTCACTATAATGAAAACAAAACAAAATTGCAAAATATGACCATTACATTCGATGTAACCTTTGGTATGCCGCGGCTGCTGGGGTTACAATGTGGTTATGCGCCGACCCGGATGCGCGTTCTCTATTCTCGACGCTATTCCTATTGAAAAGATAGAAAAACGAACCAATCGCGTGGGGTCGTTTGAGCGCCGATCCACGTTCCTGCAGTATAACGGGATTCCATGGATCCACGCTATACATCGAAAAACGATAAAAATCGCGTGGGGTCGTTTGAGCGCGGATCCGCGTTCCGGCAGTGTGAATGGTGATCATTCCGGCACACCAAAGGTTAAGCCGACCGCGATTATTTTGGCAACGGAGGCGACTGTTTTGCCATATCAACATCATATCAGTCGAAATACGTCGACTGTTGGACATAGGCCTCCCCCAAAGAGTGCCACAATGACCGGTCCTGCGCCACCATACATGCCATATAATTTCGTGAAAATGTGTTTGGATTGAGAGCTATCCCGTTACCAAACCTATTGTGGTCAAATAATATTGAGAGAGCTGCGGATTGGATTTGACGAGAACAAAGTGGTAAGTTATGTTTAAATCTCGTTACGCGGGTAGTCAAAAGGCACTTATATGCAGGATTACAGATACTGGCGTCGTAATTGTCATTAACCGGTCCACTCTTTATTGATGCTAATGCTGGCACGCAGCTGCGTGTTATGAATAGTGACAGCGATTCGTAGACAATATTGCAATGGCAGTGCGTCTCTACTATTCTTAAACACACCTGTGGTATACTCACCACTTGTGGTAATAAAGAATGCCTCAGATCGCATATTAATTCAAATGCCTATCATGTGAGACATTGTTTGTTTCGCCGTCCTAACTGAATAATGTACTAATGTATTTTTCACACCTTTCATTCGGAAAAGTAAGTTTTGCTCCACGACGAGAGGGATCAAAATGCTACTTTTCTGTTCAAGCTACTTTTTTAATTGATTCATTGACATGTAGAATTTACGCAATGTGCCAATACATCTGAACACAGATCTGAATAAAATAATCGACTGTAATTTTATCGTAATCGGTTAAAAACGATCATGTTTTAAGTTTTAATTTTAACAACATTATTTGAAAATTTATGTATTTTTCGTAATATTAAAAAAATTGTAATAAAGATTAAGAAAATTTGTTTAAACTTGTTAAGTAATTTTAACAGCATCTTTTTTTTTATTTCTTCATAGTCTCGGGCGTTAACACTTGTATCACTCAGGATCCTAGGTTAGAATTCAGTTGTGGGATCCCTCGCTACGTTCAGGATTCAATACACCGCCCTCGCCGTAAATATATTATTTTGCTCCCTTGTGACACAAATAACTATGTATCTCAACAGGCAAGGCTGGCCTCGATCGCGGACCAGTGGATGTTCCTCACGCAGAAGACGACCGAGAAGTCGCTCAAGCTGAAGGAGGCGAACAAGCAACGCACCTACATCGCCGCCGTCAAGGATCTCGACTTCTGGCTCGGAGAGGTCAGTGGAGGATATGAATCCTATACAACATTTATATAAGTAAAGTCAGTTACCCCCTGGATAGCAACCAACCAACCAACGATTTGCGTTAATAAATGACGGGTGGCAAATTGGAGACTTATCTGAAAAATATTTCCAAGTTTGCAAGTCGATTTTTTTTTTTAAATTATAGCCCGAAAGTGTACGGTTCGATCGTTAAAAGTAGCAACTTCTAATATGCTTTTAGTTGCAACTTTAATGCGATCACTTAATTTTGGCATGCCCAATGTCGTTCCAAACGGGCGAATGAGGGTATCTACGTACTGTCGTGTTTTTACACGTACATAACGTTAACTTACGCCCTTAATCCACCTACGCATTCGCATGGGGTAGCGAAGCGAAACGAAAGAGATGGCCGCGGCGAGGGCAAGAATCCAATCCGGCCATCTGTTTCGTTTCGCTTCGCTACCGCATGCGAATGCGTAGGTGGACTAAGGGCGTTAAAGAAAGCCAGAAATACTCCCGATTGTCTTCTTTCCAACTAGCTTCCGCCCGCGACTTCGTCTGCCTGGACCCGGGTTAAAAACTATCCTATATTTTAATCCAGGCTATACACTATCGTCGTGCAAAATTCCATCCAAATCAGTTAAGCCGTTTAAGTGTGACTGAGTAACAGACATCTAAACATCCAAACTTTTGCATTTTAATATTAGTATGATTCCAAAGGACTTACTTCTAGCCCCTAGTATATTGTATTATGTACACAAATAGTTTTTATTTTTTTAAGAAAATTCACGGACCTTTTAATACTAAATGTGTGTTATCCTTTACTAAATATTGTTGCTTATCCCTTATGCGTCTAGGTGGAGAGTCTGCTCACGTCGGAGGACTCCGGCAAGGACCTGGCGTCCGTGCAAAACCTGATGAAGAAGCATCAGCTCGTCGAGGCAGACATCCAGGCCCACGAGGACAGGATCAATGGTCAGTCGCATACAAGTATCTTACACGTAATTCGACAACAGGGATTCGTGACATTAAACAGACCGTCCGTGTGGTGTCGGGTTAGAATTTCACCACCCCCTTTCTTCCCGTGGGTGTCGTAAAAGTCGACTAAGGGAGCAGGGTTGCAGTGTGTAGTCGGCGATGGGCTAGCAACCTATCACTGGAATATCACATTTACCCACATTTGTGCTAAAAGTGGCGCTGGAACATAAGTCCCATGTGCTTTTCCTACCCCTTTTGGGAATAAAGGCGTGAATGTATGTATGTAAATAGACCGCGGATAATTCTTGGATGAGACTAGCACGGGACCGGTATGAGTGTACTCGAAGAGCTTAGCAGCTTATCCTTGCTGCATTCTTGGCAGTGGGCTATAGGGATGGTGGTCAGCCACATATCATATAGTTAGTAGCAGCAGAAGTAGTCAAATATATCGTAACACATCCTTATACCTATAGTACGTACAAAGAAGTGTTCCGATATATTTGGCTACTTCGGCTGCTACTTACTATATGATGCTGGCTGTACCAAATAAAATAACCAATAAAGTAGATTTATCTCGTCTTACCATTATTAAAATATAGTCGCATGTAGAAAAAAGTAACACAAGACAATTAATCGATCACAATGTTATAAGTGCAATGTTGTAAGTTTTAAGAGGAGCTACGCTCTGTCCCCTTTTCCGCAAAACGCACCTTCACATGCGACACCTGGCATTTATTGTGACGTTGGAGACCCGGACGTCACGGGGGCCAATCTTTATCTTCATAAAGCAATTTTAAATCTACGTAGTCGTTGGAGATATTTGAATAGAATTTTCGTCATTAGTAATATTAGTTTGTTTACTTTTGGAGTCATTATAATAAAAATAGAGTCCCCAACCCTATTACAGGCTGAGAATGATGATGATAAAACGACGCGAGCGTGCTTCGGGGCGGTTGTAGCGTTTGCATACGTTCAGCTTAGCGTTAGCGTGACTATCAGGCACTCGGGCTGGCGGTGGATTCATCTTGAACCGCACGCACTTAAAAACATAGGCAATGTGTTCGTCTTTATATATATTTAACCTTTTCACCGCCAAAGACGGCCACTCACGTTATCGGAAAATCGTGCCGTATAATAATACCAAACATTATAAAACAGTTCTAGAAGTGGTTTTTATTGGTTTTCGGACGGTCGTCATTTGACTTCGTGGCATGGTGAGCCGCTTCGTCAGCTGGCGGTCAAGCTTAAGGCGGTGCATTGGAAATTATCGCGTGCTTTGAAACGCCGTTCAGACTATATTAAGAAACAATAAGGTCTGATTTTCAGATGTACGATTCTTGACTATATGATTGTTTATCTGATTTAATCGATACATGATTGCCTAAAATTCCAAAGTTGGGTCTGTATGTTTTTTTACTCTTTTTTTACTCAGCCTACTCAAACGATACATTATTTTACGACACAATCATGTTAATACTATAGTATTTTATCTCATCTAATAATGAAATATAAATAAAACTTCACTAAGGTAGGTATATATCGAAATTTGTCCAAAAAAGCCATTCTCGAAGAGGGTTGCATCTCTTATTGTCGTGCGCGGAAGGCATAAGCGTGTCTTTGTTTAGAGGGTGTGTTCGACTCGAATCAAGGCATCCCCTTAACGAAAGTTTAACATGCACAGACATGAACGCGCAAGCGGACGCGCTAGTGTCCAGTGGGCAGTTCGACAGCGCCGGCATCGGCTCCCGGCGCAGCGCGATCAACGAGCGGTTCGAGCGCGTGCGCAACCTCGCCGCGCACCGCCGCGCGCGCCTGCATGAGGCCAACACGCTGCACCAGTTCTTCAGGGACATCGCCGACGAGGAGTCGTGGATCAAGTGAGTTGCCATCTACACATTCGTGGCGCCCTGGTGCCCGGCTCTTGTGACGACCGTTTTAGCCTACTTGCCAGTTAACCTGCCTACGCAGCTAGAGGTTCCGGGTTCGAATCCCAGTAAGGGCATTCTTTGTTCCCGAGTCATGAAGGTTTTATATTTATTTATGTATACACGTATGTTTATCGTCGTCTAGTACCCATAGTACAAGCTTTGCTTAGTTTGGGACTAGCTCGAAAAGATTTATATTTATTATTTATTTATTCATTGATAAGCAACAGTGCATCATATTTATAGACACAATAATAAAACCATATGGTTTTAACCAGGTTCTCACTTATAGAAATGAACTAACACAAAGACGTAGTAGATATTTTTGAAAGGTGGTCTGTATAGATATTGGAGAACTCGACTGTACACAAGGTAGTTAATAAATTAGGATATATATAAACTCTAGTAACCCGAGCCTACACCTGAAGTATCATACATGAAGAATCGTGTCAGTTTATTGCTTGTATGCTATCACAAAATATATCTATATCTAAATTAAGTACAACTTTGTTTAAACTCCTGCCTGCTCTGCACAAAAAACTATTATTTCTATATTTAGACTAATCGAGCATTTACTCGGTACTATCGCCGCAATAGGTCGTCGGCATCGCTATACCAAAGAGGCAGTGGTCGGGACAAATTGGAGCAGAAAGGTACTTGAGGGACGACCACGTAGCAGAGACGCAGCCAGGCCTGTCTCTTTTGCCGCTTTGTCCCGTGACCTTTCCCAAGTCATCAAGTCAAAAAATAACCCTCCCCAGAGTCCCAAGGAAGCTCGACACAACAAGGCTCCCCATACAAACTTAGCTTAGTTCGTTTGATAGGGTGTTCTGGCACTCCTACGAGGTACAAAGTCATCCGATCGCGGCTGACACCGCCTGCCAGTGACACTATCGTTCGCACATAGTCCAGCATTATCGGTGTTATTTTCACAAAAAACTGTCTGGGTAACTCCTGAACATGTCGAAGTCCGTATTATATATGAGATTTTGTTACTGTTTTCCTCGACACAGAAGTTTGCCGCGAATCATCGTTCCGTTACAGAAGCGGCGATCATTTGTCGCTAAATCACGTGCGAACCCACCACTGTGACGTAATCCATTACATAATACCCTATCCGCAGAGAGAAGAAACTCCTCGTCGCCTCCGACGACTACGGGCGCGACCTCACCGGCGTCCAGAACCTGCTGAAGAAGCACAAGCGTCTCGAGGCCGAGCTGGCGAGCCACGAGCCCGCCATCCAGGCCGTGCAGGAGGCTGGCGAGAAGCTGATGGACGTGTCCAACCTGGGCGTGCCCGAGATCGAGCAGCGGCTGAAGGCTCTGGGTAAACTCACCGACTATCTAGAACATTCGTGTCCTCACCGGCTCTAGAGCTTTCTTAAGCACAAGCACGGAGGCTGGCGAGAAACTGATGGACGTGTCCAACCTGGGCGTGTCGGAGATAAAGCAGCGGCTAGGTAACTTCACTGAATATCTAGTGCCAAGTAGGAAAAACCACGGTTGAAATGGTTCGAGCTGCTGGCAAAGGAGCAACTATTACCTTTAGAGTATAGCAATATTTGAACCGATGTCGATATTGTCTACATGTTGAAAGAAGAAGTTTGAAAAATTCGCAATTACCAAACATGTCACGCTAAAACTCGAAATGATTTTATAAGTAGTTTAATTAAAAAAGGTCACCATCCTATTCTTCAAAATCCTATTATCAAGTTATGCATACTTACAAACGTTCGTATGTTTAACTAGTAGTCACTATTTTCATATATAACTTGATTGTCATATCATATGCAACTTGCCACTAGTGTATAATTTCAAAACGTAAATAAACATCGGTGCACTCTGTGTAAGGCAGATTTCTTATTGTATTTCATGTTGTTTAGCTCTTGCGTGGTCGGAGCTGCAAGCGCTGGCCGGCGAGAGGGGCGCCAAGCTCCAACAGTCCCTGGCGTACCAGCAGTACCTCGCGAAGGTCGATGAAGAGGAAGCTTGGATCAGGTAAAGAATTGTTTAAAACCTTTGTAGATCAACGTTTGAAACGTTCACTTTCTTTTGCTTGAAAGAGACCTATGTGTACAGACTGAAAAGATTGAATCATGTATTCGTCATTAGATTATTACATCTCAAAAACTATCTTTGCTTTTTGTGACTGTTCCTAATAATCTGTAGCTTGTATTTAATTTAATTTTACAGCTTACATTTTAACCTCATTCAATTCGTATCTATTATTTGATCCTTTTGGTCTATTTGTAGATTTTCATCGACACGATGCATTCCTCTTTATGTGTAGTAATCTGAAGAACTTAGAATCTGTAGAAATTGCGATAACTCAGGATCTCTCTAATCTTTCTAAGAACTCGGCTTAGGAGGGGACTCCGTTACTTAGTTATTTGTACCAGGTTGGGCCGAGCACCGTGGACGAAATTATAAAGCACGTTTGACCCTATCTCTCTTTCACCAGCGAGAAGCAGCAGCTTGTCGTGGTCGGCGACTGCGGCGACAGCATGGCCGCCGTGCAGGGGCTCCTGAAGAAGCACGAGGCCCTCGAGGCGGAGCTGGCGTCGCGCGGGGAGCGCGTGCGCGACCTCGCCGCCGAGGGCGACCGGCTGCTGGCCGCCGGCAACCTGCACTCGGACGCTCTGCAGCACCGCATCCGCGCGCTACAGGTGAGCTTGTCACGCCGGCAGTACACGCTCGTCGAGAGCTTCTCGCCGAGAGTCTCGGGCGAGTAGTTCTCGACGAGAGCACACCATGTACAGCGGAACAACCCTTTGACTCGGCCGCAAAAACCGACGCGCGACCGAGGCGAGAGCCGAGCGGGCGAGACAAGGTAAGAGCATCATGTACACACTCGTTCTGAGTCTGTCTCGGGGCGTCGCATCGAGTGTGTACAGCCGGCATTATAGTAGATTGCGCCACCGAGCGAGAGCTACTTGCCGTAGTCTGCACAGCAGCTACCGAACGGGAGCTGCTGGCAATAGTCAAAGCCCGTCCAGCAGCTATTGTCACTACTGTAAACTAGCGATAGTCGGATCTTCGAGCAATGACGACTGGCCGTTTGAACTGTGAAGTCTATTTAGACTTCTAACGTGTAGCTACGTCAAACGGGCCGCAGTAGCTATGGTAATTTACTGTAGCTGGTCCTCTCGAGAATTATCTGCTGATTATAGACTGTAATGCGACGATAGCGCAACCACTGTTTTGTCCACCATAATGGTCACACCATGGTCCCAGCTTGTACTATTATTGCGAAATAACTGTAATAAGTGATTCACTAAAATGCCTACTTTATTTGATACTAGCCATAGACGGCGCTCATTCGACAATATCTAACAAATACCCTTCTCCAAACAGGCTAAACTGGAGAAGCTCACCAGCCTAGCGGCTCGCCGCAAGGCCGCCCTCGTCGACAACTCTGCCTACCTGCAGCTCCTGTGGAAGGCGGACGTGGTCGAGTCGTGGATTGCCGACAAGGAGACCCACGTCCGCTCCGACGAGTTCGGCCGCGACCTGTCCACCGTGCAGACGCTGCTCACTAAGCAGGATACCTTCGATGCTGGTGAGTTTCACTGCCACTGACTGTGTTACAACGTTGACAGCACTGAGGACCTGCGGCCGATCAATATTGAGGGGCTTTTTTGTTGACGTCTTGCATTGTCATAGCCACCTGAGCCCCCATTGATTCTAGGATTCGGCGATGATGAGTGAGAGACTGACACATTCGACCATTATAGCGCTATTAGCAGGCTGTTCGCCAACTTGACATTTGTCATATATAAATGGCAATTTTGATCTATATTGCTGGGTCTACAAGTGTCTGGGTCAAAGGTGTCTGCTAGACGGCATCTTTGGCTATCGACCCAGCCATTACTTTTAATTGTCCTTGTCAAGTCGTGAAATATCGGATCATTCGGTTCGTCAAATAATTAATATAATTATGGGAAAAATAGAATATAATATATACTTAACGAGCATAACATCTATCGACATCTCCACAGGCCTTGCCGCGTTCGAGCACGAGGGCATCCAGAACATAACCTCCCTGAAGGAGCAACTCGTGGCCGCCAACCACGAGCAAACGCCCGCCATAGTGAAACGCCACCAGGACGTCATCTCTCGCTGGCAGCAGCTGTTGGCCGACTCGGCGGCGAGAAAGCAGCGGCTGTTGGAGCTGCAGGACCAGTTCCGGCAGATCGAGGAGCTGTACCTCACGTTCGCGAAGAAGGTATATCCTCTAGACGGTGTTCTGATCCTAGCCACCAGCACATCTCGCGCGGACAAGTTCAACGAGACTAAGAGAATCAATGGATTCTGCTACCACACCAGTGTATAAGTGAATATACGAAAAGTTTGTCCAAGTGCCATATAAAATGTATGCCTCTTATGTATGCTTTGTAAGCTCTTTTTAACCCCCGGCGCAAAGGGAGTTATAAGTTTAACGTGTCTGTGTATCTGTCCACAGCGGCCGACAGCCATGTTTCGTGAAAATCTGTTCAGCCGTTTTTGAGATATTGGACTTTGAAATGAAAATGTCGGGGGTTTTTCAACTTTTCTAAGTTGTAGTTATTACTTGCGTAAACTAGTAGGTTTCCTTTCTATACCTGCCCAGCCTACCCACATCGCTCAGCGAGCTTGGAACAAAATTGTGGATAACATACTCCTACTCCCATGGCCTAGGAAAAATACCTGCCTAGAGATGCCTATAAGGAAACATAAAATTACAAATGAAGTACGCTTATGTATGACCGATCGCTAAAAGTATTTCTAATCCACAGGCGTCCGCCTTCAACTCCTGGTTCGAGAATGCGGAGGAAGACTTGACCGACCCCGTGCGGTGCAATTCCATTGAGGAGATTCGCGCGCTGCGTGAAGCTCATGCCCAATTCCAGGTACACCCACTTTTATTTCTTTTCTGTCAATCGTCGAATCGACATTTCAAAATGTTTTCTATTTATTACAAGCTTTTATTTCGTTTCTCCTGTCCCGATGTTTGTCATCAAGTCTTGCAAGTTACATTTGACCCACTTCCCGGTGACCGATTGAGCTGAAATTTTGGGTATAATTATAGTTTGGATGACAATTCAATATTATGGTACCATTGAGCTGATCTGATAATGGAGACGGAAGGTGGCCATGGGAATTCAGTACTTTACCAACGAAACCCCGTTGAGTTTGGGCTCCTTAGAATCGTCTCAATGAGTGGTATACAGAAAAGTACAGTCGGCAATAAAAGCTTGTAACAAAAATGAAATTTTTGACAGAAACTTGTTTTTTATAGATTCCGAAGTCTTATTAATAATTGAATAACACTAATGCACATGATGGCGAAGGTCTCATGATGGAGCCGGAAGATGGCCACTGGAACTCTATGATGGAACGTGCTATGATAGTCGAATTTGAGGTCATATGTTAATACATCTTTCAATAATATTAAAGAGGGTGTAGAAAGCTGTTTATTTTATTCAATAAGTTAGACGACCAGTTGGTCAGACGACGTCAACGACAAGTATACACTTTTGCATACTATGGCTTTGTAATAAGGCGTGACCGTGCCTGCGAAGTTGGCGGTCCCGGGTTCAGATCCAGTTATGGTCTTGGAGGTCTTGTGTTTGGGGAGTTAAAAAAAAGGCAGGTTAGGGTTAACTAAAGTTATGCTTAAGTCACAGCTAACCTGTCGGTTTTGTTACTATTCGTAAGTAACCGTTTAAGGGACATAAATGAATGAATATGCCCATTTATATATATATATATTACATTTGTACAGGTTCCGATTCATTTATTTACAATATGAGATTACATTATAAATTGCATGTCAATTTACAAGAATCCCTAATGTGATCGTCAATAACAGGTAGAATAATAAATAACAATTAAACATAACTATGTCCACTTCATTTAAATTTATAATCTGTTGGTTATCAAACAAGTATATCGTCTTGCACAAGCCTTATTGTGCTCTACAGGGCTACTTTATTTGTGTAAAATTAAACTGTAAGATGCTCCCACGAATGTCTATTTATAATATACCTTGTGCAGGCGTCCCTGTCATCAGCCCAAAGCGACTTCGAAGCGCTGGCCGCCCTCGACGAGCAGATCAAGTCGTTCAACGTGGGCGCCAACCCCTACACCTGGTTCACGATGGAGGCCCTCGAGGAGACCTGGCGCAACTTGCGCAAGATCATAGGTACAGTACACACTGGTCATCAGGGTTTCACCGGCAACTAGCCAACTGTTCCGTAGCCGTGAACCCTTTAGTAGGCATTTCCTCCCTTCAATGGGATTTATATTTTTCAAAATTGGAATAGAGTTGCAATAGGGGTGGTTAGACACTAGATAAAATAATCAATGAAGTCATATTTTCTCGAAAAAGGATTAAAAATGTAGTCAAACAAAAGTCTCTCCCTCAAATGGAGAAAAATCAATGCAAAAGGTTAAATAATCACGAACTTATAAGTGTCCAATGTTTTAAGAAGGGGTATGTTCTATACCTTTTTCGCAAAACGCAACTTCATATGAAACGATGACGCTGGAAGATTGTGACGTCACACTAATAGACGGCAACGTGCCGCGCCCGTACATGTTCGACGCGGACCCCCACAGCATCCTGTAATGTGACGTCACACACTGTTTGCGTTTTCTCTTTCCAACAAGCAATATTAAAACGGTTGTAGCTTCATTCGGAGGCATATTTTTTTTGCCTTCTTTCATTTGGAGTAATAATAATTTTCGGGTATACACCCCTATTGTTTTGATTCGGTCTAAAAGTAAAATGTTGTGCTACAGAAGCATAACGATACGTATATTACAGCTACTACGGACCTAGTTTCGTACCATAGTGTGTTGCACGTAAGTATACAGCTTATACTGTTTTTTTTATGAAAAGGTCAGCCGGGGCAAGTGCACTACCAGGGTAAGTGCGATTTTATCGAACATATTGAAATCTACTGATACTTTAGTACTATAGTCATCTTAGATGATCAGAAGACGCCCAGTGCCAGACATGTCTTGTATATTAGGCGCATTTGCCCCGTTGGCGCACTTGCCCCGACTGACCTTATAATTTACTCTGAAAATCTTTTAGTTGGAAAAATAAGTTGAAGCTTATATTTCATGTGTATTTTCTTAAGATGTTAGGATCGACTGGCGTGTCGACATAGTTCTTAGCAATGTTTCCTGTGTGGGGGTGTTTTATTTTTTTATTTATAATGTGTCTTTGTTATTTGTCACTCAGCCGAGCGCGATGTCGAACTGACCAAGGAGGCCCAACGCCAGGAGGAGAACGACAAGCTACGCAAGGAGTTCGCGAAGCACGCGAACGCGTTCCACCAGTGGCTCACCGAGACACGGTCAGTCACGACCTGGGGTTGCAGGGCTGGTTGCCCGCTCAGATACATACTCACTCAGCTGACGTACCTTGATGCGACGGGTCGATATCGGTTACATGCGTTTAAGGGGGTGCACTGGGAGTTATTGCGGGCTTTGAAATGCCGTTCCGACTAGATTAAGAAACAATAAGGTCTGATTTTCAGATATCTGATTCTTGACTATATGATTGTTTATCTGATTTAATGGGTACACGATTGCCCAAAATTTGCTCGATAGTAAAAAAATCCAAAGTTGGGTCATTATTTTCCTTTTTTTACTCAGCCTACTCAAACAATACATAATTTTACGATACAATCAAGTTAATACTATGGTATTCTGTCTCTGTGTATGGTAATAAAACCTCACTAAGTTAGGTATTTATCGAAATTTGACCAAAAAAAGCCATTTCCTAAGAGTGTTGTATCTCTTTTTCTCGTGCGCGGAAGGCATTAGCGTGTCTCTGTCAAGGGCGCGTGGTCGACTCGAATCAAGGCATCCCCTTAATACATTAAGGGTGGGTTGCACCAAGCCGTCTGCAATCGTACGCAGTGTTCGTTAACATCTGATTGTATAGAAAGTTTGTCAAGTTTCAATGGGATGTCAGCTGGTGGTGGCATATTTAACGTTGATCGGTCTGTCATCGTAAGTTGATGCAACTGGCCCTAATACTGACCCTCATATGACGTAAAAGGTTAAAGACGGAGTTAGTTGATGGCACCGTTTTAATCTGCCCTTTGAAAACATTTTCTATCTATTACGAGTATACAAAGTGTAACAAAAATGGGGTATGAACCGATCAAGGGCTCAACAGGTATCGTGTTCTGATAAGAAAAAAAAGAATTAAAAAAATTGACGCGTTTTTTTTTTTACCTTATAGTCCAGTCAATGAACTTGTATGGAAAAAATGTCTATTTTGGAAATAATTTATAATATCTTTTTTTTTTAAGTGTAACGGATAAATTATCAATTAAATAGTTAACCAGCGACAAAATCCGACAAAATTTCAGACATCATAAAAATTATAAATTAACTAGCTTCTGAAAAGTCAGAAAAAATATGAATTGATATTTTTGTCTTTATTTTGGGTCATATACATTTGCTGTATAATATTCAAGATAAATCGTACAAAAAAAGACAATGCAAGCTTCATTTAAATCCACATAATTACTTCCGGGTGGAAAGTTTGTCGGATTCTATAATAAATCATCTTAGAATAACATTTTAAAATGAAATCAACAAAAAGACGCTATTATAAATTAATGTTTTTCAAAACTGTATTTTGCCTGGAGTACTTAGTTTGGAGCGTTGGCCGACTGGGGCGACAAGCTCCATAGAAATGTAAAAAAAAATCGCGTCAAAATATTTCTTTTCTTTTTTTTCTTATCAGAACACGATACCTGTTGAACCCTTGATCGATTCACACCCCATTTTTGGTACACCTGTATAAGATCGCTAACAAAGCCTCGATGTGCAGGTACCAACTGGCTGGGACGGGTAAAGTGCCAATGGAACTGTAGTATATCCCGCCGTCGTCCATTTTGGTATAACGATCAAATAGTAATAATAATAGTGTTATGAAGTCTAAAATTCCCTCTCCAAGTGGTAGGAATTGAGGATAATTTGATTGGATTATCGCAATCGCTTAATTTTATTTCTCTACTGTAACGGCATTAAGCCGTCTTTCTTTGAAACTGTCATTTTCATGATTATTATAACTAATGCAAACATAACCTAATAGGGTCTACCCAGTAAGTGTTTAAAATCATCGAAAAGTTTGCGGTCCTCGGGGCCTCTAGAAAACCAACCTACCTATTTAGGCGGATAATAGTTTGGCCCTAACTCGTGTACTAGGTTGAATCAGACGGTTCACTTTTCTTTCATTTTCTTGTTTCATTTTGCATCTTTCACTCTAAGTGAAACAAAACATGAAAGAAAAATGAAGCATTCACTCGAGAGAACATTCATTCAAGTGAACCGTCTGATTCTACCTTAAGAATTTAGGGCAAGCAAATGATCTTTCTCTGTCACACTTAATGAGATTTGTAAATGACTATCGCGCTCGGTAGTTGGTTTATTATTTATTATCATGGCGAGTTTGGTTAGTTTGAATTTTGAATGCATTTACTACAAGATAGAGGTTTAATAAATAATACCGTAAGAGCAGTTAAAAATACACGGATAATAACTTAACCCTTTTCCAGGTTGGCAGTTGAAAAATGTCAATCAAATGTCAGTCTTATTTATTACACCTGACATGACATGACATTACGATACACTTTTGACATGCTGTATGTGGTCGATATAGCTCCTCTGCCTGGAACAGGGTTAACATGTGGACGAGGCGATGTTTTCTTTGTTGTATTGTGCGTGACCTCATGTTTCTCGATAGTTTACCGCGATTATAATAGTCCCAAAAGTTCTACCTAAAAACCACAACAGCAGTTTCACTAGACTTCACGTTTGCCAATCGCTGTACAACCAGTGGCAAAAGTTACACGTTTGCACGTGCACGTTTGCGCCTTGCGGTGCTTATAATGATCTGAACAAGCTAATTTTGATCTCTGTGTACGCGTGACTATTTCTGCTACCGACTGTACCTTAGATATGTGTCTGTACCTACAAAACTTATGGGACAAACGGTACGATTTTCATGGCACTCGCTAATTTATTTAACTTTAGTGTCAATTCTAATCACAGTTTAAGTCGAATGGCTCTTTCCGTGTCACTATACTTTCGATGTACAAACGACAACACTGTTAACTGACCATCCTGTGTTTATATAGAACCTTATTACCATGCACTAAGGTACACTGATGGTCAGTTAGCTGTGTTGTCGATGGTTGGCGTTATAACATTGCTTTGTTACCTTGCCTACTAAACAGGCTTAAATTTTATTTAAATGTTGCACTCTTACACTTTAATTCTAAACTGACTTCCACTGCAGTTGAATTATTATTCAACCGGGATGAGTTTGGGCATGGTATAGCTGTCGACTGACGTATTCGTATAGAAAAATTGTCACTTTCGATCCCATTCTAATCGAGGTTTGATAATGATATATGTGAACGAATTGACGAAGATATATCCGTGCCGCGAAAATAACTGCTATTTCACTTCAACATGTAATAAAAAGTTCATAATTTAATTGGGCCCATCAACAATTTTTTTGTAGCTCGTTGCCATGGTTACGTCTCGTGGGCCACTTTAATACTATGATTCTATGGGGTTTAAATCCACTAAACAGGTGTTTTTGTTATGTTGGTAAACCTTTTCCATGGTGGGGCATCTCCTTCGTATGATAGGACACCAATTAAGAGTCCGCAGTAAGCTCGGCCGAATTACACCTTCCCATACTAACGTAGTTACGCTCTCATTTTAAAACTACGTGTTGGATTGTGACGAATCTTTGCATATACTATACATTGACATTGAGGTATATCTATGTCTGTTATTAGTTTATATGGTTCCAGTTTATAAAACAAACGAAATACAGCAAAAACACGTTTTGTATGAAAAACTTAAATTCGCTGTATTTTTTTTATTATGGTATCTGAAGCTAAATAAACGAATTACAGACATAGATATACCTCATGTCATTCTATATGCAAAGTTTCGTTACAATCCAACACGTAGTTTTAAAATGAGAGCGTAACTACGTTTGTATGAAGAATCGAACTTACTGCGGATTCTTAATTGTATTTTTTCTAAGAAATCGTTTCTAAGAAGTTGTCTCCTGGCTTGCCAGTACAGTAAAACAACAAGAAAAAGTAGATTGGCCCAAATACTTCCTGTGGCGCTGCAATGGCACTTCCCCCTTACTTATACAATATCGTTTATAATCCCACAGCACGTCGATGATGGAAGGCACCGGCTCGCTAGAGCAGCAGCTGGCCACGCTGCGCCAGCGCGCCGGCGAGGTGCGCGCGCGACGCGCCGACCTGCGCCGGCTCGAGGAGCTGGGTGAGTGCTGGGGACCCATGTGCACATGTGTACCTGTGGGCGGGGTACTGGCGATATACTCCCTTGTACAGTCTAGTGTAAAAATATGGGTGCACACACCTTACTCCTAAAACAGGAGCTATTGACCACCAGCTGACGAAGTGGCTCGCCGTGCCACCGACGCCACCGACCTCAAATGACGACCCTACAAGAACTACTTCTAGAACTATGTTATAATGTTTGGTATTATTATCTTTATATTATGGCCACCGACGTCAAATGACGACAGTCCAAGTACCAATAAAAACCACTTCTAGAACTCTTTTATAGTGTTTGGCATGTTTATGGTTCTGGCGTCAGGGGCACAAATGGCGCGATTGTCCGATGACGTGAATGGCTGTCCTTGGCGGTGAAAAGGTTAAATATCTTGGAGGGCAAGATCGAAGCAAAGAGAGGCAGAGGAAGGCCCAGACATATTTACAATAGCCAAATAAAGGTCGCTGTCGAAATCGTCAAGAGGCTGGCAGAGGACAATAATCAGTGGCGGTCCACCGACAAGAGCCTAGCTCTTATATAAGTATGTCCCATTGCTCTTATGTCAGGGGATTAAGGTTTCGGTACATATTTATAAGAGGATTAAATCGATACATATTTTGCACTTGCCTGTACGTTTTGTATATGGTGTGCTTGGTACTGGCGGGTTGGCACTTGAAAGGATTACTTGATAGACGAGGAGAAAACTAGTAAAGAATTAGTGCAGTCACGTGTGCACTAGACAGGGTTCTAAGGCGCAAAACTTTGTGTACTATCTCTGTAGATCTGTAGGGCAGTAGCGGGCGGGCATTTGGGGTCAATTATAAAAGGGGAGAAAACTGCTGCTTCTTAGTCGCTTCACGATTGGCAGAGCGGTCGTAATCGTCATGTCGGTTTAGTTGCAAGCTTGACAATCCCTCGCCATTCGTCTGTCGAAGCCGCCTTCCTTGTGCACAAATGTAGGAATGCGTCTACGGCGGCCCTGACTCAACCATCTGATCAGTCCTAGGCGATCTGCCGCGCGCTCCGGTGCCTTCAAGCCCTCGAGAGAAAACTGCTAGGGATTTAGTATAGGCACGTTTATATTTGAGACGGGCTGTATCGCACGAAACATTCTATCTCTGTCTCTTTGAGGCCCTCATTACTGAGGATGGTAGTCACTCCTTCCAACCTCTAAAACTGACGATTTGCTTCCATCGAATCCGGTCCGAAATAGCCCTTACCACCTGGTACAATTTGGATGAGATGGTCTTTTCTGGGTCGGGTCATCGCGCTGGCACAAAACTCCATCAAAATAACATCTCTTGATATTGCTTTCGGAGAAAGGAGTTTTCTGTGCGAGTATCAATATGGCCTCGGCAATCTGCATGAGTTGTGATAATTGGAAACGTTATTCAGTTGTCTTAAGTCAGAACTTGAATGCAACTTTGATTGTTTGTAAATCAACTCCCTATAGTCCACATGGAACCAAATTCATATGAAAACGCCCTTGAAAATCGGTTCCATCGTACAAAAACATTTTTTTTAAAATCGAATAGGGGTATTCGTAGGCGAATAGCACCCTGTTTAATCCCTCAAGTGCGAACCCGCCAGCAATTTATCACCGAACAAACCATATCGTCGTGCCGTGAGTGAGTCCAAGGCCCAAGGGTAACAGTGTACGAACAGTTTTACTGCGCAATATCAACCCGTCATTTTCTTACTTGTGAAGTGAAAGTGACTGGTTGGTTTTATGTTGTAAAATTGATACCTTAATCCTAAGTGAGGGTATAGCCAGGCTCCTGAGCAGGATAAGCTGGGGTGCTGTGAGAGGACAGGCGGGTTCTCCTGAAGAGAGAAGAGTTCCTTTTTTGCCTGCCCCCTCTGAATAATATCCCAGCTACTCGGATTTACAGGCCTCGCGCAGCAGATTAGACTTCTGATGCTCTCAAACGTGCGCTTACTGAGGCATAGAGGATGTATGATACTTTCAGATCGACAGTTACTAAGCGCATTACAAGCAACGCGATTTATCTCAACTGACACTGTAGTATAGTTGGAACGGGAGAGCAATATATACCTCTAATTCTAACTTACGGTGCGTTTGAGTCAGTTGTACTGGTAATATGCATGTTTTGTAATGCGCTTTGTAAAAGCAGATAAGGAAAAGGTTTTTAATTAGACATTGACCTCGGATTTCCAATTAACACATCATTCGGGATGGTTATCATTAGATTCTTTGGACTTGTGATACAATCATCAGCAGAAGTAGCTACGCAAAATCACACGCTCAAAATGATCTAGACAGTCCTTATCCTCTTGACATTAGAGTCGTTTGCTGGTAATTTTGAGCACTTGATCCGCTTAGCTACTTTTGCTGCTGACTGTACTTGGAATCTCGGTAGACATTCATGTCGATCGAGCTTGAGAATTGATCCCCCAATACGTGCCGTACGTTTGAGTGGCTACATACAGTGTCACAGACTTATCGAACACGTTTGTTACGCAAGGGGCCGTCTAGACGATTAACATTATACTACGGGCGTCCTGCTCTAGCCGGCAACTATGAGCGAAATAGCCGTAGTTACCGGCAACGCATTGCCGTATAAATGCTGACCGTCTAAACGATCCTTAACGAAGTATTACATTCAATACCTATAGTGGCGCACACGGCTCCAAGTGCACCAGTCATGATTCGGAGCGAACAAGTTTGCGCGTCTGTTACTACTAAATATTAAATATCGCAAATGTGGACGAAGCTAGTAATTCAAGGTTTGCTGGTTATTCTTTACATGCCAAATTCCGTCGATTCTATCGTTTGTGGCACTGTACCCTGTATAAGCACGTATCCAGGAGTTCCTTCCTCATTTCAATATTTCCCACCATCGAAGTAGCTGTTGTAACTTTACCATATAATAGCTTTAGTCACGTGTTTATCTAGCTTGCCTTTAGAAACGGTCTATATTATATACGGTATACTAATACACTAGATGATAATATTCAGTAAAAAGTAGCGAGAATAGTCTATCGGCCATAGTCGTTGATTTGCCTTGGCGTAGCTACGTGTATACTCGAGATTATTTGAGTTGGCCGAGTAGCATCCAAGTAGTGGATTCACAAAGCAACTCTACCGTCCAAGCTTAAAGATTCTAATTCCAATAACAGTTTTATAAAAAGTCGGCCACAATAAAAAAAAAACCCCAACATAACTTTGCTTGTGTTATTTGACTTATTTGTGACATCGCTCCACTCCACCGGCTGGGGTCAAAGCGCAGCTCGTATTATCAAACCGCGATTGGAATACACTTGAGCACATATGCCGTTTTCGACTTAATACATGAAATGACATTGTCAATGGTGTAGTGTGCAGATAAATGAAAATAATTATTTCAGTACGGAGAAGATCTAAAGCTTAGGAAAATAACATAAATTATATTACCTATTTAAATAAAATACAAATAATGTAATATTATTCCCTCACAAAACATAACATGATCGTCTTCCGAGCTGTCTGTAGCATCAACTGGTATAAATAGTTCAGTAGGAGCAATTTCCAAACTTTCCCCTTACTACTACTAGAAAGCTGTAATTCAGCATGGGTATATAAATCAATCACGCCGACTAAATGGTAAAATAATATCTTGTTTTTTTTATACAAATTCGGCTGACGCAACCGTACCATTTACTTAGCGCGTGCGTGTCAAAGTAACAAAGACAGACAGGCAACTACGGAACCCTAAACTGCTCGTGGCCCGACACGCACTTGGCCGGTTTTTTATTTGTTATACTGGCCAAACGTGAGACTCGCGCGCGCTCGGCGACACCATACGTGTTATTGCTAACGCCATGTTGTTTAATATCCATGATAGTTTCACTAGATTGCGTTAAATCATATCAGCCGAAAAACGGGAAAATAAACCCGCTAGAACGCTGTGGTGAAGTTTGTAGATGTGAAGATCCAATTTTCCTTTTTTAAACTAGCAATACGAATAAATACTTTTTATATGATAATTTAAAGTCTCTTTAGTATAATTTGTAGTTACGCCACGTATTAATGGTTTTCTAAAGGGATCATGTTTTTTCATTTCCTGTACACCGCGCAACGCAACGTCACTGGAACAAAGGGCTAAATCACACTTACAATCCGTATTCCGTGATCAGCGAGTCATTTTACATCGATAAGCAATACTGCACGGCGATCACAGGCCTACCCGTCTCTTTCTAAGCGTTCTAATTAGAAAGAGACTGATAGTCTATCTCGCCGCGAGCCGCCAGCTTGTGGGCCGTCCTTTCATAGCCGTGCTTTAGAGACACGAGTCAATTTTATCTCCATTAGCATAACATTTATCGATCCCTCAGATTATTTGGGTCGATCAACTTTTTCTTGTTGTTCGTAGCGTTCTTTTAAACGGTGATCTTATGGTTTGAAAATAAATTAAATATTAAGTCATCAATGATTTCGCTTAACTTAACGTCCACAATGAACGTTACCGTGCTACAAAAGACCCTAATTCTCTTATTGATAAAACTTAAAACGCCTCTGCTAAACAAAATCTACTTTGGCTTTTTCTTACGAACACAAATGTCTAAGTGACAGACAAAGACAAACTAATTTTAACGCCTGTTTAGTTAAAATTGGCTTGTAGATTTTATGAATACGACCGTTAGTGCTAAACCTCCCGTACGTTGCGTTGCGCCAGTAAAGAATACGTTTAATGACCGTTTCTTTTGTCCATTAACACGCTCGCTCGAAGAGGAGGGGTTTTACATTCCGCCCTTACCGCCACTTCCATGCGGAGGTGCGTTGTTTTCATGAGAGCGGAAACAAAAGCGGAGCTTACATAACTCTAGTAAACGGGAACGTTCTGTATAAATTCTCTACACGGTTTGTACCCGTTTGTGAGCTGTCGGCCTACTTATATATAAATAAAATGAACAGACGGTCAGCATGCGAGAGCAAGCGGGCCCCACCGCTACGCTTAGGTCCCACCGCCGGCTAGTAAGCTAGAAAAGTTGGGCGAGTAACGGTTCATTGCGTGCTCTCTCTCTCTGCCCAGTCTGTTACTCGCCCAACTTTTCTAGCTTACTAGCCGGCGGTGGGACCAGTGCCCGAGTGCGCGCTCCGCCACGAGCGGGGCGTGGGGCGTCCATATATATTGCATATGTTTTATATGCACGCTCACAGCGGCGCGGGCATTTAAGCCGTACACTAACAGTCATAAGTTGAAATTTTATTCACACGGTATTTTTATCGCTGTTAATTTAACGATTAGTGAACGTAACGTAACGAAGCGTGTTAAGGCGGCAATGACGCTATATTTGATAGTAGTTATCGTTGAAAAAAATCATAAGTAAATGAACAGTACTCCAGTTACATCCTCTGAATATGAGCTCCGCTATTACGTTTCTGCTCTTATAAAGCTTCTTGGATCGACCTTGATGTTAATATCATGAATGTATACAATACATAAAATTATAATACGATGTTTCAGGCCGCACACATCTATGATGAAATATGTTTTTATTTGACGATTTCTCGTCTTAAACCCCTCTTCTTTTATTTAAAGTTTGCTATTAATTCGGTTTTTTATTTGACACACACCAATACATGTCTATGAATACTGCACTATATTTATTGGTAAGTTTTAGAACTATATAGACTCCATGAAAGTGTCAGAAACGACCCACACTATATCAACGAGTTATGATTCGAATTCATTCAAAAACGTTTTTCATTGTCCATTATTAATGCCCCTATTCATAAACGCTAATCAAACCTATTGTAGCAAAGATGCCCTTGACATTTGGACTTTTTCTGTAACATTGAAAAGTATGTTTGAGAGAGCGGGTCCTACCACATTTTAGTTATAGTCTTAATTTTTTCAACTGAGTTCATGAATGGCCATTGTTTGTGGTCGGCGCGTGCCGATTTTTTTTCAGGAGATTAGGATGATTAGGGTATTTTGACATGGTTTTATAGAAATTAGTGCCTCGAACGCTTCTATGTAATTTTCATTCTGTCTCTGGGGATATTTCTTATTAAATATGTAATTTAACATTAGTTGATCATTATTTACACACACGACAATTTTTCTTTACACATAGTCCCAGTACTTTACCGTAGGTATTACATTCATATTTTGAGTAGTCTTAACTTTTTTCTATAGACATTTTTTTAAACTGAATTCAAGTTAAAAAATGTAGCCCATTATTGAACGGTATACAATTAGAAAATAGTCTCATTCATTATCATCAAACACTTCATCCCTTAGACCCAATCATGTAGCTAGTATGAAACAATTATTTTGGTTCCATCTTATCTTACATGTATACCATTGTATATCGATTTACCTCTCGAACTACGATACAGCTAGCCCAAGATTAGTCCAGACAAAATTGATTTTAAATCTCACATTAAGTTCTTATTTGGAGACCACACCGTTTGAAAATGGACTTACAGATACTGTTATTCTCTTAATTACCTTCATCGCTGTCCTAAAAACGTACTACGCTCTTTGCGCAGCACTTGTCTGTAATTTATCTTACCAGCACACCTGGCACGATAAGTTTTATCGTCGAATATGTACTGAAACGTCGCGTGAAACATAACGAGAAAATGTATCATGCTAGTCCATAGAATCCAAGAGGCGTTTCGTCTTTGGAACAGTGATGCGTGCAACGGTCAGAATCGTATGCGTCTAATCTACATGAACGAAGAAGGGTAGATCTATACACAGCTTTACGACCCGAGTAAAGAAGAGCTTGTGTAGATATATTCTTTTCTTTGTCCGTGTAGCTAACTTACGATGCTGGCTACATTTAGGAGTTGGCTGTGCTGTAAATATACCAATAGTGGTGTAACACTGACGATATGACACGCACTGTGTTTGGTAGCGCTGTCTTTGTTACACACTAAGGGTGGGTTGCACCAAACCGCCTGTAATCATAAGCGGTGTTAAAATCTGAATGTATGGAAAGTTTTTTTTTTTAAAGAATGATAGATGCAGGTTCTATTTTTAACGTTGATCGGCCTGTAATCGTAAGTTAGTGCAACCCGCTCTGATTCGCGCGCTATAAACGTATCATTTATTTAAAAAAGGTTCCAATCATGCATTCAATTTGAATAGAGTCGGAACCTTTGTTAAATGACTGTGTTAATTAAGAGGATAACAGCTCGATGTATGCGGCCTCGGCAATGCATGCGCTCTGCGAATGGCCACGCCGTCCTAAAAAATGACTCCTGCTACCTACCGTGCACTAATATTAAATAATAAATCGGTCATATTAAATCCTTACTTATGAAATTGGCGTTTTGTCAAACTGGCCGCTACGTGGAAGCGGGTCCAACGCAAACCACATCAGAGTTAGCCGCAGGCTTCGGCGTGAGTGTTAAAACATTTTTTTGTACTCGTCGATTAAAATCTGTGTATTAAGATTTCATAGAGAATACTGCAACGTCACTCTTTTCATCGATGAATAGTCTATGTTACTTCCGAAAAAACCGAAATAACTGTTTCGATACGCTCTAGACAACCGAAAAAAAATTGAAAATAGAACTTTGTATTTCAATAATATGTGTCCTTGTTTAAAGAGAATCGATCCGATACAAAATTGCCCATCTATGGCGTTTCGGAAGGAAGCAGCGTCGCGTCATCTGTCAAAAATCTACTTAAACTTGCTGCTGAATCCAGGGCATAAAAAAAAACTACGCTTAGTGATTGGTTAGTATTTAGACAATCAAAGCACAGCACAGTACTGCAACATTACGGACGCCGGTGGTGTGATAACACTGATAACTTTTCTTTTCAAAGCTATAAACTTGAAAAGTTGAAATAATAACTAAGAAAATGAGTATGACAGTGACGAAACATCGTTAACTCCTCAAGAAATAACAAATATTTACACTAACACCTTGCTCCCTGAAAACTCAAAGAGCGTTTACAATAGTAGAACTAAATACGATATTTAGTTTTCTTATATACTCGTATTAATGACTTGAATTATTAATTTTAATGAACTCGTACAAAAAGTATTGTTCACAATAGTGTCATAATAAAGCTTTTTAATCTTGTACCTTACTTAGGCCACTCAGCACGGTACTCGACTAAAAAGCTCTCTATTATAATTTATAACACGATTGTGAAAAATACTATAAATTCACTTGCGACAAATTGGAATAGTGAAAAAGCTCGAGAAGTCGGTACCGCATGAGGGAGCGACCACACCGGTGCTTAACGCTGCGTATACGCGTTGACGTGTCGTATGCGTCACGTATTCTTCATACATTTTGCTGCGTTTTACGGTGCGTTAGCGTATTTTGAGCAGCGGTGTTGTCGCACCTTGAATTGAGTAACCAACTTCAGGACCACGCTAGGTCCCATACGCTACGACAGACGGTCGCTAAATTAGAGGAGCTGCGTTAGGAATGTCTCCGACAGCCTTGCTCAAACGGATTACCACATTTTTCGGAATTTGGACAATTTCTTGCAACGGAAATATTCAATTCCGATGTGGCAGTTCGAACTGCCTTCAAAGATTTTATCGATTATCGCTACCTAATTTTTTTTTACACTGGAATCAATGAACTGCCTATAAAATGGCGAAAGTGCATTGATACATACTTATTCATTAAATATATCATTATATATTTTTCGGTTATATTTTTTTAGGTAAAACGCCAATTTCATATCTAAGAACCTAACATGTCAATATTAAGTGTGAAAATCGGGAGAAATGTCAGTAGATGGGCAGTAATTGTAGAGGTTTTTCTTAGGACGGTTGTGAGAAGAAAATAGGGGCTTTGAACTCGTACAGTTGGTATTATTACATTGGTCCAGTATCGATCCAGCGATGGAATCACGTGCTGATGGATCCAATAACTGCATGATTGACGGATTGCATTCATATCATGTTTCAATTGATTAGTGTTTTTCAATGTTTTATAATGGCGCGACCCCCACCTGAAGGACCGTTTTTAACTTTAAAACTTAAGTATTCTTATCATAAACGACACAATTAGTATTCTTATGATAAACGATACAATTAATAATGCGTATGAAATTAATTGCCAATATTAATTACATACAAGACATTGCCAGCTGTACGGGGCAAGGTACCAGGATAACAGCTAAGTGTAGGAATTCGCTGTTGTAACTCTGTCTGGTCCTCAGAGCGATGAGGGCGTGAACGTTCTAGAAGGTAACTGAACAGGCTGCGACAATCGAGGCTTATCTATCTCTTTCTAACTATACTGAGTGCATTCCTATTTACGTTATGACAGGAATGCACTCACTATAGCCCAGCAAAATGCAGTAGTGCGATCTGAGAAAATGCATCCATCTCTTTCTTACGTTTGGCACTGTCAACGTAAAGAGATGGATACGTATTTAGCGGGTCATACTGCTTTTACTCTGGCTACGTGTTTGTACTAGATACGCGCGATACGATCGTTTTGATGATTTTGGCTGTTCTCTGAATATTTGGTTGCCCCTATTTTACCTGATCTTTTATCCGCTAAATAGAAGGTCTTAAGTGTATTCTGAAGACCTTTTTTATGGAATTTGCTAAGTCGCGGCTTGTACTAACCCTTCTAAGGGCTCCACGGATGTCCCATACTCAAAATTAACCCTTTCCATAGGCAACATAACACCCAATTGGTATAAATGTATTAAAATAATTGTTCACGTTCTACGCTCTAGACCGTGTGGCGCGGGCGAATTTGCGTACGTTTGCAGTGAAATCTATCTTCCACGAAAACTTTTTTCCTGCCAGTAATACCCTTAGTAAAAGCTGAAACGCGACAGTAGCAATGCGCCATATATGGGAGTGAGAGATTGGAACATCACCTCTCGCTCCGCCTTTGATCTCTCTTAGGTATATGTACATATGTGAATTACTGTAATTGTGTAATTCGGCATTGACCACGAGACGTTTGGCGTACATATATATTTTACACATTCGACGTGATCCGTGAAATAGTTGTATTCATCTGCTTTCAACCTGAAAAACAATACACGGACTGACAGACTGACAGCCGTCTCGGTAAAGCGTGGAAGTTGATGAACCAAACATGCGCAAACTCGCCGTCAGGTCCACAAAGCTAACCCTCCCCCGCGCTGATCAGGCGCTGCGCTCGAGGAGCACCTCATCCTGGACAACCGCTACACCGAGCACAGCACGGTGGGGCTGGCCCAGCAGTGGGACCAGCTGGACCAGTTGTCCATGCGCATGCAGCATAACTTGGAACAGCAGATACAGGCCAGGAACCATTCCGGTGAGTCGATTCGCTTATGAGATTTTTAGCTTAAAAGTGACATTTATTTCAAATAGTTTCGTTGGACGTTTGGAGACCTTTTACACCTCCCAACGCTTTTTTACTGCCTAAACATCTGCGAACCAAAATGTTAGAGACTTTCGTAATGCAAATACTTTTTATTTTATTTTATACATCTCAAATCGATAATGACAAAGTTCCACGAACCAAAATGTTAGAGACTTTCGTAATGCAAATACTTTTTATCTTATTTTATACATCTCAAATCGATAATGACAAAGTTCCAGTGTTAGGCTTTTTCTTAGTAACTCATTTTCATCCATTTACTTTTACTCATAATTTAGTAACTAAGTACGTTTGGACGGTACTTACTGACATAACGTCTGACGGATTTTTATAGAAACAGACCATATATATCAAATTAATTAACACATTCGTGTAATCTTTTGTTTTAACTGGTTGTTCACTTCAAGTCCGCGAATGTGGTAAGATGTTGAAACGATTTGCCCCTAATTACTAACCCCCTTATTCATACAACTTAAAATGTCTCTGCTAAATAAAATGTACTTTGTCCCTTTCTTACGAACACAAATGTCAAAGTGACAGATAAGGACAAACGAATTTTAGCGCCGTTTTAGTTAAAACGGGCTCGTAGGACGTTTATGAATACGGCCGTAAAATTATGCTGGCAACTTTTTTACTCAGCAGTTGCCGCATAAATTTTGACATGCACAATAACAGTAACCATGTTTCCACAGGCGTGAGTGAGGACGCCCTCAAGGAGTTCTCGATGATGTTCAAGCACTTCGACAAGGACCGCTCCGGACGCCTCAACCACCACGAGTTCAAGTCGTGCCTGCGCGCGCTCGGCTACGACCTGCCCATGGTGGAGGAGGGCCAGCCCGACCCCGAGTTCGAGGCCATACTCAGTGAGTACACGACACTTGTTCAACAAACACTGAGGCCCGCTCCGGGCTCAACCACCACGAGTTCAAGTTCGACACTACGAGCGGCCCGCACATTATGGCCACTTGTCGCAGCTCTTCAGTCGGTTCTGTCAAACGACTTGCAGCCACGGGTAGCTATATGCGGCAGCTAGCGGTTAAAATACATTACTCGAAATGAGTAATGTATTTTAACCGCTAGCTGCCTTCGTTACACGACAGGGGCGGGCGTGTGTTTGTGACACTCTTTCGTTACTTGTTAAATTTGATGCCTCGCCAGTTCGGTGCGGTTACAGCGCTGATTTCATCAACCTACTTTCAAGCTACTATACTATCCTCTGTCCGTTTAATAGCGTACAGTCACCCGCAATAATATATGATTGAACAAGGCGCTCAAAAATATCTTATTAATCTCTATTTTTAGAGCTATAGGGGCGTGTCAGAGCGTACTTTGTCTAGTCGCACACCACAGGCTTCTAACCAAACAATCCTTTCCAACAGACGTGGTGGACCCGAACCGCGACGGGCAGGTGTCCCTCCAGGAGTACATGGCGTTCATGATCAGCAAGGAGACGGAAAACGTGCACTCGTCGGAGGAGATCGAGAACGCGTTCCGCGCTATCACCGCGCACCAGGACCGTGCGTACGTCACGAAGGACGAGCTGTACGCGGTGAGTGTCTCGTGTCCTTCCTAAAGGACACTCACCCTTAGCAATTACGAAACGGCGGCCACATCAAATTTAATCTCGGATTCGTATGAAGCTACCTCTCGGACCCTTAGATATTGATTTTGAATAAAATCGAACCGTAAATAAAGAATCTCAAAATGACGGCCATATGCGTAATTATATTCAAAGTTCTGAGTGATAGTTATTTTGCTGTAACAATATACTTATAAAATGCTTGAAAATGAAAATAATATATTATAAGAAAATTAATATCTCTCCATATTTTAACAATTCTGACCCTTGAGTGCTAAAATGAACTGCGTACTGGTTGTAGGTCTTTATACTGTGGTTCAAGCCTCAGTGACGCAGAATACTCCCAACGCAATAAATACAAATTAAGACAGAGTCTTGACACCATAAAATAACATTCTCACGCATTGTCCATCCATGTTTCAACTTAATTGAACCAACCAATGTTATCCCACAGAACCTCACCAAGGAGATGGCGGACTACTGCGTCGCGCGCATGAAGCCGTACGTGGAACAGAAGACCGAGCGTCCCATCCCCAACGCACTCGACTATATCGACTTCACGCGCACACTCTTTCAGAACTAAGCGGCAACCGCGCAGTACTAACCTATTAAAATAACTTTACATAAATTCAATTTTTATTTCTTAAAAAAAAATCACAAGAACCCTATGTCCTTTACAAAGGACATGTCCAAATATTATGTCCTTCGCAAAGGACGTACATATTCGAATATGTCATTTACAAAGAACTATGTAGCTTGGGCCGCGCTACTTCTCTTTTAATTACCTGGCTTGTTTCCTGTTTTAAAATGTAGTGTTTATATCGGTGTTGTATTCCACTTTTCATACAGAACTTCATATTTCTTCATATATCATATAGCCTAATAATTGGAAATACGTTAGGTAATAAGGGATTATACTAGTAGTTAGAGAGCGCTGCCAACAAGTACATACTACTAAGTTAAAGTTTAGTACTGCACGGAGCTTAGTGCATATATTCCAGTTTAACTGTAAAAGCATTTAAAATTAAATAGGCGCGGTTAGTTGTGTTGCTCTGAGGCTGAATAGTGAGTTCGAGCGTTCGAATGGAACGTTCATGGACTTGTGTAGCTTTTTAGTGCTTACATGCAAGTAGCGCGTTCGGTGCGGGCTGATGCGCGCTTTATCCTACATTAAGTACAGAAAATGTTTAAAGTACTATGTTAAGAACATGGACAGCAGAGCCGAGTACGTCTTAGCACCAGCCCGTACCACCTATGGGATAATGTTCCCTTTCTCTGAACTAGCAGAGAAATAAGAATTTCCCCACCCGTGCATTCTCAGTTATTTAGCCGCCTGCAACTAGGTGCCTCGAAACGTAAAGTATTTAAATTATTACTATTGTAAGCCTAACAAATGTTTGTCGCTAAGAACTTTATTTTCTGTATTCCATTACTAACAATCAATAAATGTTTATATCACACGACGCGTTTTTCTGATGAATAACTGGACTTGTTATTGAACGAGTGAACAAAGTCGACGAAGTTCACCGTTTCAGCTTAGGACAAAATTATTCCGGATGTCCGGCTGTTTCTACAGGTCGCATTTCTCAACCGATTCTCGTGAAATTTCGTGAGCAGGTTAAATAATTATGTGTATAATATTTTTTGGTCAATTTAAATTTGCGAATTTTACAGCCCACAGAGCCACTAGTAATATTTTAGACAGTAAAAGAGAGAACAGAGGGCCTACTGCGAAACGAAAACTAACTTGCAACACAAACGTGTATCTCCGTCTCTGTCGCACTTGCTTATTCGAGCGATAGAGAGGGAGAAACACGAACGAAGTTCGATTTCGTTTCGCGGTAGCCCCTCAGAACACTGCTGGTATTAACCCGTTTGACGCCTGCAATAGGGGTGTAGACCCATAAAATATACTTACTAATTAATTACTTCTAAAGAAACAAGGCAAAAAAGTCCAAGTTGGCTCAGTTTGAGTTGCACAGGGCGGTTCCACGCTTCGGGAGCTCATATAACGCGAGCCATCCGGTTGCCTCTCGGACACTGAAACTACGCGTCATTGCTTTAACTATTAAGATATACCCACTAGTAATAATAATTCTGAATTATCAGTAGAAACGGGGTTTTTTCCGCTGTCCTACTTGTAGTAAAAATGGAAAATGCATCACTCACCTTTACTGCTATTAATCACTGGCTGGTAGAAATGGTGAGAAAATACTATATTACTGCAAGCAGTAAGTGATAAAACTGATAAAATTGCTTGTAATAATGGGAAGGAATTCCCAGTAACCTTAGTGGTAGTGGGAATCTGGGAATAACTCAAAGCCTGAGAAGATTGTATTCAATAATAACAAGCTTTAATCTTAAAACTTTATTATAGTACTATGATTTGACAAAACATCACGAGGACACTTTCGTAAGAAGCTCCTTTGAATGAGTAGTGATTGTATTCACTACAAAACCTAGCCTAAATCGTTGCTAGCACGGTAGCCAATGAAACCTAGGGCTGCCGAGCCAGCCAGTACGGACATCAGGAAGAACGACACCAGAAAATGGATGTTCTCCGCTGTGCAAACGTCTTGGGACACCTGCAACAACCATGAGGAATGAAAATTGAAATTAGTGATAAATAGCCGAGTCAAGACGAGGTAAATCGGTGTAAATCGATAAGTGCCTGAAGCACGGCGTTCGGCAAAACTAACCAAGGTTGCTCCGTGTTAGAATTCCTTTAACCTTCCTGGGCCGTCCGCCGATTTCCGCCTTAAGAGGAAACACTAAGTTCAAGATAATTGAGAAATAGGTATTTGTAAAATGTATTGCTGTCGCGCCAATCACAAGCCTCCCGCCGCAGAGCGCGATAGAGACAACTGCAGCTTGGACCGAAAATACCTATTAAAGTTACATAAAATCAACGTTTCGTAATCCCCTGATTTCTTTGCCAACACTTGACATAGGTCATAGGTTAACTATTTTTTTTATTAAAAATCAAAGAAAGGCGTGTTCCTATGTTTTCCTTTTTTTAAATAATCTAGTCAAAATTGTTTTCTGGATGTTTGAACACAGCGGAAAATCTGTTTTTTTTTTTAGGTTTTTGGAGGTTAATATCTATTTTATATAGGTATCGCTTAAGAATGCATTTAGAAATTATTCAGGGGATAACACAGAAAAACGTACATGAGATGAGCAAAAGTTGATATCTATTTACTAAAGTAATAATGAAAAACTAAATTATAAAATAGTACTAAACTAAATCTAAAAGTGGCCCCTGCGGCATTGTGCCGAAGTCAGCCATAGATTTATGGAAAAAAAATGATTGCTCTACTGCCATTAATCCATTATCCAGGGAGAAAACAGGGGACCACGTTTCTATGGAAAAACGGCCGTTGTGTTTCCTCTTAAGGCCATCGCGGTTAAAGCGACGCCAAACGAGCGAAATAACGAGACGCTACACGGGCCGATACCGACAGGACTGCCGCCACCACGCCCCACCGCCACGTGATTCGGCCCTTGTGGATACGTGTCGAAGCACGGCGGCCAGCCAAATCAAGGTTACTCCATCAGCAGTCCTGCCGATTTCGCTCGTGTAGCGTCTCCTATAAGCGGACGGCCCAGCAAGGTCACAGTAAATCTAGTAGGTACAGAGTGATCTTGCTATGGCCGGCTGCCCTGCTTCCGGCACTTATCTACACGGGCAGAAATAACGTGAGTGGGAGTGAGAAAACTGCATTTACGTTGGCTTGATTGTTGTTATCTCACTCTTTCCCATCGTATGTGTCATTGCAGCTGCGTAGACTCTGGGCAAATGGTCACAAAACTATATTTTAGGACTGCAAATATATACGATGGCCAGGGATTACACTATGCGTATTATTATCACGACACTTTTAAATTGTATGGAAAAGTTGCCTCAATAACGTCAATATCCATGTGATACGTACGTGATAATAGTCACCGTGTAATCGCCCGCATAGGGTTAGGTATATGAATAGACAGCGTCCTTCTTTTCCTTTTTCGATCTATCCTATAGCTTGCAGTCCGCCACGCAGAACCACGTGGAAGTGGCTATAGGTACCTATCTATTCTAGTATCCGGGAGACAGGTTCTATACTATCATATCCCTACCACAGAGAGGCAAAAGAGCAAAAACACTATAATGACGATGGTTGAAAGTGTACCTACTTGTAAAACATTAGCAGCAGCTCCCGCCCCCGCATCCTGGGCATCCGCCGGTGGTAGGGCAACACCCGTAAGAGTAAAGGCAATATCCACCGCCCTGTGGTCCTCCCACATAACCTCCATAGTACACAGGCATTCCGGCAGTTTCACAGCGTGGTAAACAAAATTAAATATCAAAAACGTATAAATTTCAATTTGACCCAGTCATTTACTAAGTCGATTCGATTTTTATTGGATTTTAATTCTTTTGTTTTATCAATGACAAATGATTGGACGGAATACTTCTTAATCTTCTACGTGATTATACTGATTATATTCTCTTTGATCTACTAGTTTATGCCAGTCACAATGAAGATATTCAAACCTCCTTCCCTTCTCTTGATTTCTTGTCAAGGTCAAGGTCAACGCTACTTGACTTCGCTTTGACTCGTCGAGAGCTTGCATATGCTTGCCCGGCTGTCAGTATAGCGCTTAACTGCATCATGATTCATGATTCATGACATTCATGACTCTTTTGAATTCCAGCAAAAATGACAAGGTTTTAATATATTCATAGTAGTTAATATGTATATGATTTCACTGCCCGAATGATAAAATATAAATAATTTCATTTACAATAAATAATTGTCAAAAAATTACAATTTCGGTTTCGATACCTATTTTTCCGGTACACGTTACATCACTACAAATACAATGGTGGCGTTTGTACAGTAATCTGTGGGCGCTTGCTCACCGCGCAGGGAGCCAATAATGCACGGCCCAATAATGTACAGCCTGATAATCCGCGTCCACTTTTTGTGGACTCGGATTATTGGGTCGTGCATTATCAGCCCGGACAAAAATGGCTTCCAATTATTGCCCCGGAACAAGTTTGCTCAGGGTGATGATGCACGGCCCAATAATGTACAGCCTGATAATCCATGTACAGTATGGACGCGGATTATTGGGCTGTACATTATTTTGGCCGTGCATTATTATGGCTGTACATTGTACACCGCGCGCCGTCACAAACACAAAGTTCTCAACTGAGAAAAGGGCGGGAAACTTCGTGTGTGGCGGACGCGGCTTTTTTAACTATAATTTATAATTAATATTTTTGAGGATTGGTGTTCGTATCTTTTGTATATATTTGTAGAATTAGTGTTATTTTATTCGTTTTTAGTTGTAAATATTCCTCGGTAAGTTATAGTATAAGTTAATCTTAGTTTTCCTATGGGGGATAGCACCCCCGATCCTGGGGGGACGATTCCCCCAGGGTCTAATGCTCAAACACCAATGGAGATTTTAATATCAGCAGTAGAGTCATCAATGGATACAGATGCATCTGTATCCAACTCTACAGAAACAAAACTAAAAAGAAAATTGCTTTCTGTAGTATGTAAAAATTGTAATAAAAGAAAAAGAAAATCAGGAAGGAAAGTAGGGCAGAATGATTGTAAATGTGAAGACAACTTACAACATAATTTGAGTGAAGAGTCTAACTATGTTACTCCCAGTCCAGTCCCAGTTCAAGTTCCAGTAGTAGGAGTAGAAACTCCTATTACTCCCGGTCATACTTTAAATTCAGACGCAAATGGTTCTCTTTCGACTCGGGTGCCTGTTGGTCGCGCTCGATACCAAGATACAGATATTGCTCCTTTTGTAGTACATGTTCAAAAAGAAGGCAATACTGAAGGCACAACCCTTCACCCAATAACATTTGGTCGCTTTATGCAGCGGAATAACATACAGGGCATTGAGGATGGGAGCGTTAAGCGTGTGGGCAGGAACCGCATCAGCCTCGCTTTTAAGACGCATAGTGATGCCAACAAATTTCTGAGTAATCAAAATTTAGAAAAAGAAAGATATAAAGTATTCATCCCAACTTTTAATATTACGAGAATGGGTGTAATAAAAGGTGTACCTACTGACTTGTCAGATGACGAAGTTCAGGCTGCAATCAAAGTGCCCATTGGTTGTGGTCCAGTCGTTAAAATTAGACGAATAAAAAGAAAAATTACTGTAAATAATACTAGTCAATTCATTGATACCGGAACTATCATCATCACATTTGACGGCCAAATACTGCCTACACGTGTATATATGTGGTATACATCACTGCCAGTTGATCTATATATATATCCCACCGTGCAGTGCTATAACTGTTGTCGTTTTGGCCATGTCAAAAATCAATGTCGCTCAGTACCAAAGTGCTACAAGTGTGGCCAAGGCCACTCCGGTGACAATTGTAATGTAGAAGAGGATGACTATTGGTGTTGTCTGTGCAAGGGGCGGCATCAAGCCACTAGTAAATCATGTTTAGAATTTAGTAGACAAAAAAACATTAAAGAGACTATGAGTAAAAGTTGTATCTCCTACATGGAAGCCATAAAAATGCATCCACCGGTTTCTAAAGTTTCTTATGCTGAAGCCTTACATTCAACTCCGACGCCATCTTCTTCTCCACATACCCTAAACAATGCATACAATACAAACTCGCCATCAACCTCAAACACTAGGTCTCATTCATACAAAAAAACTGTGTTTTTAAAACCAAGAACTCCCTCAAGGCCCTCAAAGGGTTTTGATCACCTTGCTCACGCAGAAATAATAAGAGAGCCGGTATTACAAAAAGGAAAACCTATTTATGAAAATAATAGTAATAATGATGAGAACATGAATACTTCTGATATAATAAAATTTCTTATTCAGTTATTATCACAACCGAAAATAGTATCACCGTCCAACGTTGCTGCAGTTATTAATGCAATTTATCAATTCCAAAATATTAACAATGGATCAAAGGTCCTGTCTAGTGCAGTGGAACTGTCGCAGCTTAATCAGTAGAAAACAAGATTTAATATATGTTATAAATAAGCATGATCCTTTTCTCATCTGTCTCCAAGAGACATGGTTGAGACAAGGTTCATTGTTCAAAATGCCAGGATATACTTGTCTCAGAGAAGACAGGTCTGATGGGTATGGTGGTGTGGCCATACTTGTCAAAAATTCACTCTCAGTAACATCTAACAGTGAAGACCTATCAGTTATTGCAGTGGTAGTTAATGGTATTTGCTATATGTCTGTATACTTTGCAGAGCCAAACAATGCTATATTTCGTGAGTTAAAATTAATCCTAAAGTTCCTCCCAAAACCATTTATTTGCTTAGGCGATTTTAATACTCACAACAAATTTTGGGGATGTGCCAAAACATCATATTATGGGGAACAATTGCTTGAGATTTTTAATCATAGAAATTTATGTATTTTAAATACTGGAGCTCCAACACGGCTAGGTAGAACCCCAAGTGCTCCTGATTTATCTATTTGTACCCCCGACCTTGCATCATCTCTTACCTGGTCTCCTTTAGACTCAACACATGGAACTGACCACTTTCCGTTATTAATTTCTTTTCCATTTATAAAACCTCCAAAGCAAGCAAGGCAACCACGCATTAAACATAAGCTGACAGATGTAACAGATGTTACTTGGGGTTTGTTCAGGGAGGCTGTTGAACAAAAGCTAAAGGAATTACCTAGTGTGGGTCACTTTAGCACTTCAAATTGCTCAGAAGCATTAGCAGCAGCAATAATTGAAGCTGCTAATGAAACCTTTCCGTTAAAAGGTAGTGGTCCAGGATTCACACCATCCCCACCATGGTGGGACTCTGAATGCACACTTGCAGTTAAAAAAAGAAAGGAGGCTGAGAAAATGTATTGCCAAGATATGACAGATCATAATTTTAATAACTATTTAGAAATTGCTAATTCCACTAAAGAATTACTAAGGATGAAGAAGTTTGAAGGATGGCATAAGTTTTGTAAGTCTTTAAGTCCTAATGTTTCACCAACAATTGTTTGGCAAAATATTAGAAGGTTTAGATCTGCATTCAAAGACACTGAACTGAATAAAATATCCCCAGATTTGGCAGAACAAGTTATGGATCGTTTAGCACCCTCTTATGTTCCTGAGCATCTTGTACTTATTAGAGATGTGTCAACTCGGTTTGCCAACCCGGTCCAAACCGAGTCAAGCTAAAGTCGAACCGACCCGGTTTGTTAGTCCACTAACTCGATTCTATAACGAGCAGCGAACCGCAACATTCGAGCCCGCTCGCCGACAGCGGCCCGAGCCAACGAAACCGAACCGAAACGCGCGACTCGCGCGAGCGGGTTGGGCCGGAGCGGGCAAACCGAATGAGTAGCCGAATAAACCCGATTTCTCCCGAACAGGTGGGCGGGTGACGACGACGACCATTAGTAGACCTTATCTCGTTGCAACAAGGTTTGTAGTTTTGTTTTGCAATTTAATTTTGAATGAAATATAGTGAGCAATTTATAATTACTTATTACTCTATGGCGCTACCGAGGTAACGCTCACAAATGTAACAATAACCTATAAACAGTTTAGTTTAGGTTTAAAACCCGAACAAGTAGGTGTTTAAATTCACGGATCGACTCGGACAGGTCAAACCGAATACCACATTAATATGAATACGTTAAGGACCGTCATAGCAACTCGGTTTGATCAACCCGGGTTGAAACCGGTTTACATAGAAAGTCGAACCGTTCAATTCGGTTTGAGATATTTTCGGGTTGGCACATCTCTAGTACTTATGCCACCTCATTCTTGTGTTGATGAATGTAGACCGTTCATTCCTAGTTCATTAATTCTATCAAACAATAGCAATATTAATAATTTAAATTCACCGTTTACACTTGCAGAACTTAAAGGCGTGCTTTCATCAACAAAAGATTCCGCCCCTGGCGAAGACGGGATTCCTTATTCTTTCTTGTCACATCTTGATGATAATTGCCTTTGGTATTTCCTTTCTTTAATTAACGAAGTTATGATTACGGGAATTGTTCCTCGAGCGTGGAGGACCCAAACATTGATCTTGTTACTTAAGCCCAATAAACCAAGTTCAGACCCGGCATCGTACAGACCTATTGCTTTATCATCCGTATTAGCGAAAACTGCTGAACATCTTGAAAAAATCCGATTGGAATGGTTCCTAGAACATAACAAATTACTGAGTAGTAGCCAATTTGGGTTTCGGAAAGGTAAATGCACTCTTGACAGCTTGAGCATTTTTACCACAGATATAAGAATCAGTTTAACGAACAATAATTTCTTGGTTGCAGCGTTTCTAGATATTAATGCTGGTTATGATAACGTAAACATTTCAATTTTACAAAATAAACTGGTAAAGTTGAATGTTCCAATCTTAATTACTAAATTTATTGTAAATATGTTGTACGAAAGGTATATTAAGTATTCACTGGATCAGGTTGGAAATGAAAATATCCAAAGAACGGTATGGAAGGGTTTACCTCAAGGCTCTGTTTTGAGCCCTTTACTATATAACGTTTACACGTATGATATGGTAAAGTCTGTAGAAGTACATGCAAATGTTCTTCAATATGCTGATGATTTACTTTTATATGTTTCTGGACGATCTCTAGATAATACTAGTGCTTCACTTTCTTTAGCTTTAACTGCTTTAAAGACTTGGTTAGATAATAACAGTCTAGATTTATCTCCGGCTAAAAGTTCCGTGGTGTTGTTCTCTCGTAAGCAAAATATTCCATCTTTTCATGTTGATTATAATGGTGTTCAGCTACCTATCAAAGATCAAGCTAAATTTTTGGGTTTGGTATTAGATAAAAAATTAACTGGTATCCCTCACCTAGAATATATAACATTGAGGTGTGAGCGGAATCTAAATGTTTTGAGATGTCTCACAGGAGTCTGATGGGGTGCTCATCCCTTTACAATGAGACTATTATACAACGCATTGATTAGGAGTGTGTTAGATTATGGTACATTTTTACTCCATCCTAGTAATTCAACAGCACTAAAAAAACTAGATTCTATTCAGTCAAAGGCTTTGAGGTTGGTTTTGGGTGCTATGAGGTCGAGTCCAATTAGGTGCTTACAGGTAGAGTGCTGTGAGCCACCCTTGGGATTGCGAAGACAGTTTCTTTGTGATAAATTCTTTTTTCGTACATTACAATTGAGCACTCATCCTTTGTTCCCAAAGGTAAGGCAACTAACTGAGCAGGTCGAAACTTGTAAATATTGGAAACACAAAGATCACCCATGTTTAGTTAAAAGTTATAAAAAATTTGAAAGATTAGAAGCACCCACATGTAGAAGCTCAACTTTGCCTCTTTACGAATTTAATTATAATAGCCTTATTACTGTTCCCGATGTAAAATTCGAAATAGGAGTCTCTAAACATGACCTTAATCCAAAACAGGAGTTTGTTGGCATCATTAATAGTCAATGGCCCGACTTTCACTGTTTATACACAGATGCCTCAAAACATGCAGATAGCACTTGCGTTGGTGTTGGAGTTTACCATTCACAATATAAGGGAATTCAATTAATTAAACTTCCGCCTGAGACTTCGGTTTATACGGGTGAATGTTTTGGTTTATTTAAAGCAATAGAATATGTTCTTTTATTAAAGATTCCAAATACCATTATCTTTTCAGATTCTCGTAGCTCTTTAGAAGCTATTATGCGGTTTCCATTTAAGTCTCACAAACAGTCACCGACTATTTTTAGGATTAGGAATCTGTTAAATAAGTGCTCTGAGAGGGGTTGTGCTGTCGTATTGGCTTGGGTGCCGAGTCATGTAGGCATTCCGGGGAATGAAAGAGCCGACCAATTGGCAAATGAAGCCATACGCATCGGAGACGTTGCCTCATACGCTAACTATTGTCAGGATTTAGTTAATATGGCTAAAGTATATATGTACGAAGACTGGAATAGGGTATGGAGTAGTGAGACAAAAGGAATTCATTATAGAAATATCCAACCATACATTCCAAGGAAACCATGGTTTAGCAAATTAGTATTTTCAAAAACTGTTACTTCGGTACTGTGTAGGATGCGCTTGGGTCATGTATGTACCCGAGAGCGATTGCACATGATGAATAAAGTTCCGGATCCCTATTGCTCTTGTGGTGACTATGGGGATCTGAACCATGTTTTCTTTTCATGCACGCAGTACGATCGAACTGCCTTCTTTTCTAGCCTTGTATCATTGCGTATTCCTTTTCCAACATCAATTAATTGTTTGTTACAAAGTAATTCGTATGATATTTATAAAAATTTATCAGTATTTATAGAGAAAAATGATATTAAATTATAGTGTATTTATATGTTTCAAAACCCAATCCTCTCCTTTCCAAATTTCCGAAATCATCCCGTTTTATCCTTGTTTCCCTAACTTTTAACTCAAATAACATGACATTGGCTAATCTATGTAAAGCCAGAAAAAAAAAAAAAAGTTCTCAACTCAAACGTCTTCGTCAAATGCACAGAGGACTTTTCTATATATGTCAAATGTGATTCGAAAACCCAACGGATGCAACGAAACTGTTACAAAAGTTTAGTGATAAATTTATTTTTAACTGCGCAACCATGAGTTGCAATGCGAATTCCACGTCCAAATCGATAAAATTCCAACCAATGCCCATGGCGGCGTTGATTGCGAACCTGAAGACGCTTCCAGCAACTTTGAACAGACGGGATTCCAGTGACTCTTCAGATGATAGCAGCAATTCGTTTGATGTGTATTCAAAGGAGACCCAAGGCAAAACCGTTCCCTCAAACCCAAAGAGTGCTGTTAAAGTTCCTTTAGCTGAGAATCGTTGCGCGGCGAAGCCTGTTGTGGAGATAAAGGTGGAGACGCCGAGTCAAGTTGAGAAAGTAAGGAATAAAGAGAATCGGTCGTCCAAGGCGTACAAGTTCCCTGGGGTGGATATCTTGTCCACGATCGAGGCTTCGACGTCGCAGCCTGTGATGGTGGAAAGTCTTCTGAATGCTCAGAAACAAGCTCCTGTTGTTGAGAAGAAGGAGAGTGCCCGGTGTAAGTTTACTTTTGTGTGTTTTCTTTGGACAAATCTGTTATGTATTGGGCATATTATTTATTGTTACGTATGTGTGCTGGCAGCCATGACGATAACCGAAACTGAGGGTACCCGAAGATCTCTTCAGGCATACCCACATATCAATATATAACATGCCTTTCCCCCATGTCTTTATATAGTCCATTACACTTAAGTCTTTATCACTACACATGCACAATTGAGTCTTTATCACTACACAATGTTGGAAGTCCTTAACCTACTGATTTATCGTTCTATTTACTTATATTAATTATCTAACACATCGTCTACACTATCGTCACTGTATCTTCTGTCATCCTCACTACAGTCTTCATCTTCGTAACTTGCTACCTCTCCTAGAGCAACTCTCTTCCTAGATGAGGCTGCTGACGGTGGGCTTTCACTTGACCTGGATCTTTTATAGTTTTTCTCTCTCCTTGTGGTCACAATAGCCGGAGCGCTTTCCACACAATCTTCTGGTCCTCGTGCCCCTATCATCTCTGCCCACTGGCTCGGTGAGGGGATTCTCAATGTGCCATATGCCTGGTCTTCTTCTTCGGGGTCTGTTTGTATCAACTTCTCACCCCCTTCACCTGGTAATTTTTCTAAGTGTTCCGGTGTACTGTTTTTATTTGTTTCAAACCCAAGCATTTGGTTTACATGTCTTACAAACGTTTTATTTCCCAGTTTTACTTTGTACCTAAATATACCGATCTTTTTTATCACTGTCCCCTCTAGCCATCTTGGTCCATTGCTGTAGTTCCTAAAACAAACCGTTTCCCCGACTCTAAAATCCCTGACCTTCTGGGTTAAATTGTTTTCTACATCTTTAGAGTCCCTTCCTTGTGTCGAGAGAGGATGAAGCCTATCAAACTTGGTCCTAAACCGGCGACCATTCAACATCTCCGCGGGCGTTTTCCCGGTAACAGAGCTGGGAGTTGTCCGTAGTCCGTAAAGTATCGCTTGAATCCTTGTAGACCATGGAAGATGTGCCATCTTTTTTAATTTCAATTTTACTGTTTGTACAGTCCTTTCTGCCTGTCCGTTTGATGCTGGGTGGTAAGGAGGCACCAGTATGTGTCTGATGCCATTTCGTTTAAAATATTGCTGGATCTCTTCAGAAACAAACGCTTTCCCATTATCGCTCACAATGGTGTCCGGCAATCCTTGTTCGACAAAGATTTCATTAAATTTACTAATGACCATGCTCGAACTTTGTTCCCCAACTACTTTCACTTCTGGCCATTTTGAATGAGCATCTATCACAATCAGGAAAACTTTACCCATGAATGGTCCCGCAAAATCCACATGCAATCTAGACCACGGTTTTGGCGGCGAAATCCATCTGTGGGTTACTTTCGGAGGCATATTCCTTACCTCGTTACACACCAGGCATCCATGAATCATGCTCTCTATATCCTTGTCTAACCCGGGCCACCAAAAATAGCTCCTTGCGACAGCCTTTGTCATCACAATTCCGGTGTGTGTGAACCTAGCATATCAAGTTCCAGCATCTCAACAAATGATCATAGTTCTTGTAGCATCCCAAATAGTTCTACAGTTCTAGATAGTTTTTTTCAGTAGTTCAGCCAATTTCAGTAAAAAAAATTATATTTAAAAATGAGATGTTAACTTCGCAAATGAACTCTCAGCATCTCACCCGTTCTCGATTCCTAGACGTAAAATATGGATTGTGATGCAAAGTTCTACTGTTTCTAGACAGTATATCAATAGTTCTGGCCAAAAAAACCAAGATTTTTTTTTACATACATGACTACAAATAAGGAAATAAACTGTCAGTCTACCAGCATGCATATCACGTTTCAGAGAGGTTTTACATGCAGCATCTTATGTGTTATCAATCCTTACGCATTAAACAAACATATATCTCAACATTACAATGCATATAATCTAAACTGAAAATAATTTTAGACGAAAAGTAGCAATAAGGGAGAAAAATCGATTTTGCTTGATTACTACTTTACTACAACTGATATGCTGTTTTCGTGGGCTTTTAGGTCCAGCATCTCAGGCGTTCTGGCTGGTAACACGTAGAGATCATAGAACTAGACAGTTCCGGCAGCTGAAAGTCAAACTGAAAGAGTTCTCAAAGGGAACTTAGCATTATGTCAGAAAAATCGATGTACTACGATTACTACTGACATACTATGTTTTTATGGGCTTCCAGGCCCAGCATCTCAGGCGTTCTGGGTGGAAACTCTTATAGCTATCATAGAACTAGACAGTTCCGGCAGCTGGTAGTCAAACGGACAGAGTTCTAGAAGGAAACTTAGCTTAATGTGAGAATAGTCTGTTTTGTCCAAATATCACTGAAACGCTATTTTTTAATGGGCTTCCTGGCCCAGCATCTCAAGAGTTCTGGATGGAAACACGTAAAGATATCATAGAACTAGACAGTTCCGGCAGCTGGAAGCCAAACGGAAAGAGTTCTCGAAGGAAACTCTGTTTTGTGAGATAAATCGATTTTCTAGGGTTACTACTGACATGCGATGCGATGTTTTTGTGAGCTTCCAGGCCCAGCATCTCAGGCGTTCTGGGTGGAAACACCTATAAATATTATAGAACTAGACAGTTCTGGCAGCTCTGGAAGCAAAACGGAAAGAGTTCTCGAAGGAAACTTAGCTTTATGTGGGAAAAATCGATTTTGTTGGATTACTTGGGCTTCCAGGCCCAGCATCTCAGGAGTTCTGGATGGAAATACGTAAAGCTATCATAGAAGTAGACAGTTCTGGCAGCTGGGAGCCAATCTAAAATAGTTCTCGAAGGAAACTTGGCATAATGTGAGAAAAATCGGTTTTGTACGATTACTACTGACATACTATGTTTTTATGGGCTTCCAGGCCAAGCATCTCAGGCGTTCTGGGTGGAAACTCTTATAGCTATCATAGAACTAGACAGTTCCGGCAGCTGGAAGTCAAACGGACAGAGTTCTAGAAGGAAACTTAGCTTCATGTGAGAAAAGTCTGTTTTGTACAAATATCACTGAAACGCTATTTTTTAATGGGCTTCCTGGCCCAGCATCTCAAGAGTTCTGGATGGAAACACGTAAAGATATCATAGAACTAGACAGTTCCGGCAGCTGGAAGCCAAACGGAAAGAGTTCTCGAAGGAAACTCTGTTTTGTGAGAAAAATTGATTTTCTAGGGTTACTACTGACATGCGATGCGATGTTTTTGTGAGCTTCCAGGCCCAGCATCTCAGGCGTTCTGGGTGGAAACACCTATAAATATTATAGAACTAGACAGTTCTGGCAGCTGGAAGCAAAACGGAAAGAGTTCTCGAAGGAAACTTAGCTTTATGTGAGAAAAATCGATTTTGTTGGATTACTTGGGCTTCCAGGCCCAGCATCTCAGGAGTTCTGGATGGAAATACGTAAAGCTATCATAGAACTAGACAGTTCTGGCAGCTGGGAGCCAATCTAAAATAGTTCTCGAAGGAAACTTGGCATAATGTGAGAAAAATCGGTTTTGTACGATTACTACCGACATACTATGTTTTTATGGGCTTCCAGGCCCAGCATCTCAGGAATTCTAGGTGGAAACACGTATAGCTATCATAGAACTAGACAGTTCCTGCAGCTGGAAGTCAAACTGACAGAGTTCTAGAAGGAAACTTAGCTTCATTTGAGAAAAGTCGATTTTGAACAAATATCACTGAAACGCTATGTTTTAATGGGCTTCCAGGCCCAGCATCTCAAGAGTTCTGGATGGAAACACGTAAAGCTATCATAGAACTACACAGTTCCGGCAGCTGGAAGCCAAACGGAACGAGTTCTCGAAGGAAACTGTTTTATGTGAGAAAAAACGATTTTGTAGGATTACTACTGACATGCGATGCGAAGTTTTTTTGGGCTTCCAGGCCCAGCATCTCAGGAGTTCTAGGTGGAAACACGTATAGCTATCATAGAACTAGACAGTATTGGCAGCTGGAAGTCAAACTGATAGAGTTCTAGAAGGAAACTTAGCTTAATGTGAGAAAAATCGATTTTGTACGATTACTACTGATATACTATGTTTTTATGGCCTTCCAGGCCCAGCATCTCAGGAATTCTAGGTGGAAACACGTATAGCTATCATAGAACTAGACAGTTCCTGCAGCTGGAAGTCAAACTGACAGAGTTCTAGAAGGAAACTTAGCTTCATTTGAGAAAAGTCGATTTTGAACAAATATCACTGAAACGCTATGTTTTAATGGGCTTCCAGGCCCAGCATCTCAAGAGTTCTGGATGGAAACACGTAAAGCTATCATAGAACTAGACAGTTCTGGCAGCTGGGAGCCAATCTAAAATAGTTCTCGAAGGAAACTTGGCATAATGTGAGAAAAATCGGTTTTGTACGATTACTACCGACATACTATGTTTTTATGGGCTTCCAGGCCCAGCATCTCAGGAATTCTAGGTGGAAACACGTATAGCTATCATAGAACTAGACAGTTCCTGCAGCTGGAAGTCAAACTGACAGAGTTCTAGAAGGAAACTTAGCTTCATTTGAGAAAAGTCGATTTTGAACAAATATCACTGAAACGCTATGTTTTAATGGGCTTCCAGGCCCAGCATCTCAAGAGTTCTGGATGGAAACACGTAAAGCTATCATAGAACTACACAGTTCCGGCAGCTGGAAGCCAGACGGAACGAGTTCTCGAAGGAAACTGTTTTATGTGAGAAAAAACGATTTTGTAGGATTACTACTGACATGCGATGCGAAGTTTTTTTGGGCTTCCAGGCCCAGCATCTCAGGAGTTCTAGGTGGAAACACGTATAGCTATCATAGAACTAGACAGTATTGGCAGCTGGAAGTCAAACTGATAGAGTTCTAGAAGGAAACTTAGCTTAATGTGAGAAAAATCGATTTTGTACGATTACTACTGATATACTATGTTTTTATGGCCTTCCAGGCCCAGCATCTCAGGCGTTCTGGGTGGAAACACCTATAAATATTACAGAACTAGACAGTTCTGACTTCTGGAAGCCAAACGGGAAGAGTTCTCGAAGGAAAGGTGACAAAAATCGATTTCATAGGATTACTACTGACATGCGTTGTGTTTGTGGGCTTCCGGGCCCAGCATCCAGGCGTTCTGGGTGAAAACTCCTATAAATATTATAGAGTTAGACAGTTCCGGCAGCTGGGAGTCAATCTAAAAAAGTTCTCGATGGAAACTAAGCATAAAGTGAGAAAACACGATTTTGTACGATTACTACTGACATACTATGTTTTTCAGGGCTTCCAGGCCCAGCATCTCAGGCGTTCTGGGTGGAAACTCTTATAGCTATCATAGAACTAGACAGTTCCGGCAGCTGGAAGTCAAACGGAAAGACTTCTCGAAGGAAACTTATCTTTATGTGAGAAAAATGTATTTTGTTGGATTACTACTGACATGCGATGTTATTGTGTACAAATTTTGTGTTTTCTCACATTATGCTAAGTATCCGTAGAGAACATTTTTAGATTGGCTCCCAGCTGCCGGAACTGTCTAGTTCTATGATAGCTTCACGTATTTCCATCCAGAACTCCTGAGATGCTGGACCTGGAAGCCCACAAAAACATAACGTATCAGTGATATTTGTACAAAATCGTTTTATCTCACATGAAGCTAAGTTTCCTTCGAGAACTCTTTCCGTTTGGCATCCAGCTGCTGGAACTGTCTAGTTCTATGATAGCTTTACGTGTTTTAATCCAGAACTCCTGAGATGCTGCGCCTGGAAGCCCACAAAAACATAGTTTATCAGAAGTACTCGTACAAAATCGATTTTTCTCACATGCTAAGTTTCCTTCTAGAACTCTTTCAGTTTGACTTCCAGCTGCCGGAACTGTCTAGTTCTATGATAGCTTTACATATTTCCATCCAGAACTCCTGAGATGCTGGCCCTGGAAGCCCACAAAAACATAGTTTATCAGAAGTACTCGTACAAAATCGATTTTTCTCACATGCTAAGTTTCCTTCTAGAACTCTTTCAGTTTGACTTCCAGCTGCCGGAACTGTCTAGTTCTATGATAGCTTTACATATTTCCATCCAGAACTCCTGAGATGCTGGCCCTGGAAGCCCACAAAAACATAGCGTATCAATGATATTCGTACAAAATCGTTTTTTCCTAACATGAAGCTAATTTCCCTTCGAGAACTCTTTCCGTTTGGCATCCAGCTGCTGGAACTGTCTAGTTCTATGATAGCTTTACGTGTTGCCACCCAGAACGCCTGAGATGCTGGGCCCGGAAGCCCACAAAAACATTGCATGTCAGTAGTAATCGTACAAAAACGATTTTTCTCACATTATGCTGTTTCCTTCTATAACTTTTTTACATTGGCTTCCAGCTGTCGGAACTGTCTAGTTCTATGATAGCTTTACGTGTTTCCATACAGAACTCCTGAGTTGCTGGGCCTGGAACCCCATAAAAACATAGCGTTTCAGTGATATTTGTACAAAATCGACTTGTCTCACATTATGCTAAGTTTCCTTCTAGAACTCTGTCAGTTTGACTTCCAGCTGCAGGAACTGTCTAGTTATATGATAGCTATACATGTTTCCTCCTAGAAATCCTGAGATGCTGGGCCTGGAAGCCCATAAAAACATAGTATGTCAGTAGTAATCGTACAAAACCGATTTCTCTCACATTATGCTAAGTTTCCTTCGAGAACTTTTTTAGATTGGCTCCCAGCTGCCAGAACTGTCTAGTTCTATGATAGCTTTACGTATTTCCATCCAGAACTCCTGAGATGCTGGGCCTGGAAGCACATAAAAACATAGTATGTCAGTAGTCATCGTACAAAATCGATTTTTCTCACATTATGCTAAGTTTCCTTCGAGAACTTTTTTAGATTGGCTCCCAGCTGCCAGAACTGTCTAGTTCTATGATAGCTTTACGTGTTTCCATACAGAACTCCTGAGTTGCTGGGCCTGGAACCCCATAAAAACATAGCGTTTCAGTGATATTTGTACAAAATCGACTTTTCTCACATTATGCTAAGTTTCCTTCTAGAACTCTTTCCGTTTGGCTTCCAGCTGTCGGAACTGTCTAGTTCTATGATAGCTTTACGTGTTTCTATACAGAACTCCTGAGTTGCTGGGCCTGGAACCCCATAAAAACATAGCGTTTCAGTGATATTTGTACAAAATCGACTTGTCTCACATTATGCTAAGTTTCCTTCTAGAACTCTGTCAGTTTGACTTCCAGCTGCAGGAACTGTCTAGTTATATGATAGCTATACATGTTTCCTCCTAGAAATCCTGAGATGCTTGGCCTGGAAGCCCATAAAAACATAGTATGTCAGTAGTAATCGTACAAAACCGATTTCTCTCACATTATGCTAAGTTTCCTTCGAGAACTTTTTTAGATTGGCTCCCAGCTGCCAGAACTGTCTAGTTCTATGATAGCTTTACGTATTTCCATCCAGAACTCCTGAGATGCTAGGCCTGGAAGCACATAAAAACATAGTATGTCAGTAGTCATCGTACAAAATCGATTTTTCTCACATTATGCTAAGTTTCCTTCGAGAACTTTTTTAGATTGGCTCCCAGCTGCCAGAACTGTCTAGTTCTATGATAGCTTTACGTGTTTCCATACAGAACTCCTGAGTTGCTGGGCCTGGAACCCCATAAAAACATAGCGTTTCAGTGATATTTGTACAAAATCGACTTTTCTCACATTATGCTAAGTTTCCTTCTAGAACTCTTTCCGTTTGGCTTCCAGCTGTCGGAACTGTCTAGTTCTATGATAGCTTTACGTGTTTCTATACAGAACTCCTGAGTTGCTGGGCCTGGAACCCCATAAAAACATAGCGTTTCAGTGATATTTGTACAAAATCGACTTGTCTCACATTATGCTAAGTTTCCTTCTAGAACTCTGTCAGTTTGACTTCCAGCTGCAGGAACTGTCTAGTTATATGATAGCTATACATGTTTCCCCCTAGAACTCCTGAGATGCTGGGCCTGGAAGCCCATAAAAACATAGTATGTCAGTAGTAATCGTACAAAACCGATTTTTCTAACATTATGCTAAGTTTCCTTCGAGAACTTTTTTAGATTGGCTCCCAGCTGCCAGAACTGTCTAGTTCTATGATAGCTTTACGTGTTTCCATACAGAACTCCTGAGTTGCTGGGCCTGGAACCCCATAAAAACATAGCGTTTCAGTGATATTTGTACAAAATCGACTTTTCTCACATTATGCTAAGTTTCCTTCTAGAACTTTGTCAGTTTGACTTCCAGCTGCAGGAACTGTCTAGTTCTATAATAGCTTTACGTATTTCCATCCAGAACTCCTGAGATGCTGGGCCTGGAAGCACATAAAAACATAGTATGTCAGTAGTAATCGTACAAAATCGATTTTTCTCACATTATGCTGTTTCCTTCTATAACTTTTTTACATTGGCTTCCAGCTGTCGGAACTGTCTAGTTCTATGATAGCTTTACGTGTTTCCATACAGAACTCCTGAGTTGCTGGGCCTGGAACCCCATAAAAACATAGCGTTTCAGTGATATTTGTACAAAATCGACTTGTCTCACATTATGCTAAGTTTCCTTCTAGAACTCTGTCAGTTTGACTTCCAGCTGCAGGAACTGTCTAGTTATATGATAGCTATACATGTTTCCTCCTAGAAATCCTGAGATGCTGGGCCTGGAAGCCCATAAAAACATAGTATGTCAGTAGTAATCGTACAAAACCGATTTCTCTCACATTATGCTAAGTTTCCTTCGAGAACTTTTTTAGATTGGCTCCCAGCTGCCAGAACTGTCTAGTTCTATGATAGCTTTACGTATTTCCATCCAGAACTCCTGAGATGCTGGGCCTGGAAGCACATAAAAACATAGTATGTCAGTAGTCATCGTACAAAATCGATTTTTCTCACATTATGCTAAGTTTCCTTCGAGAACTTTTTTAGATTGGCTCCCAGCTGCCAGAACTGTCTAGTTCTATGATAGCTTTACGTGTTTCCATACAGAACTCCTGAGTTGCTGGGCCTGGAACCCCATAAAAACATAGCGTTTCAGTGATATTTGTACAAAATCGACTTTTCTCACATTATGCTAAGTTTCCTTCTAGAACTCTTTCCGTTTGGCTTCCAGCTGTCGGAACTGTCTAGTTCTATGATAGCTTTACGTGTTTCTATACAGAACTCCTGAGTTGCTGGGCCTGGAACCCCATAAAAACATAGCGTTTCAGTGATATTTGTACAAAATCGACTTGTCTCACATTATGCTAAGTTTCCTTCTAGAACTCTGTCAGTTTGACTTCCAGCTGCAGGAACTGTCTAGTTATATGATAGCTATACATGTTTCCTCCTAGAAATCCTGAGATGCTTGGCCTGGAAGCCCATAAAAACATAGTATGTCAGTAGTAATCGTACAAAACCGATTTCTCTCACATTATGCTAAGTTTCCTTCGAGAACTTTTTTAGATTGGCTCCCAGCTGCCAGAACTGTCTAGTTCTATGATAGCTTTACGTATTTCCATCCAGAACTCCTGAGATGCTGGGCCTGGAAGCACATAAAAACATAGTATGTCAGTAGTCATCGTACAAAATCGATTTTTCTCACATTATGCTAAGTTTCCTTCGAGAACTTTTTTAGATTGGCTCCCAGCTGCCAGAACTGTCTAGTTCTATGATAGCTTTACGTGTTTCCATACAGAACTCCTGAGTTGCTGGGCCTGGAACCCCATAAAAACATAGCGTTTCAGTGATATTTGTACAAAATCGACTTTTCTCACATTATGCTAAGTTTCCTTCTAGAACTCTTTCCGTTTGGCTTCCAGCTGTCGGAACTGTCTAGTTCTATGATAGCTTTACGTGTTTCTATACAGAACTCCTGAGTTGCTGGGCCTGGAACCCCATAAAAACATAGCGTTTCAGTGATATTTGTACAAAATCGACTTGTCTCACATTATGCTAAGTTTCCTTCTAGAACTCTGTCAGTTTGACTTCCAGCTGCAGGAACTGTCTAGTTATATGATAGCTATACATGTTTCCCCCTAGAACTCCTGAGATGCTGGGCCTGGAAGCCCATAAAAACATAGTATGTCAGTAGTAATCGTACAAAACCGATTTTTCTAACATTATGCTAAGTTTCCTTCGAGAACTTTTTTAGATTGGCTCCCAGCTGCCAGAACTGTCTAGTTCTATGATAGCTTTACGTGTTTCCATACAGAACTCCTGAGTTGCTGGGCCTGGAACCCCATAAAAACATAGCGTTTCAGTGATATTTGTACAAAATCGACTTTTCTCACATTATGCTAAGTTTCCTTCTAGAACTTTGTCAGTTTGACTTCCAGCTGCAGGAACTGTCTAGTTCTATAATAGCTTTACGTATTTCCATCCAGAACTCCTGAGATGCTGGGCCTGGAAGCACATAAAAACATAGTATGTCAGTAGTAATCGTACAAAATCGATTTTTCTCACATTATGCTGTTTCCTTCTATAACTTTTTTACATTGGCTTCCAGCTGTCGGAACTGTCTAGTTCTATGATAGCTTTACGTGTTTCCATACAGAACTCCTGAGTTGCTGGGCCTGGAACCCCATAAAAACATAGCGTTTCAGTGATATTTGTACAAAATCGACTTTTCTCACATTATGCTAAGTTTCCTTCTAGAACTCTGTCCGTTTGACTTCCAGCTGCCGGAACTGTCTAGTTCTATGATAGCTATAAGAGTTTTCCACCCAGAACGCCTGAGATGCTGGGCCTGGAAGCCCATAAAAACATAGTTTGTCAGTAGTAATCGTAGTACATCGATTTTTCTGACATAATGCTAAGTTCCCTTTGAGAACTCTTTCAGTTTGACTTTCAGCTGCCGGAACTGTCTAGTTCTATGATAGCTCTACGTGTTACCAGCCAGAACGCCTGAGATGCTGGACCAAAAAGCCCACGAAAACATAGCATATCAGTTGTAGTATCAGTTGTTGTAGTAATCAAGCAAAATCGATTTTTCTCCCTTATTGCTGCGTTTTCGTCTAAAATTATTTTCAGTTTAGATTATATGCATTGTAATGTTGAGATATATGTTTGTTTAATGCGTTAGGATTGATAACACATAAGATGCTGCATGTAAAACCTCTCTGAAACGTGATATGCATGCTGGTAGACTGACAGTTTATTTTCTTATTTGTAGTCATGTATGTAAAAAAAAATCTTGGTTTTTTTGGCCAGAACTATTGATATACTGTCTAGAAACAGTAGTACTTTGCATCCCAATCCATATTTTACGTCTAGGAATCGAGAACGGGTGAGATGCTGAGAGTTCATTTGCGAAGTTAACATCTCATTTTTAAATATCATTTTTTTTACTGAAATTGGCTGAACTACTGAAAAAAACTATCTAGAACTGTAGAACTATTTGGGATGCTACAAGAACTATGATCATTTGTTGAGATGCTGGAACATGATATGCTAGGTTCACACACACACAATTCCGTCGTGGTTACTGTGTAATTCCTGCAGCACACTACGACGCAGTTTATGTGGTAAGATAACTCTACTTCCCCACAATAAACAATCACTATACTCAGTTATCTCATTACGCCGTGTATAGAAATCTTTGAAATTTTCTTCCACTTTCACGGGTCAACCGTTCCTAACCCAAAACATTACTTTCGATAACAACTCATCCGTTCTACTTAACCTAGCCACATCTTTAGCCGTCATTTCCAGTTCTATCGGAGTTTCGTTTAGCAGTAAAACGCTTACTTCTTCGGCTTCATTGTCGTTGCTCTTTCCTTCGGGCGTCGGCCATCTGCTGAGAGCATCTGCATTGCCAATTTTTTGACCCTCTGTGTATACCAAATCATAGTCATAAGAACTCAAAAATAACGCCCATCTTAACATCCGGGGAGATATCACGTTAGGTATAGGCTTTTTTGGGTCAAAAATACCCAGAAGAGGCTTGTGATCCGTGCGAATAACTAACGAGCGTCCAAATATGTACTGATAGAATTTTTTCAAACCGAATACTATAGCTGCCGCTTCTTTATCGATCTGCGCATAATTTCGTTCGTGGTTGCCCATCGTCCTCGAAGCGAACATTATTGGCCTCAAGGAGCCGTCGTCCATTCTGTGTTCCAAGACAGCTCCCAACCCGTACTGAGATGCGTCACACGTCATCACCAGGGGTTTAGTTAAATCATAATGGATCAAAGTGTCACTCGTTGTTAGCATATTCTTCAACAATGTGAACGCCTGTTGACAATTCTTTGACCATACCCACTCAGCCCCTTTTAGTAAAAGCTTGTACAACGGTTCTGCCACTGTCGCTTCCTGTGGCAAAAATCTATCATAGAAATTTAACAGCCCCAAGAATGCTTGTAACTCCTTAAGGTTCCTCGGTGCGGGGGTATTGGTAATCGCCTCAAATTTATCCTTACAGGGGTGGAGCCCATCAGCGTCAACTACAAAACCTAAGAACTGTACCCTCGCCGTACCAAATGCACACTTCTCTTTATTTACTCTCAAACCCGCATTCTTCAGTGTCTGTAATACCAGCTGCAGCCGCTCACTGTGCTCCTGTACCGTCTTTCCACTAACCACGATGTCGTCCAGTAGGACGGCCGTACCGGCCACCCCCGCCAGTAGGTTGCTCATCATCCGCTGGAATATCCCTGGACACGCTTTCACTCCGAAGGCTAATCTTTTCACCTTAAAAAGCCCTTTGGGAGTATTTAAAGTTAACAACTTTGAAGTCGAATCATCCACTACCACTTGAGTATATGCTTGTTCTAAATCTATTTTACTGAAAATGATTCCACCCTGCAGGGTTGCAAACGCTTCATTTAACGTTGGTAATGGATACGTGTCTGTCTCAATAGCCACATTCACAGTTGATCTATAATCACCGCACAGCCTAATGTTCCCGTTTTTCTTAATAATCGGTACGATCGGACTGGCAAACTCCGAATAACTTACTGGTTCCAATACGTCTTCACTTACCAGTCTGTCTATTTCTTTTAATACTCTGTCCTTAATAGCGAACGCAATCGGCCTACATTTTAAAAATATTGGTTTTACATTAGGTTTGACGGGTATGGTTACTACAGGTCCTGTATACTTTCCCAGCCCAGACTGGAAAACTTCTTTGTATTGCTCTAATTGTTGACTGATCTCCACATTGTCTAACTTCATATTGAATATACCATTGACACCAATATTCAATTCTGGGAACCAGTCTCGGCCTAACAGATTAGGACCATCCCCTTTGGCAATCAAGACATTCAACTTCTTTTCCATATTTTTAAACTGCACAGTAACCTCTGCTTCTCCCAACAGAGCGACCCTGCTGCTGGTCCATGTGGTCAGTGTCACCATTGACTCACTCAACCTCGGCAGACCACCATTCCAAATACTACGTGCCGTGCTCTCCTTTATCATAGTATATGCTGCACAAGTTCACTAATCGGCCATTCATATACACATCCACATAGAACGGAGGCACCTTACTTGACACATAGTTACAGACTTCCTCTTCATATAATCCATTAAATTTACTTAATTCTTTCGGCTTACCTTTGTCCCTTGTATTTGAACACATTTCGGCAATGTGGCCCACTCGCTTACATTCATAGCACCTACTAAAACGGAATTTACAAAACTTTCCATGCATTTTGCCACACCGCCAGCACTCCTTAGCTGATTCCACTGGTTTAGCTCTCATCTTATTTATTTCCATCGGCTCATCTGCGTTGTAAGCGGGCGCGCCGCCCGGCGCCGAGTCCGTAGAGCTCTGCGCCGGCGCCGATATCACCACTACCCCGGCGTCGGCTACCTCCGCTGTTAGCGACAGCTTAATTGCCTGCTCAAAAGTCAATGTCGACTGTTGTAGCAACTGCTTTTGTACATTTTTATCGTGTATACCACACTAACCGGTCCCGGAGTGTTCTATCCAAATCGGCAAAGTTGCAGTCTACTGCCAACTTACGTAATCCTGCCACGTAATCTTTAATGCTCTCCCCGCTTAATTGACATCTCATATGAAATTTGTACGACTGAACTATCTCGTTCTGTTTTGGATTAAAATGGTCATCCAACAAAGATTTAATTTGCGCATAGGTTATGCCGTTAATATCTTTCGGAGAGATCAGAGACAAAATCAAATCATATAAATTATGACCACAAACAGCCAGAAAATTTGCCTTTTTTAACTCGTCCGTAATTATAGTGTTAGCTAACAAGCAATAATTAAACCTATCCACATAGTTCTTCCAACTATCCTTGTCCATACTAAATTCACTGAATTTCACCGACATTTTAGTTCACGCGATACACCACACTTAACCAACACTTTTAAACATTCAAACACTATGTTTAAAACACTGTTTTAATTAATTCCCGTCGCCAGAATGTTACGTACGTGTGCTGGCAGCCATGACGATAACCGAAACTGAGGGTACCCGAAGATCTCTTCAGGCATACCCACATATCAATATATAACATTTATAATGCAGTGAACACATTATTCTAATACAATTTAGCAGACATTTTACACTCGTGTGAAAGGCATGTCCTACAGGTTAATTATTATACTTCGCTCCTCGTCCTCGAGATTAGTAACTGAAGATTTATAATACACATGTAGTAACGCCAGGTGTCACCACTCTCTGCACTTAGTTAGGAGTTTTTTTTTTTCAGAGGGTAGGTCCAGGTTACCCTATGCCCCACCCGTCCATCATTCTGCTGGTCATATGCAATCAAGTGCTCGACCACTCCGGTCACTCCAATTAAGTTCTCGGTTCTTGTTTGTGTATTCTCGCAAAATTGCCTAAATGTAAAGTTCCAAAGAAATATGAAGAGGATTTAGATCATTTAATGCATAAAGTTCGTAAACTAGAACGTAAATGACGAGATCGTAGTGAAAATGTTTCATTACAAGGTGATGAGGTGGAGTTGATTCCACAGGTAACAGGTACCACATTTAAGATTTTCTTTAAAATTATTTGGCAATTACAGGGTAGGTATAGCTATGTTAGTCATACCTATCGTTTGCACCAGATTAGCCGTTGGGGCTTAATCAACGCAAGATTTATATGTTGGTGATCAATTCATTGGGGATTGATACCTAACTAAATTGAAATAATATTTAAACAGAATACCGTTGTCATGTATGCCTGATTTTATACCTTAGGAGTACATTGAATGGTGTCAATGCATCTCGATTAGTCATTGGGGCTAAATCAACGCATGATTTTACGGGTGGCGTACAATTCATTGGGGATTGTCACCTAGCCTTTTCGACAAGATAACAAGCGTTATCTAAGTGATAATAATCACCAAGTTAACTTTAACGGAAAGAGTAATCTTATCTATGTTTGATAATAGGTGCATAGCAAGTTAATTACTTAATTGCATTAATTTACTTCGTATTTTTCTCAATTTATAATGTTCATAATTTATAATTAGTACATTATGTTTTGGTCTCTGAAGAGACCAAAAGAGGAAGAGAGGACGACAGTTCAAGAGATGGGTGGATGTCGTCCAAGTAGCTGGGAAAACCTGGACAAGACTTGCAATCGATAGAGATAAATGGAAAATGTTGGAGGAGGCCTTTGCCAAAAGGCAAACAGACAATTAACGTGAAATAAAAAAAGTAACCATAATAATGTGTACAAAAAGAAAACAAAAAAAAACAAAGTGAATATATTAGTAATAATTAGTATTTAATAAGAAAGCAGTCAAAACATATAAATAAATATGCATCAAAATAATTTTAAATACTAAATATTATATTAATTAATTACCTACTTTTATTTACTATACCTATATTTATTACTAGACCTATATTTATTAAATACTGAATGCATAATTATTAATTCTTAATCCCAATGTTATTGATAATGTAAATTAGAAATGAATTATGTATTAGAAAATTATCACTGTATAAAACTGCCATCAACTTACTAATTGATGGGATTATGCATATTATGATTTGTCTGAATAAAAGGCTTTTTTATTTTTTATTTTATTTATTATATTATGTTTTACACGATATTACGATATCAGAGTACTTTTGCTAGACGGATTTTATATAAATTGAATCAGTTAACTTTAACGTTCTATTAGATAAAAATAAGCCTGTGCACAGCAGTGGGACGTATGTAGGCTAAACTATTATTAATTAAAAGGTGACAACAAAACATCTATTTGTCCTCAGCGTCACCTGTTTTACGACCAGACGACTGGTTATTTCCATATGAGGAATTAGTGTACGACCCACTTGATCAAGACATTGAACACAACTCTCCTCCCGGAGACTTACAAAATTCCATTCTGGATCAGACAAAGCCTGTCGAGGTTCAACCAAGCGGTCAGTGTACACTGACCAGCGCTCCGGCTGTAGCAAGCACAAGCAACGGTGCCTTAATAGCGACAAACACCAATGCATTAGCAGGCACAAGCACCAATGCATTAGCAGGCACTAGCACTAGTGTCAAAGCAGGCACAAGCACGAGTACGACAATAGTTGAGCCTGTCGACATCTGTCAAGTTTTAGGTTTTTGCAAATTCTAGGCGACGGCCCTTCGTCAGCCATAAAATATGGTAAAGACATACGTACAGAAATAGCTACTCGCTTTGTACATGTTGCTACTGAGGGCATTACGAAAGACATTCGTAAGGATCTCATCAACAAATATCTAATACCGGCTAATTGTGTGAAAATAGGCGCTCCAAAACTAAATCCTGAGATTAATGCCGCAATTTCGGAAAACTTTGCTAAACATGACAAGGGCATTGAGTCCAAGCAAAAGGAAATGGCCAGTACCATATCGTGCCTCTGTGAAATTATTACATCTCAGTTAATTTCAAAAGACAAAAATAACGACCTTTTACAAAAACTCATTGACCTTGGTCGTATTCTGTGTGACTTACAATACGCCGATACCGTAACCAGACGAAACTTCATACTCTTCAGCTTGAAGAAAGATCTTAAGGACCATTTGGTAAACACCAAGATAGATACTTGCCTATTTGGTGAAAATTTGACGGAAACGCTGAAATCGGCGAAGGCCGTGATCAAATCCGGCGGTGAAATAAAAGCCGCTGCGCCTATTAAGCAAACGCCATTGCAATACAGGCGTGTAAAGTCCACCGTGTCGCGGCCTTTAAACCGCAGAGGCCCCGCGCCTCGCAGGCCGTCGCCGGGCCCGCCGCCGCCGGCTCCGACTCCGAGAGGTCACGCGCCTGCTCCCCCCGCGCTCCGCACCCGCCGCCCCTGGCGCCTCCCACGCGCTACTACAGGCCGTCGTACGCGCACCAGCCCCCGCAGCGTCACTACTAGATACAGTTAAGTACGCCGGCCGCTTGTCTCTATTTTGTAAACAGTGGGCGCTCATTACGAACGACCGCACTATACTTTCATGGATTGATGGCTATAAAATTAACTTCCTGAGCCCTGTCGTTCAGTATTCCTTACCCTCGATATCTGAGTATTCTGACGAGGAGAGGCAACATTATATAGATGCCATACATAATTTACTGCAAATCCGAATGTAGTCCATGTGATGGCCAATTCGTTTCCAGTATTTTTCTAGTACAGAAGCCGAACGGTAAAATGCGCTTTGTACTTAACCTTAAAAACTTAAATAAATTTATAAAATCTGATCATTTTAAGCTCGAAGATTTGCGAACAGCTGTCAAACTTCTAACTAAGGATTGTTATATGGTCACCCTCGACTTAAAAGACGCTTATTTTAAATAACAAAACCTGTACCTTGATGATTGGCTTCTTTTCGGTCAAACTTACGAGCAATGCTTAGTTAACATAAAATTAACACGACAACTTTTAACTTCGCTAGGATTCATTGTCAACGAAGAGAAAAACTTATTTCAGCCCATGACGTCATGCAAATTTCTAGGCATGATTATAGACTCGCATCATTTTCGATTAAGTTTAATTCAGAATTAGAATCCTTTATAAACATTAGACTTTGCAAAATTAGGCAACTAGCGCAACTTACCGGACTGCTAGTTTCAGCATGCCCGGCCATTGTATACGCATGGCTTTATACAAAGAGGTTGGAACGCTGCAAGTTCCTTAACCTACAAGGCCACGATGATTTTAATCGTATAATGAGCGTACCTGAGTCCATTCTCCCTGATATCCGTTGGTAGTTAATGAATATCGATAACTCCCATCGACGCATTCACACCGATGATTACCGAATTCAAATATATTCTGACGCCTCAACTACGGGGTGGGGGGCAGCATGTGGGAGTGATACGGCAAGTGGCCAGTGGTCTAAGACTGAACGAGAAAAACATATTAATTACTTAGAGCTGCTGGCCGCTTTTATTGCATTAAAAATATTTGCGCGCAATTTACACAATTGTCAGGTGCTACTTCGATTAGATAATTCTACTGCAACAGCTTATATCAACCGAATGGGCGGCATTCAATAGGTACCCACATCTGACTCAGGTTTCGAGAGAATTCTAGCAATGGTGCGAACATCGAAATTCATTCGTATTCGCATCTTATATTAAGTCCCGCAACAATATCGTAGCTGATTTCGAATCACGCAGATCTCATCCGGACATAGAAGGGAGTTAGCAGATTGGGCGTTTAGCTTATTAGTACGTAAATTTTGCTACCCAGATATAGATTTGTTTGCAAGTTGCATTAATAAAAATGCGAAAAATATATCTCTTGGCACAAGGATCCTGACGCATTTGCGGTAGATTCATTTACGGTGCCCTGGGCGAACATGTTCTTCTATGCTTTCCCCCCATTCTCGGTCGTATTGAAAGCTCTCGGAAAGATTATCTCGGAGAAAGCTAAGGGCAATATGGTCGTACCCTTGTGGCCAACTCAACCATGGTACCCTGTCTTTAGAAGCCTCCTCGTTAGCGAAGTCGTAACTTTTCAGCCTTATAGCAACGCCTTAATTTCTCATTCCAGCTCCCGGCACATACACAAGTCGATTACCCTGGTTGCAGGGATATTATGCGGATCGCATTATCGAGAAGGAGCTTGCCACCATCTTCATTAGACATTATGATAGCATCGTTGTCACAAAACACGATTAAACATTACATTAAACACCGACAATAAATGGTGGTATGTTTGTCATAGTAATTCAATTAGTGTGTACAGCGCGTCGGTTCCAACAGTAGTATATTTTTTGACTCATTTGTTTAATGAAGGTTGTCAATATGGGACATTGAATACCAGCAGATCCGCACTATCCTTAGTTCTGGGACCGACACTAACCAGAGATTTTTTAAAGGCGTTTTTCGTCTACGACCTCCAAGACCTAAATATAATGTAACTTGGGACACCAATCCTGTCTTGCATCATTTGAGCGATTGGCCTCCTAATAACGAATTAACGCTTGAAAAACGTACAAATAAAACCGTCACATTACTCGCGCTCACTACGGCTCACAGAGTCCAAACATTATCTAAAATTAATATTAAAGACGTCGTTCATCTGAAAAAATTACAATTAAAATACCCGATATTTTGAAAACATCCAGACTCGGTTGTAAACAACCTATCATATACTTGCCCTTTTTCATAGAAAATCCCGTGATATGTCCAGCACAGGCGCTGGTATGCTATTTAGATAGAACTACGTCTCTGAGAAGCTCCGACAGCCTGTTCATTGGTACCAAAAAGCCACATAGAGCAGTCGGCTCCCAGACGCTCAGCCGATGGATTAAGCGCACACTGAGTGAGTGCGGGATCGACGCGGCGGTATTCAGCGCGCACAGCACGCGCACGCGCACGGCGTCAGTGTAGACGCCATTCGCAACTGTGCAGGGTGGAGCGGACAGTAATAGTTTCGCAAAGTTTTATCAAAGGCCGATTCTCAGTAGCGAAGAAAATACGTCCCTAGCGCTATCAGTATTAAATCAATAGTATACATTTTTGACATTTCATTGTAATGTTCAATCCAATCACGCTTTAAAAATATCTAAGTTCATCTCTAGACTTACTTTTAAGCTATGTCGTTATCTACATACATCCTTACTTGTGTCAAAGATGATTGAAACGATTTTACCTTGGCAATAATTAGCGGATAAATTGTTACAATTATTATAATCAATAATTGTATCTTCAATTTACTATTATGTCGATGATAATTATGTAATAAATAAACCTAATATGCTCGAATTACTCTTGTTTTGCAAAGTGACAGTCCTCATATCCTGAGTTAATTATTATGATCAATAAAAACAGAATCGAATCATCTAAACCTTAACAGGCCAGTAATAAACAGCCAACCTTGATTTAGCTTCATATATATTCATACCTTAAGTTATAATCATACATACAATACCAAATATACCTATCTAATTGTAGTTGAATATGGTCATTTCGCCGGTTAGCGACCACCTAATTTTATGTGCCGGTTGGCGACCAGTTAGCTGAGTTGTTGAACTGAAAGGATATTTCCTCGGTTTTTTAGTAGATTTCTATTCTAAAACAACAAAAAAATGCATGTACAACTAATTGTCTCAATAGGGTCTGTAGAATTGATGTTATCTTCAATAGAAAAAACCTTCTCCTTCAGGTGGTCGCGTAACCAGCGTAATGAAATGACCCTACGTAGCTGTATTATCCGAGGTATATTTGTCAACGATTGATGATATTTCTGAATATTACTCTCAAAGTCTACATGTAATATAAATCTTCAGTTACTAATCTCGAGGACGAGGCGCGAAGTATAATTAATGATTAAACGAACGTACCTGTAAATGAAGTTCTATCATAATTATATGAAGCGCCTCGTCCGTAGAGATTAGTAACTTCGGACCCTCCCACCCATCGCTTCGCTTACCTCCTTAAGGGTCTATATAGAAATATACATCAATCAATAGGTACTTTTCTCTCAACTTAATGACCGGCGGAACAATGGACGGGTGGGGCGTAGGGTAACCTAGACCTACCCTCTGATAAAAAAAACTCCTAAGTGCAGAGAGTGGTGACACCTGGCGTTACTACATAAATCTTCAGTTACTAATCTCTTCGGACGAGGCGCTTCATATAATTATGATAGAACTTCACTTACAGGTAAGTTCGTTTAATCATTAATTTTGTATTCGGACGCTCAGAGACCTTATACATCTCTGGGATACTAAATGAATATCATCAACTGCATGTTAATTCTGCTACAGACCTTATAGTGAATGTAATGGATAATATTTTTCAATTTTGTTTTGTTTTCATTTAGAAAGAAAGAAAGAAGCCATTTATTCGCTACATTTACTGACTGACATTTAGTTTGTTAATTGTTTATATTGCTCCTTAATTTGCAATTTTTAAATGATTATTGTGTAAGATTATTATTATTTTATTGTAAATTACCGTTTGACATGTAAAAGTGCCCTTGTGGCCTATTTGCAGAATAAATAATTGATTTTGAATTCTTTAGAGTGGACAAGATAGATTGAAAGGAACCTTTATCATTCAAATAACATACAGCAATGATACTTGTGAAATAACTTTTTAAACCATTAATTATGGACGCTTCATGAACGTACTATTCATGATGCTTCTGCGAATAATGCCTTGGCATACAGGCATTTAAAAAAAATTGTGTACCCAGTTAGCGTGAGCTGTTAAATAAAAATTAAGTCAGTGTCAGTTTTGTGACGACAATTAAGTATACAGTTTGTATACAAATTAACTTTTTCTTTTCAATTAATAAATGCTATGCATATACACGTTATTTACATGTGAAACAAGTTCAATTTCACATAATTGGAATGCTTAATTGTGGTCACAAAACTGACACTGAGTTAATTTTTATTTAACAACTCCGTTAATTGGGTACACGGATTTAAAAAAATGCCCATACATATAAAAACAGAATTTGCAATGGAACACCAGAGACGTAATATCGCGAAAGATTCATGTTTCTTTATTGCTAATGCTGCAGATGCGAATTCACATGATTTATTACAAGCTTTTATTAACTTTCACCTGTCCCATTGTCGGTCTGTCTGTCTGTAATCAAATCTTGCAAGTTAAATTTGACCCACTTCCCGGTGACCGATTGAGCTGAAATTTTGGGTATAAGTATAGTTTGGATGTCAATTCAATATTATGGTACCATCGAGCTGATCTGATGATGGAGACAGAAGGTGGCCATGGGAATTCAGCACTTAACCAACGTAACCCTGTCGAGTTTGGGCTCGTTAGAATTGTCTCAATGAGTAGTTGACGATGGTATACAGAAAAGTACAGCCGGCAATAAAAGCTTGTACCAAAAATGAAATGTATGACAGAAACTTGTTTGTTGGATTTTTAAACCAACATTCACACTTATGCAGGTAGGGAGCAAAAAACGCTAAAAACTATAGTCCATACATTTCTTTCCATTTCTACTTCTTTTAAACCAAATTTAAGAATAATAAATACTTATGAAATTTGGCATGGAAATAGTTTATAGCCTGGATTAAAATATAGGGTAATTTGTATCCCGGGTCCACGCAGATGAAGTCGGGGGCGGAAATAGGAGGACGGAGGCGGAATAGTATTTAATAATTTAGCTTATTCTTAACTTTTGTTGTTTTACATGAAATATTCTCACAGCGGGTCAATGTTCAACTTTAAGGCGATTCTGTAGCGCGGGGCCGCAGATTTTACCATTGTATGCAAGAATTTCAATTTATATAGAAAACATGCCTAGTACAACACACTGCCGCCGCTGTAATGCGCGTGTAAAAAACCAGTCGCTCCGCGCACCGCCGCGGGGCGCGGTGCAGTGGGTGAATCGCCTAAGATGCATACTTATAACGTAAGAAGATAATTGTATTTTATACCTGGACAGGTTTGTTCCCTGAACCTGTGAAAGAACCTCCGCCACCCAAAGCGCCTTCCACGCCAAGGGAGACCCCGACGCATCGTCCGCTATTATGTCCGCCCAACGAGCCCGCGGACGGCAACCGTTCACTCTCGCAGACCACACAAAATCAACAGACGCCATTGGTCGCAGCGACGCCGTCGCAGCCGGCCGACCCGAAGAACGCAGCCAAGATACAGTTCAAGACAATCAATATAAAGGGGAAGAAGTACATGTTTATAAAGAAACTTGGGACTGGGGGCTCCAGTGAGGTGTTCAAGGTGATGATCGTTTCTATCTGACTTTGTAGAAATCATTCACCATTCCAATTTGGGCTTCTTTAATAAATAGGCCAACCATTATTCTACGTTAAATCTTGTGACTATTCTTTAAAAATTGTGGTTTGAGTCTATGATAGACTTGACTGCAGTGTCTAGAAGGGAGTCCACATCGACTCGCTCGACCGCACTGTCAGATGTAATTTGCCGCCCAGCTCGCATATTGGCTACTTAAATAAATATTCTACTCGTTTGTTCAGGTGCTGGAAATCAGCACGTCGAGCGAGTACGCCGTGAAGTGCGTGGACCTAGCCACCGACCGCGAGATGGCGCAGGGCTACCTGAACGAGGTGAAGCTGCTGCGAAACCTGCAGTCGAGCGATCGCGTCATCAAGCTGTATGAGTAGTGAGTATCATTATTTTCAATTTCTATTTACAACAGGACTGCTTTAGATGTTCCCTGCGGGGTTTGACCATGGACCGAGACGGACGTCGTCCGGGAGCCCATTTTGATTGTTTTACAATGGTGTTACAAAAATACCACTAAAGCCGAAAGGCGGTACAGTACGATTACTGTTAGTTAAGACCTGACAGATGGATTGCCTTCATTTAATTTTCAACTTTAATCTTATACAAATAAAATAGTTATAACTAAATCGGTAGATGTGGATAACAGTATTCTGAAAAATGCTTTATCTATATGAAATTAAAGTTGAAAATTAAATGAAGGCAATCCATCTGTCAGGTCTTAACTAACAGTAATCGTACTGTACAAAGGTCCCTTGTAAAGAGTATATCGGCAATATTTGAAAACTGTAGTCCACAAAAAACTGATCCACAAGAAAAAAAATGGGTTAAACATAAAATAATCCTCATTAAACGCAACCCTGAAAATGTAAAACTAAAGAGTACACTGCCCAAAGAGTTATTTACATTTTTACCTAATTTCTTTTGAGAGGTAAATCAGTAATGACAACAACCATAACTGAGTTAGAGTACACGCTCATGTTTCTTAATTTATGACGAATCGGCAACAAGAACACGCAATAGTCTTTTAGTTGTGACATGTAATTAGTTGATGAAGATTTATTGAGATGATTTGTAATTTACACCATATTTCCTTCAGTTTTTTCAAGTACTTAAAGCGGTTGGATTTCCTTTTATTGAGATTGCAAACCTTTTTAGAATAAAATGGTTTAATTCTTTTTAGGTACACATGATAACAGATGTTGACCTGGTAAAGGTCGCGGGAGTCCGCTGGATGCGGGTGGCGCAGGACCGGTCATTGTGTCACTCTTTGGGGGAGGCCTATGTCCAGCAGTGGACGTCTTTCGGCTGATATGATGATGATGATGATGACACATGATAAACAGTTAGTCTTCTGTTAAAATAATCTATGAACATTCAGTTTGATTAACGTGACAGGTGATGGCACTTTTTTTAGGTTGTCATGAATAGTATATCACAATATGTAGTACTTCTGGGCACTTTATATTATAAGCTAGATACGCTTCCGCCCGCGACTTTGCCTGCGTGAACCCGGGATAAAAACTATCCTATATTTTTATCCAGGCTATAAACTATTTTCGTGCAATTTTTCATGCAAATCGGTTGAACCTCACTCACTGGGAACCTAAAATATATAAAATTTACGGAAATCAGCCCGTAATGTAATAAATAAGCAAAATTAAATAGAAAGAGAACTTTCTAAATGTAACGCCTGAGATCAAGTAATACTTAGGGAAACATCTGCTAACTAAAACAAAGGAACACACATTTTTTATAATTTTATTTATTATAATGGAAGAACTTTATTAACCGCACATTGGACAATAATCCTACTAATATTATATATGCGAAAGTTTAGATGTTTGGATGTTTGTTACTCAATCACGCTTAAACGGCTGAACCGATTTGAATGAAATTTTGCACGAAGATAGTTTATAGCCTGGATTAAATATAGGATAGTTTTTATCCCGGGTCCACGCGGACGAAGTCGCGGGCGGAAGCTAGTGCACAATAGATCAACAGAACGAACAATTTCCTGGAGCATAGACTGGATGCCAAAATAATACTCAATACCTAAAGCTTGAGTTCCGGTGGGGAAAAAAAGGAATACTAAGCGACGGATGTGTATGGCTCAGAAGCCCAAAGAGCATTAAGAAAGAATAGGTACGAGTTAAGCTTTTACGCCACACGAGGGAGACCTCTTCATAAGAAGATCGCCATACCACGAAACAGGCAAATACTGACCGCCAGTCAACTCTCCGAATTACAGTGTTGGTGATAAATGGCATTCTCTCCTCTCCTATTGTGCTGTACATCCTCCTAGCGTTGATTCTATTTTATTCTATTCTATTAACCCGTTACGCAACAGAAAAAAATTTTTTCGCGTGAAGCATCGAGTTTAGTGTTATCGTCTACCACTTACTAATTAATCCCATATAAAAGTGAAGGTTGCATAAGTTTAACATGTGTTTCTATGTGTCTGTCTGTGGCATCGTAGCGTTCAAACGTATGCACCAATATTTTATTTACCTTAGAACTAATCAATAATAAAAAGAGTACAAAGAAATAAACCTAATGATATGATACAACGTCGATTATTTAATAGTGATGCAATATATTTATTTTATTCTGACATTGCCAATTATAATTTTAATTTTATCTATGATAGTACTATTGACATTGATTGCAAATTTAATAAATTATTTAATATATTGACACACTACATTGACATACACTTTCCGATTAAACCGATGCGGTTAAAAAAGAAGTCGAATGTTCCTTGGATGACTGACGAGCTGTTAGGATATCTACAAAAACACAGTGACCTACACGAGATTAGACGTCAATATCCCGGTAACCACCTCATATCTGACTGTATTGAATATTACTCTAGTTTGATTAAAACAGAGACCCTGCGAGCTCGTCAGACACACATCGAAACTAGGCTGAGAAAAAGCCAAAATCCTTCGAAAGAGATGTGGAAAGTCGTTAACGAAGAGATAGGCTTAAAAACGAAGTCGCAAATTATATGTTTGAAGGACCCGTTAACTCATTCTGACGTATGTTATAAAGAAGTTCCCAATGCGTTTAATTCGCATTTTCTAAACATAGCTGCAAATTACGTCATAAATAGTGATGAGACGTTGTCCCAAGAGTACGTATGCAAGCACCTCGGTGGCTCAGACATTCCCTTGTTTACCCTTCCCTTTGTTACGAATGACATCATGGACAGAACGGTTAAGTCAATGTTAAAGACTCGCGGAACAGCTGATGTATATGACATGACATTGAATATTATTTTAAGTATTTGGCCGATTATATCTAATGTTCTGTTAGTTTTAGTAAACAATATGTTCCAAACTGGTACATACCCAAACGTGCTAAAAAGTACTAGGGTATGTCCTGTTTATAAAGGAAAAGGCGATAGGTCCGACGTAAATAACTACAGACCTATAACCATTGTACCTACAATTTCCAAATTAATTGAGTCAATTTTATCATCTTACCTTATGATGCATCTTGAATCGAATGAGTTGCTCACAGAAAATCAGTATGCCTACAGGCAGGCAAAGTCTACAACCATGGCGGCGAATAAAATTATTGATTGTATCATGACTGGACTAGACGAAAGATACAAGATAGCCGGCATACTATGCGATCTATCCAAGGCATTCGATGTTATTAGTCACCAATTATTATTATCCAAATTAAAACATTACGGTATCGAAGGGTCCGCCCATCAGCTGTTTGCATCGTTCTTAGGCGACCGTAAACAAGTAGTCAAAATGTCAACCAACGGCAAAACACTTGTTTCTGACGCTGGACAGGTCTGTCTGGGTATTCCGCAGGGATCAGCGATCGGGAATACGCTATTTTTATTATTTATTAACGATCTTCCATCGGCAGTCACGAGTGGCTTATCTGTGCTGTTCGCAGACGACACTACAGTCATAGTGAGCGCGAAATCTTACGAACAACTCGCGATGAAGATCGATGAGGCGTGTGGTCAACTGCAAACATGGTTTTCGTCAAACGGCTTACTCCTTAATCTTTCTAAGTCGATGGTAATGATTTTCTCGGGTCGGGTGACTGCACTACCCCCATCTGTTGCCAATGGTCCAATGCCATTATGCAACGAGTGCAAATTTCTCGGCTTTACACTAGACTCGAACCTTAACTGGAAGTGCCATGTAGACCAACTATGAAACAGACTGAGCGGTGCTGTATTTGCCCTAAAAAGGCTGCAACCATTGATATCACGAAATTCTTTAAAATCTGTTTATTTCTCTCATTTTCACTCGTTGATGTCATATGGTACAGTCATTTGGGGTAATTCAACCGATGCTAAGCGAGTGTTCTTACTCCAAAAACGTGCGCTTCGATTGCTGGCTGGAGTAAAACCCAGGCATCCATGTAAGGAATTATTTAAAACCTACCGCATCATGACGCACTACTCCCTATACATGTTTGAGGTACTAATGTTTGTGAGAACCAATATACGAACGTTTAAACGGGTGGAAGTACTAGGTAAACAGCTCCGATCCACTGGAAGGCTAAGAACAGTACCGCGTCGCATGGCACTTTCAGTAAAAAATCCTAGGGTAATTGGCCCAACGTATTACGAGCGTCTACCCGCCAAACTGCGAACTGAATCATCTGACGAAACATTCAAACGTCAGCTGAGAATCTTTTTATTAGAGCATCCATTGTATTCTGTATGTGAGTATATGGACATATAATATATTTGACATGGTTAATTTAATTTAAATTGTTTTATAATATCATAATGTTCTGGTTTTATTTTGACGATCATTACGAGATACGAGTATCAATATCAATATTTATATTCCCTATTTTGACTTTATCATGAATCATTTTGTAATATATGTCCATATGAATGTTGTATTGTACCTGTGATTTCATTCAATTAATATTCATTATTTGACGATCATTAAATAAATTCGTGTAAATTAGCTTAAAGTTAACTTATAATGTAAATTTATTTTATGAAATAAATAAATCTAAATCTAAATCTAAATACGTTAAAAAATTTAAGAAAACCAAATATATTTGACAAACAGTTAAAACTATTCCTCACCCAAAAATGTTATTATAGCCTAAACGATTATTTTGAAGATGTACCTATTTGTAGCTAAAGTAGTTTGAAATTTAAAGTTGAATATTCTAATGCATGTTAGTTGTTTATACCGGGTTCTGTTTCTTGACCAAACAGCTTTTAGCCAAATGTATCATTTGACAAATGTTTAATTTGACGGAATGCATTTTTCGTCGAAACAGTGGTATTTTCGGGTATTCTTTGAATATCATAAAATGGAAGTCATAAGGTTAGGTTAGGTTTGTTTTATAATAATCCTATAAAGCTTTCTATTTAAGAAAAAAATGCATTAGGTCAAAGAAACATTTGGCCAATAGTTGTTTGGTCTAACATTAGTGAACCTGTTTATACATTACTAGCTGATGCCCGCGGCTTCGCCCGCGTGGTTAAAGGAAAATGTAACATATTGAACTTTCCCGTGGGAATTAGATGTTTTCCCGCTGGAAAAAGTAGCCTATGTCACTCTCCAGCTTCTAAACTGTCTCCATACAAAAAATCACATCAATACGACGCTCCGTTGCGACGTGAAAGAAGGACAAACATACACACACACTTTCGCATTTATAATATTAAGTAAGGAAGTAAGGATGTTCAGAAATAAGTCCATAGTGATGGCTGTGTAATATTGCTGCGCCCTCGCAGGGCGTCACATGTATACCCTATCTTGTTGTTTCACCTTGTAACCTGTAATGTGACATGCAATGAAATGAAATGAAATGATGAGTGCGCGCGTTCCAGCGAATACGACAGGCAGAAGAAGTACCTCCGGCTCGTGATGGAGGCCGGCGAGACGGACCTGGCGTGCTTCCTGAGCGCGCGCCGGGATTGCATGCCGGTCGCGCTGGTGCTGCACTACTGGGAGGAGATGCTGCGGGCCGTACGGCAGATACACGAGCACGGTAATGTCTGACTGCAACACTGCTGCTGCTGCTCCGGTACTGTCTGTCCGTACTGGGGCCGTAGACAAGGTTATAATCGAAAAGCACTAACGCCAATAGAAAATAATAAAATGTAGGGGAATGACAGATGCCGACGAAACACTTTTCGTTAAGGCGATGCCTTGATTTGCGTCGAACACGCCCCCTAGACAGACACGCTGATGCCTTCCGCGCATGAGGAAAAGAGATATAACACTCTTCGGGAACGGCTTTTTTGAACAAATTTCAATAAATACCTAACTTAGAGAAGTATTCATTAAATTTCATAAAGTGAGATTTTAGATGAGATAAAATGCTATAGTATTGACTTGATTGTGTCGTAAAATAATGTATCGTTTGAATAGGCTGAATAAAAAAGGAAAATACAGACCCAACTTTGGAATGTTTCTCTACCGAGGAAATTTTAAGCAATCATGTATCGATAAAATCAGATAAACAATCATATAGTCAAGAATCATATATCTGAAAATCAGACCTTATTGTTTCTTGATCTAGTCAGGACGGCGTTTCAAAGCACGCGATAATTTCCAATGAGCCTTAACAACTGTCATTCCCATACATTTTATTAGTTTTCTATTGGCGTTAGCGCGTCGATTGTAACCTTCTCTAGACCCCCTGGTGTCGATGCTAGCAGAGAGAGATTGCTGGCTGAAAATTATGATGTTGATAGTGCTCACAACATATAAGTTTTACGCCGTGCTCAAGCGGTTTTCGCTAGATACAAGATAGTTAACATATACACTGCTGCCGATCCGTCTAGCGGGAGTTCTGGGGACCGATTTTTGACTTTCGAGCGCTCGACTCTTTCACTCGAAAACTGACAAATATTATGAAATGCTATTTTGAAATGACGATAGAAAATTTTAAAAACATGCGGTATTGACCACTCGTATTCAATTCTATCGGTAAAAAGTAAGTGCCTGTGATTATGACACTACAATAGCATTTACTTTTATTTAATTTTCGAGCGCTCGAAAGTCTAAAATCGGCCCCCTGTTCGTCCGCACTTTCCTTTACTTAGGGGAAAAACCAGTGCAACGGCTACGAATTGTTGGCAGTGGATGAGTTTAAGAGGACAATATTACCTTGGATGCTAGCGACCACAGATATACGTATATGTCAAGATAGAAGGAATAAGTGTATGTACTTCGCGTGGCGAAATGATGGCACGGTGGCACCATTGCTCGCCGCGAACTTCAGTCTGCTCCCGACCGCGGTCTGCGTGCGACATCACATTTTAAAAACAAAATGGTTGTTTGCGCAATAATAAGTTGCTTAAACACTTCCAATAAAGGTGGAGCTGTTAATCGAGGTGTTTCCTTTCATTGGTAAGTACAATTTGTCCTTAAATATCTGTTATTAATTAAAAAACCATTTATTTCTTTGTTTTCATCAAAACCGCAGCGGGCGATTGTGTGACAACGCCAGTTTTCCATTACGGCTTTAATTTGACGAGCCAGACTTGGTGTGCGTTCAAAACCAGCGATGTAAAAATAAGCTATTCAAACTGTCGAGTTATGTTCAAGGTAGATTTCTAATTTTTTCTGTCGAAAGTAAGAATAGTGCTGTACACTGCGATTTTCTTACTCGATTATTATAATCGTTTTTGAAAACAGAGGAAATGATAATTACGTTCTTATATTATTATGCAGCTATAGGTATGATGTACGTAGTGCAAAGCAAATATTATTAACAAACAAGTTATGGCTACATCTATATTGCAATATTATTTCAGTTTTCCGAATGATCCTGAAATGAAAAACAAATGGATTGAAGCAACTGGTCGTAAAAAATGGTTTCCTACATTTTTGGTTTCCTTGTGGCCATTACCCCTATTATCTGGTCGCATATTTAGAGAACTTATGATATAGCTCGGCCAGTGATTGAAATGTAGCGTCCATGAGCAGGAACGTAAGCAATCCATTCAGAAATTTGTTCAGGGTGCTTAGGGACTGAACATACTAAACGTCTCGACAAGTTCTTTACTTCTATAATGTAAAAAAACTGAGCCCTTTTTATTTTTACTATTTTTCATTTCCTCTGTTGAATCTAATTATCATTTCCTCTGTCTGTTCTTATCGATATTTTGAATCGATACAAAATAAACCTACTAGTTATTGCAACTGCCGCGTGCTAATCGATGTTGACGAATCGATGTCGCGCGGCTTATCTTTCCCGTCACTAAATTACGCTCGTGACGTCAAAGTACCTACGCAAAATGTTACACGCTCGGTTCCCATACTAATCGACGAGCTCTTTCCTTCTATCTTGATATAGTTCTGTGCTAGCAACCCTGCCTACGAAGCCGGCAGTCGCGGATTCGAATCCCGGTAAGGGTGTGTACTGTGTTTGTGACACGCACGAAAATTGGTTCCCGAGTCATGGATGTTTTCTATCATCATATCAGCCGAAAGACGTCCACTGCTGAACATAGCCCTCCCCCAAAGAGTGCCAATGTGACCGGTCCTGCGCCACCCGCATCCAGCGGACTCCCGCGACCGTAACCAGGTTATCATTCCACCATGTGGGGGGCCTAACCATGTCGCGCCTTCGGTACGTGGTCGCCACTCGAGAACCTTTTCGCCCCGACGGCGATCGTGCAATGTTCACCTCTCACTGCCACCTAAGTTTAGCGATTCGGAGGGCCATATCGGTTACCTTGGTTCTGCTGCGGATAGCCTCATTTCTGATGCGATCACGCAAAGAAACTCCCAACATAGCGCTCTCATATTGCCCTTTGGGTGACTTTGAGCCTTTGTACTAGGTATGTTTTGGTACTAGGTAAGTATGTTTGTTTTGGTACTGTAAGATGGTCTGGCCAATATTTATTTACAAGTATTGTTCGTATACAGGCATTGTCCACGCGGACCTGAAACCGGCCAACTTCCTGCTCGTGGCCGGGCGGCTAAAGCTGATCGACTTCGGCATAGCGTCCGCCGTGAGCGGAGACGCCACCAGCGTCGTCCGCTCCTGCGGCAAGGGGACCTTCTCCTACATCAGTCCGGAGGCGATCGGCGGAGGGGGCTCGCACCCCTTCAAGGTAAGGGGACCTTTTTAGGGTTCCGTACCCAGAGGGTGAAAACGGGACCCTATTTTACTAGGCTCCGCTGTCCGTCTGTCACCAGGCTGTATCTCATGAACCGTGCTAGTTAGACAGTTTAAATTTTCACAGATGATGTATTACTGTTGCCGCTATAAAAAATATAAAATAAATATTTGAGGGGAATCCCATATACCAACCTTTTTTTTTGTTTTGCCGTTTTTATAGATAATGGTACGGAACCCTTCGTGCGCGAGTCCGACTCGCACTTGGCCGGTTTTTTTTACAAGCTTTTATTTAACTTTCCCCATTCGTATGTATGTATCAGTAAGTTGTCCGTCAAAATCTGCAATCCATTTATCAGTCACTTGCCGCTATCCAATTAAGTTGAAATTTGGAATACTTATGTGTATTTGGTGACAATACAATAGTTTGTCACCATTTAGCTGATCTGGTGCTGGAGACAGAAGGTGGCCATGGGATATCTGTAGTTAAGAGTCCGCAGTAAGCTCGGCCGAATTTCACCTTCCCATACAAACGTAGTTACGCTCTCATTTTAAAACTACGTGTTGGATTGTAACGAAACTTTGCATATATATGGTTCCAGTTTATAAAACAAACGAAATACAGCAAAAACAAGTTTGGTATGAAAAACTTAAATTCGCTGTATTTTTTTTACTATGGTATCTGAAGCTACATAAACTAATTACAGACATAGATATACCTCATGTTATTGTATATGCAAAGTTTCGTTACAATCCAACACGTAGTTTTAAAATGAGAGCGTAACTACGTTTTTATGGAGAATCGAGCTTACTGCGGACTCTTAACAGACGTAAACCCGTTGAGTTTGGGATCGTTAGAATCGTCTCAATGAGTACTCGAGGACGGTATACAGAAAAGTGCAGTCGGCAATAAAAGCTTGTAACAAAAAAATAATTTTTGACAGAAACTTATTGACACCATGATGGTGGTATACAAGAGTATGCCGGTATGATTGTAACTGGTCACATCAGACTTTAGGCTTGCGAATCCATGTCGCATGCTCATTGATGACCATAAGAAGACCTACATCACCCCATGAGCTGGGCTCGCATCCCTTCCAAGGCAATGTTCTTTTTTTTTTGAGCGTGGTTGTAATGCAGCAGCCGGAAGGGCTTTTGCTGCTGGTCATTGCTGGCCTGTGGGTAGGCGCCACAATGTAGGCAATGTTCGAATGAGCGCGCCTGTTTATAACACCCGTCAAAAACGAGTGACCCTATAATTTTGACCTGTATATCTGTGTCTGTCCGCGGCACTGTTGCTCCCAAACGGAGCAACCGATATGAGTGTAGACCATGCATGCATGGAAAATCATGCTTGTTGAGATGGTAGCTTTATTGTGTAGTAGGGAGTTTAAAAAAAACTGGTACTGCCTACGAACCTGGAGGTCCTGGGTTCGAATCTCGGTAAGGGTATTTATTTGTGTGATGAGCACTAATATTATCGAAATATTTATTTAACCAAGTACTGTAAGTATGTATGTACGTCTGTAAATATGTTTATCTTCGTCTAGTACCCATAGTAAAAGCTTCTCTTAGTTAGGGACTAGGTCGATTTGTGTAAGATTGTCAGCTAATATTTATATATTACGAACCGCCTCGGCTTTGCACGGGCACTATATTATACATACAAACCTTCCTCTTGAATCACTCTATATATACTCGCGGGCAAAGAATACGGGTCGGTAAAATACCGTCATATTGCCTAAAATAGTGCGTAAGAGGTTGTACAGTTAATCCTGTCATGATCTTTATTTAATTTTACATATAAACTGCTAATAACAGTAAAAAATATAACGTTACCAGGTTTAAATCGGACTCGAAAAAAGCAACGTTAACGGAGCGAGATATCGCAAAAATCGTGATTTTTGAATATCGATATTTTTATGATAGGATCCAGGAAATTGTTAATACAGTTGGGTATTGTAAAGAATAGCATATTATGTAAATAAAACAAGTATTAAATATTTTAAAAAGCCTATTGCAGTTATTTAATTTAGGGTGACCGGTATTCTTTGCCCGCGAGTGTATAAATAAAACCGCATGAAAATCCGTTGCGTGGTTTTAAAGATCTAAGCATACACAGGGTCAGACAGCGGGAAGCGACTTTGTTTTATAATATGCAGTGATCTCCAGGTCTCTTTCTACTCGGACGTGTGGTCGCTGGGCTGCATCCTCTACAGCCTGGTGTACGGTCGCACGCCGTTCGCGAACCTACCCGCCATGGTCAAGCTGGCCACCATCAAGGACCCGAACCACGTCATCGCGTACCCGCCCGTCGACAGTGAGTCCCGTTAGGATCGTTTAACTTCGGAGGCTCTAGTATAAGTTTCACCTAAACAAAACTTTACGATCGCGTTTGCGTTTTACCCTCAATTTGTTTGGGATTTGACAGCTAAACGCGGACGCGGTCGTAACGTTTTGTTTCGCTAAAACTTATACTAGAGCCTCTGATGTAGTGCGTAAAGTCTATTCACCCTCACGTGTACTATCATGTAAACAAACATGACGTCAAATATGATCACAGTCAATGACACATGAAGTGTGATTCATAGACGATCTAGACATCTTTATGGCATATATTCTAGAGGTCATTCGTTCGTTACTTCGATTATTGAAGGAAATTCTTTTAGAAATGATATTTTTCAGTGGGTACTTTAGAAAGCATACAACAACATTTTAAGAGTCCGCAGTAAGCTCGGCCGAATTTCACCTTCCCATACAAACGGAGTTTCGTTCTCATTTTAAAACTACGTAATTAGTTTATATGGTTCCTGCTTATAAAACAAACGAAATACAGCAAAAACAAGTTTTGTATGAAAAACTTAAATTCACTGTATTTTTTTTACTATAGTATCTGGGGCTACATAAACGAATTAGCTAATTACAGACCTGGATATACCTCATGTCATTGTACATGCAAAGTTTCATTACAATCCAACATGTAGTTTTAAAATGAGAGCGTAACTACGTTTGTATGGAGAATCGAGCTTACTGCGGACTCTTAAGTAATGATTATTGTGTGTAATCACAGAGAAAAGTGTAATAATGACTTCGACAAGTGTTTGTGTACTATCGACAACACAGCTAACTGACCATCAGTGCACCTTAAGTTCATTGTAATAAGGTTCTATATAAACACAGGATGGTCAGTTAACAGTGTTGTCGTTTGTACAGTTAAGGAATTTAATTTACGACCCTTTTCGCAAAAATATTCTTTGTAGTCCAATACAAATCGACAGGATTGTCAACCTTAAGTGGGTCCTAAATTAAATTCCTTGACTGTACATGATGAATAGACTTTAATTGCAGTATTATTCAACCGCGATGAGTAGGGGAATGCAATAGCTGTCAGTTCACAACTTTGATGTATTTTTATGGCAACACTGTCACCTCCAAACCCGTCCTAACCGTGGTTTGATAATACTTGTGGGTCAAAGTAACTACCGATTGGGATCCATACCAAATACGCAATCCTGGCAAGGTCGCCATGAAATGTTACGAGGTGTAATAATACGACGAGAGTCGGGAATTGAATCATTACTTTATTCTGGAATACAATGGTATTTATACAGTCTCTGTGTCCCAGGGTGAGCGAGCACTCTGGCGTAGGGTTAGTATCTAGTTTTACTGCTAATTGGATTTGATAGAGATGGATAGAGTGACATAGCATGGGGCGTTATATCTGTTACTTGATTATACATCAGATAGAGAATATTGATGTCATGTCGTCAGACACCTCAGACCCCGCAGCATGGACGGCCTTATCACACGATAAGTGACAATATAGAGCGTCCGTTACTGACTGACACCGTTCAACAGAACGAGACGGACGCTCTATCTTGTCACTTATCGCGTGATAAGGCCGACCATGATACGGGGTCAGTTCGGCGTGTGGGCAGACCCGGATGGACATGGCGGGACTTCGGAAGGACTGGTTTAGTTGAGCAGAGACAGACGCGTGGAAGAAAGAGAGGGAGGCGTTTGTCGTTGTACACTACGGACTAGAATTAATATAGTATGTGTTAATTAGTATAGTATGAGAAGGAGTTGGGAGCCTAACCGTATTAATAGTGACCTATTCCATTTCTGTTTACAGACCTACCGCCATCTTTACTTACCGCCCTGCAGAGCTGCCTCCGCTATGACGCGCACAGCCGCCCCACCGTCACACAGCTGCTACAGATGAAGCACTTACAATACCCCACCAAAACTTTACCCGACAGCTTGCTCGATAAGCTGCGCCACTGTATCACGCGCGAGGAGCTTGCGCTGCTGCAGAGAGCCAAGGTCTATGACGAATGAGGTTACTGGTCGGATTATAATAATACGCTACCGTACATGCCAGGTGCTGCAGGTTGTTGAGAGAAGCGCAAAGTTACGCCTTACTTCTAGAGAGTTATAACCCAAGACGTTCAGCGAAAATTTGGTTGGGTATAAAAACGAATAGTATCTGTACAGATTATTACACAGAAACCGTGGGGACACCTTTTGCACCCTCTCAAGATGTAGGCATGACTGATATAATGTCCCAACCATTTCTATGTGTGTTCAAGCTTTCAAATACAATCATTCTCATAATTGATCCCCAAATGTCAGAGTTCTGAAGCAAAACTAAATAGTAGATTGTAGTAACGCCCAAGGCGATAATTAGGCTACCGAGGATAATCCAAATCCAGGGCAATAATGACTCTTTTCTGAACAGCAGGATCAGGGGGGAAAAGTACAACTTTGATCCCTCATTCGGAGGCAACAATTACGTTTTTCTGGAGGATGGGTGTGAATAAAATATAACTTTAGCTGGGTTGGGGAGCTCCTTCTAAGGCTTGGTCAAACAGCGAGCGCGACGGGACGCTGGCGGGACGGTAGCAGTTGTAATGCACTAGTTAATATAGACAACGTCAAACAGCGCCATCGCGCTCGGCATGTCACGTCCCGCTGGCGCCGCGCCCGACGGGAATACTACCGAAACGGGCGTGAGCGCAGCCCGCCGTGTTGTGTTCTATGAATTTTCACGTCAGCGTTTTTTTTAGCTAACGCAAACAAAGGCACCACCGGTTCTATGTCTGCCTCACTTGACATCTTGTTTTGAAATAATACATGAGCGCCGTCCGTACCGCTGGACGGACGGCCGGCGCGACGCGACTCGTCCCGTCCGTGGTGTGGCGTCCACTTCGCGCTACCGTCCCGCTGGCGTCACGTCCCGCTCGCTGTCTGACCAAGCCTTTGAATGGATGTCGAATTGAGCGAAAGCACAAGCTGCCATCAACCTTTGGTCAACAATTTTACTTTTATATCGTACGTTACGATATAAAAGTAAAATTGTTTCATAGCTTTCGGCATCACGTGTCGGCGTTATGTCAAACTTATATTAGTAGTCGGTAGTTAAGCGGTGCGAACCTTAAGGACCCGGTCTGGAAGCCAGCGGGCAGCGGGGCGGCAAGCGGGGGCCAGTACATTGATCTCGCTCGAATGTATGAACGCTCGCTCACCGCCCGGCTGCCCGCTGAAGTCCAGACGGCGGCCTTATTTTATTTAACATTTAGGTCTAAGTATATATATGTATTTCTAATATGTACAAACAATACAAGCGAATTAAATGTTTTTTTTACGTATTTAGCTGTTAGATTTTAAGATGTAATACGAACTCAAACGATACTACCCGTGCCAGATAAAGTCCGTGGTCTCTGAGAACAGTGTTCGGGTTCGGGTATAATCGCTTATTCTGGCATCAGAACGTGTTAAGGGTGCTGGTAGACTAGACCATTCACATGTAACACAAAATCGAGAGATCCCCTTTTTTATATTTGTTTAAGTATGAGTATGTATTTATCAGATGTGAAGATATTTTTGTATACGAGTATGTATAATGTATTGATGAACACTTACTAGATATTTTGTGTACAAACTGTAAAATATAATATCGTTACATCATAAGGAACTCCCTGCTCTACGGAACAGGGTCCTGTTTTGAAAATGACGGGCGTTTGTCCGATCCTTCGTAAATTCTAGCGAATGTTACATCTGTAAAAGCTACACTCACAAATAAATATGAGTGTTTTAGCGAGAATTGTAGCGAGCGTAGCTAGCGAAGGTACAGTAAATTTGCTTCGAGCTTTTTGCCGAGCCGAGCATCCCTCTCCGCCCACATTCCCGCACGCCATTTACTAGAGCGTTGGCTAAAATGGTCGTAGCGATGTTTGGTATTAAAGCTCTGTTCGTTGTTCAGTCCGATAAAACGGGTCTCGAAACTCGAAAATTGTTATTGCTCCAAAAGAAAGAAAGGCAAAAAATATGCCTTGTGACAAAAATCCCATTCAGATATCTTAATTTTAATATCGCTTGTTAGAGAGAGAAAACGCTCGCAGTTAGTAACGTCACAATCTGCGAGCGTCATAGTAAATGACAATCGTTTCATATGAAGTTGCGTTTTGCGGAAAAGGGACAGAACATAACGGTTCTTAAAACTTTGGACACTTATAACTTCGTGATTATTTAACCTTTTCTGTTGTTTTTTTCTCCACTTAACTACATGTTCAATGCTTTTTCGAAAAAATACGACTTAATAGATTATTTTATTTAGTGTCTATGTCGCAGGCATATTGTATAATCCAACGTTTTACATATAAAACGTTGGATTATTTTTTTGGATTAGAAAAGGTTAAATAATCACGAAGTTATAAGTGTCCAAAGTTTTAAGAACCGTTATGTTCTGTCCCTTTTCCGCAAAACGCAACTTCATATGAAACGATTGTCATTAATTCATGTCTCTTAGGGCCGATTATTCAATCTCTAGTTAAAATTATCCGTCAGTTAAAATTATCACCATCTTTTTTTTAATTCATATGAAAGAAGAGCACAGAGCTAACATTTATCTATGGTGATAAATGTTAGCTCTGTGTATTACTATGGTGATAGGACACTAAAGAAACGCATACCTTATATACTAAACACTCTGCCCGTGGACATTGTTCATGAACCCAAAAAAGGTAGATTTAAGAATCGATTAAAAAAATACCTTATTGACGCCCTGTAAAAAATTTAATAGTAATATAAAATAATGTAGAGTACAGTACGATTACTGTTAGTTAAGACCTGACAGATGGATTGCCTTCATTTAATTTTCAACTTTAATTTCATACAAATAAAGCATTTTTCAGAATACTGTTACCCACATCTACCGATTTAGTAATAACTATTTTATTTGTATAAGATTAAAGTTGAAAATTAAATGAAGGCAATCCATCTGTCAGGTCTTAACTAACAGTAATCGTACTGTACCTATAGTAGATATTGAAGACACTACTATATTATGTTAAAGAGAAAAGAGACTGTAATTTTGACTTCACAGGCTAACTATTGATGTATTTTCGTGGAGCAATGTATCTTACTAGTCATGTCTAATTTTAGTTGTTAATAAATAAATAAAAAATAATAATCTGACAGATAATTTTATCTGGGAATTGAAAAATCGGCCCTTAAACGGATAGTTACAGGTAGTAACAAAATCATCAGTCAATGTCGATCCCATCCATTTAGTAACAAACAGACAGGTTAGACGTGCCTTAAACATCGCTTTAGCTAACCTTAACCTGCCATTTTTTTTTCAACTCCCTTTCAACAGCTAGCTGTATTAGAATAAAGCGGCAATTCGCAGAACGCATTCCAGCGGTATTCAATTCGCCTGATCGTCAACCCACCATATTACAAAACAGCGCGCGGTTTTGTAAAATAGCTTGCTGTTATATTAAGCGGCGGACTATACTAATTGAATAGTAGGTTTATGTGTATGGATATAAATGCCTGTAAAATTGTCATCACACATGTAAAGTGCGGTGCTCACAATGATTTGAAGCGTTACCGTGTTCAGATATTTTTGAGCACCTTTACGTGTTACGATGCGCCAACATCGCGTCATTCATATTTATATTTGTTAATAGATCTAATTTTGTATCATACTAGTAATTATGTAGGGTTTAACTATCATACAAATGTGTCTAGTTTTATAATAAAAAATCTATTTGAGGACAATCTCACAAATAATAGTTATAGATTGCTTGATATTGGTATTAGATTCATTTATTTTAAGCAATTCAGCAATACTTAATCGTTTTAGACATTTATTGTAGCAAATTTCAAACTTTGGGCACAGCTTAATAAGGCCGACCATGATACGGGGTCTGGTTAGTCAGTGGTTAGCCATACAAACTGAAAAGTGAACAAAGCTCCGTTGTGACACAAAAATTATATCCATAGAATTGTATGGTTGATTTTCGTGTCAGCACGGAAAACTTCAATAGAAATTTTAATTGAGTGGTAAAGTTAAGCAAATGTATGTATTTTGGTTCTGCGGAGACAGACTCAAAAAAATGCTTGATGTATAAAACATATGTAAATACAAAAAAAAACTAACTTAATGCATTAACTTGCCTTTTATAATCACAAAATTATCTACCAAATAAAATTTTACATTGCAACATCTTTTTTCATTTAGTATTTTCACCTACATACATAAGGGCCTATGCAGACGCGTTTTTTAAGCGCGCCTTCGACGCGCGTTGGTGGCTAATCAATCACGAGTAAATTGACACAAACGCGCATCGACAGCGCGCTTCATAAACGCTGCAAAGGCTCTTAAGGCCTCCACCCACCGAACGCGTATCGTGCGCGTCGCGTGTGAAGCGCGGGCCCGCGCTTCTGAGTGTGATAGAGATAGTAAGATACATATTAAATGTGTTGGTTGTGAGGGAGATATGACGCGCGGGCCCGCGCTGCTAAGTGTGATAGAGACAGTGAGATACATATTAAATGTGTTGGTAGTGAGAGAGGCATGACGCGGCGGGCACGCGCTGCACACACGTCGCTAACGCGTCGCTGACGCGACGGGCCCGCCGCGTACCCCCGAGTTACTACACACCGCCCGCTTGCGGTGTGCAATGATGTAATATAAAAAGAGGTAGATACGTTGTCTATAATATGAAACTCCGTGTTTAAAAATGGCCAGGCTTACGCACACATGAAAGAGCTGCGAATATTGCAGATACACACTAATAATGGGTATCAAATGAGAGCAGGACGGTATGCTTATTTCCGGGAGCGAAAAAGAGAAGTACCTAAATGTGTTGTAACGTACGATGCAGAGAAACATATACTTGTCTCTGTTTCGCCCACAGAAATAGAATACTCGTCCCGTTTCACTTGACCTTGGCTGAGAATAGACAAAGAGTATTATTAAATCAGACGAGACACTTTGCCTCTTAATCATATTCTCATTTCGTACTAGTTATTGTACATTTATATGTCTCGATTTAAGATGCTCGGCTCTTCGTACAAATATACGTCTGTCGAAATATACGTTTTTTGCTGGCATAAACGGCCGTCAAGGGACTGTAAACCTGAGTATATGGTGTTAATTTCAAGTCAACTCGATACCTCCATGCGTGATCCTATAAGGGTTCCGTTTTACCCTTTTAAGGTACAGAACCCTAAAAACAGAGCGTGTAGAACGTTTTTCATACGAAGTGTCTAAAAACTGTTTTTAATTTGAGTTATATTTCTTTTATAGTTTGTGGCAACGTAGTCTAATGCTATTCCAGATTGCCGTTTTAAAATGACAACCAAACTACGTTTGTATGAAGAGCCAAAAATAAAGGGTCAAAAATAAACTTATCGGGCTATACAAATATTTTGTTTTTATCTGTCTATTTCTCGCTCTCACTCTCTCTCTCTCATTTAATGTTGTGTACTTAAGAAACGGGCAATCACATTTATTGTAACAGAGGCATTTAAAATTTTATTAAGAAGGGGGTTGTTATACAAACTTAGCATCGGATGAAACTAAATAAGGATAATAGAAATATATACTATATTTTTAATAATAATTTCAAAACCATAAACTATCAAAAATCACGAATCTTATGCCTACGATCTTATCAAGCCCCGTCTGTTTATATATTATTCTTTGATCGGCAAAGATATTGCTTCTCTATCGCACTCACGCTTCGGGTATATTTTTGTTGCACTTAACGTGTTCTGGAAATTACTTTTATGCACGTAATTATTGAATACGTAAAATGTAATAATATTATATATAAAAGTAGATTACTTACGAATGATACGTTATTGCCTGACTTTTCATCTTGGCTTTTTAAATATAATTAGTGCAAAATCGCATCACACACGACGGCATGATTTTACTTTCGCGCTGCATATCTGACAGCTGAGACACGTTCACACGTTGCTATTGACGGCGCGAAACTGAGGCGAGGTCCAACAATTGACTGAGTTTTAGTGTGCCACTTTTGGAGCGCTTGTAACGTATCTACCTCTTTTTATATTACATCATTGGTCATATCAATCGAAAATCGTCCACTGCTAGACCTACGGACTCCCGTGACCTTCACCAGGTCATCAGTCCACCTTGTGCCCTCAAATTAAACCGGTGAAAAATAGGCATATTGATTAGATTACAAACAAATGTAGGGTTTAATAAAACGTTAATTTCCTTTTTACAAGCTTTTATTTAACTTGCGATGTATGTATGTTTGTGGAATCTTGCAATTGAATTTTGAAGCAGATATCCTCAACCGATTGAGCTAAAATTTTGGGTATAGTTTGGGTGACAATTCAATGTTATAGTACCGTTGACCTGATCTAATAATGGAGACCATGGGAAATCAGTACTTAACCGACGTAGCCCCGTTGAGTTTAGGCTCGAAGAATCGTCTCAGAGTAGTTGATTTTATCAGAAACTTATTCTGATTAATGTACGATTCCGTCTGACTGGGCTAGGCCGGGTCGCCTGACCCCGCATCGCAACAGATGCACGAGCAGTAGGCAAAATCCGGATGGAGCCGGTCAGATGCGACGACATCCGACCACGTCCGCGAGGAGCCGACCGGCCGCAAATCCTTTCAAATATGAAATGTAACGTCTGTACTAAGGCTTCAAATTCCTTTGGCAACTTGTAAAATGCGCGCAGGCGCGATCCGGCTTGGCCCGTGCGGTGAGAATCGTACATAAGCCGAGATTGGTCCTGTGAGCCGGATAGTCAATGTCTTAAGCTGGCTATCCAAAGGCAGATTCAATGAGGCGAGTTTATTTATTGCGGTTTTCTTGCTACACGGAAGAAATTTATTTACTGTATAATAAGTTATTCACTAATGTTCTATGTGATGACTGATGAATCCTAATTTGCAACATTCATGTTTATATATCTATGAAAGTTAACATGGTTTTAAGTCCACTAGGAGTCTAATTTATTAGTCATAGAAGTTATCTCGACTACCGTACCTGATGACCCAAGACTAATTGAAGTACTTAGGTATCTATAGTTGCACTAGAATACCCGAAAGTATTCCTCACATTTTTTGGCGGAAACTTATTAAATAAATAAATATTTAGGGACAATCTTACTCAAATCGACCTAATAACTAAGCAAAGATTGTAATATGGGTATATACTAGGACGAGGATATATACACATACTTATATACAGTTCAGTATATACTTAAATACATAGAAAACATCCATGACTCAGGAACAAATATTTGTGGTCATCACACAAATAAATGACCGGGATTCGAACCCGGGACCTCCGGCTTCGTAGGCTGGGCACCAACTAATACAGAGATCGTCCAGGTTAAACCAGCATACCTACGTATTTATTACTAAGTAAGAGATTCGCACTTTTTTCCAAAAATTACACACCTAGAAGGTCTTAGCCGCAGCGCAAGCGCAGGTAAGGTCGGCCCTCGGCGCCAGTGAGCGCCCCGCGTCCTTTCCGAACGCACGTCGCCTTTCGCGGCGGTTGTGAAAAAAAAACAGTTTAACAGTTCTCTGTGCTTGTTTATTTTTAAATTTAGAACCAGCGCGCCAACGACTATAAAGGTTAGTTTTTAATAACAACGGCCAAACATACCTAGCTTTACTTAGCCTTAACTTACTATTATGTTAGTTCGATTTGGTCCGAATGTATTACACAATTTGACCTCGCTAAGCAATAAAATAGGTTTAAGTCACTTCAAAGTTAGGGTAAGCGGCTAAGCGCCCACGTCATTATTTTAAAGCATTGCAATTGTATTTTTTCTGTGTTTTGCTGAGCGTATCTTTGTAGACCTGTCTGGTAACCATAAATAAGAGTGTAATATCTGGTAACTGGCTTCGGTACCTAAGTTAGCAGAGAGGAACGTTAGACTCGTTTAGAAAGGCTCTTTGTTTTTTAATTCGCCCTTCCGGGCAATGTTGCACTGAGACTAAGCCACACTGTCTTGATTTTAAAGTTGATTTTCTGAGTACTCTTCATTGTAGATAGTCCATTAACATGCTAACATTGCTAACCGTATCATATCTTGGCATATTGCTATAAAGTATTAGGTAACACGCAGTGCTTTTAATAAAAACAACACCTTTTCTAAACGAAAAAAAACTGTTCATAACTGAAAGCCGGCACTTTCTACATCCACTTCAGTAAAGCGTAGAAATTACTAAAACTAGAATTCTATATTATTTAGCAAATGCAAAAAAGGGAACTTTGCACAATGCCCATTTCTTAACTCTACAACAGCAACCATTATTTTGCTCTGAGAAGATGTCGAAAAACCTTAAGGTACTTATCGACAAAAACTTGACTTTCGATAGAATCATAATAGGTAGCACAAGTGACAAGATAAGGTAAACGTTCGATTGATTGGCACCTTAATGCTTAATAGTTGACATCTATTATTGTTTACCTCTATTGTAGAAGTGACAAGCACTGGGCCGTTTACCGTATGCCACTAATCCCAGTACCTACAGACATGAAGCATAGAACACAAGCATCATCTACTTTGTTTGTACTTTAGTAGTCTTGAGACTAAAACTAGACTTTAGTGTAGGTAAACTCCAACAAAATTGGTTCCGTTGTTTCCGAGTTTTTACCGAACAGATAGAAGCGACTATCCTTTTTGCTTTATAATCATGTGTATATGTAGTGATTATCACTTAACACTAGCTTAAGGGGATCTGATTATAAAGAGCGTTACTTATTTCTATCGCCTTTGCCTAGCGAATTTACTAACTAGGTACATATCAACTTAGTTTACTTATCTATTTTGACTAGGGTTGCCAACTATTTTTGGGGGTGATATAGTATTTTCCAGAAAAAACAAGTCAAAAATATAGTACACTGTAAAAAAAATATAGTATTTGTCTGGGCCACGTTGCTATTTAGTAAAAACCTTGGCAATTTGAAGCACTGACTGAGGTCCCACTAAATATAGTATTTTCGTGTACTATATTTTTATTTTTTTTAAATAGTACAAAGAGTCAAAATATAGTACGGCAACCCTAATTTTGACAGTAAAAAGATACCTATTATAGTCAAGTGCAAAAATATGCACCGATTTTATCCTCTCATAAATATGCTCCGAAACCTTAAGAGTCCGCAGTAAGCTCGGCCGAATTTCACCTTCCCATACAAACGTAGTTACGCTCTCATTTTAAAACTACGTCTTGGATTGTGACGAAACTTTGCATATACAATGACATGAGGTATACCTCATTATTATTAACCAGACCTCATTATTATTAGGTATTTGGGACCTAACCAGGATCTTCTGCAACAGCATTAAGACATTAAAGAAGAGGATCTCTTTATGGAAGTCCAGAATCGGAGAATTGACAGTGTGAACTAGTGACTACAAGCAATAAACAACAAGAATTATAAGCGAGTGAGCGGTCAGAGTGAGTCCGATCCATTTTGTTTGCCCTTTAACTTTGTTAGTGACTTTGTGCCCAAACTACTGCCTTTTTATAATTATTTTGCATATGAATGTGTAGCTTACACCCGCCTTTAGCGAATCCAACAATAAACCGCATTAAGGATAAGCGCCTTTCTATAATATTTCAAGTTAAAATCTTTAAATAATAACATCTACCATAAAATTGCCAAACCAATACCAATAAATTCCAAATTTAATACCATTAAATTCTATGTCTGTAATTCGTTTATATGGTTGCAGTTTATAAAACAAACGAAATACAGCAAAAACAAGTTTTGTATAAAAAACTTAAATGCGTTGTAATTTTTATACTATGGTATCTGAAGCTACATAAACTAATTACAGACATAGATATACCTCATGTCATTGTATATGCAAAGTTTCGTTACAATCCAACACGTAGTTTTAAAATGAGAGCGTAACTACGTTTGTATGGAGAATCGAGCTTACTGCGGACTCTTAATCCGCTGTCATAAGAGTGATGGGACACATTTATGAGTAAGTTGTATGCACCCATATTTTTACACTTGCCTGTGCGGCCTTTACCAAATAGTTGTTTGAAGGATAGGATACTGCATCCTATCCTGTACACAGCACGTCTATCACAAGACGGCGCGCGAGCTCTCTCGATTTTCCTCACACTGGCCGCCTGTCTCTTATTTAGAACATTTAGAACAAGAGCTATAGTGCGAGAAAAATCGACAGTACGTCGCGGCCGTCTCATGATAGACGTGCTGTGTACAGGATAGGATGCAGTATCCTATCCTTCAAACAACTATTTGGTAAAGGCCCTGTTTCCAAAGCTTGCGGTTCTAAGGTTCAAATCTCGGTGAGGTTAGTCTTGAATATCTTCTATATACGTATTTTGGTAACACATTTTTTTCTATCTGAGTATTTTAAATAGGCATGGGGTGTCGTCTAGCAACTGCAGTAGAAGCTTGAGGCTAGGTCTAGCCTTCTCTTTTTTTTACAAGCTTTTATTTAACTTGCTCTATTTGTGTGCGTCAAAATTAGTCACTTTACCGACGTAACCCCGTTGAGTTTGGGCTCGTTAGAATCGTCTCAATGAGTAGATGATGACGGTATACAGAAAAGTACAGTCGGAAATAAAAGCTTGTACAAAAATGATTTTTTTGACAGAAACTTATTACTGTATATTTTTCTTCCACCGTAATCTTTCCGATCTCTTTCCCGCCTATAAGGCCGCACATGGAGGTTGTTCAGCCCCCTAACATGATAGGTTTAACCGTCATGTTTTACGGCCCAGATGTAGGTACTGAAACATCACGTAAAACATAACGTGAAGTAACTATCATGCTAGCTTCATTGACTGATAGCATAACAGACCAAATTGTTTTTTTTTTATCGAAGGCGGTTCTAACTTTCTAAGCTCTGCCCATACCCTGTACAGGCCCCGTATCCTTATCAGTTATCACGCGATAAGTGACAAGATAGAGTGTCCGTCTCGTTCTATCGAACGATGTCAGCCACGGACAGACGCTCTATCTTGTCACTTATCGCGTGATAAGGCCGACCATGATACGGGGCCAGATATTTTTGACGTACATACGATTAGTTTTGACTGGGCACATCCTATTTCTGGCCAAGCCAATTTACAGCACAGTGCCATTTTAATTATAAAGCTGAATGGTATGTTTCGTGAAGAAAAAAGATACAATAGGACATTTACTGCGAATTGGTAGACAAAAACCCACTGGTGAACCAATGGGTTCACCTGTCTCGCGTACCAACCGCCCAGTACAAGTTGACCCCCACATTCTTTATAATTATGCGCGATAGGAGATCAAGTTTAAACTGGTTTACTGAGGCGAGTTGGGAAGAGTGAATAACAAGCATGGGTTTTTGAACCACAAAATCTAATTTAAATTTAAGACATTTCGGCAACGTGGATGACGTTATCCGTTGAAGCCATTTCGTACCCAGTTTTGTAATTTCGTTTTATTAACAAAGTTCTTTTTTAAGTACTAAGTACCTACCTACCCGTCATAGAGCTGTTATTTGGAACACGCTATTGCGCCTCACCTCACCCGTTACGCCTAAGGAAACTTGACCTCTGCCTACGCTTAGCTACGCTACTTGATCGCGGCGTCATGATGTATTTGAGCTTGAAGGGTGAGGTGAGGTTAAACCAAGTTGCAGAAGAACGGGGCTGGAGTGCAATTACTAAAACAATCATATCCTTTGTCGTCTTCGTCGCTGAGGTCTGGTTTACACTAGTTTCGATTTAAGGTGAGGCGAGGGGAAGCCTTCAGAATAACAACTGCCGCGACCTTTACCTGGTCATCAGTCCAGCTTGCACGTGGTACGTGGTCGCCACTCGAGAACCTTTCCGCCCCAACGGCCATCGCTTCTACGTGCTATGTGCCCCGCCCCCCGATTCAGAGGGCTATATCGGTTACCTTTTGGTTCTGTTGCTACAAGCATGTAATTCACATTCACAAACTGCCCACGCCCAGGGCAGTCACGCTTGTCAGCCACATCGTGGTAAATTATAAGTTACTATAAGTAAGTAAATAGTATTTAAAAAGCTAGAGCATAACTAACACGAACGAACGGTATTCGACGTCACCGTCACGATCTGATAATGAGCCGTTACTACACTTACTATTTTACTCTATCAAGCTGGGTGCTCACGGAGCTTCTTGCAATCGAAGCTACTGCAACACGTCCGAAACGTCGACGTAAATAAATATAATGTAGATACCTTTAGTTGTTTAATGTGGCCGACTTCTAATAAAACTGTCATTGTAATTGGAATCTTCGACGCTGGGTGGTAGAGTGGCTTTTTTAATGGACAATTTTGAAGAGTTACGGCCAACTCAAAAAAATCTCAAGTCTCAGCGTACATGAATTGTACAATAATGTCTGAAATATCGTGAAAGATTAAATAAGTTTATAAGGAATGGTTGTATTCGTTTCAATCTTTTTAAAACAAACGTTATAATTATAACTATTCAGAGCAATGACGCGTAGTTGCGAACTAAGCCAACTTGGACTTGCTTTAACTAGTAAATGAGGTCCGAAAAATCGTTAAAGTTTAAATAAGTGTGTCTATGAAGTTGAGAAATGGAGGATTGCTTTCAATCTTTTTAAAACGAACTGCTTTACATGGTATTTTTTTGTGAAAATCGTGAAAGTTTAAATAAGTAGGTGTCGGATTAGTTATAATCTGAAAACAATATGTTATAGTTCGTATATCGAACGGTTTAAGGGCCGGTAGTGGTAGTACAGAATCTGTCACGGCTCCGGCGCAAGGGCACGGGTGAAAGAACCCTAGAGTCCCGTTGTACAGATAGATCAGCGGCTCGCCGTGCAAATTGCGCGTGCTGGGCTAACACATTTTGAATTTACTATATGTCTGTACTAATCGAACGAGCGAGCGAAGCGAACGAAGTAATCTATGCTACAGCTTGGGCCGAAAATCGTTTGTATGTCCGGATATCCCGCTGTTCTCCTCTACAGGCCCCGTATCATGGTCGGCCTTATCACGCGATTAGTGACAAGATAGAGCGTCCGTCACTGGCTGACACCGTTCGATAAAACGAGACTAACGCTCTATCTGGTCACTTTATCGCGTGATAAGGCCGACCATGATACGGGGCCTGTAGAGGAGAACAGCGGGATATCCGGACATACAAACGATTTTCGGCCCAAGCTGTAGCATAGATTACTTCGTTCGCTTCGCTACGTTCGCCATGATACGGGGCCAGGTCGCATTTCTCAACCGATTCGCGTGAAATTTTGTGAGGAGGATCGTTAATTATATAGCTTTTTTTTGCCGAGTCACTATTTCATTCTATGTCACTAATAAGTATCCTACGAAGATAGTTTATAGCCTGGATTTAAATATAGGATATTTTCTTATCCCGGGTCCACGCAGACGAAGTCGCGGGCGGTCTTGACTGCTATACCTAATATTAATAAGAGGGGAAATATGAAGTAGCTTCGCATAATGTAAGTTAATTTAATGGATAATCTTCGGAACCGCCGAATCAAGGGCCTCGGTCGACATGTCGTGGACATTATTGTTATTCTCGTAGCGGCTTCCGGGTTGTGCGGCCATGGCTGATCTCTTGCGATGCCGTGTGTATACCGCGAATGAGCAAGCATTTCAGGCTGTACTAGGCACTAGCGACCCATAAGTACCCATTCCAAAATCACAGCAAATTAAACTCGCCAACTACGAGCCCAACACCAGCACGGGGATTCCACCAGATTAAGTACTATCGACAACACAGCTAACTGACCATCGGTGCACCTTAAGTGTATTGTAATAAGGTTCTATATAAACACAGGATGGTCAGTTAACCAACAGTTTTATGTGTACCTACGTACACATAAACAATTTACCTTGACCCCAGAATTATTCCTGGTTCGAGAGAATAATCTCGATATCACAATATATGATTCATTGCAGATATCGGCGGTCTTCTTGATTCAAGTTTCTTTTTTGGTGTAGATACCATATGTTCAATGAGCTGAAGCTGTTAATTAAAAGCTTTTAAAAATTTAATTTTAACTTTAACCAAACTACGATAAGTATACTGCCCCGTTATCCTGTTTTAACCCCACGTCACCGTTCACTGACAAATATATCTTGACGCCGCGATTCGTAGTTACATAATGTAAGTAGAGGTCTAGTTTCGTTCCAAATAACAGCCCAGGCTGTTATTCGCTACGCGCTGATGCGGCTCACCCCGCCGGTCACCCGTCACGAAACCAGACCTCTACATACGCTTAGTGACTACGAATCGCGGCGTCAAGATATATATGTGGGTGAAAGGTGAGGTGCTGTGCCCGCTAGCTGCCGACGCGACGTACTCGTACCCCGTACTTCAGAATCCCCATTCAAAAGCATTCTCACGGAAGGCGGCCGCGACAACTCCAAAACGGACTAAATGCAACTACAGCCATGGTTGTTATGGCGTTTTTATATGTTGCGATTAAATAGTTCCGTATCTTAGCCACAGAATGAGTAACAGTAGGTACTTACGTACAGAAGGTCTGTCCAAAAAAAACGTTCGACGGCTAGAAAACTCATCATTAGCATCCCGTTCTGTCGCACAGCACTGCTTGTTCGTCTCTGTGTTGGAAATCAGAGCGGCTAGAGATATTTTAACCCTTTTCCGGGCTGGCAGTTGAAAAGGGACATTAAAATCAGTCTTATTCATTATTGACATTAAGCGGCATGATTGACAGGCGGTATGTGGTCGATATAAGGCCTTCTGCCTGGAAAAGGGTTAAACCACGACGCTTGCAAGTGGCCGGATGCAGGAAGACCGTAGCAGGAGCACGGAATAAGTAATGGTACTACGTACAGATTGTACTCCGTTAAATAAATCCCTGTTTAGGTACGCGAAACGTGCCTAAATGTGGCCAACACTTTCTATCGCATGCAACGTGCTCTTTCGGAGGCGGAGCCTTAGAGCTAGGGTTGCCGGCAGCTCGACCTTTTAAGTTATTACGTATTTATTATGATCATTTTTTATTTACTAAGGTACACCCAACTACGCAAAATCTGTGTAATTTGGCCTTTAGGTTGTGACATCCAAACTATCTGTTTTTAGCAAAATGTACGACGAAAACACACAACTGGGTTACCTACATAAATAATGTAAAGACTAACTTACGCTTAGTTACTAGAATCGTGGCGTCAAGATATATTTGGGGTGAAAGGTGAGGTGAAGTTAAAACTTAAAACTAGTTACAGTTTAACTAGTTTTAACCTGCAGCAAAACTCATAAAATGAGGGCTTCAAATATTTAAAATGACTCAAAGCCTTTTTCTGATTCATGCAGAATATCGTGATTTCTTCACATTTTTTTTCTATTCAATTCACACAATGCGACTGATCAAGCAGAAGAAAGTAAAGTTATATAAAATTAACCTCTGTAACTTCATTCTACTTAATCAAAATCACTTTACATCAACGAGAATAGTTGAACTTTTATGTAGAGAATATTGAATATATACAGTAGTTAGGCGCGCTGCGTTCTATAGATGATGTGATGTAGGTAGGTAACTTAGGATGGTATTCCACTTGTTTAATCTTTTTCCAATAATCATTACGTCTGTCTCACGTTTTTTTAAAGAAAATGTGAGAGGCATACATTGGACAAAGATCCGTCCAATGTAATTTCATCTCATATTTTGCTTAAAAAAATGTGAGACGCAATGATTATTGGACAAAGATCTGGGACAATTGGAATACCACCCTCATGTATGACTTGGAAACAAGAAGATTATACCTAATTGATTAATTATAATCCACGCATCGTTGGTAAACAGCTGGCAAACTCCGATTAAAAGTATGAAATAAAATAAAATAAAACTCGGTAGCAAACAGACTGCAAATTATTAAAGGATAATGAATCCTTTATTTAAAGAAAGACTTATCTATATACTAGCGACCCGCCCCGGCTTCGGACGGGTGCTATATTATACATATAAACCTTCCTCTTGAATCACTATCTATTAAAAAAAACCGCTTCAAAATCCGTTGCGTAGTTTTAAATATCTAAGCACACATAAGGACACTGTTAACTGACCATCCTGTGTTATATAGAAGCTTATTACAATGCACTTAAGGTGCACCGATGGTCAGTTAGCTGTGTTGTCGATAGTACATAGGGACAGACAGCGGATATAAACAGAAAATTCCTGACTGACAGATGACTGACTGACTTAAATCAACGCCCAGCCCAATCCGTTGAAACTAGAAAGCTGATATTTTCACAATAGGTAGTTTAGATAACGTAAGTACCTACTAAAAAGGGATTTTTGAAAATTCCTCCCTTAAAGGGGTAAAAAGGGGGTTGAATTGTATTGTTGAATTTTAAGTGAGATACTTGAAACTTTGTGTATGGACTCCTTGTTACGAGTACGAAACAAGAAAAGTAATTTTACGGTTTTGGAAAAACCCACCCCTAAGCGGATTAAATAGGGGTGCAAGGTTTGTTTGGGTGAAACTCTTTTTTTGTGTCCCGGGGAAAGACATGTGATAGTTTTTATCCCGGAAATCATCCCCTGAGAGGATGAAATGGTGGGCTGTAAGTTTGTACGGAGCTACGAAATCAAACGAGTTCCACGCGGACGGAGTCGCGGGTAGAAACTAGTTTAAAAATAAACGACGTTACAGAACAAAAGATAGAAGCCATGACACTGGCTATTAGGTCGTGGCTCTGGCTAGCTCATCAATGAGTAAACGCAATAACATTTCTCACTTAATCATACGCATACAAAATGCGATCTTATTACAAAATCTTATAAAGTTCACATTTAAAAGAAAATATACACGGGACTCGAATGTTTATGGGTTATTATCTCCGCAAAGGTGTTTTTTTAGTTCTTAGTTTCATTTGTTCAGTTGTTTTCATATTTTATTCACACACAAAAAAAAACAATGCGGTTAAAGTTTTATAAAAACGTCTTTATTCTATAGGGATGCGAAGAGTCATTACGAGATAGGGTTGGCACTTTTGTTTTGGAGTATTTTCATTTTCTCTCAAGTAGCAGTTTCGTTGATAAGATAGGACTAGTTTGTTGTTCTATAAATGTACAAATGTTACATTCTGTAGAAAACTAGGACTTTTTTTAGCAATTTAGTTAAGTATTCCTTTAGTAGTTTAGTTTAGTTAGTAGTTTAAATAACTAATAGAGTTTGTAGAACGGGACTACTTCTAATATAAGCGCTAGATACTAGGTAAGTTTCTATTAAATAATGAAACTATTGGGATAGAAGTTACTAGTTCTACTTAATCAGACGAAATTATAATTCAAATTCAAATTTAAATTCAAAATCTTTTATTTTGGACTTCATAATATATTAACAATATATTTACTTAAGAACTTTATTATTTAAGTTATTAACGGGTAACTTAAAAGCTAACTAAAATCGGCGTGATAATAATCACTTTCAGTTTTTTTGCAGTGTAGGTAGGTAAGTAGGTAGATATTTATCTCAAGATTCAATAGTATTCAAACACTTGCGATTAACAACCTTCCAAGCCAGTGCAACAAATGGGTAGTAGCTATAGGTAAATTAACGTTTTGATATTATTTAACTTTTTTAATTCTCAACAGGTTGAGGTTTGTTTCCATTGAAAAATAAATGGTTTATTTGGACTGATCAATGTTTTTTTCTCCGAACGGCCTGAATAATAATCTTTACTGACATACATAGGCAATTGAACAAGCGAGCGAAGCGAATGAATCCTCTTCCATGTAAGAGGCCAAAATTCTTTCGTATGGTCCGGCGCTCTCTACATGTCGCATTTCTCAACCGATTCTCGTGAAATTTTGTGAGCAGGTTCAATAATCATATGTAATGTTTTATTCGATTCAGTTTTACGAAATAGTTTTTTTTTAAAGACAGGCTCGCTAGTTCTACAGCTCACAGAGCCACTAGTTAAGGTAGGTATAGAAACGTGTTCCATCTTATCACATCAACTCATCTGTTCCACCCTTAATGCGATAATCGTTGGAACAACTCGCGTTATATTTGTAGGAAGGGTTAGAATTTAACTCGTTGCAAATAACCACCAAATAACAAGGCAAAGGTGAAACAGCACACTGAACAATCTGAATGCAATAAATTATTTGAATACTTGAAAAAAAGTAAAATCCTGGTACCTGGTGTTAATCCTGGTATTACTCTACCCCACAAGCCATTGCTTATATCAAAAAGCAATTCATTAATTTCCTTTGCGGCAGCCCTAACTGCAGGTACCCTTAGGTCCCGCTGGGCTGTCATATTATATTGTTTTTGCACCTCGTAAACCCATACGGCAGTATAAAGCGTATTTTAAACCTATCACGCGTATGCAGTGCATTAAGTTTAATGATTATTTTTATCTGCAAAAACGTGTAACGCACATACAACACATGGACGTCTATGTCAGGTACAAGGTAACAGCACATATAAAGTCTCGCCTGTGTTCCCAAAGGGGTAGGCAGAGTACACTCAGGCGTACGCGATAGAAAAAGAAACTCAGGGGTATACATAGGATATCTCGCGAGATCGAGACTGCATTCCCTAGTGCCACTCCTGGTAATTATCGTGGATTTAAAGATTATTGTCATGAGTGATAGTTGTAGTTGCTAGCCTCGCCCATAATTCAACCCTATTCTCTTAAAACTTACACCCAGGGGAAGAAAGGGGGTGCTATTCTAATCTAACCCGTCGCCGCGATGGTACTTTTTCAAACAACTTCAAAAAATCGGTAGGTACTTACTACCTTCTTACCTAACAGAACGAGCATGCGTAAACGCCGCCAAACGCCCGTGGCAAGCGAATTAACCCTCAAATCCACCGAAGTCAGGCAAAACTCAAAATCTACGGCCATCTATCTGCCTTCCCTGTTATTTGTCTAAGTGGGAACGAGGTCACTGCCAACACCAAAACGTCACATCAACACAACCATCCCAATGAAAAAGCAATCATAAGATATATAAAATAAAGTTGATTTGGTAAACATATTTCAATGGAGATATGTGTAAATGTCGAAGTAGATGCAGCCAATGGACTCGTGATGGCTCCGAGGAGTTATTTGGTGCCATTTTTAGGGTCCCGAGGGCTTGCGATTAATTTGAATTGCGTTTGTTGTTAAGTGGCTGCACTTTGGCAATGGAAATGGTGTGCAGTCAACACAGAGTAATGATGCTCACTCATCAGAGTATGTCCCGCGACTTGCGTCTCCAGCGACTTCGGATGAAAAGGCGCAACGTTGCTGGACTTCCCTTATTATTCTGGTTTTGTTTGCTCGTGTGATGTGATGAGTAAGTTCACACTTTTATAAGTATTCTCATATTCTATTCTAGCGCTCTCTATGAGATCCTGTAGATCCTTGCCGAGACACCTTATATTTATTTTAGAAGCCCGATCGATTGAGTAAAATGCAGTTTACAGACAGATGGACAGACGGTTATGACGAAACTATATGGGTTTCGCTGAGGGGTTTAGTTATGGGTACGCAACCCTAAAAAAACTAGGTCGCGCGGTGTTGTTAGTTAGATATAAGTATGTCATGTGAAGTCGCGCGATTCCGTCTGACGTCGTCACTGGCGACACGGGTCAAGGAACATTTGTCCCCTATTGATCCTTGGCTTTCCGCAAAACGCGAAATAACTTGGAGATACCATTAAATAGGTCGTATTTTCTAGGGTAGCTGTAGCAACGTAACGTGTATAACTATTTTCTGACAAAAAAATCATTTTTGGTACAAGCTTTTATTGCCGACTGTACTCTTCTGTATACCATCATCAACTACCCATTGAGACGATTCTAAAGAGCCCAAACTCAACGGGGTTACGGCGGTTAAGTACTGAATTCCCATGGCCACCTTCCATCTCCGTAATCAGATCAGCTCGATAAAAAAATAAAAAATAAAAATATTGGGGGACAATCTTACACAAATCGACCTAGTCCCAAATTAAGCAAAGCTTGTACTATGGGTACTAGACGACGATAAACATACTTATATAGATAAATAAATACTTAAATACATAGAAAACATCCATGACTCAGGAACAAATATTCGTGCTCATCACACAAATAAATGCCCTTACCGGGATTCGAACCCAGGACCTCTTGCTTCGTAGGCAGGGTCACTACCAGCTAGGCTAAAGCGGTCGTCAAATCGTCGGCGATGGTACAATAATATTGAATTGTCATCCAAACTATACTTATACCCAAAATTGACGGACAATTATTGGTATTTATTGGTTTAAAAGTAACTTTGTGTGTTCGTTTGTTACCTTTCAAGGCTTTATGGAAATTTGGTACGCGAGTTAGTATTATCTCTATTGTCATCGAAAATAGTCTTCTCAAAATATTTTGTGTGTTATGGCGAGTCGCACCAAGTTACGAATACGATTGCAGGCCGATCAAATATGGCGTCGGCAGCTGTCATTCGAAAGAAAATTCTGATTTTAACGGACACCCGCTTACGATTACAGACAGCTTTGTACAACCCTCCCTTACTCAGCTTTACTTTGTGGCCTCATCCACGTATTTTTAATATACCCTACCCTGTAGCGATACCGACCATTTTGGGTAATGGGGTGGGCAGTCGCCCGAATCGCCGAATTCACTGCGATGTCTGTTATGATGCCGATATCACTTCACCGCTTTATTGGCCAAGCGCCAGTGTGGCCAGTTCAGACGAGTAACATTGTAGCTTGAAGCTTTTAGCATCATGAGACGGGCCACAGGCAGAACTACTACGCAGCATAGTCGCTTTTATGTCGGACATAAAACATTCTTCCCATTGCACTGGCAACACTGAGGCGCTTGACGAATAACGACTGGCCATTTGACCAGTTTTGCCTGTTCAGTCGTAAAATTGTAAGTTGTAGCTTTGTGAAACGGGACACTGATGGATAAAATTGCAAAAAAATCAAATTAAAATTGAATTAACAATGAAAACAGCTAATGACAATGTGTAGGTGTTTAAACAGATATAGGCATATGTTTTGTGTAGGTAACATTCGCAGACATTTAAAACGATATTATAATTGAGCCTGCACCAAATTAGGCAACCTCACAAAACAGAACACTTGTGTACACACGCCAAATTTGAATCTAGAACTCGCTTTTCCAGAAACCGGCCGCGGCCATATTTAAAAATAAATAATTTTAAGAAAGCATAGAGAGTGCGTTGACCTCCGATTAGGTTTTTTATTATGGACGAAGGAGTCAGGATGTTCGGACGTGACTTAGGTTTTTAATAGCGACTTGATATCGGTGACAAAAAAGTAATGGAGTTTTGTATTAAACTCCAAGACGGCATTTTGCGTCTCGTTTCGGCTGTGGCCTTCGGGGTGATTTTATTCAAGTCTGTTAATATTATTGGCTGTTAAAAGCTTGGACGGGATGGCGACTAATCGGCTATCAAATGATTTATGGACTTGTCTGGTTTCCGCCATTTTGACGCTGCCGGTACGAGTGAGAGAGCATGTCGAAAGGAATAAAAAAACAAAGTTAGCTAGATAATTAGGTATGTCTTCAACTTCTGAAATAATTGGTCAGTCTTGGACTAACCCTCTTGTTACTTACAAAACTTAACTTAAAATGCCCCAGATAAAAAAATGTGTTTTGTCATTTGGTCCATTTCTTACGAACGCAAACGGCAAAGTGACATATAGAAATACAAACGGCATTTTAGGTAAAATAGTTGAAAGTTTGCAAATAAGGCCATTGGACTCACCACCAAATATTTCACAAGCCTGTTTTGATCATCTGTTTTGATTCATGTAGAGTCAAAATGAATAAGTTTTAAAATTGGTAGATTATACATGTTTGTTTTGTAGGTTCATAAGGGATTACTCATATGAGACTGGCATGTAAGTTGAGATTACCTATACCCTACATGCGAAAGCCAATGGCCTCGCGACTTTAGCGATCATCATACCCTAAAGTACAGACCGAATGTTAAAGATCGCGCCGGCAGCTGTCGTTCCATTGTTAACTTAAATGTCAAACGTTTCACATATTCAGATTTTAACGAACACCATTGAACTCCATTCCACCCTAAGAGTTCTTAGTGACAAGTATTTTTTCACGCTTATTTTGGTGTTTTGTTTACTTATACTGGGGCTTGTCCTTTTAAACACCCCCTAACAGCATCCTAGCGTCATAATTAAATGGACCCCCCCCCACCCCTCAACTAATGAATTGATTAATAAAAATTGCGATTGGCTTAATATTACAATTGAAACCAATTGAATAATTACCAATCACCCTAAGGGGTACCACCAAACCATCTGTAGTCGCAAGCGGCGTGCGTTAAAATCTGAATGTATGGAACGTTAGACAAGTTTCTATGGGGTGACATTTTCCAGCGCCATATTTAACGTTGATCGGTCTGTAATCGTAAGTTGGTGCAATCTGCCCCATGTCACATAAGCAAGAGGTTACATTTCTATTACAGTCTTCGGCTCTATAATACGTAATTTATGCAATGATTCAGAATGTGTAGGCGCGCCCACAAAGGCTCTTAGAGCAAACTGTGTGGTGGATAGAAAAGTGACGACCTACTTGCCCTTTTTACCATATGACCTCATACTATGCTCAAGCAGAAGGAATACAGGGTAAAGAACAACATATGTTAACGTCATAACAGTCACAAAAGAAATGGCTCAGGAAATATATATAAACGGATATGCTCCGACAAAAGCCTTTTTTGTAACTTTTGGGATAAGTCGATCTAACGATGGATTTCTATCTAGTAATCTAGTGATCATCATCGGCTTGTGTTCAACTATACTACTTATAAAGTAACTCTTTCTGACTGAGAACTCTTCATGGCAAAAAAAAAGATTGTTCATAAAGATAACTGATTTTCTCTCCTTCATAGAGAGTTACTGTATAAGTAAGTATAGTTGAACACAAGCCGATGATCACTAGATAACTAGCCGATGGCACACCGTCTTATGACATCAGTCCCGCTATTCTGTAACTTGTTTTAAGCTCACCTCAACGCTCACTCACAAATATATCTTGATACCGCGATTCGTAATTAACTAGGCGTAGGTAGAGGTCTAGGTGTTACGGGTGGGGTGAGGCGTATGAGCGCGTAAAGAATTGCAGGCCAGGGCAAAAGCAATTCCATATTTAAATTTTTAAATAATCAGTCGCCATTCGTTGAATCATGGTGACGTCATCGTGCAAATGCCAGCGCGATCGCCGCCGGCGCCGACCCTGTCGTTCAAGGTGTGACAACATAAATAAGTGATTATTATCTAACTTTAGTGTATAAATGAACCACAGACCATTGGGCGGAGATAATCCATGCACTATGTGGTCTATAATGTCCGAGGATAAAGCGTACAGATATCTACAGAGAAGCTGTCGGTTGCCACCATAAGCGACGGAAAGGCTCTTATGCAGCTAAATTAAGAACTGGTCTTAAAATGGCTGACGGTTTACCATATATGTATAGCGTACTTAATTTGGGCGGGTGACCTGATAGTTAACTCCTAACTCTGCTGCGGCAAATTAAAAAAAGTGGAACTATGACAAGGACAACGAATAATATATACTTACTGTCATCTCGCTCGGTCGTGTCTTGGTATCATTATTACCATAACGCCTCTGTAGAATTTTAAGTCTAAGGAATATTTTAAGGAATATCACGGAATCATTCGGCGTTGAAGATTCGTAATAAAAATGTATTTATACCGACCGACCTTGATTTCCTCTTTCCAAGACTTTTTTTATAACAAAATCGAAGTTGTGCTTCCGTAATACTAAAAACTACAATACTCTTAGCATTGCCTAAGTAGTTTCTGTTCTCCCCTCATTGGCCCATTTGGATGTCCACGTCAATCCACGTCCAGGTCATGGATCATTCATTTGTTGCGATAAATTTAGTAATATAAAGCCTAGCCTGTTCGTCCCTTACTAGCATGTTTGTATTTGTGAGAGAGACGAATGATTTATGTCCGCAATAAAAGCAGTTATTGCTAGGTAGACCTGGGCTTAAAAAACTCTTGAATCCGTCGTAACGCTCAAGATTCACTCAGGGTTCAAACTATATAGTTTTGCTCCCTTGCGACAGTTGCAACACAATCTACTATTGAAATATGTGAACATGATATCCTTTTTCAAGAATAACCATGCTTTAATCATCAATAGGTATTCACGACACAAACACAATTTTCTCAGAGCAAAAACTGACCGGGGTTCTCTGCAATCAGATTTTAATTACCTCTGATATAATCTGTGTTCGAGATGATTCCTTTTTGCTATGTTGGCTAGACTGTCGGTGAGCCCGTTGATCTCATAACAGATAAGAATAATTAGCGGAAATCCACAGTAATCAAATGGCCAGTTATATTTTTTAAATATGTTACTGGCCACTAATGAGTTTTAACTTAAAGACGAAAATGAGAGGAATAGGTAATGCCATATTAATAATAGTAATAAAATCGGCCAAGTGCGTGTCGGGCCACGCGCAATGTGGGGTTCTGTACATGAGCCCAATAACTAGCAAACGAATCACTAATTTGAAAAATCGTTTTAAGGAACCCATAATATTTTTGAACAAGCTATCCAACGATAACCCACACTATGGGAATAACGAAAAAAAAATACATCCCCACTTTAGATGTAGGGGAGGTACTTACCTCAAAAAATTTTTTTTTCAAGTTTTTATTCTTGTTTTGTCGGTGTGATTGATTTATATATATACCAATGCCGAATTACAGTTTTCTGGTAGTATAACCTTATGACTCAGCAGCAGCTAAAATTGGAGCGAACCCGGTACACCCAGCATCGTACGTAGGCATTCGTGCTCGCTTTCGTGAAATTAAAGGTAAAATGTGTTTATAGAACTAATAAAATTACTATTACATACGCAATTTTACAGACGTAGACAATTACTGTAAGAATTTAACAGAAATAGTATACAATGCGCTATACAGAACAGGAGATTAGTTATAAAATTACATATAAAAATTACAAGGAGGTCAATGGATTACCTACATTCCACTCCACTATTTCAAATTATTTGTAATTTAAATTGGAATCAACTAGTTTGCCTTTACAAGCTTAAAAATGTAACGGGGTCTTCAATCAATTATAGTTATAAGGGATCGCCTTACGGACGTTACATCAAACCTATTTTTACGATAAATAGTAAAACTTAATAGCGCTGCCAACTTATTTTTTCATCTCAACAAATAAACAAAAGAGTATCGAGCGAACTATTCAACTTACTTACATCAGATAAAAACGATGCATAAGTTGGCGGCAAAGCTAACTTTGCTGGGACCCGGTCCGAAGTTTTCTTTTTTCAAATAAATGGATCAACGTATTAATACAATGGTATAACCTGCCTGTACCATTGCGTACCGAGAGGCATTCTTTTCCATACTTTTTGCATTGTCGTTCTGTTAAAAAAGGTTTTTTAAATGCGTTTATCTTTGCGTAGGTTCTTTATAGGCGGCAAGAGATCGTTTAATACTGGCAACTTGTGATTCTTTTTTTGAAATAACTTCAAAGTCGTACCAGGGTGGGTAAAAAAGGATGAAAAATACACGACGGTGGGTAAAGAAGGTGGGTGTTGGGTGTCTCGTTCAAAGTGACAACATTATTTTATCGAACTTAACTGTGAATAACAGTTCAGACTAAGTATTAAAATGTGAGAAAGACTGGCTGTTTTGATTTCTGGCATAAACCACTGAACCAATTTAAATAGGTTAACTAAGTTGCTTCTTGCGGATACCTGTTTAAGGACGTAGAGCTCAATTTAGTACCAATTTCGCAGGCGCTGTCAATGCAATCTGTTTGGTTTCCATAGTACTTAACATGGAATATTTTTTATCCCCGACATTAGCAATATTAGAAAAAGCTAGTCGATATAATAATAGAATATAATAGTAATTTTACTATACGTAGTAAGGAATCGTACTGAGCTGAGAGTAAACAGTAAGCCACTTATTCATAACTCCGTTGCACTTAAAACAAACATACATTGCATAACTGTTTCCTACTTTCACTGCAACCGTAACCACATGCTACCAGCTACAAACATAACTTTGTATCTCATATGGCTACTACATAAGACAACGTTATATTTGCCGGCAAACATAAGTTTGTTATACCTGTAAATAGCAGGTGATACACAGTTATGGTTGCCGGCATGGATAACGTGGTATTAGATGGTTGTTTTGGGCCGTGCAATGTTATATTTGCGTTTGGATTGACAAGTTTGTTGATCGAATCACGTATATATCGTGAGAAAAGGAAGTCTTGATGGTTGAAACTGTTTTATGATAAGTAGTTTTACTGCTACTACGGTTTACTTAAACGACTAATCACGCTAATATTGACTGACATCGAAGCCCGAAGATAATAATTACAAGTGGGAAAAGTTGAAAAACCATTGATATTTGGGTGAGGAGCAAATTCTTGGCCAGTAGTTAGCCTGGTTGGTCGGTAGTTAGCCATACAAACTGAAGAAGGGGACAAAGTTCCGTTGTGACACAAAAACTAAACTATACAATTGTATGGTAATATTTCGTGTCACAACGGAAAACTTTCATAGAAAATTTAATAGTTCAATCATTCAAAACTTGTTAGGGGCTCCAAGCGCTTTTGACGAGTTTTGAGTTGATATTCCTCCGCCAAAACTATAGATATATTTATGGCACAAACGCTTATCTGTTCGCCCATCTCTGGTGGATATTCACCATTTTCCTTGTTTTTTTAGCACCTACCAGGCTAACACTAAACAATCTGGATAATAAAATACTAACTGCCGTCAAAGGGACCATCTACATATTACGTAACAGCAACCGGGGGTGGGGGTGATGCCATACATGAAGGTACGTGTTAAAGAGAGCGTGAAAGAAGGGGTCTAGAAGTCGTAATTTTGCGTGACGTAATATGTGGACGTTTAAGGCTTCGTACCTACACGTATAAATTATGGCCTAAGTTGCAGTATGTTATTCTGGTGGGATAAGGGATAAGGTATGCTACTGAAAAGAAACGGTTCGATAGTTTTTTGCGTAAAGCTACTGCTTTGTAGTAACAAAGGTCCTCATTTTTGCTTCAGTGATATGATATTAGTAGATATAATAGAGATACTAAAGTTGATGTAAAGCTTTTTTAATACTTACTTTATAATTATTAGGTCGTATCGGTAATTATAAAGTATTACCAAGAAAATAAGGTACAATACAATAAGTACAAATATTCTTTACTAGCTTCCGCCCGCGACTTCGTCTGCGTGGACCCGGGATAAAAATTATCCTATATTTGAATCCAGGTTATAAACTATCTTCGTGCAAAATTTCATCTGAATCGGTTGAGCCGTTTAAGCGTGATTGAGTAACAAACATCCAAATATCTAAACATCCAAACTTTCGCATTTATAATATTAGTAGGATCGTTCACAAAACGAAATAAAAACGAACCAGGGGCATTAATGGTGTTATTATTACGCTATATTCCCTCAAAACATTGTGATTATTAGGACTCGGATGATTTGGGAGGGGGAGAGGGGGGATCGTACCCCCCTCCGATCTGCTAGTGCAGCACACACAATGTCAGCATGCAAAGTAACATAGCGTGTCACGCACACAACTGACGGCCCCAAACGCCACAAGCGACGTGGATCTGTGTGTTACGACGTTCGTGGAAAAATGTGTGTGCGTGTGTAGCACAATGCTATCTTTCCATCTTGGAAATTGAAACCAGATTATAGTTAAGTTCAAGTCTAGGTCCGAGGCATTATCGACGCATATTCTTACTGGTAAAAGCTGTTTGTTAGTTTTTGACGGTAAATGGCCCTTAATTGAGCGAGAACTTAAGAGACGAAGTCTTCTGCTTCATCTTGGGCTTAAATTCTTTCGTATGTCCGTCTGTCCGGCTGTTCTCCTCTACCTCTGTAGACTCTAGTAGAAGTGTGTAGGCTCTAGTATAAGTTTTACCAAAACAAAACGTTACGACCGCGTTCGCATCTAGCTGTCAAATCCCATACAAATTGAGCGTAAAACACAAACGCGATCGTAAAGTTTTGTTTCGGTAAAACTTATACTAGAGCCTCTGGTCGCATTTCTCAACCGATTCTCGTGAAATTTTGTGAGCAGGTTCGTAATTTTTTTGCTAATTCACTTTTTGTTTAAACACAGACTTGCTAGGTCTGCTGCTTACAGAACCGCAAGTTTCTAGACTATATTATTTATACTACGATATGAACAAGAAAATGGCCACTGTGACGCTTTCGCTATAGAAAATACATTCATTTTCATATGTTATACTAAAACTATAAGTGGACATCGCTACCATGCAAGATGTATGCATGCACACGGTGCATTCTTAAACTAACCGGGTTTTATACAGAATGTACAGCTTTTCTTAATTCTCGGCAAATGTTTTCTTACCCGATTAAACAAATTAAATCCTTTTTGTTAATTAATTGACTATTTCTTTTTGGATATGATATAGAAACGGTTAATTTAGTAAAACTATTCACTTTTGATAACATTTTACATGAATCAATAAAGATAACATATTAAAATTAAATTATTTATTTCATTTTGTATTGGCTGTTTAGAGATTTCATCTAATGCGCGCGCACTGCGCAAACTTCACAAAAAAAATTGATGCGTGCCATTATAGGTTATTTCACAGATATTTGTAAACATTGTTAATGCGTGTTGGGTGATTAACAAAAATGTTGATTCGTGGTGACTAGAAAAGTGATAAAAAGAATGGACGCCACTCGAAATTCTTGACGATGTATAGGTACAACATGTGAGTAAAAACCTGTTGACATCAATAAGTAAAGAAAATAACTTGACAGCCTATCAAAATTTCATCTTATGAAAGGGATTTTTTCCTCGCAAAATGTGTTGAAAAACGTCGTATGAGCGTGAGCTTTGATAATTACAATCCTCGGCTCTCTTATCACGCTCACCTGATAATTCCGCTTCTGATGTAATTATCAACATACCTCACTTGTATCACAATGTACTATTAACGATTCAATTTTATGAATTACTCAAACACAAAAATAAAGTGTTCGAAACATTACCATTACACAGGAACCACGCATCGAAATCGTTTTATATGAAAAACTTGGCATCCCTTTGGCCCTTGGCCAGGAAAAGGTTTCCGCGTTCTTGCGCCCACGCCGGTCGCCATCTTGAATTAGCTAACACCGTTCGTTACAATGGGCTAACAGACAGCAATCTCCGAAGATATAAGCTCTTTCATCTGTGCGACAAGATACCGGTTCTCGCACTAGCGAGGAAAATGTCATCATTACGTGCGAGCTGTTTTAGATCCTTTTATAGTTTTTCTGGCGTGCGCGAATCTTTGGTTTTTGTGTGCCGTGCCCATAAATTGTCAGGTGTTGGCGCATGTTTATAATACTTAATACTAAAGTTTGTGAGTGTGTAGGATTGTATAGGTTGTACTATGTAGCTATAAAATTTAAATGTGTATTTTAAATTTTCCGTGTAGTCAATTTTAATTTTCTTTTGTTGCGTTGTGTATATACATATATTATTTGTGACGTTTCTCAAGCACTCTTCGAGTCTATTTGAAATAAAATATCTTGATTTGATTTAATTTGATTTCATTTGTAGGGGTGTAATAATAATAATAATAAGGTGTACTCCTTGCATTTTATTAAATTGTCAAAAGGGCCTCTACGTGTTGGCTCAGTTGGTACTTTGTAGGTACCTAGCTCCACGCACGCCTCCCAAAGGTCCGGGACGTCATTGTCCCGTGAGCGGGAAAGACATACATAATAATAAATACTCTTTATTGCACCACAACAGGAGAGAAACATCTTACAAAAAAAAAATTGCTTAATAAATAATGGTAACAACAGGCGGTCTTATCGCTTTAGAGCGATCTCTTCCAGGCAACCTTTGTATAGCAGGAAACATTTAAATTAGAATTTTAAACAGGTAGTGCAGGAACTCATCAAGAAGAGCATACTAACACATAAATCTTTCAAATATTAGTAAACAGGAAACTTTAAAATATTACTAAACAGGACACATTAAAATACATACCTAATAAATTTAAAAAAATACGCAGACATATATACAATCATACATAGATACATACATACAATATACATACATACAATACATAGAAGGCAACTTAAGGGAGAGACTGTTGAAACAATATTACCTAATATTGTTTCAACAGATTTTTGAAAATAGGAAGAGATTTTGCACACCTTATATGCAACGGCAAAGCATTCCACAACCGAACAGCCCGAAAGGTAAATGAGCTATTATAAAATTTGGTAGATGAAGTTGTTGGGGCGAGAAGATAGATAGCGTAAGCACATAGGCTATATTTTATTCCGCGGCTTCGCTTGCGTTCGGACTGCAACACGGGATAAAATATAGTATATGTCCACCTGAAGGTGCAATCTATGTACAGTCAGCATCATAAACATGTATACGCTTTTGGTGATTCTAGGGCAAGGGCGATTCTAGAGGGATTCTCTAAGCCATAAAGGTCCTAGAACCACCAAAACTGTAGGTATATGGTGGTATGTTTATGATGGGAACACACGAAAATTCCTAAGATTCATTTGTCCGAAAGCATCGTCATTCCGAAATATCAAAATTCCGGACGCCATTTACCGCTTAACGAAAACGTGGACTCAGATTATTAAATAAAATATATAAATAGGTTAGGTTAGGTTAGTATTATATCCTGAATGATCAAAAAAATAATCAACGGAACATGGTTTTCGGAATTATGAAATTCTGAAAAAATATGCTTTCGGACAAATGACTCTTCGGAGTTATGTAGTGCACCCGTCTATGATGCTCACTGAACAGTCGGCATCAGAAGTAGCTCCGCAAACGAAGGCGTCAAAACTCTTAATTAAAGGGGAATAAGAGCTTCTGACGGCTTCAATTGCGTAATTACTTTTGATGCCAACTGTACCTGATTACAGAATTTTTGAAATCGGATTTTAGTAGTTTCGCAGTTCCATACAAGCTTACAATGCCACGCTAAGTAAGGTGCATTCCACATTATTATCCACCGTTTTATGATTACTTCTTAGCATATATTATTGGTATAGTAACCTATCATATTTATAAACGTCTGTCAAATCTAGTTTGCAGTTTAGTTAAATTGGATTGTATGCAAATTGTTACTGTTTATTTGCTTTTATGAACTCCGGGATACTGAGGGGTGGAGACAGACGAAGGTTGAAATGATAGGGCCGTTTAGACGTTCGTACTGGATTTAGCAGTTTGACTTATAATTCTATCTTTAGTGCAAAAGTAGGAGATATACGATTCAAAACTTGTCAAAAATCGATGAAAACCCCGGGTAGCCCCTTAAGGGTTAACTGAGATGAAGACCACTGTAAAATGTGACTTATTAAAAAAAAACCGAAATCATTTAAGAAAAACATGTGGTCATTATATGCACTCAGCCCGTTAGTGCACTCGAGTTTTCAGATGATCGTTTCCAATACACCTATTCATTGACATTGATCTCCGGGAAAGAGTGCAAATACAATCTCTTCATGTACGGAACAAATGTAGGGTCTCTCCGTGTGACCCCCAGAAAAATCTGACATTTCAAGATTTGCTTCGGGGTAATAAGTAGGTCCAGTCGGCATCATAACCATGTATACACTTTTGGTGGTACTTGGACCTTATGGCTTAGAAATAAGCTCCTAGATCCACCAAAAATGTATACATGTTTATGATGCCTACTGTACAGTGTGTTGTGGGCGATGGGCTAGCAACCTATCACTGCGATATCACATTTTGACTCTTTTATTCTCACATTTATGTTAAAAGTGGCGCTGGAACATAAGTTTAATGTGCTCTGCCTACCCCTTTTGGTGATGAAGGCGTGAATCCATGTATTATAAGTAGCAACAGGAACTAGTGTCCGACCTAGATATGGCGGATCACATTGCGTATACAAAGTTTCATGTTATTATGGCATGTCTATTTAAAATGAGAACCAAATTACGTGTATACGGAGAGTCAAGCGTCCCCTGGCGAAGGTGAAATATGTATCCCTACATATCATTCATGTCGACTCAGCGAACGATAAAACCATAGAAGTCTAAGTAGCGCCGCAAAAGGAACCTCAGAATGGGTGCCATTGCCATTATGCGAGGATGGGGGCGGGGTGTCTAAACGATGCCAGCCAGCCGTTTAGTTCGAACACGCGCATACCGGGTTTTAGGCACGGGTTTGGGTGCAAATTTGTAAGGAGCTCGCATTCTATCGTTTTTTCGCTCAGAGAATAATGTGCCTCGAGGGCAACTCCTGTCTTCTGGTTTTCTCAATTATTAATTTACGTAGTTACGGTAAATTAGGTCTGTGCAATGCTAGGTACTTAAATGGCCATGCATATGTGCACCTCCATTAGAAAGTAAGAGAAATGTCTGGATAAAAACCGATACAATGTGAGAAAGCCGCCATTGTTTTACAGCGAGATCGTTATGAGTTATTTTTCAACTCGCTTTCATTTGGTTATGAGATTTCTTATATCATTTGGCGGTTTGTGCCGAAACACATAGCGCTGACGGAGACGCCGTTTTACACCGGTCACATTTTCAATATCGAAGGCTGGCCACTTCTATTCTGTTACTTGTTTTAAGCTCACCTCAATGCTAACCCACAGCTACGCGCTAATGCGGCTCACCCCGCCGGTCACCCGCCACGAAACTAGACCTCTACCTACGCTTAGTTACTTAGGCATCGCGGTGTCAAGATATACTTGTGTGTGAGCGTTGAGGTGAGCTTAAAAAAAAATTACAGAATAGGGGGGCTGTAGTGGAATGACCGACCGAGATTTTTCCTAGCGACTACCGACTACGTTCATTCAAGAAAGGAGTGTATACATATGTAAAGGCTCGGCAACGCACATGTGACCGCTAGCAACCTGGTAGACCGTATGCTTGTTTGCTACAGTCGTAGTAAATATTTATAAAAAAGCTTGGCGAGTCGGACTCGCGTACGAAGGGTTCCGCACCATTATCTATAAAAACAGCAAAAAAAAACACGTTTGTTGTATGGGGGCTCCCTTAAATATTTATTTTATTATATTTGTTAGTATTTTTTGTTATAGCGGCCACAGAAATACATCCTCTGTGAAAATTTCGACTGTCTGTCTAACTATCGCGGTTCATGAGATACAGCCTGGTGACAGACGGACGGACAGCGGAGCCTTAGTAATAGGGTCCCGTTTTTACACTTTGGGTACGGAACCCTAAAAAGAATCGAAGAAACAAGTGGCTCAGCTATTACATTACGTTCGTCTACTTGTCTTGGTTAGTAATACCTACTGTCTACAAGTTACGTTGTCGGCGCGGCCATTCTGCCTACCCCGAACCACACACACATATTTATGAGATGTTGACAATACAGAGATCCAAGGCCGTTTCACTTTCCATTTCAGTCTGGCGCGGAGCAAGTTTCAGAAAAAAACACTATTGCCAGATACTAGTTTTATTTATTTAAAAAGGGCTGTTGTAAATGATGAAGTGGTTCTTTGTGCATAAGTGGTGATAATTTCTTTCTATAAGATACACAGCACTACACAGAGTACGAAAATCTATATGACTTTGATGATCATTTTCCTTAAAAGCGTAATTTCGCGAACCAATATTTCCATCTATGGGCGGACCGAAATTACGCGATTCACAGCGCACAAATTACGCTTGTCTGGCCTCACCCTAAAGTAAAGACATGTCCGGGATCCCTCCCCCCTAAATCGACCCCTTTAAAGTAGTACATATACAATAGAGGGTTTTTTTTAAAGTATGTAGGTACAAATGCATTTTTAACAGAATTAAAATGGAGCAACAATCTAAGGATAGGTATCCCATACTATAAATGACCAATAATTATTTGTAGGTATATATATTTATATATATGTATTTGTAATCACGTTCTCGAAAACTCTTTAGACGGAATTTGCTTTATTAGTTTTCGGGGAAATCGATCTAGCTCGGTCGCTATTATGGGTTTTTTTATTCTTCGCATAATTTCTCTTTTTTTCTCAGGTTATTTTATTTAAGAACAGATTTCGTAGCAGGTAGGTTATAGCGATTACTTATTCTGTTTTTCCTTAGAATCCTGTTTAGTCATAACAAAAAAAAAACCCAAAAGTCCAAAAAGTACCAGCAACATTTGCATCCTCCCAAGGCCAGTTCCAACAAATTAAAAAACAGCCTTGACGGCTTACTTTTAAAGTTCAAATTCACTTTCAAAAGTGCAACGTTTTTGCCAGATTTGCACGGTTCAGTGAAGCTGAAATGAACTCTATTTCGAATGTAACAAAGTTGCATATTCGTGTTGTCCAAGGGAATCGGCTTCCAAATGTCAAAGAGGTCGTTTATAGTGCCCGTCCTGGCTGTTTTTATTCGCTTCGAGGATGGAAACCGGACGTGTGATCGTTCAAGAACTTAAAATTAAATAGGTGATTTTGGTGTGAGTTTTCAACAATAAGTAGCTGACATAAAATAAAATTTTTGGTACAAGCTTTTTTACATATATGATCTCATAATTTCTTTAAGCAAAGGCATAGTAAAATCAGTAGCTTTTTATTAAAGGTCAAAAATGTTAGGTACCTACATAGTATGTAGTTTGTATATAGATACATACGAACAAGTGGCGTCACGATTTTTAGCCAAACAGCGACATTTTATTTGGTCTTTATGTAAGTACTAGCTGATGCCCGCGGCTTCGCCCGCGTGGTTATAGGAAAATGTAACATATTGAAATTTCCCGTGGGAATTAGATGTTTTCCCGCTGGAAAAAGTAGCCTATGTCACTCACTCTCCAGCCTCTAAACTATCTCCATACAATAAAACACATTAATAAGATGCTCCGTCGTTGCGACGTGAAAGAAGGACAAACAAACACATACACACACACACACACACACACACACACACACACTTTCGCATTTATAATATTAGTAAGGATTACATCTGAAAAAATAGCAAAACTTTGATTAAGCATAAAAGTTAAGTCAAAGCAATAAACAGCATTTTCGTGAGTTTTCTTTTTAGGTACCTAATGTATGGCTACTCTAGTCTAGTCTTGTAATTGCATCAAAGTAGGCCAAGTAAGGCCTGCATCACACTGGCGCGGCCTGCTGTGGCGGACAATAGTAAATTTGACAGCTAATGACAAGTTTACTATGGTCCGCCGCGGCCAGGCCGCGCCAGTGTGATGTGGGCTTAAAAAATTCAAATTCCTATGACAGTTATATAAATAAATTAAACTATAAGAATAACTTTTTACTGCTGACAACTGTATACGTACAGTCTAACAAGAAATTAGTTTATCGCTTTATGACTCTGTTACTTATTGTATGCTAAGGTTCAAATGTGGTAGACCAATTTCTTGGCCTAATGTATGTACACCATATAGTCAGGCACGTATTCACAATAGTGTAGGTACCCATTTGACAACAGAGAAAATACCTAATTCGTTTTTTCATTAGCAACATATAAACATTACAAAAATACTCGAAAACTATCAATCTATATTTTTAAATTCATATAAACTAACAATAAGGATATGAACGACAGAAGACAACGAGGACAATCAGGACCGCACGTAAGAAATATGTAATATATAAGTACCTAGATTGTATAAGTAAATAAAGACTGACCCCAGCTAGAATCCCATTTCACTTAGAAATCCATGTCAAAAGTAGGTAGACGTTAGGTAGGTAGAGTACCCTAACATTGTATAATTATACCAGTTAAAGTATATAAAAGTATATAAGAAATTATTAATGTGATCTGAGCAAGTACATAAGCCAGACTGGCAAAGCTAATCTCACTCAAATCGAGTATATCTAATAGACACGCCCATAAATACGACCGCCGTGTCAAGCGCGATCATTTTTAGCAAGATTGTTCTAATTGGCTATAATTATTCCATACTAAATTGTAAAACTTAACTTGAGGAAGAGTAATTTTACCTAACTTATGAAACCTTCAGCTCGATGAGCCGTTTATCTTTAATAACACAAGAGTCATTTATATGTCAATAGATCGGCCAAAGTAGGTTCTAACCGATTAATATTCTAAACAATGGCCAAATATCATAATTATTGTATAAACTTAAAATAAGTACGCCATGACGGGTCAAAAACGTGAAGAACCCACATTCATTGTTTAACAGTTCGGATTAGAAAGCCATGAGAGACGCAGAAATGTTGGTAAGACGTCAATTAGAATCTACTTCATTTTATCAAATAGGTTTCATTACTAATAGGTTGAGTCCGCTTGAGATATCATAAATGAAAGATCAAATCATAGGGAAAACAGGCGTAACCGGCATGGGCGGGGCTTACCCCCACCAGCGACCAAAGCGGCTTTACGCATCATAATAGGTTTACAACTCATTATTCGCCCGCACTGACGTCCCCACTAGGTGGCGGACCTAATCTTGTATAATAACCGCTCATTGTCCCAGTGCAATTTGCGTGGAAATGTGCAACGGTCATAGGGATAGCGAAGCCCGGTAAACCCCGCACCTCGCCTGCCTCTTATAGGCCGATCAGCTTACTTAGCTCCCTTGGAAAGCTATATGAGCGGATCCTACTCACGAGAATTCTCAGATTTACGGCTGAGAATAACCTCCTCATCGACGAGCAGTTCGGCTTTAGATCCGGACACTCATGCGTCCAACAGGTGCACCGCGTCACGGAGCACGTGTTGGACGGTTTCTCTCGGTTCCAGGGGCTCAAGACCGGTGCGATCTTTCTCGACGTGGCGAAAGCCTTCGATAAGGTCTGGCATAACGGGCTGGTATATAAGTTATACCAGCTCGGTATACAGGACAGACTCGTACTCACCATACGAGACCGCGCTCTTTACGACCCATTGTAAGTACGCTACTATCCGGCGATACCTCCAAGAGGCAATCACCGACCTAGGTCGTTGGTTTAATCTTTGGCGTATCGAAGTCAACCCGGAAAAAAGCACTGCAATAGTCTTCCACCCGTCTGACTGCGTTAGTACAGAAAGACGGGTGGCTCCGATCCAGATGTTTGACCGACCCATCCCCTGGGTCAACGAGGCCAAATGGAGTGACCCTCGACAGGAGACTGACTTTCCGTAGCCACATCCGTAGGGTTCGCAACCGCGCGTTGTTCGTACTAGGAAGGCTAGGGCCGATGATCAACGAGTTTAGTAAAATGTTACTTAGAAATAAGCTGACACTCTACAAGACTTGTGTTCGTCCAATCATGACATATGCAAGTGTAGCATTTGCTCACGTGCCTATGTCATCGCTCAAGCCGCTTCAGGTCATTCAGAATCGTTTTCTCCGTAGGGCGACTGGTGCCCCGTGGTACCAATCGAACCTCAGCCTGCACCACGACATGGGGATTAGCACCATGTATGGTTTCTTTAAGCAGGCTGCCAGACGTTATTTTGACAACGCTCCCCACCATAGGAATCCGTTAGTTAGGAAGGCTGCTGATTACGTTCCCATCCCTCCCCCCTCTGTCTTTACTCGGCGCTCACTGATTAGGGGCCGCACGGTCCGGCGTCCTAGGCACACACTCACGGACCCGGACGACGAAATCACAGCGTCCATCGAAAGATGGAACGCTGCGCTTTCGGCGTCCAACACATCGCGTACACTTCGGCGTTCCCGCCGGCGGGGACGTCCACCGCGAGATCGCGACAACACAGACACATACAGTCCCTATTCGTCCCGGTACCTAGGTTTTAGCGAACCAGCGATAAAACTCCCAGTAGTTCGACACCACTCACACCCCAGATTCGGTTGATACCGTTCAACCAATCTCACTGGAGCGCAAACTCGTAGAGTATTCCAGTGTACAAACTTTCCCGCGTGGTCGTGCCGGAGGCTCCCCCTGGATTTTCCCCAGGCTACCCTCCAACAACGCAATTCGACCGCTATATTGGGTTCGTCCTATTATAGCAACAGTCATGTTCAAAAAAAAAAAAGTGCAATTTGTGTCAGCTGAAGTCTCTCGGAAGAAGCAACTAAAGGAACAAGGAGAAGTAGGAACTAGTAGTTAGGGACCGTGATAGGGAAAGTGATAGGGAAAGTGATAGGGCAAGTTGTAATGAAAAGTGTGAAGATTTTAATAAATATTTAATTCTGTTACAAACTATTTTTCATTACGGTAAGGTTACCTCGGTATCTGCGGGCACTCTGCGACTCCGAACTTACAACTCGGGCATCGAGTCTGCGAGCTGTCTTAGGCCGGCTGGGCGAGCCGACTGGATTGTGTTAAGGGCCGCACCTAGTCGGTGTTGATGGCTGTCCGAGCGCAGGGGGCGAGACCAACGCGTCGCTGCTGCGTGTCTCGGACTAGTCACTTCTTAGGTGATTGTTGGGTGGACGGCGCCGCGGCTCTAGGCGCCGCGCATTCATCACCCGGTCGACGCCGCGATAGGCGGACGTCGTGCACAAAGGACGTTGTTTGATTGTGGAAATTCCAGCGTGTTTTTGACGTTTCATAATAAAAAGAAGCTGCTTTGACTTTTGTCAAGTACCGTGCTATTAATTGTTTTAATTTAAATAACGTCCTTGTTCCAGATTTCGACCGCTAACATCGATGCCGAACCGCAAAAGAAGTTGGAGAACTGAATAAGAGGTTGGTAGGTACTTGAGATTGTTTGAGTTGACCGAACTGTATCAAAGTATTCAAAAAGCAACTCTCCAGTCCAAGGGAGAAGATTCCAATTACATTGATAGTTTTTAAAAACTAAGCCAAAAAATAATCTCACCCATCCATATACTGATATTATAAATGCGAAAGTGAGTCTGTCGTTCTGTTACCTCTTCACGGTTAAACCGCTAAACTGGTTTAAAAGATGAAATTTGATGTAGAGATTGTGAGTCCCGGGGAAGGACATAGGCAAGTTTTTATTCCGGAAATCAAGGAGGGGAAATGGGGTAGAAAGTTTGCATACAGCTATACGATATAAACGAAATTATATAAAGTACATTTATTTTTGTCGTTGGATCCGTAATCGTAGCGTAGCTAAATAAATCGTATTAAGTAATTCCACCTCCTTATTCAGCGGTCGCCATCTTGAAACGGCAAAGACACCGGCTATAAAAAACGCCCACTCCATTAAAAAAAAGATCGCTTACAAATTTCACAAAGCAATAAATATCAACGGGAGGCCTATGTTATCGAAAACATGAATTCATTTAATAAATTGAACTTTATTCTCATAGTACTAAGATAGCTGCAAGTATGGCTAATATCAACGTAACTTACGCAAGGTAACGCAGTTTTGTCTATTCAAATATAAATCTTATGCAAGCTGCGCTAAGCCGAAATCCAAATGTGATTTCGAATACGAAGTTTTAAACTTAAAATCGCTCTAAAAACAAAACGAAGGGCAGAGACAATATAGACTTGTCATGTCGCTTCATTGCAGGAGATTTATAATGTTGGTACTACTGCAAATTCGCTATCTATTTATTTTATTTGTAACTGTCCACGAGTTTATTATTATAGATTTAAGCAATAATAAAGCGAAGAGTTGTGGCCAAACCCACTACAGCCAACCACGCTTCGCAACTTCGTTAAACAACGAAGGACTATTTTGAGTGTAGGCATTAAAACATGGTAATATTTTGTCCAATTATAATTTTTAAAAAAAAGTATTGTGGGGTAGGTAATGTCAACTCATCAAAAATGTTGACTGATGCCACGAGGCCCACGAGTAGGATTCGAACCCCCCGCCTGATCACGCAGGGACAGTCGCTCAAAAAGACGGCGCGCGAGCTTTCTCGCGGCGAGATAGACTACCCGTCTCTTTCTAAGTGCTCTAATTAAAATTATAAGGCTAGTCGCACACACGAAATATTATTGGCAAACTTAAATTGACAATACTATTGGTCAAAGCTAGGCCCCGCATACTGCACAATATTGCCAATATTTACCAACAAAAACAGGCTCAAAATATGGCAATACCACTCGCAAACACACAATGATATTGGCAATATTCCATCCCCCTGATATTGAAAATAATATTCAACATTTCTGGAATTCTGCAATCATATTTATCAATATGACCGGAACACGCGCAATATTATTGACAATACCCCCATTATTGACAATAATATTGCGTGTGTGCAGCTAGCCTATGAGTTCACGCTTATTTTGGTGTATTGATTGCATACGGTCAGTCAGGTAATGTGTTCATTATGAAACTGTTCGTATAAAGATGTGTAGGTAGGCACATTATATTTAAGAATACTCACTTCTCTCAGGCTTCTAATAGGCTCATGTTTGTAAGTCTATAAAGTGTGCAGCGCATTTAACATAATTTTATAATTGAAAAGAACTTGTGTATGTGTGGTGTTTGTTGCTTAAGCACGAGGTCGTAATGAAATTTACTTAAAAACCCACTTGGGCGGTGAAAAATAAAGTTTTTACAACAATTTACGTGCCCAAGGAAACATATTTTAGTCTCAAGTAAACCTTTACGTAATTTATGGATGCAATCAGTATTTTAACTCGGGCTCATATGTATGGTAGAGATTATTTAATGTGGCGGATGTTTTATAAAACTGTCACTGGATTTGAAACCTTGGACCATGGACGACAGAGTTGCTTTTCGAATGGACTACTTTGATGCAACTCCGCCATTTGAGTTACTAATCGCAAGTATACACGAAAAAACCAATGCTCTCTCGTTTTCCCTGTTTGCTTCATTTCTAGCTTTGTGAAGTAGATATTTAAGACCAAACCTAACAGTGTATACATTCTTAAAGGATCGGCAACGCGCATGTAACACCCTTGGAGTTGCAAGCGTCCATGGGTAACGATAAACACTTACCATCAGGTGGGCCGTAAGCTTGTTTGAAACCGACGTGGCCTAACCACCCTCGGCTTAATTTTGACCTAGGTAATGTTTGTGGGTAGTTTTCGTCTCCCGAGTATGAGTTGTGTTGCGAGAGTGAGCGACTTAGATTAATCTAGCTGTCAAGTGTCCACACATAGAATAGTTTTTTTTTTGGAACACCTGCAGGAATATACATCACTTAAGGCTTACATCTGAAGAAAAAAAAACTTACGTATTAACCTATCTACGGTATACAGAGATAATTGAAGTGTACAGTCTATGTTATGAGTATTGTCCAGCGAAAACCAAACCATAGCCCGAGTTGCAAGTACTATTATAATATCCTACTCAAAATTAAGATAAGGTGCTTCAGATGCCAATACTTTAAGAGATGTTACATTAAAATAATTTACTTTAAATAGGAATTAAGAAAACTTTTTATATGACATTTTTACTTTCATTTTCCGAGCAAAATAATAAAATAAAAATTCTGTCTAAACATAGTCCTGCGTATTTATCTGACAAGGTGGTTATTATTATTATTAAAGAGAAATGGCGGCCTCAAGGTCCTTTGCTAGAGTCAGTAAGCGTATAAATTAACTACGAAATTACGAATTAAACCATTTATAAAATCTAATAGACATGACTCTCGCCAAGATGGCGACAATCCGACAAGGTGGTTATCACTTTCTGTCAACTCAGCGTCCTTGTTTGTCATCGATAACATTGAGTAAGAATGGCGGGAATGTTAGAAGGTAACTAGCTTTTCATCATTTTCAATAAGTAGTTACCAATGAAATGAATAAAATAATTGAATTCTGATTATCTCATTAACAGGCTGTTATTAATTACATGGCACAGTTCTTTCCTAATTTTCTGCAAAAACTAACATGAACTTTAAATTAGTTTTATACTTAAGTCTACTACTAAAAACATTACTACGAGTACCAGTTCTGAAAGTATTGGCATCTAATTTGGATGCACCTTATATGATTATTAAGCCTGCTCACAAAAAATCACTAGAACCGGTTGAGAAATGCGACCTGTATGCGAGAGCAGCCGGACATCTGGACATCCCGACGTACGAAAGAACGTTGGCCCAAGCTGAAAGAGAGAACTTTCGCGCGCTCTTTAAAAAATACATCATTTAGAATACATAACGGTGTAGATCACTGCGTCATTAGTGCCGATGTAAAACAGGGTTTGCAGACGGATGAGGGTGACCCAGAAAAAACCATATAAGTCTAAGTAGCGCCGCAAAATGGCCCCACAGAATGGGTGCCATAAAGGCGGGGTGTCAAAACGATGCCAGGCAGCCGTTTAGTTAGAACACGCGCATACCGGGTTTAAGGCACGTGTTTGGGTAGAAATTTGTAAGGAGCTCGCATTCTTTTTTTTTGTTCGCTGGGGTGACACGTCATTGTACTGCAAGCGCAGTTCTACTTGCAGTAATGTAAATACCGGTCAATTTGCATTTTCCACGGTTTCAAGAAAAACTGGTGCCCTCTACGGCGCTTTGTAAAAAATATAAAAAATAAGTTTATTTATATAATTAAAGCCTGGGCACGCGCGCCTTAAGCCGACGCTAAGGATATACAGGGTGGAAAGTTGACATGGACCAGTAAGGGCAGCTATGGGGCATCTCTTGCTGCTACGCGAAAATGCTTTTAAGAAACCTTTAGTGACTTTTTAAGTGATGACAATCGACATTCACAGATTTTTGATGACATGTACAGTACAGTCAGCGAGAAAATCGACAGAATTGTGTTTTTTTTTAATGCCAATCGTTCCTACATATAACATTAAACTACTTTTTGAGACCAGCTGTAATTTTTTTTTTAGTGTTTTAGGAGGCAAAAATCTATGAATGTCGGTTGTTATAATATTAGTATGGATATGGATTACCTTTACTTGCGTACCTGTAACGTATTAAGTTACCCGTTTAGATCTATACTATTTCGTCAGCGGTCGAACCTTTACCAACGTGTCCAGTTTATTAGCGTTTTCGTTATAATTCTGCTGGCTTTGACGATAAAGGTTATTTTTATTACTTACTAGTCAGATCGTGCATTCTATATTTAAAAAACCGGACGAGTGCGAGTCGGACTCGCCCGCCGAGGACTCTGTACTTAATTACATATGTATAGTTTTCAGTTTTTACCCTGTACTTGTAGTAAATGACGATATTACTTGCTAAATTTCATTGTTTTAGGTCAACGGAAAGTACCCTTATAACTTTTGATTCCCTTGAGAGTGTCGAATTATACGTTTTTATACTAGTCGACCTTAATGTTTGAATTAAGACTTCGTACACCAAACTTTAATCACATACTTTTTTCTATGGAACTCAACTTATTACAACTTTTTAGACAACTAAAATGAATTCTACCAATCACGTGGCGCCTTGACTGAACTATAATGAATTTGACCAATAGAACGTCGTCTTGGCTACAGAAGAAAAGACATCAACGAATGCTAAGCCGTTGGCTGCGCTTCGTTTCAGCAGGGCTTAGATTTTCAATAGATACCAAGTTTGTTTAATTAGTTCAGTTGACTCGTAGAAAAAGTTTATTATACAATAGTTATATAATTCGCTTTTTAAGTCTCGTACCTTAATTAGGCCACTCTGCAAGCTTCGTGGCCTAAACGTGGTACTTGACTGAAAAAACATACATTATATATTATAACGATTGCATAAAATACTATTTTTGCGGCATAAACGGCGGTTTCTTTCTTTTTCGCTAATATAGAAGTTAGATTTTTTCACAGCTACAAGGGACTGTAGACCCTCAGGTCAAAGTCATATATGGTTTTAATTGCAACTTGATACCTCCACGCGTTCCTGAGATAAAGCTAGTCTTGACCGACAGACAGACAACAAAGTGATCGTGACAGGGTTCCATTTTTCCCTTTTGATGTTCGGAACCCCTAAAATATGAAATCCGAAATAACTTTAATAAAACAGCGCTGCATAAATCTTCCCGACATCGACCACGACGATCACGCTGTATTTGTAAAGTTGGGATTATTTATTGTGGCCGATTTTTACTTAATCTGTTAATTATAATTAGAAACCTCTACTGTTGACGGTAGAGGTGCTTTTTGGATGTACCACTTTGATGCAATCCGGCCAACTCAAATAATCTCAAGTATACGCGTATGTTCAATCTAAAATGGCGGCAATTTGCAAACAAATTACTGTCAAACGCGTACCCCACGCACCGTCATTAGGCCCCGGTTCCAGTAAAACTGTACTTTAACACTGATGGCAGCTTGTTAAATTATCACATCATTGCGTGTTGCTTGACAGATTTTTTTTAACAGCACTTGGGTCGGGTCGCCTGGAAGCTCGAGTCTCCATACAAACGCAGTTTGTTTCTCATTTTACACATGCTAGAATAAAATGTCAGTTTGTTTATGCAACGGGATCCGCCATATATAGGCCGGAAATTAGTTGCTGCTGTAATTAAAATAGAGCGTCGTCGTCACACAATGTCTCTAATCGCGTAATTTATTTCAACTATTTCTCTCTCATAATTTCAAGCAACAGAAACTACTTTCCGACCTAGATATGGCGGATTCGATTCAAGTCCAGCACGTTCGATTTAAGTCGACTCTCTAGGCAAACGTAGTTCTCATTATAAAACGGCATACTAACTTTTTATACACAAAAAGTTTTTTTATACTCGACCTTAATGTTTGAATTAAGACCTCGTACACCAATCTTAAATCACATACTTTTTACTATGGAGCTCCCAACTCAACATTTCATAACTGTTGAGACAACTAAAATGAAATTGACCAATCGCGTGGCGCTTTTACTGAACTATAATGTATTTGACCAATAGACGGCGTCATGAGAAAGTCAAAAGGTAAATAGACATCAACGCACAAAAAAGAAAAAGCCGTTGGTTGCACTTCGTTTTCAATAGATACCAAGTTTGTTTAATTAGTTCAGTCGACTCGTAGAAATAGTATTGTATACAAGAGTTATATAATTAGCTTTTTAAGTCTCGTACCTTAATTTGGCCACTCAGCAAGCTTTGTGGCCTAAACGTGGTACTCGACTGAAAAAAGCATACATTATATAACGATTACATAAGATACTATTTTTGCCAGTATGCCGTATTATAATGAGAACTACTTTTGCATAGAGAGTCGACTTGAATCGAACGTGCTGGAGACTAAAACTATTTAAATGATAAAATTATGTAGTAAAAAAAAATCGTCTTTTCTACAGTTATTTTCCTCTAATAGTAGTTTACCGCTGTCCAACGTTTTATCATTAAGAGCCGTCCATACAAAAACGGAAAAGTTTATCCACTTCTAAATATGTTCCATTCTCAATGACTTTGTAGTAAGTTTTTGACATAATGAAATACTAGATTTATAGGTTTTCCTTTTTACAAAATTTGCCATAAATTAATAGGCACCTAAAATGTTTTCCTTTAAAAAAAAGGTGAAACCTATCAACCTAGATATTATTATGCTGACGCGATTGACATCAAAATGAAAGTGTTTTGTTAAGATTTAGTTAGTGGAAAACGTTTTCTCCCGAAATGGAAATTTCATATAAACAGTACCTATTGTCAGTCGCGAGCTGCTAGCTATACTTCCCTCTTAAATTATTATTCTCTCGGGGCTACAGATATCAGGGGCCTGAATCGATATTCAAAATGTCCCAGGTATGTCATTGGGGCCCCACGTGCATGTCTCTGTCTATCAAAATAACAGACACGAAAGGAAGTCGATATCCTACATTCGAAAGAAAAGTGATATATATAGTGTTCTGTCGACATAATTACTAGAGAAAACTTCGAAAAAACTCTATTCTTATTTGGTCAATTTGAGACTTCAATCAACTCGTTCCCGGGTAAGTTTTTCTACAAAACAAAACACGTGTGGCTTCAGCCATATAAGTTAGAGCGACGGTGTCGCATGGCGAACGGCTCCGTCTTGCCATTTACATGTCAAAAACGGTTAGTGAATAAGGTACAACTGTCAAATCATCTTACCCCTAATATTAAAATTATTCCTATTTGAGTAGTTTAAACTGCTTATATTCAATAATTTATAGATCAAGGTAAGAATTATATTTTGCTAATCGTATGTGTGAAACATAATTAATTCCACTCCATTATTTTATAACCCTATTATTTAGCTCAGGCGCCTATCGAAACTGGACCTCTACTACGCTTGGTTACTACGAATCGCGGCGTCAAGATAATATTTGTGGGCATGGACCTATAATACTCAGGAAAAGCTATAGGTACGTGTTGCCACAATGAGACACGGAAACCCTTGCAGCTAAATTAAGAACTGGTCTTAAAATGGCTGATATGGCTTACCATAAATAACCTACTTAATTTGGGCGGGTAATGGTTTATTTGCCACCACTTCAAAAAAGTAGAACTATGATAAGGAAAACGAATGATATTTCCCTTTCTGTCACGCTTATCGAGATTTGCATGCTACCATCTTGATCGGACGTGATTATTATTAGTTTGAGTATTATATGTCCTTCTTTGTGAGTGAGCGTTGAGGTGAGCTTAAAACCATTTACAGAATAGCGGGGCTGTTCAAGTCCTTTTATATAGTTATCGCGATATCGGCCCGTATTTGCTCTGCGGCCGGTTGGAGCGTTAAACTTTGCTTTATGCTGATGTGCGGACGTGCGGCCATTGGTTTAATGGGCTTGCGCATGTCACAGTTGAAGTGTACTTTGATAGTTTATTATCTGACGCCGCAGATCAAGAAATAAAGAAGGACGGAGCATGACGAACAACCTAGTGAAGCCGGTTTTTAACCAAGCCAAATAAGTTAGCGCTCGCTCACGCACACACGATCAATATCAGCCGAAAGACGTCCAATGCTGGACATAGGGTCCCAAAGAGTGCCAAAGCGACGACCTGCGCCACCCGCATCCAGCGGACTCCCGCGACCTTTACCTTCACGCACACGTAAACAAATGAAATTGCACAAAACTCGAAATAGATGATCTTGGCTTGCGAGTGCGACACGTGCTGAGGAGTTCGATGCAATTTTGTTTGTATGCTAAACTGATTTGGCTTGGTTGGGAACCGGCTTCACTAGGTTGTTCGTAAAGTGTCTATCTTTTTTCTTGGTCTGAGAATTACGCGTATGATTAACCAACCAACAACGAAGCTACAAGGGACAATTTTACAAGTCACAGGTATTCAGAGCAATGGCGGTAGTTGCAGTGTCCAAGAAGCAACCGGCTGGCTCGCGGTATTTGAGCTTCCGAAGTGTTGTGGAACCGCCCTGTGCAACCCGAATTGTGCCAACTTGTACGGAAATAGAAAAAAAAAATGAATAAGAATTTTTTGGCCGCGAGGCAGCCGACTGAAACAGCGGTAGTCTGAAAGTGTGTACGCTGTTTATATTAAATATAAATGCTGTTTCAATCGAATACCTGGCGACCATTTTGTTTTTGCACCCCCCTCCAATTTCCTTTCCAGTCCAAGTTGGCTCAGTTTGGTTTGCACAGGGCGGTCCCACAACGCTTCGGCTCAAATACCGCGTGCCATCCGGTTGTTTCTCGGAGACCGCAACTACGCGTCATTGTTTTAAACAAAGGCCACACACGGGTTCTTGACTAAATGACCACTGGCCATTTGATCAGCACGGCTATCAGCAGGACGGCTCGCGTATGTCGCGGCGAGATAGACTATCCGTCTCTTTTAGAAAACTTAGAAGAAGAGGTATAGTGTGATAAAAATCGAGAGTATGTCGCGGCCGTCGTGTGCTAGACGTGCTGCACGTCTATCATGGGACGGCCGCGACATACTCTCGATTTTTCTCGCACTATACCTCTTGTGCTAAGTGTTCTAATAAGAGAGAGACGAGAAAAATCGAGAGAGCTCGCGCGCCGTCTCATGATAGCCCTGCTGTGGTAGCCGTGCGGTGTTGCCTTATAAACTTTTAAAGGACGATGACCAAATTAGTACGGACGCGTGCCCCACCAAAAATTGCGCATTACAAAGTTAACGTATATATTATTTAAAAGTCCTTTGGACGTAGATTTGGTATATCTTTCTTATTTTTGATTTAAAGCTGGAGGTTTCCTATATTTTTTAATTGAAAAAATACGCCTTGTTATGACATAGGAGGGCGCATATGCTAAACAGACTTTGCTCATTTTTTTTCAAAGGCGTGTCTATTGACATTAAACAATTAGTTTCTTGGAATAGTTTTATAGAAGTATTTTCGATAAAAGAAAGGTGATTGAATCATTATCATCATCATCTGAGGCTCTGCTCTGTTTAGTAGCCCTGAATGGACCTTGGCTTGGTCGAGTATATTCCTCCACGATTCAGATTTAATGTTATGCATATGAGTAGTTAGTCTTATTTTTAAACGAATATGATTTGTTAACTAGGTACCTGATAGATGTCTTATTTGAATGAACTTATAAATAGGTTCATATTTTGTACTAAGTACATTACTAAACCGTTTTTTTGTATAAAAATATATGTTTATTAAAAAAACGAACACTACATAGCAATATTCATCTGAATTCAGCACAATAATTCTCGATGGCAGGTAAAAGATAATGTTGATTCACTGTATCTGCAAAATATACTTGCCTAAATGTAAATGTTTGCGTTAATTATTATACAAGTTATTTTATGCTGTTCTCCTGCTATTCAACAATAGAGGGCGATAGGTTGACAATTTCAGTTGCTGATATGTGGCGCTTTTGAGATAATCACATAACGCTCGGAAACATTGGTCATTCTTTAGCATTAATTCGCATCGCTAACCATTGTCTATGTACTAACTGGTAAAAGACAATAAAAAACGGGTAAAAAAATTAAATGACAAGACAGACAAGTTGTCAATATAAAATTACGTTTTTTCCAGGTAAAAATAAAACTATAACTTAAATAATTGAGGAGACAAAAGGAGCCAATATGTACATATATACGCCCGTGCAGCCTCGCACTTACTGTATTAAAGAGGTAACGCAGCGCAAGAGAGGAATAACCCCGTACTTATAGGTAAACGTGCAATCTCAGACTTTTCCTCTATATAATATTACAAGCTGCCTGCACAGCTTCGTAAGCGTATTGCACAAAAACGCGGGCAAGCTTGCGGGATAGCCCAGCCTGTGTCCATGCATGAAATGTATTCTATACACAGCAGAAATATATAAGTCATCTAAATCGTTCAGAAAAAAACAGGCAGACCCGCGGGATAAAATAAAGCCTCTATCCACCTGAAAAGTCCATTATACCGCTGAAAGATTTTTTTAAATCGGTACCTACTACGAGACATACAAAGATAGATACTAGGTTGATAGTAGTTATGTTTTTAAATACCATTATAGCTAGCTTATTATGCTTATTGGGCTCGGGGGGTTCAGGGGCGATCTTACCCACGACCACGGGACCACGAACACAATGCCACATTTAGGCGCAGTGTGAAGAGTATTAGGCAGCGGTGTCATTACCGGTCTGTTACTGAGGTTGTTTGTAAGTTGGAGGTACTTTCCTAGTTTGCCCTAGGCTGCCCCAAATATAAGCGACATGACGTTCTGTTGTGCCTTCGGCGCCTCTTTAAAACCGTCACCTAGTAGGTAGTTCACCGTTAATATGGCATCAACCAAGCAAGGTTACTATTGTTTTATTAGTTACCAAACTTTCGTCGTCTTACAGAGGGCTAACGAAAATAATATCTGGTGAGTTTAAAAGACTCGCCGAGTTCCACGCGGATTTCAGGAAATAGCTTACTGGATGATAGTTTCTAGATACGAATGATTAAGAAAATTCTCTTCTTATTTGCGTGTGAAAACTCTGAATGTGGTGATTTTAGGTGATGGTAGAGTTGTTTTCATTGAAAAATATGTACCTAACTTTATTCTCGTAAATGTATGTATATGCATGCATATCAAATCTGACATATGGAATGCCTAAAACTATTGTTTCCCAATCAGCACCATCATCATCGGCCTATATTCGCCCCACTGCTGGGCACAACACATGTCTCCTCCCACGCTGGCCTAGTGCGGATTGGGGACTTCACGTATATCTTTGTATTTCAAGAAAAGTTGATAATTGTTTCTCAATAGCGAAAGCAATTGCCCATTTAAACATGTGCATGTACTGTTAGAAAATAAGCATTTAAGATATGAAATTAAACTTACATTATTTGTAGTAAAAATAGGGCACGTAAAAACACCAGATTGTTTGCTAACCTAAGAGTTGAGTATTAATGAACTTCTAGAAATACCTAATGGAAAGAAGAACTGCAGATTCAACATATTATAACTAGGTACTACCTTGAAATTAAACCGTAAGTAAACATGTATGTATGTAAGTACGTTAGTATGTATGTATGTATGTATGTATGTATGTATGTATGTATGTATGTATGTATGTGCACTTTTGTTTTGTCCGCTTATAACGCACATATAACGATATCACAAGGACTAAAGTAAATACAATGCTCGACTTGTCGGGGGCACTGCCGTGCCCCCGGCTGGACTTGTATTCCCTGCACTGTGCTGACCTGACACAGAGCTAGATTTGCAACGGTAGGTACTCTATACTTTGTATTGAAATACCCAGGGTCCAATAGTCACAACCTTCTTGTAAGAGTTGACTTGAAGGTTTTTAGAGAGTATGTGGACAAGAAAATTCTATTTCACGGGCTACAGGTCCAAACGGCTTCATAGATTTTTGCATAAGTATTATGAGGTGTCGTAGGATTCCTCATAATCGTGGGAGTGGTGTAGGCTATCATCATATTTTTTTGTTATTATGAGAACCATTATAATGGTTCCTACAGTTCTTCAAACTTGATTGTCTCTCATCTTTTCTGATGTATTTACAGCAAGTGGTACCTTCCTGCTCTACGAGTCCAGTATTAACAATCGACTAGAAAGTATAGCCATATCAACTAGTTGGGTACAAAAAGTCTGCTGTGAGAAGAATAAGAGGTTGTAAATTAGTCGCATTTACAGTTTTCTGAGCATGACAAGAAAAAGGTATTTAGAGGAAGGTTTTAACAAATATATGTACCTTTTTTACCTATCTCTTAAACAGTTGATTGGTTTAACAGTAGAAACCATTTTTTTTTCAGTTAACGAGGTAAACTAACTAGGACTTAGGTGAGGAATCAACTTTGGTCGGTGCCGTCAATGTATGGAATAGGGAGCCGCCTCTTTTAAGCGCTGAAATCTCTCTATTATGAACGGGTCATACACTAATTGGTTTAGCATCGAAGGGTGTTAGACAGGGATGTGTGTGTAGCATTACCGTGGCTGTTTAATTTATTAATTGACAGTTGTTGTTTGCAAGATTTGAAGGGTGATGACTGATGGCAGTGGACTGAGAATGGGTAGGTTATTCGTTAAGTGCCTTCTATATGCCGACGATCTGGTATTATACTTACTTGCATCTTCGACCGAGGAGCTACAGAGGATGGTAACCACAATGTATGAATATTTTGATAGGTAAGTAAGTGGACGTAAGTGAACGTAAGTAAAACAAAAGTAAAGGTAAGTATTTGAAAGAGATGAAGTTATGACTGATTGTGAAATTGTGATTACTGGTAACGAAAGATTCGGACAAGTGAAAGAGTTCGTGTATCTGGGGATTTTATTCGCTTAGGGATGGAAAGCATGAGAGATATAATGAAAGGAAACTGAATGGTGGTCATAGCGTAAACGGGGCACTCAAAGCGTTTATGAGCAGCCAGAAAATATCACAACGAACACGTCTGGCTGTGCTTAAGGGAGTGTCATTCCCTACACTTATGTATGGTAGTGAAAGTTGGGTGTGGCAGAACAAACAACAGAGTCAAGTGAATGCAGTGGAAATGAGAGCGAAGCGAAGTATGTGTGGGGTGAGTTTGAGGGATAGATTAAGAAATAGTGTGATAAAAGAGAGGTGTGGGTGGAGTGACTGAAGCTGTAATCACAGTACAGTTGGAAGGTAACGATCTCGTCGAACTTTTTCCGCCCAAACCGGAGCTCGTTATAGTATAGTATCGGATATCATTAGGGTAATGTAGTCAACAAGGAACCCTTATAGTTTTTCCATGTCCGTATGTCCGTCTACCGTCTGCGGCTTAGCTCAGTACCGTGTAACATCTCTTTTACACCTTTCGCATCAATAACGTTCAGCACGAAGGATGAGAGCGTGCATGCGAAAATTATGACTGTTATATGAGAATGCTGCAACGACAGAGGGCCATTAATATAGATGATGATATGGTCAGTTCTTATACCTTGTATTACTTACCCGCTTGGAACAAAAAATTAAACGAAACGCTTATCAAAATAGGTTTCATAGGAACTCCCTCGGAGCCTTGCGTGCATACTAAACTCTTTGGTCAAGAACTCGTAATTTTGGGTGTCTTTGTCGATGACATAATTAATTGTCTTCTATAAATCTAATTTGACGTTGGCAAGCAAGATTTGTCGAAATATTATTGACTAAAAGATCTCGGAATACTAAAATTGTATTTGGAATTGCAAATTCAATGCGATTCCTAGAGTGTTAAAATAAATCAAGCAAATTGCATTCTATCGCTGCTCCATTTTAGTTACAAAATGTATGGAGAAGAGAATTGATGGTGATGCTGATGTTGGTAAGTCTTATAACCCTACCAAAACTTAATTGGATGCCTCATCTACCTCACACAGAATTGTCACCCCGATATTGCTTTTACGACAAGCTATTTAAGTCAGTTTAATACGTGTCTTACTAAAGAACCCAAGCCCAAGAAGTACTGCCTAGAGGGTTCTACAATACCTGAAGATATTATATCATCATCATCATCATATCAGCCGAAAGACGTCCAGTGCTGCACATAGGCCTCCCCCAAAGAGTGCCAAAGTGACCCATCCTGCGCCACCCGCATCTAGCGGACTCCCACAACCTTTACCAGGTCATCAGTCCATCTTGCAGGGGACCTACCCACGCTGCGCCTTCCGGTACGTGGTCGCCACTCGAGAACCTTTCCGCCCCAACGGCTATCGGTTCTACGTGCTATGTGCCCCGCCCGCTGGCTCTTAAGTTTAGCCATTCGGAGGGCTATATCGGTTACCTTGGTTCTGCTGTGGATAGCCTCATTTCTGATGCGATCACGCAGAGAAACTCCCAACATGGCCCTCTCCATTGCCCATTGGGTAACTTTGAGCTTTCTTATGAGGCCCATAATAAGCGAAAATATTATATACTCTAAACTATTCCTTGGTTTACAGCAGAAGATTTTTAGAAGGCTTTTGCGACGCTTATTGGGCAAACTGTCCGATCGACAGGAAGGACGTATACTGGCTACACCTTCAAGTTAGGTGGAGCACCAGTATCCTGCGAGGTAAAGAAGCAGCCTACGACTGCTTTTTGCCACTAAGCAAGCTTGTTATTTAAGTAGCTTTATTTATGAGATAACAGGTAAACTTATTTCAGTTAACTTAGCGTCAGACAGCCAGAGTGCCATCAATCTCGTTCGGAATACTATACACCACAGCAGGACGAAGCATATTGATACTAAATTAGAATAAGTTCAAACCCATGGTGTGGGGTATCGTTGGATTTATGAAAAAACTGTTCATAAATGTCATGGATTTCTGAATACCATTTTGGCTGGCTAAATGGCTACTACTGGGAACGTGAAAAAAATCGTGGTAGTAGTAGAGTCAGCATCGTATAGTTAGTAGCAGCCTGAGTTGCCAAATATATCGCAACACGTCTTTATTACCTGAGGTGTAAGGCGATGTTACGATATATTTTGGTACTTTGGCTGCTCCTAACTACATGATGCTGACTATAGGTATAATGAATTTAAAAAGAAAATTATCGCGGCTAAGTACGCATAACTAGCTACCGAGTCGACTAACTTAATGTGTACATGGAAAGGCCAACTTTCTCACAAATTCGGCCGACGCAACCGCACCGTTTAGTTGGCACGCGCGTGTCGATGTAGCAAGGACAGTAAGGCAAATACGGAACCCTACACTGTGCGTGGCCTGACACGCACTTGGCCGGTTTTTCAGGGTTCCGTAGTCAACAAGGAACCCTTATAGTTTTGCCATGTCCGTCCGTCTGTCCGTCTGTCCGTCTGTCTGTCCGTCTGTCTGTCCGTCTGTCCGTCTGTCTGTCTGTCTGCCCGTCTATCCGTCTGTCCGTCTGTCCATCTGTCCGCCTATCCGTCTGTCCGTCTTCGGCTTAGCTCAGTAACCCTTAATACTAGAAAACTGTAATTCGGCATGCTGGTATATAAATCAATTACGCCGACAAAACAGTAGAATAAAATCTTGAAAAATATATTTTTATTGAATTTCATTCGTTTTAGTCATTATGGTTACAATACTGCTTAATATAAGAGTCACGGTAAGCACTGGTATTCGTCTAATAAATAGTGGGAGTTAAAATTAAGTTGTTTTTCAATCGTTTGGTTTTGCTTCTACTACTACGCGCGAAACCGCCGCTATCGTGGCCGCAGAAAAGGACGCGGTTATGCGTTGGAATACGATGTAAGAATGTCTTTCTCCCCCTTACACATCATAGTTGCGTCCTATATGATGAGCCATGATGACCCATTGGCCCATTGTGCAGTGAAGCTTTTCTTGTTATGTTAGTTTGTGTAGGCGTGTGGATTTATTCGCAGGTGAACAATCATATGTATTTGGTTTGTATTACAATTGTATTTTTTTAGCTTCCTGCTGACGCCGTCATATGTCATTCTAGCTACATAATATTATGCCGAAGACTTGATCACACACATGTGTACATCGGATGTGAGTGTTCAAATTACGCGATACTGAACGTTGTTTAGTGGAACATTACCATGACGGTATGTATCGTTGTAGTATATTATTAATAACGTGTGCTTAATTTTTTATACGAAGACGGTCGCAAACTAGTATACGGTCTACCTGAAGGTACGTACGCAGGTACACTCGGTAGTGTATAGCTCTTGCCGCTAGAAAAGAGTCACATGCACCTACCCTTTATTGATATGAGGACCAATTGTGCTCACGCTAGTGACAAATGCAGGTTACTCACTCCCAACATAACGCGTTCTCGTGAGCTCTGGGGATCTTACTACCACATACCTACGAAGTATGTAGCTGCGGTCTTCTGTTGGGCTGCTGCCAATATGAGCAAGACGACGTTCCGCTGTGCCCTACCTCTCCATGCGTCCGGGAATACCTACTGCGATGACAAAGTTAACTTCCGCAGCTTGAGCTAAGAGGTGTTAAATGAAATGTGTCCTTTGTTTTAAATACAGCTTGTCCGTCCGTCTGTGCGGTCTATGCGTCCGCTTTTCTTTCTGCCTATTCGATTCGGTTTGGTAGATGATCAGCCTGTCTATTTTTCTGAAATGTTATGTACGATTCCCACCAATCGGGCCGGGCCGAGCCGGCTGCCGCCCAATCCCAACGGGATGAAACAGAGCCAGTCAGATGCAACAGCAGCCGCACAGCCGTCCACGTCGGCCAGAAGTCTATTCGGATATGAAATATAAAGTCTGTATTTATAAATTCCTTTGGCACTTTGCAAAATGTACTCCGCAACGCCTCGGTTTGGCCCGGTAGGTGGGAATCGTACATTAATAGGTCTGCTATTAGTTTAATCCCAGTTCCTACTTGTATTCATCAGAGTCGCTGAAAGCTGAGAGTCATGGTGTGAGAAAAATACAGTAACTAGTAACGGAAGCTGTAAAAACAAGGTAAAAATATGCTATAATATGGTTTTAGTGGTGTAGCGTAACCAAAACCCGTTGGCCTGAAATCACAAAGACGCAGGTTCGAACCCTGCCTTGTATAACATTTTCGGTTATATTTCTTTACATACTACTAATATTACAAATTCGTGCAAAAGTATGGACGTTTGTTACTAAATTACGCAAAAACTGCTTAACGGGTTATGATGAATTTTAGTATACAAAAATAGTCTAGCTGGGATTAACATATAGAATACTTTTCATTCCAGTAAAAGTCCAACAAAAGGAAGCCAACGCGAACGAAGTCGCGGGCAATAGCTAGTTTGATATATTAATAGGATTAAGAATTCAAATACTTACGCATCATGCAAACATGTCCTAGATCTCTATTACCTTCTTGAGTTAAGAACTACATTTATTTACAATTACATCATTAAATAACTTGAAATCACAATGACATCGCTTGAAAATTAAAATCTCTGAAATTCTTCTTATTCGTCTAAATTACTAAACGTCCTTCTGTCTCATATAGATAGGTCCACCTGTCTGACCACCCGTCCGTCTCTCTTCTGTCTACTCATTTAGTTTATCTTTCAACCTATCATGCGTACACAGGGCTGCATGTCTAACCAACCGTCCGTCTGTGTGCTGTCTACTCATTTAGTTTATCTTTCAACCTATCATGCGTACACAGGGGTGCTTGTCTAACCAGCCGTCCGTCCGTCTGTCTGTTTACTCATGTACTCGAATTCTGTTATCTGTCAGTTCAATCACGCGTAAAAGTTTGTAATACATATGTTTGTATGTTGAGAGTAATGTCCGGAACTACTAAACCGATTTAAAACAATATTTGATGAACATGCAGAATGAACTTCCCACGCGGATGGACATCCTACTAATATTATAATGATGAAGTGAAATCACGACCACTCTGTCAAGAGTGAAGCGACTAAGAAGAAGAAGTATGTATTTAAACCAGAATTAGGTACAAAGGCGAGCTTATCCATATGAAAGATTTCTTCCAATTCATATTTTAGCAATCGAGCAGGGATAAAGTTTTTATTCTATGGCTTTCACTTCTGGTCTTTGGTATAAGTGCATCTAGCCTTTAATAATCTTTATTGACTTGTAATTGTATATTAATAAATTAGATACCGGTATGATAAAGAGGAAAAGAAAGTAAGTTTGTATTGTGGGGGGAATCTCCGGAACCGTTCATCCGATTTCATTAATTCTTTCAAACGTGTATAGTATGGACGTTCTGGTCTGACATTTCGGATTAGGCTGCGTTCTTTTCCATAGGTAGGCCGGCGGGGCCGCGCAGGCCGGCGGGACCGCGCAGGCTATAAAAAATAAACAGGCTCTTTTTCAGTATCATTATGCTATCGAAAGTTAAATTAGCAGACGTATGATGGTAAGATGACTCTGACTGAAAACATATTAAGTGTCCCCATGATGTTCCCTGTTTCGTATAAGTATATAATATTTGTCTTGCACATATTGAAAGACTTGCAATTAAATCATTATTGCTTCTTTTTTAGAAGATCCCATTCGTAATGTCTCATTCGCATCTGAATAAAGCAAAAAAAAGCTGGGAAAAGCAATTTAGAGCGTGGGATATTTTAATTATTTAAGACATTCTATTTCTTATTATTGGTATAGAAATTGTATAAATATCTATGATTTTTTTGACTCATATTCCATTTTTCACCATTTTAGTAACGTTACCTGGTGGGATATCTATTAGTAATACAAGAATGACAAGGACCAAGAAACTCTCAACCGGACGAGATTTGAGAAACTAAAAATATGGAATGGCATCAGTCTATGTATACTGGTGGTGAGGTGTTGTACGAACAAGACAGCTGAATGCAGTATGAAATAGACGCGAAGCGACTGATCAAGACATACCTCATTTAGGTGGTAATACATTGCGTAAATAGAAGATATAGGCATATTTTTGCCCTCTCCATACCCCCTCTTAAAGCTTTGGACACTTATAACTTTTTCTCTATTCGGACTGTATTTTTAATTACTTATCTGATTATTGGTTTAGTGAAATGGGAGGGGGGGGGGGGGGAAGTTTGTATGAGACGACAATATAAACGAGTTCCATGCGGACGGAAGCTAGTGTATAATATTTATTTTTTATGAATCTCAGAAAGATGTTATCCAGAAAGTGTAATCCAGTAACCCGCGAGCTTTCTAATATCTTCGATAATGTGCGCTGCTACAACCGTGACTACCACCACTCACTACACTATAATAATGTTATAGTTAACTTCGATGATATGATTTTAATTTATACTAGTTTTTTTAAACTTATTTAGTAATACATATAAGGTATCAATACTTAAATAGTTCAGTCAACTAGCAGGTGCTCTCGCACGGGCTCACGGTTGGGTTAAGTTATGTCTTTGATTCGATATTATAAATATAACCTAACATATTCATCAGCGTCGTTTGCATGATCGCGTTTTTATCAGACATAATCCCTCACGTACTTACTTAATTGTTAGTAGGGGACAGGTGCTGGTTGTCCAACATTAATTATCACGATCATGCTAGCTAGGCTGAATTTAAAATATCATATACCGAGATTGAGAGATCGCAAATGGGTTGCCTTGCTTAATAGCGTACAGTACGATTACTGTTACAAATAAAATAGTTATTACTAAATCGGTAGATGTGGGTAACAGTATTCTGAAAAATGCTTTATCTATATGAAATTAAAGTTGAAAATTAAATGAAGGCAATCCATCTGTCAGGTCTTAACTAACAGTAATCGTACTGTACCAATGCTGTAAAATAAAATAAATAGTTATTTTTGACCCATGTTCTCCCTTTGTTATTATTTTTACAAACGAGCATGCTCCTTCGATACAGACACCATAGCCCATGGAACTGACTGATGACACCACAAGAATCACAGACGTGTCGCCGGCCCTATATTGATTTGAGAATTCGTAGTGTTGGCAGGCCCCTCGCTCTCGCCTAATCATACCGCATCGGTTGGACCTCCGCAGCCTCTACGCGCCACCAGGAACACAACACCAAACACCTACAGAGCAAGAAGTGGCATTCATAATTCAAATATGAATCTGAATCATTTTATACTTTTCGTTATTTATATTATTAAACATAAGCGTATACTTTCTTTGGAAATCTTATGTAAAACCCGGAAAACCCCGCAGCCGATCTCTTCTTCGATTCGAGCCTTAAAAGTGAATGTTTGAGAGCGCAACTGTGGAGTGAGGTAAAGGTAACCTTAGTGCACCGTACCACTGGCATCGTCTTGAATACGATGCGCACCTAGCCAACTGACAACCACTGTAGCCAACCGAAAAAGGTGCCTAAGATACTGCAGGCCGACTAATACGCTCGCCTTCACCCAAAAACGACCTCTTACTTCTTACGTATTTACTAATAAGTTTCGGCTTGGGTTGCCTGAAAAACAGTTCTAGGGGAACATCATACGGGTTCGGCAGATTTAGGTATAAACGAGTAACATTTTTTTACGTGATACAATATATAAAAGTGAATCTATGCATGATTCTTTACAACTTTTAATAGAGGACCAACCTCGCCCGTGCGAAAAAAATTGCTGTTTCATAGGAAAGTTGTCCAATCCAATAACCAAATCGTTATACATAGTTGTTTTTTTAGCACGGGTGAGGTTGTTCTCATTGTAAAAGCGGTAAATAATCATTGGGTAGCTAATAGGAGTATGTTGTTAGCGGTCCAAGTTTGATTTTCCGTGTGTTCCACCGTAGCGTTTAAGGTTTCCGTAGGCGGGATACAGTTTTTTGAACTTTTTACGCTCGTTCTTATTTTATTATAGGTATCACGTCTTATATAGTACCTATAGGCAGGCTAGACTACTAACGGTAGTATAGTCATAAGAATGTGTAAGTGCAATAAGCGAGAGGGAAATACAGACCCTATTCTAAATGTTCACACACTGTGCGAATGATCTAGTTAACCTAAGTGTGAATTTAACCATAGGAGAATAAAGTAGGGAAGTTATATGCTAAGATTGTTGAATATCCACCACGTGGGGCCACTGTTGCGAAGCAGTGTTGTGGGGACGAGATCAACCAATGGGAATGCAAAATTCTGCTATCATCGTTTCGCATCGCACTGGTGTATATGGGTTGTTCCTTCTCGTTGTGTCCCGGTGATGGTGGCAGTGGACAACGTCCTTTCATGGTATAATCGGGCCTATGTGGCATTTTTAGGCCTAATGTATGTGGCGTTCAGAGGGTTGAGAAAGATGGCAGGAAATAGAGTTCGAAGGCTTACTGAAAGCAAATCTTAGACCTTTTTATGAGCATCGAAAGCCAGGAGTTGTGCAATCCACCTAGCCCAGGATGTTCTCCATTTCTGGGTCTTACGTATACCTAGCGTATCGTTGGTTCAGAGTGTAGATATGGCAACCACCCCATGATTTCTCTAAACTCATGTGTATTTATTAAAGCTCTCAGTGTGTTCGATTGACACTGATCCGAGCCTTAGACTGAAGGTTATTGTAGAAGCATCCGGCCGCCCGTCAGAAATACAATGGTAAGCTAAAAGTGAGACCTTCGACATAATCGGGTTTATCCAGCTAGTATAGAAATCGATACAATTAGGTTCTCGTTAATACTTTGGGTCATGTACGTACCTATATAGGCTGATACATTTGCCTTTTTAAGCTTTATTATTACCTTCTGAGACAGAATTACAACCACGTGGTACAACGGGTAATATTATTTGAAAAAGCAGGGTTCAATAATTATCCATATTTCTTCAATATCTCCACTTCAAAGGTGGGGCAGGTTAGGTCCGTTAGGTATCTTCAGATGCCCGGAGGGCAAACAGACCAAAAATAGGAGCCCAGCTCTGCGGGGCTTCGTCGAAACTGTCAAAATACCAGGAGACCATACTTTAATAGGAGAACCTTGACTTTTTTCCATTTTCATAACCAGAACCACCTATTAATGTTTCCTGGTATTTCGACAGCTTTGACGGAGCCCCGCACCTACCTATTTCTGCTCTGTTTGTCCTTCGGGCATTTGAAGATACCTAAGACTTTTATTAAAGCCAAATAGTTCTACTAAGTGTGTTCACACTTCATGGTGAATTTCGATGAGTCAGTTTCTTGAATTTTTAGTAGTAGTATTAGTGACCCGGTGTACCTATCATTTGTACTACCAGTTGAACTACGTGGTAGTACTGCTGTCTCAGAGGGTATTATTATTACTATCGCGAATGCAAAAAGGTACCTATGTGTTTGCATTTCCTTGACTACTTAAATCACAGTGTCTGAGGCCCTTGAACTATACTCTGGACATAACACGCAAATAATAATACCTCGACCGAACGAGCTGGTCTTATACAAATCGAGGTTATTGTGACGGACAGAGACGTAATTTGCTGTCGCATAGGGCCTTTCCATCTCCCATGTGGCAAGCGTATGTGATCTACCTACTGATCTATATTGGTATATAGTCTCTAAGCTGAGACTAGTCCATGAAAAGTCACTGTTGAGCTATATAACAACGGTTGGTGTAGGCATTAGATGCCTTTGAGAATAATTTGGTTGTGCATGATCGCATTTATGTCCGACATAAAGCATCCGTCCCTCTCGCACTTAACCACTTGCTAGAGGAGGACAAATATTTTACGGCTGACTTAAATGCTTTCTTGCTCACTGCTATTACGAAGGTGTTATATATCTTGGCTATGTAAATAAATATCAACATCTTAGCAAAGTAATAATTTGCGATTTCGTTGCCAGACAGATTTTTTTTATTTTATTCTCTAATATTCCTTTTTACTTGAATTGCAAGCGTGCACAAGCGAATATGTGGAGGCAGCATTACATGGCATAACTGACATATAAAGTTGCCTGCTACTCACCGCTAGGAGCAATATGTTTAAGTATGTCACCATCATTGTAAACCGGAAACGTATTAATTACGTTTTATCAGTGAATAATAAACGCATGGTTTAATGAATCCTACAGTTATCCCAAAAATCTAACTCAAAATAATTAAGCATGCCTACTTGTTAATTGTTTCTGGTCGTGTTAAAACAGCCCAGGCGAATATTTGGAGACAGCACTACATAGCATATCTGACAGATAAAGTTGCCTGCTACTCAACGCTAGGAGCAATATGTTTAAATATGTCACCATTATTTGTAAATCGGAAATGGATTAATCACATTTTATCAGTGAATAATAAACCCCAGCTTTAATTAATCCTACAATTATCCCAAAAATCAAAGTCGAATTAATTAAGGCTGCCTACTTAATGATGTCTCTGTCTATTTTAATAACAGGTGGGGCAGAAATGGGCATCGTCCTTTGTAACTTGCCAGGTGTAGATTTCATTGTTGGTTCTTGTATTACGTTATTTCTTCGTTTTAATAACTCGAAACGGAACGATGTCTCACATTATGTCATGTTCAGTGTATAGTACAGTAGCGAAGGTCACGTCGAGGCTCTGCGCGTGCGCACCCAAGCAATTTAATTACCTGAATGAACAAAGGTTAAACACACTTCAAAAACTCAGACCAGGTAAAAAGATAGACACAGTATTACGAACAGCCTAGTGACGCCGGTTTTCAACCATACTTGATAATACACATACTTGAGAGAACAATAAGAGAATACTTAGAAGAAAAACTATACAATAAAAATTTAAACACAAATATCCTTACTAATATTATAAATGCGAAAGTGTGTGTGTTTGTTTGTCCTTCTTTCACGTCGCAACGGAGCGTCGTATTGATGTGGTTTTTTGTATGGAGATAGTTTTAGAAGCTGGAGAGTGACATAGGCTACTTTTTCCAGCGGGAAAACATCTAATTCCCACTGGAAAATGCAAGATGTTACATTTTCCTATAACCACGTGGGCGAAGCCGCGGGCATCAGCTAGTAATATATAAAACCAAGTTCCTATAAAAAAATATGTATAAATGAATGTGCAATAAACAAATTTTGATACTAAATATAATGCTCTTTATAATTTGCACATTGCACAGAATATACAAATTATAAAAAGCAGAACTTTACATAAGTACTTATGTAAGTTGTCTTCTCTTCACTAATTTTGCGGTGCCCAACAGGGTCCACAATTAAGTTTTATTCTCATCACTTAGCAACTAAAACTTAAGTTTACCTAAAACCCTGTAAACTAACATTGTGGAATGCAGTAAATGATTGAGTATTGAGTACTCATACAAACAAAATTGCATTGTAGATTATTTAATTTAAAATATTTTAAACAATCGCCCAGTTACGAGCGAAGATAAATTACGGGTGTGCCAACTTTGATGTAGACTTTTACTTTTGGCTCCAAAACTCGCGTTTTGATAAAACCCGGGCAAAGCTGCGGGGGAGTCTCGTCTACAGTAGTATTATAAAGAGGAGCCGTCCGTGAGATTGTAGCTTTGTCAGTTTATAAGTTTGTATGTAACGGGTAAATCGGATAATCTCTGCCGCTGATTTCAAAAAATCGTTCACCTGCGTGTAGAATGGACTTTCTGGGTGATTATAGGTATTTTAACCCGCGGGTTAGCCTGTGTTTGTTGCAATACGTGGCCGAAGCCGCCCGGGCGCTAGTAATGAAATAAAACAAAACTATCTCTTATCCGTTAACTTAGCTATATTCGTAACTTAGTCACACCTCGCGGAACCACGAAAGACCGTGTCAGGCGATAGTAAACGTTAAGTCTATTCAATAGGGGCGACGGTGTATGTATAGTTAAAGTGGTTGAGCCGTCAAGTGTTTTTTTACATGAGTCTGTTTCCTGCGTTCATTTAAATATGACCTTCGATGGATTTCCACTAAAGATGTGTCAGAGCGTCTTTAAACAAATAGTTTTGGATTTATCGCAGAGCGCATTCTAGTTTGGTTGAAGGTACTTAGCACCTATTTACGACATAAGTTGTGTGGAATGGTTGTAGTTTTATGTCGACAACAATATTATTAGCGGCTCTGTAAGCTGCAGAACTCGCCAGTTTTTTTAAAACAGAATCGACAAAAATAATCGCAAAATAAATGCATAAATGATTTGCAATATTCGGCCGAATACTGAATAGTAGCCGATTGTTCGCGACATCTCCAATGGGAAGATTAGAACTGTGTTTATGAAATTTTTTTGTTGATAATTTTGCGTGTCACATATCTGGTAATAAATAATAATAATGCTATAATTATGCTCCGGGGACGTAGGCTACCTTTCACGACACCCCACGAAATTATTTCGTGTCGACTGCATGATATTTCATTGATCATAAGATCATAACATAACATAACTACAACCTAGAAAAGGTGAAAAAACCCCCGACATTGTCATTTCAAAGTCCAATATCTCAAAAATAATTGAACAGATTTTCTTGAAACATGGCTAAGAACACTCGGGATCACATCAGCTTTCGAATAAAAAAACCGCATTCAAATCGGTTCATTCGTTTGGGAGCTATAGCTATAGCTAATGAATTGAAATGACAGGGGTGTTAAACGTATATGTATCTACACAGACACGTAAACATATACGTTTAACACCCCTCTCTTTACGTCGGGGTTTTAGAATCGGTTCAGAATAAAATACAAACGTAGGTTGCCAATATATCTTCTACATCTTCTGCCAATGTGGATCCAGGTCGGGTATGACGGACTCCCGGGAAGCGCCCGGACTACCGTCTAAAACCCCACGGTGTTCCCCGCGCTGCCCTTTGGCGGAGCCACGGGAACGCTTGCGCATACTTCCGCGACTCCGCCAGCACGCTTAACGGCCTGGCCACGGACACGCGCGGCGGCGGCAGCGGCAGGCGTTTTATATGTTCATTGCGGTCGAGACGCGCAACGTACTGTGGTTAGTTGGGATCGCACGCAATGAATTAGAAAAACCGCTGCCGCTGCCGCCGCTGCGCGTGTCCGTGGCGGCCGTAACGCTTTGGCCACGACTTTGGTCTTAAGCGACCTGCGAAGCTGACCGCGTCTCGACCGCGCAATGAACAGATAAAACGCTGACGCAGGTCGCTTAAGACCAAAGTCGTGGCCAAGGCGTAGGCTATAATGTCTGTTGTTTTTTCATTCAGTTTATGAAAAGGAAAAATATCTGATCTAATGCCTAACAGGTAAATCGAAGATTTTTATGGACTAATCATCAGCCCTTCCTCTTATGTATCTGGTATGTTGTCAATGTCTTACTTAGAAATACATTTGTGGACCTTTGCTCACCCAGGCCAGCTCATACGCATGGGAATTGCATGGAATGTATGACTAATGCGGTGACTAACGTCATGTCAACGTGACACCCATGACAACCAGTCATCTTGATGAGACATTTAACTCATGTCATGTCATGATTTTATTTATATGGTGGCGAACAAAAGCAACGGTAGCCTAGTGGTTCAGGCATGCGGCTGTCAAGCGGCGGTCGTGGGTTTCGTATCCAGGCTCGTACCAATGAGTTTTTCGGAAATTATGTACGGAATATTTACCGTTAGCTTTTCGGTGAGGGAAAACATCGTGAGGAAACCGGTCTTATCCCAATAACTAAGGTTTAGTTTTCCCTCTGGGTTGGAAGGTCAGGTGGCAGTCGCGTTCGTAAAACTATAGTGCCTAAGCTAGACCCCGGGCTTCTTTAGGACACAATCGGCAATAACGCTACTAGGAGGATTATGACGGTGGTGAACAAATTCCTACTCCATGAGCCGTAGAACTTCCCGCGTTTATTTTTAATCCAAAAATCAACACGAAAATTCCGAATGTTTATCGAACGTGATCACAATATTTCACGAGAATCGGTTGAGAAATGCGACCTGTATGTACAGGAGAACAGCCGGACATCCGGAAATCATTTTTGCGCCAGCTGAAACGATCTTCGTTCTCTACGCTCGCTCGTTCAAAAATTACCCACGCATAAATATTACGAAATTGCTTGCTATACCGACTCCAGTACCTCTTTTTCAACGGTATTATTCGAGTCTTTGGAAATGAAGTCATAAACGACACCGTATCGCCAATGAACATAGCATAATAAAACGTGTATGCTGAGATTGGACTTGTAAAGAATACGGAATGAAGCGTCCCATTCGTACTCGTATTTATTGTTGGAAAGAAACGCACACCAGCCGCCTTCTGTAACTTGTTTTAAGAGTCCGCAGTAAGCTTGGCCGAATTGCACCTTCCCATACAAACGTAGTTACGCTCTCATTTTAAAACTACGTTTTGGATTGTGACAAAACTTTGCATATACAATGACATGAAGTATATCTATGTTTGTAATTAGTTTATATGACTCCAGTTCATAAAACTAACGAAATACAGCAAAAACAAGTTTTGTATGAAAAACTTAAATTCGCTGTATTTTTTTTACTATATCTGAAGCTACATAAACTAATTACAGACATAGATATACCTCATGTCATTGTATATGCAAAGTTTCGTTAGAATCCAACACGTAGTTTTAAAATGAGAGCGTAACTACGTTTGTATGGAGAATCGAGCTTATTGCGGACTCTTAAGCTCACCCTCCCGTTCACCAACAAATATAATCTTGACGCCGCGATTCGTAGTAACGAAGCGTGGGTTGCGGTGTAGCTATCTAGTTCCGTTAGGCGTGGCGCGTGAGGTGAGACGCATTAGCGCGTTCCGAATAACAGTCGAGTATGTTCGATTTGTAGAAAGGTAGTTGACAATTGACATTGGATAGTTGGAGACTATCCTCCACATTTTACAAGCTTTTATTTAGTTTCACCTGTCCCGTTGTCTGTCTGTCTGTCTGTCTGTCTGTAATCAAATCTTGCAAATCAAATTTGATCCACTTCCCGGTTTCCGATTGAGTTGAAATTATGCACGAATATGCAAATCGCGTGACAATGCAATATTATGATGACGTGGAGCTGATCTGATGATGGAGCTGGAAGGTGGCCATAGGCACTCCGTAATAAAACCACATAACCCCATCGAGTTTGGGCTCGTTAGAATCGTCGCAATGAGTAGTTGATGACGGTATACAGAAAAGTACAGTCGGCAATAAAAGCTTGTACCAAAAATTAAATTTTTGACAGAAACTTTTTTCATATTAGTTTATCACGGCGACTGTCCTCCACATATTTTTTGCCAGCGCACGACTTGCGGAATTCGATTTTTGCCCGTCTATCAAGGCAGAGTCGAAAGGAACAGTCTCTGTTTGTGTAATTAGAACATTTTGAGTAGGTACCTACGTTTTTATTGTGACTTACATTTTATAATTTTACTCTCGTGATTTGAACAATGCTTGACATTTTTGTAAATTATTTTTTTCGTGTGATGTTTTATTAAGTATGTTCGTGTTGCTTGCATTGTTTTAGAAATAGCATTTAGGTAAACGACTTGGTGACTGCAATGCAAGTTTATTATGTGAATAAATGAAGAAACTAATCCTCTTTATCATATAAGTATGTATATGAAGATTCATAAAAATATTTTCGCAGACCAAGTGTGTACTATCGACAACACAGCTAACTGACCATCGGTGCACCTTAAGTGAATTGTAATAAGGTTCTATATAAACACAGATGGTCAGTTAGTTAACAGTGTTGTCGTTTGTACTGAATAATATCTAAAAAGATGTTCAAGTATCATTATTAGTTTATCGTGTTATACATATACGGTGTTGGAACGCTTTTTTTATTTGCCGCTTTTTCTAGGCTCGTCGCTTATTGGCCCGATTCTATCGATTGTTTCCTCATGCATATTATATTACAAAATTTTGATATCAACTCAACCCCCGTTACTACTGGCCTTCTTACCCTTTTTGCCGCCGATCCAACGGTGTCAGAACAATGTGCTATTAAGGCGAATCGTCATTGTATGGAGATGTGTTGACTGCTCGGTTCTACTGTGCGCTACTGACAATGACTGCTTTTTGTTACATGATAAATTAGGCTGATTGATAGTTGACAGCTATAGCACGAAGACTACATTAAGGCCTGAATCACTCTGGCACGGCCTGCGGTGGTGGTCCAAGTAAACTTGACGGTTCCTGTCACCGCAGGCCGCGCCCGTGTGATTCAGGCTTAAAGAGTGTGGCTAAGGGCAAAACATTAAATAGGATGACTGACTTAAAACATCAGACGGAAATCCCGGTATTTCAAAATGATTAAAATTAGGTGCCTTCACGCGTAGATAAATAATTAGGCGGAGTCCTAGCAATTCCGCAAAAGGGATGGAGGTAAATTAACCTGACTAAATTAAGAAGTATTTGGACACGAATGCATCCTTGACATCGCAAGTCCTATACACTTTAGACGACGATTATATAAATAAATAAATATTACGGGACAATCTTACACAAATCGACCTAGTCCCAAACTAAGCAAAGCTTGTACTATGGGTAGTAGACGACGATAAACATACTTAACATACATGACATAAATAATTTCAAAACCAAATTGTTTATTAGTGAACAAAGCATATTATACCGTTAATGAATTTCTGTCAGACTACAACTAATTGTCACTGTACACCTCCTTAGTGACAGTCCACTAATAGCTAAAATTTGTATGCCTTGCGGCCCAACATGGTGATACCAGTAATAACTACACGTATTTAAGATCTGTGCGCCTATGTACAATTGTAGCTGTGCCTATATTGAACAAATAAACTATTTGTATTTGTATTTATTTGTATTTAAATAGACAAATAAATACTTAAATACATAGAAAACATCCATGACTCAGGAACAAATGTTCGTGCTCATCACACAAATAAATTCCCGGGATTCGTACCCGGGACCTCTTGCTTTGTAGGCAGTTTCACTACCAACTAGGCTAGAGCGGTCGTCAACAGGTATACAGGTCAGGTCGGTATATGCTTGACGTCAGTTTCAGTTGAATTTTTGACAGCTGGTGACAAACCAAAAAATTACCATAGGGATGTTGACCGATGGTCAAATCAGCAGCTTAACGTCATTAATTTATAATACTCTGTTATTATGAGGTTTTTAGGAATATAGGAACTAGTGGAGCCAAGTGCAGGATCAGTTTTTTTGGTCAAACACCATACATTTTTTGATCTTTATCTATTTTATTACTAATAATTATGTTTTTGTTACAGTTGCAAGCCAACAATGTGACGTTGCGGCCTCCCGCCAAAACGATTGTCCGCCATTTTGATTTAGCATAGACAATCTGTGTTGCAAGGTAAGTGTTTCAATATATTCGGTTAGGTAGGCTTATTACAGGACCCACTGAAAATCGCCGTCGGGGCCCCCTCTGCCTCGACTCATGCTGAGTGGGCTCCTTTTTTGAAACAACGAATACTTTTATATAAGAATTTTGTAAACTGTTTTTGTCGTTGTTGTTTCGAAATAAATCTTATTCATTGATTCATTCAATTGGATAAGGTGCAATTTTATGATATAAAGTAACTTTTATTTATCAAGCATTTTGGGTAGATGTTATATTATATTTAAAAGCTATAACGCAAAGAAACTATCCTCTAGCCAATAACTATAATTAATTAGTCTAATTATGTTGCACACGACTATAGGCCCTTTAAGGTAGTTCATGTTGATTTATTTTTTTATGTAGTAACTATTTATTTCCTTTAATTAGTTTAATTACATTGTATTACGGTCGAACGAAGCGAATAACTTGGCCGCAATTACGTATTTATTGCTCGTAAAGTGAAACTAGTACGTTTTTAGTCTTGAGAAGTATTTATACTTGGATACCTGAGTATTTTTACTCGCTCGCCAGTTATTTAGGAACTGTAAAGTAAATGTTTCACATGTTGTCGCCACGGGGTGTTGGCTGATCATCCTGGCAACACCACGGCTAACGTGCATTCGGAGCTGTCAAACTTCACACCATAAAGAGGCAGGAACACGGCGGGAGCGGAGGCTCCCCCTGGATTTTCCCCAGTCTACCCTCCAACCACGCAATTCGACCGCTATATTGGGTTCGTCCTATTATAGCAACAGTCAGGTTCAAAAAAAAAAAAAGGGAGCGCTCACTTGCCTTCTAGCAGCCGACCGAAGAAGATCTAAGGACCAGATATTGTAGCCCAGCGGCTTAAGTATAATCACAGTATCATAGCTATGGATATGTTAAATAAATAAAATGCGAACAATTATAGTGTTTAGGTTACATTCATATTGAGTGTAATATGTTCTGTAATATGTAGCTTATTACACTCAATATGAGATGTTTCAGGTCTTCCAACGTAATGTATGTGTGTATAATCAATAAACGTATTAATGTTGCTTGTTTGTTTCTCTTACACATATTAAGCACTGGATTACAGCTATTACTCTTAGTTGCATATCCTTCTTTATATTTAAATAGAGATTAAACATAATAAAAAATTACGAAATAGTTATACATACATACATACATACATTCACGCCTTTATTCCCAAAAGGGGTAGGCAGAGCACATGAAACGTATGTTCCAGCGCCACTTTTAGCATACATGTGGGTATAAAAGATCGACATAATGTGATATTGCAGTGATAGGTTGCTAGCCGAAATAGTTATATCAGAGGCAAACAACGTTTATGTGATAATTAACGTAGACTCAACTTAGATATTTTAGGGCCGATTTTTCAAACTCTAGATAAAGTTATCCGTTAGTTAAAATTATCACCATCTTTTTCTTAAGTCATATTAAAGAAAAGGGCAGAGCAAACATTTCTCTGACAGATACTTTTATCTGTGAATTGAAAAAACAAAAGAAGTAGGTTGCTCATCCATATTTACACAAAAATATCGATAAACATCCAACCATAGGTGTAAATGGGTGTAGATAGGTGTAAAACTTTATATGATTAAACAGGTATTTATAACTGTTACAAAGGAATACAAAATACTTGTTAGGACCTAACTAAGTTTGACAGGCAAAAAGCTGCAGTGCGTACCTAATTAGGGTTTTTACAGTCAGTAAAAACGGAACAAGTATTTTTATTGCACAGTGTGCGGGAGCGGTAATTAGGGTCAATTATTAGTGAGAAGAACAGGGTAAAGAGGTTGATTTTACCCTATAAAGGTCGGTTGATTGCTTTGAAATCTCTCCGTTTTTACAAGACATATAACTTCTAACTTTGTAAGTATATACATGTCTGTTGGTATTGATGTAATCAAATCTTGAAAATCGATGTCTAACTGTCACTCTAAAAAAAAAACCTTATTCGATCCTATCATTCTGTCGGCGTGATTGATTTACTATATACCCACGCTGAATTACAAGCTTTCTTGTAGTAAGGGACCCTGAGTTAAGCCGCACACGGATGGACGGACAGACGGACAGACGGACATGGCGAACCTGTAAATGCAGGTGCCTAATATCGTTCTATAAGGAGACGCTGCATGAGCGAAATCGGCGAGACTGCCAACCAAGGACACAGAAAATTTTAGAATGGTTTGAACCTCAGTTGAACCTCAATAAATCAAAATACATAAGAACTTATTATACACCGTGGGCCCACTCCACACCACATGACCAAAAGTTGTGCATAAGCAAGAGAAAAAAGACGGCGGCAAATTAAGTACTTGTTTCCGGCCATTTCGGGACTGACCGACTTAGCTTCTACAATTAAAGGGCTAAATGTGGGCTAATATTCTTTCGTATGCCCGGAGTCCGGATGTCTGGCTGTTCGGTGGTCGCACTCACAAACGATTCACGATTCACGTGGAATTTTGTGAGCAGGTTCAATAATTATATAGATTTATATAGTCTATTTATAGGCTCTATAGGTATATGTATAATTGTATATAGTCAATTCAGTTAATCGAAATAAATAATAATAATAATTAAGACATGACCGGAGTTCTGCAGCTCACAAAGCCAATAGTTGCGTACCTATTGATATTTTTTGTACCATAGATTTGTCGCGGTTATTGAAATAAAATAAATAGACAATATAATACTGGATGGTATAAAGTGCAAAAAATATACCGGCAACACCGGTAAAGAAGTTCAGTTTGACAAGCCGATTGTTTATGACGGTTAATTTTTTCTCAATCGGGAATCCGCAAAAAGGAGTCATTTTGTTCGCGTTTCGTTCTTTAGAGAAAAATAAGCTTTGCAATACACTAGCTGCCCATGCGGCTTTGCCCGCGTATTGCAAAGGATGCATTCGTTTGTTCGGGTTTCCGGGGGATAATACATACCCTATAACCAACCAGGTAAAAGAGTTTTTGAAATCAGAATAGCGGTTCCGGAGATTACCCAAAACATACAAACTTTTTTAAATAAAATAACAAAGCTAGCCTACCATCTCATAGACTCTTAATAATATTAGTAGGTAGGTATTAGAAGTAGGTATACTTCTAATACCATATAGTCTATGGACTAGCTGTCCACGCGGCTCTGGCCGTGCATTGATTTATATATATAAAATGTTGGGATAATTTTACACAAATCGACCTAGTCCCTACCTACGAAGTGTGTAGTAGTGCGTGGAGTAGTAACCCTGCCTACGAAGCAAGAGGTCCCGGGTTCGAATCCCGGGAAGGGCATGTATTTGTGTGATGAGCACGAATATTTGTTCCGGAGTCATGGAAGTTTTCTATGTATTTAAGTATTTATTTATCGATATAAGTATGTTTATCGTCGTCTTAACCATAGTACAGGCTTTGCTTAGTTTGGGACTAGGTCGATTTGTGTAATATTGTCCCCTAATATATATTTATTTGTTTATATAATAGGAAAAAAGCTATTAGACTTTATATGAAAAATGTTCTATTCGCTCTATTTTTATTCAATTTTAATTACAATAACAGAAACTAGTTTCCGACTTCGAGTTTTTCCAGTACGTTCGTTTTAAAATAATAACCAAACTACGTTTGTATGGAGAATCAAGTGCCCTAGCGACCTTTAAAGAGTAGTTGACACGCGCAAACTTATGCTGGGGGATGTCTGCTCTATGCTATATAACTCTATGGTCGTAACATTGTAGGGACCAGTCCTATTGAAACTGCTCCGATGGCAGATAACGCGCCACATTCCCTTCTGCTAGGGTTGCCACTGCTACTACTTTAATACCACATTTTTTCCATTGTATAACGGCAAAAATCGTTCCACGATGGAAAAACTTAAAGCGTAGATTAGATTAAGGGTCTCTCTATGTAACATTTTTTTGCAACCCACCCAAATGAGCCTACCTGATCGCTATTGCACGTATCATACACAAATTAGAGGACCATTTTACAACGAGCATAAAAAGTTTTAAAAAACCATATATAAATAACCGAATGAGCTTAAATGAATAAAAGTAATGGCAAGCTTACACCCCGCGTGGTCGTGCCGGAGGTTTCACCTTTCCCCAGGCTACCCTCCAACCATGCAATTCGACCGCTGTATCAACAGTCAGGTATAGAAAAAAAACAAAAGCCGGTACAAGGAACCGCACGGGAACAGCTCCAGTCGCCATATAAAATGTATAACGCGTCGAGTGTTATGGACGACTCGCCACTGCAAATCAGACTAAGATTACTTACGATTTCCCGTGAGTGAGGTATCTGCAGATTTTATTAGCCGCTAAAGAAGTTTTCTCTTTCAAAATATAATATTATTATTAATTAAATCCCATTGGCAACCCTACCGTCAGAATAGTCCTGTCGGCCAACATTCGTATTTCCAACTCGTTAGGGACCATTATCCAATGACGTTTATACCACTGCAAACTTATTTCGCACTCGGCCAAAATCGGTGGCAACTTTTCCCAGTACTTTTCTATTACAAAACTGGCGAAGTAGACGACGATCCAACAGCAAAAATAAGTTTGCACACGTCTATTATATTGGAACATTGAAAAGGATGCGGTACTAGTATTACTCGATGAATGTGGATTTTAAATTGTACGTAGAAGCGTGTTTTGCCTGGGCATTATAATAAAGATTTTTTTATCAGATTGCGCGTGCGTTGGCGTGGCTAAGTTGCATCTCTAAATTACGTACTGTTGTTTTCTTGTTATACATAGAAGTGCTCATAACTTGGCGGCGCCCGCACAGTCGCACCAATTGGTAAAGCAATGACGCATCGGTCGGATCCCGGTGGTTGTCTAAGCCAGCAGTCATGAAGCCGATATTAAAAGCCGTATTTAAACGATACTGAATCATATATGTACTGTTTTTATCTACATTTCCAAGCTGCGCATAACAGCTTGACCGCGGGCGTCTTCCGCGACATGTGATCGTAACCGAAAGTATGCTGCGACACGCGATCAGCTCCGTTCGTTTGCGGTCAGCCCCGTTCGCTTGGCATCGTGTGCGATCGGAACCTTTTGGCCGTCGATGCCGTCGCGTACGATTGAGGCCGTGACCGGGCCGTGATTCTCTATTTAATTATATATGTTAATAAAAATGCAATAGGCAATAATACTACGTAAACTTCAACCATTTTATAAAAATATTACAGTGGTAGGAACGAAACTATTTGACTGGGTGCGGATACGTTCGCAAGCAATCGTACCGTGCCGATCGTGTGCGTCGACATCCTGTTGGCCGCGAACGGCTGTTACCGCCCGATCGTGTGTCGACATGCTGCCGGACACGATCGGTTCTCGCCGCATCCGTTCGTATTCTTTCCGATCCAATCCGATGCGGGCCGTTTGGTGGAAATAGTGCTTTAAGATCTAGTTTCTCCTTCTGGGTTTTAGGTCCGATAGCAGTAGGTTCAGCAAAATCTAGTTCTTGAGGTTATTTTTTTATCGTACTGTAGGAAGTACAAAGAAACCTTTTTAACTAAGACGAGTACCTATAAAGTTGAGATTTTGAGTAAAAGTAGTTAGTACTTACAGTATAGTAACTGATGCAGCAAAGTTAAGTTACTCGATAGTGTAGACTAACGGCCATTCCCAATAATCAATCCTTACCAGCAGTTACATTTTGACAGATTACCCGTAGAAAATGTGTCATAATGTAACTGCTGGTAAGGAAAACTATCCGTGGATTAATTATTGGGAATGGCCGTAAGGTAATTCCTCCATATTAGGATGCTTGGGTAATCTCGATCAATATAGAAAAATGTTTATTCAAATAAATCATACACCACAAAAAAAAAGTTAAGTCTTAAATATAGACATGAAAACAAACCTTTGGATTTAGCCACCAAATCAAAGAATTTCATCATTAATCCGGAGATTGTCATATATATCTCCCATAAAAGCAAACTCTGGGAGCCCCTGAGAAATGTTACTTGGGCAAAGTTAAAACGAACAGGGCAAAGTTGGCTCTTCAAGGCTTTTCAAGCAAAGTTGAGCACTTTTTCTAATAGCGAGTTCCACGCATACCGCTGGCATGTCTTTGTGACATTTTTCTGCGGAGCATTGTTGTGTCACTCCCCCGCATTGAAATAGAATATAGGCCCCTGTATACATTTTTATTGCACTAGTAAGCTAATCGGACCAGCATAAGCCTGACCTTCGATTACCTGCACTTATCACGAATCTCGGGGTCCTAGGACTTAATTAGGATGGCTAGGTTGGTAGAAACACGCGAATCGTTTAGTAGCTAAGCTTGCGTCCTTTGGATGTGAAGTTAATACCAGACCAGATGCAATTAAACAATTTACATCCAGATAATTACTTCTTCTACTCAATTAAACTACGGTTTAACAGAGTAGGAAAAGTAATTATCTGGGCAAAGTCGCCACATTTTATTGGTATTTAGGTTTTGGCTTTTTCATTTTAGGGTAATTAATTTTAGTATAGTATATATAGTAAATTCGAGCCCTTTTTCCCGCCACGGGAAAACTTTTTAAACTGACACGGTTGGCTGACCAGAGTATATTCTGCTTCAGTTCACGTGACGGATATGTTGGTTCTTATGGACCATATGCCATTGGAAAATGCATACATAAGTATCATTGACGGCACTAATCGGACCATCTGCGCATACGCGCGCGCCCTTGCAACCGGCCCACTTTCAACAGTTGACCACACAGCTATGGCAGCGTCTTATATTTGCCCATTCAAATATACCTACGCCGTGAATTGGCTACTTGAAAATTGAAATAAGACAAGTTGAAATTTAAAAAAAAACACGCTATTCTAAGCAGTTTTCTGAGTGGATCTTATGTTTGTATGGGACTTGCTATACAATTAAAAAACAAACGCGGCTCCTCTCACTCATAAATCTATAGACATAGTATTAGGACATCACAGCATTATCTTTTTACTAGCCGTTGTACGGAAAATCACGTACTCGTAAATTGCTGTTTTGGCCGTGAAATACTGCGTTTACCAAAATATATGCGAAAATTGAAATTTAGAAGTTTTGCAGCATTGCCAAGACCCCTGATGGTAAAAAAAACTGTGATGTTCTTTATAACGCCAATCGCTTGTAATGTTGTTTTCACGTCTCATGCTCGAAAAGTGTGTCTTAGGCTTAGCAAGGGGGCTAAAGAAGTACATTTAACCTCTAGGTAAAATATGTTTACATATTTATGATTTAGAAAAAATATATTAGACCAATCAAAACACTTCACTACCAAAATCCACCAATCCCAACCCTTTAAAAAACATTTGTATTTGCTATCAACTAACCAGAATACAGCTAGATATTAAAATCGATCAATCAGGGAACAGAATTCAATTCAAACATAAGGGTTTTCATTCCCTAAAACACAATTATTAAAACAAATAAACACCTTTAACCGTCTATAGCCGCGTCCAAACGTTCAAGCTTGGTTGACTGCATACATGGAATAAGCTATGAGATTGAGCGGGATAGACTGCTATCTATCTCGCTTTATCTTATGCCATGTATGCTGACTTGCTGACCGACGCTGTTGCACACGGCTTTAGACGGTCAGAGGCGTTTATTCGTGGTGTTATTATTTTCTATCCGTGTCAAAGTCAAAACAGTTTAAAAAAAAAAAACGCCGCCAATTTGAACAATATTTTCCCGTGAAATTTATTATTGATTGTGGATAATCTTTGTTTTTACTATTTTCTCGCAGTGGAAGTGAAAAATTAGAGTGTAGGTATATAACTCTAGTCTAAAAGCCATTACCCCACGAAAAATTTCCCCTCACTTCGTTCGGGAAAATAACCATCTCGTTATAATATGGCTTATTTTAGACCATTGTTAATATAATATAATACAATTAAATCAACAAAGTAAGTTTTCGCATTTCTCTCGTAAATAATATAAAAAAACAGCTATCATTATATTTGACAGTAAATTTTAGCCAGGTAGGCAAAGTTGGGCGTTGTAGGCAATGTTGCAGCCTTTTACGGTACATGTAAAAAGTATAAAGATATAGTCCTCGAGATTTACTTGGCTACCGAACCGCGTCGGTGTCCGCTGTAGCCTTTGTTTAGCTGGCTTTGAATAAAGAGGTTATGTTTATCGAGGTGCCTAATCTGATGCTTAAGGCAGTGACGGTGTTCCTAAGGTACCTTGACTAGTGGATCTACCTGACATGGTTGTGTTGTGTTGACATGGTCGCGGTATGATTTGTGACCAATTAAATTCATAAGCGAGAAACGAACGAAGTTAAGCTTGGGCCAAAATTCTTTCGTATATCCGGATGTCCCGCTGTCCGACTGTCCGGCTGTTCTCCTGTACTGGCCGCATATCATGGTCGGCCTTATCACGCGATAAGTGACAAGATAGAGCGTCAGTCTCGTTCTATCGAACGGTGTCGGCCAGTGACGGACGCTCTATCATGTCACTTATCGCGTGATAAGGCCGACCATGATACGGGGCCAGGTCGCATTTCTCAACTGATCCTCGTGAAATTTAGTGAGCACGTTTCGATTTCAGCACGGGTGAGCACGGGATTTTCGAGTTAATTTAATCTTTGGAATTTATAAAAAGATTTAGTTATAGAGCCAGTAATAATATGTTTTGGTTAAGCTTTAAATTGTATTACTTAACCAGTTCACATGCACAACCTCTATAGCCGTCACTATATAAGGGATAACTACGCTTAATTGAGCTCACGCGGACGGGATACTTATGTAAATTTTACAGTAGCCAATAATTATAAAGTTTTTGTTTTGTCGATTCATATAAAAAAGACAATATCTACAGCTCACAGATCCGCTTCTTGTTAGCGTAGATAACGCATAGTTTTATAACACTTTATAATCTGAATACGGTCGTTGACCCAGAAAGAGTCGAACACAAGTGTAACACATACAATCAATAGCTCTCCAAACATTAGCATACATCTGTAGGTTACATAACACTGCTTGTAATGTGTAACATTATGCGCTGCCGGCCAATAACGGTTCCGGTTATATGGCGAAACGACTAAAAGGAATTGACGAGTTGAATTGGAATTGGTTTTACACTTGACACTCGTTTCCACTCGCGTGTCAGGCCGAGTGTCACAGTTATACAGAAGACCGTTGCCATAGTAACACTAACACCACTACTTTGTTCTTTTTTTATACAACGACGGTGGCAAACAAGCGTACGCCTGATGGTAAACGGACACCGCAGCCTATAGACGCATGCAACTCCAAAGGAGTAACATGGGCGTTGCCGACCCTTGATATGTTTGAGGATTCGCCGTGTTGACAGCTGAAGGAACAAATTCCCTCGCTCTCAACACAACGCATCCTCGGGAGCTCTGGTGACCCTGCTCACCTCCAGGAACACAACACTACTACAGAGCAAGTGTTATTATGGCCGTGATATTCTGCAAGGCGGAGGTACTTCCCCAGTTGGGCTGCTCCACTTTCAAGCTGGATGACATTTCGCTGTGCCCTACCTCACCAACCTCTGTGCTCCGTGGGTCTTATGGTAATTATTTGTATATACTTGTTATTATTTACGTTTTCCGTATTGCATCGAAGTCTATTAGAAAAACAACTCTATACACTTGAGCCTATTTACGTTGGCCGAATTGCTTTGAAGCAGTCTATTCAAAAAGCAACTCTGTCATCCTAGTTAGAAGATTCCAATTCCAATGACAGTTTTATAAAAACGGCCACATTCAATAAATCTCAAGTTCTCAACTATAGATACTTATGCGGTGAAGTGTTCCTCGTGAATAAGTCCGCCAGATCTTCTGACGAGGCGCTGTGTTGTGGGCGTCCGTAGGCTACCGGTGGCGGACAGTCAGCATCATATAGTTAGTAGCAGCCAAAGTAGCCAAATATATCGGAACCCGTCTTTATTACTATATAGGAGTAAGGAAGTGTTACGATATATTTGGCTAATTTGGCTGCTACTATGTGATCAAATGCTGACTGTACTATCAGAAAAGCCATAACATGCTTGTTCGCCACGGAAGTGGTATAAACACATTGTAGGTAACTTTTGCCAATCAATTTACACAGGGAGACTACTTAGGTAGTATTGTTTCATGTATTTCTCTTAACTATGTATGGCTGTGTTCTCGTTGGTCAATTCATCAAAATCCCTTGTGTCCCTGTCGATCTCATGAAATCATGCCCTTACTCAAGCACGTACACATACTTTTTCATCACGTCGTAGTCAATATATCGTCTAGGGAAATCTCGCGCTTTAAGTTTATTCTTATTGATAGTATTTTTTTCAATTGTAACTATTGGTACGCACTTGTGGCGTTATTCGGGAGGCGTCGTATACTAAAGACAAATATGAGCCAATATTTTTTTTTCTTGCTTTGCTAAAAATGGTCTAAAACCAAATTACTACGTGAAAACTAGAGGGGGTCACGAAAGTGACGAAATGGGTCACGTAGTATGAGTAACGTTCCCTATCCATATATTATTCTAGCATGTTGTTTTAATATGGGAACCAAACTACGTTTGTATGGAGATTGGAGCGTCCTGGCGTACCTTAAAAGGAAGCTTAATCGGCCCGTGATTAAGCACAGATTAACTAGTCCCCATAACTCGTTAGGACCGATTGGGTATTTTAAGAATGGCGGACTTTGAGGTTTGCGCCGCAATCGGTAAAAAGCGAAAGTGGTCGCGCCAAAAGAAGAATGGAGGCCGTCCGGCGCGTAGGGCTGTCAATACACTGTATTCCAGAAAAAAATACGGTTATGAAAAACATTGATTTAATTTAGCATTTTTTCGAAAAAATCCGCTATTATACATTATTTTCAATATTTTTCCATACACGTCGGCAAAACTTACTGGACTAATAGGGCCTCAAATTTGCTTGAAAATCAAAGGGTAAAGGGGAATACTCCACTAGTTTGGAATTATTGAAACAAAGGTAATTTCATCACCACCAACCAGGTCGGTATTTTTGACAGTTTTATTTTTTATACATATTTTTCAACACAGACACCCAATTATTTTAAATGTAAATACATATAAGAAAAGAGATATCCTAAGGACATGGCCGGTCATGTTTTTTAAACAATAGGAGCCACAGATAGCCTGATGATATGGTAAGCGACTAGTTAAAATTAAGCTAGGTCGTACTATTTCGTATTTATCTGACTTTTAACATTTGTGAGAACGAGATTTAACATAATTGAGTGAGCAAATAAGTTGTTTTTTTAAGTTATACAAATAAGGGGTATATACTAAACAGTACTGACACATAAAACACCAATTGATAATTTATTTCACTAAATATAATTGGTACAACCCTAAATCAAATAAGCTTCCACAAAGTTAACCGTTCAGTCCATCTCGTCTACAAAAAGGCTTCTTTTCATTCGACACAAGTATAATATTGGCAATCGGTTGGCAATACATAATTATTTAAGAACTTGTTTTGGTTCTGGTGGTCAAATGTGGAACTAATGTTACTACTTATAATTTTTGAGGTTTTATCTTTACTCAGTGGCGCCACCACAAATTGTAATTTTTATTTTGTTTTCGCTATGCTTGAATTAGTTATGCGAGTAGGTATCTGATGGGTAACGTACATGTAATAGTATTTAATACAATGTAATAATATGTACATACCTACGTATAGTTTGAGCTATATTACGGTTTGTTTTTATATGTCCACTCTGTAACAGATAGTAGCACTAACCTTCTGTTATGCCCTAACATGAGAGTTGGAGCTGACCCCGTATCATCATGGTCGGCCTTATCACGCGATAAGTAACAAGATAGAGCGTCCTTCACTGGCTGACACCGTTCGATAGAACGAGACGACGCCCTTATCGCGTGATAAGGCCGACCATGATACGGGGTCTGATCAATGTACAATTCCCGGCAAACAACTTGAGCAATTGACCTTGCCTGCGCCTGCGCAAACGCAAAGGTGAATTTGACGTGCGAGCTGCCTCCCACTTCGTCCCGCATGTTCAAGTTGTTTGCCGGGAACAGTAATCCCACCTTGAAGCATTAGGGTATTTGACAACAGTGATAAAAAAAATCCACTAGCAATAGATAGACGTTACGAAAATACTCGGAAAAATCTTTTATTTATGTTTGCTATTGTAATATTTTTCAATTCATAATATTATAACTAACAATAAGGACGTTGTTAGGTAGTGACGTCACAAGCAAGTAATTCCTACAAATTCCTAGCTAAATGAGCGTTTGTGACGTTTCATAAAAATAAGCTGATTTGACTTCTTCGACCAACTTCGACTTTCGAGAGCTTGAAAATTAAATACGATTGTAGTGCCAAAATGGTAGAGGCACTTAATTTCAACCGACACGAATACTAGTGGTCAATAACACCCGTTTTGAAATTTTCTCGGTATTCCAAAATCGCATTTCATAGTTTTTCACAGTTCCGAGTAAAAGAGTTGAAAGTCAAAAATCGCGCCCCTATCTCGAGTCGCGCGATTTTGACTGACGTCACGGTGACATGTGTCATTTGTCCGAACCCAACTAAACCAATCGGACAGCAGACAGTAACCGTTTGACGTACATTGCTGAGTCCACAAGTAGCTAAGAGTGTTTGATGGCAAGCAATGTACGGCGAATGTCATTGTCAGTTGACAAATGTCAGCTTGTTGAAATACCCTGGCTTCAAGGGATCGCAATGCTGTCAGTGTACAGGAAGCTGTAATAACCAGCGAACGAAAAAACCATAGAAGTCTAAGTAGCGCCGCAAAGTGGCCCCACAGAATGGGGGCGATTGCCATTAGGCCTGCAACACACTGGCGCGGCCTGCGCTGGCGGACAATAGTAAATTTGACAGCTAATGACAATTTTACTATTGTCCGCCGCGGCCAGGCCGCGCCAGTGTGATGCAGGCTTTATGCGGGGTTGGGGGCGGGGTGTCAAAACGATGCCAGGCAGCCGTTTAGTTCGGACGCACGCATACCGGGTTTTGGGCACGTGTTTGGGTAGGAGCTCGCATTCTATGGCTCTTTCGTTCGCTGGTAATAACTATTTCTTTACCTTTCACATATCTTGCTTTTGTAACCTATCGCGTAGGCATAAGGCCAGTGCAGCCTCTGCCGAGGTCGACACAGCCTTATCCGTCCAGCGTGGGCGGGGTTACGTCAGCTAAACGTCATTGACAATTCGTGGCGAACAGCGAAGTCTCACTACTAAGAGCGGTTATTTATTTATTTATTTATTGACAAATACATTTACGTGACATTACAGTAATAACCAATGCGTCACGAAACTAAAAACAACAAATAATACTATATATGTTATAGGTACTTGAGATTATTTACGTTGGCCAAAGTGCTTCGAAGTGGTGTAATCAAAATGCAACTCTACCGTCCTAGGTATTAGATTCCAATTCCAGACGGGTTTTATAAAAAGTCGGTCGCATTAAATAAACTAATCTATACACCCGGCGAAATTTTGCAATTACATAAAATAACGTCGAAATCACGGCTAACGCAGGCCAGGCCGCGAGCTGTGCCACGGCAACATATAGGTACTATCTGTCTCTTTCCAAGTGTTCTAATTAGAAAGAGACGTCCTGTGACGGTGCTGTATCGATACTGTATCGTGTTTTTGGCGCTGCAATAAAGTCGCCATGTGTAACCGCTTCAAGAAAGATCGACAGCCCCTCTGGAACCCATGTACCTACAGTCAGAGAAACCTGACCCTGAACTGCAGAGAAGCCCTGAAGTGTTTTAGAGTCCGCATTGCAGTAAACTCGATTCTCCATACAAACGTTAGTTACGCTCTCATTTTAAAACTACGTGTTGGATTATAACGAAACTTTGCATGTACACTAACATGAGGTATATACAGCTCTGTAATTAGTTTACGTAGCTTCAGATACCATAGTAAAAAAAACACAGCGAATTTAAGTTTTTCATACAAAACGTGTTTTTGCTGTATTACGTTTGTTTTATAAACTGGAACCATATGAACTAATTACAGACATAGATATACTTACCTCAGGTCATTGTATATGTATTGTATGTGTTCCTCTATATACTATATCCATTCTCTACCTATGAATTAATTGACCAGTTGAAGTGTCCAGTCACGTTATAACTAGATTAATACCACTGTTAAGTATTCCAAACCTTATCCTACTAATATTATAAATGCGAAAGTTTGGATGTTTGTTACTCAGTCACGCTTAAACGGTTTAACCGATTTGGATGAAATTTTGGACGAAGATAATTTATAGCCTGGATTGAAATATAGGATAGTTTTTATCCCAAGTCCACGCAGACGAAGTCGCGGGCGGAAGCAAGTGTATCAATACTAATATAACAACAAGAGGTAAAGTTTGTGAGTGTGGAGCTTTGTAAGTCCGTGAGGTTGTAAGTTTGTATGTAGGGTGATCTCCGGAATCGAGAATTTTTGTAATCTGATGTACAAAAATTCTTTCACGATTCCAAGAAGGGTCATTGGGCCTGTAGGGTGCGGGCGAAGTCGCGGAAGTGTGCTCATTACGTTCCCGTCGTCGCTCAGCCGTAAGCAGAGCGCAGAATAACTACGTTCGTTAGCGACTCCATACTACGTTACGTTTGCGACTAGCGCGTTAGTATGGCGAGGCGGTGCGGTGCGGTGCGTGTGCTGGGTGGGTCTAGTGAGCAGCCCCCCTATTCTGTAACTTGTTTTGAGCTCACCTGAACGCTCACCCACAAATATATCTTGACACCGCTATGCGTAGTAACCAAGCGTAGGTAGAGGTCTAGTTTCGTGACGGGTGAACGGCGGGGTGAGCCGCATTAACACTTAGCGAATAACAGCCCTGTGACCCTAACAGCGGGCGGTTCCCGGGAGTCCATCATACGCGTCCTGGTTTCCAAGCCAGGCGGGGCGGGGCATTTACCCACGAAAAAAAAAGGATGACCATAGGTAGGCTATAGGTACTTGGGTGGAGCCGCGCGGGCTGCTAGCATCCTATATGATGGCAAGCGATCTAACAAGTATTCTAATGACACAAGACCGCCCTGCTATCCTGCAACTTGTTTTAACCTGACCGCACCGCTCACCCACAAATACATCTTGATGCCGCGATTCGTAGTAACAATGCCTCCACACAGCGGTCGCGGTTGCGGGTCGGGCGCGGGCCCGCGCAAGTTGTAAAACATTGAAACTACACTTCAAACGGGCCCGCGGAGCTAAGATACAACTCCGGCCGCGGGTAGGGCGCGGCGCGGGTCGGGCGATTGATATCTCTCACTACCAACGCATTTGATATCTCTATCACATAGTAGCGCGGGCCCGCGTTGCTGCCGGACGGGTGTGATAAAGACGCCGCTCGCCTGCGGTGTGAATATACCGCTTCAACGGCGCCCGACCCGCGTTCGATGTGTGGAGGCCTTAAGCGTAATACCGGGGGGTGAGATTATCTTGGCTATCACATTAGGGTGAGGCGTGAGGTGACAGGTGAGGTGAGAGTTGAGGTGATCGGTGAGTTGAAGGCTTCACGCAATTGTTTTAGAGAATTGCACCCGAGAGGTCTAGCTTCGTTAGGCGTGACTGGTGAGGCGCATGAGCATAACAGCCTCGGAGTTCTCTAGTTCTCTGTGAATATGTATTTAAAGCTGCTATGTTAATCACTGATTAACCCACACTTTAATGGCTGACGGCAGTTTGTTCTCGTCACTTAACTGCCTATAAATTGTCCTTTGTAGCACCCACTGGTAATTGTAATTACCTGCTTCGCCCGCTTCCAAAGAACGGATCAAATAATTTATGTTAAAACAAGAAAAAAAAGTTAATAAACTGTAACTTGACTATGGAAAACTAACTGAAAAAAACCGGCCAAGTGCGAGTCGGACTCGCACGAAGGGTTCCGTACCATAATCTATAAAAACGGCAAAAGAATCAGGTTGGTCGATTGCGTATAGTTCTTTACGTGAGTTAGGTAGATCGAAACGTCATTTATTAACCGACTTCAAAAAAGGAGGAGGTTCGTTGGATATTTCCTCGATTACTTACTCGAAGACGCTTGGACCCATACGGAAACTTATTTTTTTGTTTGAAAGTGTATCCTTACCAGGTGGTCCCATTCCATGGGCACCTGGTCAGGATCTGAAGATGGGATCCTGGTGAAATCAAGGGAACTCTTCAAATTTTGTTGGCACACTTGAAGCGATTTGGGTATCTTTAAGAGGAAATGTGGAAATGTTCATGTAAACCAAGCCTGGCGGGCTGAATTGAAGCCGTTTAAAACTTTGTGTTTAAAGGAAATTATTTTTATGAGAAGACGGCAGTTGAGTTGCTTAACGCTCGTTCGAATAGTTACGCAATTACCACTCTGTTCTAAAGTATAGAGTAAACTTCTCCCTATTCTTAAAAGATTCTGTGAGATTCATTTTTAAATATCATTTGTTAATATGACTTGTTTCTTATTGTGTATAATGTATGTTAAATAGTTTAAGTTTACCAGCGCCTTGGCATATGCTGTAATGCTGTTAAATTGTATATTTAAATGAATAAATAAATAAAATAAAGTACCTACAAGTTTATATTTCCTTATTTATTTGTAACATGAAACCGGCATTGCCTGTCCTATTGTCACTAGCCCACGACAAGTGATAATCAAATTAATGACCAGTCCTAGACAATACAGAAGTCTATAGGGCCTATTTATTCGATACTTGCAAACTCGACCGTAATACCTACTAAATAAGGTATATTTTGAAACAACGTCTGAAACGGAACTGACTTATTTCCTTACTCGTTATATCGAAACGCCGTATGTCGGCTGTTGCTTTTATTCGAAATGCGACCTTAAGGATGTACTATCTAGGCTTGCTTTGGGACAACAGATTGATCGGTATTAAGCACGTGAAAAACTCGATGATAATTACGTTGCCGCTTTTATAGCGGTTGACTGTGCGTTTTATACTGATTTTATGTTGATAAAACGAATACATAAGATGCTTGAGATGTATGCCATATAAGTAATGATACCTATTCCTTTATTTACCTTAGTACCTAGTAGGTTAAGTGTTGCAATAAAAATAAGTCACAAATCCCTATTTGATTTTGACCCCTGTCAAAATTTATTATTAGTTCAAAAGAAAGAAGCCAAAAATATGCCTAATGACGAAAATCCCATTCAAATATCTCAATAAATTACCAAGCCACAACCGTTTTAATGTTGCTTGTTAGAGAGAAAACGCTAGCAAGTCGTGACGTCACTATCCTCGAGCGTCACAGTAAATTACAATTGTTTCATATGAAAGGTGCGTTTTGAGGAAAAGGGACAGAACATATCCCCTCTTAAAACTTTGGACAATTGTAAGTTTGTGATTATTAACCTCTTGCGTTGCTTTTTTCTCCACTTGACTCATTCATAATCCATTTTCCAGAAATGACATCATTAGTGATTATTTTATTTAGTGTCTACATCCCTATTGAACCAATAGATTATAGGAGGGGCGTTCATTTTACTTTACCAAAGTAAGGTCATTTCGCCGGTTAGCGACCAGCAAATTTTGTGTGCACCACTCAGAGGGGCTAGCGGGAAACGAAAACGAACTTCGTTCGTGACATCTCCCTCTCTATCGCTCGAACTAGCAAGTGCGACAGAGACGGAGATACACGAAGTTCGTTTTTGTTTCGCGGTAGCCCCTCAGGTGTATTGGTGAACTAAAATAATACTCTCTCGTTATTTCAGTTTCCTGTTTAATAATCACCTACCTACTTACTTAAAATATTGAATACGAATTAGTGTCTGTTAAAATGTTACTATTATAAAAAAAACCACGCCCTTGAGGTGGTCACTAACCGAAGCTGGTCGCGTAACTGGCGTAATGACCCTTAGTACCTATAAGTATTGTGTAAATATTATTTGCTGGCTAAGCTTAATAGTACCCAGCAAGATTAGTTGTAAATATTGTCAAGTAAAGAATTCAATTACCTACTCTGCTGCTAGCAGAGTTGGTCATTATATTACCACTAGCTGATGCCCGCGGCTTCGCCCGCGTGTTTATAGGCAAAAATAACATTGAAATTTTTCCGTGGGAATTAGATGTTTTCCTGCTGGAAAAAGTAGCCTATGTCACTCTCCAGCCTCTAAACTATCTCCATACAAAAATCACATTAATACGAAGCTCCGTTGCGACGTGAAAGAAGGACAAACAAACACACACACACACTTTCGCATTTATAATATTAGTAAGGATTTTAGTCTGAACTAATATAATATGACAAACACATTTTCAAAAGTCTAAAACGCGGGTTCGTCGGCCGAAGGCGTGAGCCGCATTTTATGATGCCATAAATAATTCCTTTGTATTGTCCGAATAAAAAGAAAAAGCCAAATGAGCGGGAATGCGTCGTGAAAAAAAGTTATTATGCAAGTTTTGATTATGTTTTTATGATCGATAAATATTTGTTAGGTAGGTTACGTACGGTAAATAATGCAGGAATGGACGTCATGCTAAAACAGAAACTTTATTGAATAATCACAAGAACAATAAAAAGAAATGAATAGGTAGCGATATTTCACACACCTACTCCTAGGAACGTATTTGTTTTATAAATAATTCTAGGTATCGTCAGCCTCTGATCCTTCAACTGTCAATAGTAAATTTGTCAGTTAATGACAAGTTTACTATGGTCCGCCGCGGCCAGGCCGTGCCAGTGTGATGTGGGCTTTATAGCTTCCAAACGGCGAAAAAGTTAAATCAGCACATTTTTAATAAATAATACTTTGCACACCTCAATTTAAGCTCTGATGAGCATTCAGCCACACGGCGAATTCAAATCTATTCGAAATAGTAATGTATTTTTTTATAAAGATTATTTGTATAGCCCGAAATCTTTAATTGATAACATTCATCCCCACGGCGAATAAAATTCGAAATCGAACGTATATTTTTTAAATAAAGAATGCAAGACACCGGCCGCTGCGTATTCGAACGGTGGTTCATACGTGCCGCGCCTGCGCCCGGGATGGACGCGTCTAGGGAGTGTAGTGTTGTGAATTAATGTGCCATATAAGAGTGCCGTGTGTTTGAGCTTTGCAATCGTTATGTTGGTAAGTGTTTTTCGTTCGGGAATTTTGATGGTAATAATATTTCTGTTTATCAATTTATTTTAGCCTCCTAAGACCCCGCGTCCAAAATGTTGTACAGATTTCAAAATAGATTTTGAACTGGATGCCAAAAAGTTCCTAATGCCATTAAATAAATGCGCACTCTGGGTATCAGGTGGATTTAGGTTCTTCATTATCATTTTTGTACTGACTTCGTTTTAATTATTCCAAACGAGCTTTTCTTAATGTTGAAATCAACGTCGTGGTTAAGACTTTAGTACCGGGTTTCCCCTCACTGACCCGTTTAGATTGCACACCTGTATTTATTCCCAGTTTATTCCTGGTCGTTCTTACTTCAAATCAAAGTAGGTATTCGCTAATAAGGGTACGTGTCGCATTAATATTCATAAAATCATACATTCCGTAAAGATCGGTAATCAGACAAACATACAGACTATCGACTGTAGAAATCGCAAATGCCTTTATATTTTTTCTGTCTATATAACTATATAATTTTTGAACCTGCTCACAAAATTTCACGAGAATCGCTTGAGAAATGCATCTTGTCGAGGAGAGCAGCCGGCTGGAAATACGAAAGAATTTTGGCCAAAGCTGATGAAAACTTCAAACTTTGTTCGCTTCGCTTTCTCGTTCAATTAAGGCAGAAATTCCATAAAGATCACAGGGGGCCGATTTTTGACTTTCGAGCCTCGAAAATTAAATAAAAGTAAATGCTATTGTAGTGTCATAATCACAGGCACTTACTTTCTACCGATAGAATTGAATACGAGTGGTCAATAGCATTTCATAATATTTGTCAGTTTTCGAGTGAAAGATTCGAGCGCTCGAAAGTCAAAAATCGGTCCCCAGGTATAGGTTGCGTTTTATGCTTTGGGTATGAAGCGCCTATGACGGCTGAGTTTCCGAGTTTAATGATCGAGAAAATGTGTTTTTTTTTTCTTTCTTTTTCTGTGGGGTTGCGCTAGCTTGCCACACATTTCAACCATCGATAGGATGTAACAGGCGATGGGTCAAGTCCTACGACCTATACGGTGATAAGGGTGGATATTTGATGTCGAGTAGTACATTAGACACAGCTCCGGTAGATATTCACTAGAAAGGGGGTGACATTATTCTAACGGAGATTTTGTAATTGCCATACAATACAAGTTTAAACAATAGAACAATCTACAACTACAACTCTCTCAACCCAAACATAGCAGAACGCCCAGGTGGGTTCATTGCGCATATTTTGCGAGCCCCAACCGGGTAGCGTAGGTGTGTAATGTCCTTATAGGACGTGCGACTTGCACAACACGGTGGGTAGTGCTGCCCCCCTATTCTGTAACTCGTTTTAAGCTCACCTCAACGCTCACCCACAAATATATCGTGACACCGCGATGCGCAGTAACTAAGCATAGGTAGAGGTCTAGTTTCGTGACGGGTGACAGCGTTTTTAAAGTAAAGCTGTATGACATGGGTTACTTTTCGTATTTGTTAAGAGTCCGCAGTAAGCTCGGCCGAATTTCACCTTCCCATCCAAACGTAGTTACGCTCTCATTTTTAAACTACGTGTTGGATTGTGACGAAACTTTGCATATACATTGACATGAGGTATATCTATGTCTGTAATTAGTTTATATGGTTCCAGTTTATAGAACAAACGAAATACAGCAAAAATAAGTTTTGTATGAAAAACTTAAATTCGCTGTATTTTTTTTACTATGGTATCTGAAGCTACATAAACTAATTACAGACATAGACCTCATGTCATTGTATATGCAAAGTTTCGTTACAATCCAACAAGTAGTTTTAAAATGAGAGCGTAACTACGTCTGTATGGAGAATCGAGCTTACTGCGGACTCTTAAGTTGTCGGCTTGTTTATAAACTTTTTTAAAATCGGACAAGTGCGACTCTGACTAGTGCACCGGTTCCAAGACAGTTATGTGTTATGTCGTCCATGTATGTAAATTGTAGTAGGTACCTATCCAGTTTCCTGAAATTTTTCGTTATTTTTTTATCTACTTAATATAATATAATATAACTTTGTGCCGTTGCGTGGATCCCTATAAGAAACAAAATACAATCGGATTGAACTTAACGTATCAAGATTGAATCTTAATCAGTCTGAACTTAAATGGGCTATAATAAAATGTCCTTTTTAAGGCACATTAAAACCGATTGGGAACTTTGATTACGAACCAGTAAAAAGGTCGGTCGTTAAAAGAATCGGCCTAATGATGATTCTTCTGACCCATACATACACATATAGGTGCAGTCGGCTGCATGTCTGGTTTGATGATGATGATGTTTCAGCGCAACGAAAACGAGGGCTGAAGTTTGACATGTGTACGTATCTACGTATCTATATTTTGACGACCAACTGCCTAGTGGGGTAGTGACGCTGCCCATGAAGCTGAGGATCCTGGGTTCGAATCCCGGTAAAGGCAAATTTGTGTGATAAACATGACTATTTGGTTTCTGAATCTTGTATGTTTTCTATGCATTTAAGTATATATATCAATTGCCTAAATATGTCGTCGTCTGGTACCCATAACACAAGCCTTAATAAGCTTACTATGGGCCTATAATTAGATTTTGTTAACAGCCGATTATTGACAGCCGTCTTCCCGGTACAATAAACGTCAATGATGACATGTGATGACATATGATGACATAAATTGTACTGGGATGGCAGCTGTCACATATTGGATGTAAAGGCATTTTCGCTAGTTCGATTTGTGTAAGATTGTCCCCTAGTATTTATTTGTTTATCTGACGTCATAGCTCGCAAACTTATGCGTACGATTTTGTTGCTATGATTGTTGAGTTGAGGAAGTTTTAAAATATACGTTTATGGATTTAGATATTGGACATATGGATGTCACGGTGCACACGCTCCGCTCCTCATGTATGTACATGAGGAGCGTGTGCGCCTGTTTCCACAATAGGGGTAACATAGCATTTTTTTTAGTGTCATTTTTTTAAATTTATTTTTTTAGACTCATCATTATGCTGCGAATATTAATAAAGTAACTAATAATCCTGTCCTCCTACCGTTGTTCCCGGTTGTGCCCTGAAGGAGCCCGGGCTCTGATTTGACACCTACTCCTAAGATTGGCATAGGCACTAGTTTTACGAAAGCGCCTACCATATACCTCCATCCCTCGAAATTTTAAATGGCCCGGGCTGTTATTCGCTAAGCGTTAATGCGGCCCACCCCGCCGTTCACCCGTCACGAAACTAGACCTCTACCTACGCTTGGTTACTACGCATAGCGGTGTCAGGATATATTTGTGGGTGAGCGTTGAGGTGAGCTTAAAACAAGTTACAGAATAGGGGGGCTGAATACAAACCACCTCCTGCATATACAAAAAGCTCTGCCTCCATTCGGTCGAGTCCTGCCCTGATACCTAGATTTGATGCCTAGTATACTATATGTGTCATTTAAAATTACATTTTCTAAGTCTTTTATTCTATTATATTTATTAACTATAATATATACTTGTCACCTAATATATACTACTGTAAAATGGGGTGAGTTAGGTGAAAACTGACATTCAAACCTCGATAACATTTTATTTTTTCTTGTAAAAACTGAATGGTGTATATAATAAGTGTTCCGGACGTTTGTATTTTAGTTTTTATTTTATTTTGGGTAGTTCCATTTCATAACTTTGCCGATAAACAGGAAAACTCACCCCGTAGTCCCTCGTAATTGGGGTGAGATGGGCTTTCATACAAAGGTGATTTTTGAAGATTGTTGGATCGATTTTTTTTATTATGAGTATTACTATAGCTCCATTTTAAATTGGAATACATTATTTTTGTAGCAGTAGCCTTAAAAACCATCTCACCCCCCTTTCATACCTTCTCTCCCCATTCATAACCCAACTCTCCCCGCGAACCCTACTCACCCCATTTTACGGTACGTGTTTTTGTCAATTTCCGTTAATTGCAAGGGGGCATAGGTTAGATCAATTAAAGTTATTTTCTCTTTCTTAAGACAATAGATCTTAACTCTTACTGTTATCAAGATATTAAATATTTTAACCACTGTTAATGCAACACTCAATTATTTTGTAATTTTTTTTTTTTTAATATTTTTCAAGTAAAATTACTAGGCTTATTTGTTGTGTGAAGTTGAAGCGTGATTTATTTATAGTAAGACAAAGTATTTTCGCGAGTTTTGTTTATAGTAAGACAACCGTATTGTCAAGTTTGTGAAACGGCATCTTTGAAACATCCGAACCTGAATTGGTGTCCGACTGTACCGTAGAAAGAATTAGGGTTTCGTGTTAAAAGCATGTCCGAGTGTGCAACCGCATTCATTAACAAGTTTTACGACTTGTTAATGAATAGGGGTACAGTCGGAGACAAGGTTTGTGTAGGTATATTACCCGCGTTATCACCTTGTACTAAGGTGCACAAGGTGTGTAGACATATCTGTGTCGACTGTAGTTTCAAACAAGAAAGAACCAAGAATGTGCGCGATTATTGCATTTCGTTCGATTCGCAATTGTGCTCCGGGTGAGATAGCTACTTTTTGTATGAAATAATTAAACCATTTATATTCAGTTACTTTTTCGTTGTGATTTGCCGCCTCGCGGAATAAAAAGCTTCATCACATTTAACAGAGTTGAAATAAAGTCGAAAATTTTAACTTTTTCAATCTACGATTCGGAAGAAATTTGCGATACCGGTGCAAGATATAGCGATATCTATCTGGCGTTAGCAAGGACGCCCGGTGTCCTTTCACCGCACGAGGCTGACTACATTGACAACTGACTACTATACACGTCATCTGGTACTCGCTCTTGTGACATAATCTTGCGATCGGACTATGATTTGGGCCCCTGGTATCAATCTGAAACATTCGTATCACATTATGGCTCCTCTACATGATGGCCCATCCTAATGGCCCACTAGGATGGGCCAGCATGTGGAGAGGGTAGTGGTGTCAGATGGCTTATGACGCGGCGATGTCTTTCTCCGTCTAACGCATAGTTGCGTCCTGTACCGTGATGGCCCACTGTATAGAGCAGGCTTTAGATTTTTGTTTATATAAAAATGTACTCACGCTGGGGCCTTAAAGGTCACGGATGAATATAGACGGCATGTTACGGAGATGAGAATGTTGAGATGGATGTGTGGTGTGACGAGGTTGGAAAGAATGAGAAATGAGTGTATTATAGGGAGCCTGAAAATAGCGCCTATCATCGAAAAATTGAGATCCCATCGCCTTGCGTGGGATGGGCATGTAATGGGGAGGGATGGCATGGCAGTCAAGTGACCAAGAGAGTATTAGTGGACCGTTCTGATGCGTCACAACACAAAACGACACATAAATGTGATTGCGGCTTAAGTGAAGAGATGACGACTGGGACGCATGGGAAAAAATAATATTCTGCGCCGACCCCACGTAAATGGGACTTATCCCATGATGAGTAAATTTTATCATCATCTTTTTCTTGCCTAAGGGATGATAAATTTACTCAAGAGCAATAGAAAAAGTTCGACACAAGTTGTATTTGCCTATTTCACCAGCTGACTAGGTATATTTCGAGCCGGGTGCATACTTTTCTGACGTAAGGTGTCGTCTCGTCTCTCTAATGAATACATCTAGTAAGGTTCGACTTCTGCTAAGCTATTCTGTTAATTGTTTTTACCTCACCTCATCTCCCTCCCTCGTAGTATATTCTTGACGCCGCGATTCGTACCTAGCACCTAACTGAGCGTAGTCAGTGATGGTTTTAACTTGGTTCGTTTAAGGTTGGGTGAGGGGAAGCGTTCAGAACAACGGCTGTGTTAGTCGTATTAGACAGCATCTCGTCAGATAAGTATAAATCTGGCTTCATTATTCTTATACTTACTTTAGTAAGTTAACAAACGTACGAATTGCCGTGAACCGTCGCGTCGTAGTTTAGGAGCGTCTATCATAAACTGAATTAACTCTAATTACATTGTACTAAGATTCAATTTGCCGTAAACATCGTAATCAGTGGGTTTTTAAAGAAAGCTCACTCTCACGCCGGTGGCCAGTTTTTGTCTGTTTTCTATCGCAGTAAATGTGTCTTGTATTAATAGCAGTATAGTAGCACGAGACTGATAATTGATATTAAATACTACAACAGTCATCATCAAATATCTGACACGTCCATAAACGGCCCTAGAAATAGAGTCGTGTCAGATATTTATGCGCTCTTTGTTATGGCAGATATTTATGCTGGAGACTGTATGGATAGTATTTTGGTGCGAACATGATGGTCATAAATATCAGACCACACTCTACTGTCACTGCGTGTTAGTCAGTGTCTGGGTGCTTCCTGTAGTGTAGCGAGTATACAGAAAAAATAAGGAATATAAAATTTCAACCAATCGTGTTTTTGCTTCAGGCAAACAATAAAATACTTTTTCTCAAAGATGCAATGAAATATGGACGTTGTGTTCCTCATAATGGGCTTCCAAGTGTCACGTTTCGGTCGCAGCGAGACAAGGGATCCGTAATGGCATCATTCCACAATTTGGAAATTAAAGTTTGTTTTCTTGGAGTTTTTTTAATTTATTTCATTGCATGTTTGACAAAAGCACTATACCTACATGCCTCGGCGTGAAAAGAGGCGGTCGGCCACGCCTTACCGCCTGGCCTCTGTAGTAATGTGCTAATATAATAGTTAAGATACCTCTTCCGCGTGCTATAACTATAGCACCCCGTTCCCCGTTATACCCTATGTATCACAACTGTGATACATAGGGTTGTTGTGCCATGCGTCAAGTGGACACCCTGGATCAGCACCATGTTGGACAGAAATAATAGGGGTATTGCTGCGTATGTTTCACAGCAGTCTCATGAAACTTAATAGAAAAAAATGTACTAGAAGACTGTGCCTTGTGTACCAACATAAAGAAGCGGAAATATTGTTGCTATGATTAAAACAAGTGGTCCACGGAGTATAATTTTATAAAACAGGTATGACATAAAAATAAATAATAAATAGTTTGTCAAGAGAGATGGATATTGATGTATTCAACTGTGCGATTCCTTCTGTGAGGCGAAAACTAGCATGTCGTTTTTTTCATGATAACAATTCTCCAATCTAAATTTGAAGATAGATAAATTGCAAGTGGTGATTTGTTCGGGTACGTGTGACTGCTCACGTGTTCCTTCTTTGTTAATTAGTTGCTGTTTTTTTATGTATTTTTTATTTCTTTTTTATGGTGCACTGTTCTGTATTAGCAGTGTACATATATATAGTGCGATATTGTGTGCTAAGTGTGTCAAACATTTTTCTTTTTTCTATGCCATTTCTATCTGTGAGTTCCTTTAATTGGCTTTGTATTACTATGTAAGACTTATATCATGTTTTGCAGCTGTTGGTACTCCTTAAGTATAAATAAATAAATAAAGAAATAACCCTTTCAACCTTATATAAAACGATATAAACTTTTCCAAAATAATAATATTAGTTTCTGGGCTAAATGCCTCTGAAAAAGGGTGACCCACTGGTATCACAATGACCCTACTCCAATATCCGTTTACCACTAACAGCGACACCTATCAGTAAACACCATTGTATCTCGTATTGTTTTAAGTCGATTCATTCCTGTTGACACGCGATACCCTCTCGTAGGAAATCGATATTAGTTCACTTTTGTTTTTTGCTGTAATACCTACTATTGCTAGGTTGTTACTGATTATGATGAATGTTGACACCTAATACCTACGAATTGTTCCTGAGGTTTAGGCTGTATGCTAGTATGCTAGTGCTGCGTCCGAATTCTGAACTATAATATAACTGAGACATACACCTTTTGTCACCAGTTGTATATTTAACTTTTTTTGCATTCATTTAATGTCTTCTACCGAATGTCTGTTCACTGTTGTTTATGTGTGTAGATAAATGCTTTATTTATATATCCTATCTAACATTACCTACTATTTTATACGCGTATACTGCCGTACTTTTTTAAAAGGCAGTCTTCTTCATACAATTTACTTGTAGATGACTGCCTTTCAAAGAATCACGGCAGTATTGGTGAGATTATTATTGTTAACCGAATTGCAGCAAAATTGTCCATTCAGAAAGCAACTCTACGGTCCAAGGTAAAAGATTAAAATTCCAATGTCATTATTGTAAAAAGTCGGTCACGTGAAATAATCTCCACTATGCAAAATCTCAAATAGTGAGTGGATTTGGCATAACGATAGGAACACACTCAGACGTCTTGGTCAAATGTAACAACTGTAAACGTACCGATGCTTTAAACCACCAACTCTTACACTTCCTTCTCTTTCCAGTATCACAAGATGGCGCTAGTGTACCTGCTGCTTGCCATGACGTCATCTGCGCTCGCGCAGTCCAACTACGACCAGCAGGCGAACAGCGTGCTGTACTCGGGCGAGGGGCTGCCGGAGCAGACTGTACTTGACGGCAAGGTACGATAACCAGCGACCTCACCATTAACAGATCCAGCGGGCAGAGGGATCCAAAAGTATCCGCGTCCTCGCCGACATCTTACCACAGCGGGGTCCGAGCTGAAGGCAAGCCCCCTCGAAGCCAAAATCCTACTACATTGTCACACGAACCAAAAGCCGCTAGTGGGCTTTATCATCATAAGATTCATAAGCCCACTGCATTTACTGGATATAGGCATCTCGCAGTTCACTAGATAAAAGTAAAGAGAGTAAAAGAGAAGCTCTAAAGGAACAGCAAAGGCAAATTAACAGCCAGATCGCTGTTTGACCTTTGCAGCCAATGTTCATTCGAGTGGTTTCAGACTGATTCAGGTAATCTTGCTATTTTTGAGAAGGGAGTAGTTAGTATTTTGTCTTTTATTGAAAGGAGGTTCGGAGCAGTCCATCTTACAGAAGACCTGCACAGCCATAAGAACATCACTACGATTACGTGATCTCTCTAATTGGTATTGTGCGTGGTGATGGTGAGAGCGCCATAGCTCCCGTGTAAGGGACCTTTTACTCAATAAAGGTACGGCTAAGCCCTTAGGAGCTGATCACCATAATCATCCTCCTAACGTTATTCCCCGTTGTGCCCTAAAAGAGCCCGGGGTCCGCTTTGACACCTAATCCCAATATTTGGCATAGGCACTAGTTTTACGAAAGCGACTGCCATCTGACCTTCCAACCCAAAGGGAAACAAGACCTTTTGGGATTAGACCGGTTTCCTCACGATGTTTCCCATCACCGAAAAGCTAGCGGTAAATATTCCGTACATAAAGTTCCGAAAAACTCGTTGGTACAGTCAGCATCGTATAGTTAGTAGCAACCCAACTATAGCCAATTATATCGTAACACTGACTGTTACAGTAATAAAGACGTGTACCGAAATATTCGGCTACTATCATCATCATCATCATATCAGCCGAAAGACGTCCACTGCTGGACATAGGCCTCCCCCAAAGAGTGCCAAAGTGACCGGTCCTGCGCCACCCGTATCCAGCGGACTCCAGCAACCTTTACTTTTTCGGCTACTATGGCTGCTACTAACTATATGATGCTGACTGTACGAGCCGGGATTCGAACCCACGACCGCCGCTTGACAGCCGCATGCCTGAACCACTATATAGGCTACCGTAGCTCTGAGTTGATATTCTGTTTAAATGTAACTGGTTAGTTCTTATTCTTAGTTGGCCCCTGAGCCATCATCGTTAGGTCATAGACGTACGTACATTCTACCTTACGCGCCTCAGTTAAACCAAACCGGTACAATACGTAATCGCGTTACGATTTGTACCGCAAGGGGTAACAGTTCAAACTGCATTGGCACCAAAGGTCCTAAGCGAGGAGACTTTCTCGGCTAATACGACCTTTGTTGAGTAAACGGTACCTCGCGGTCGCTTTCTGGGTTAGATGAAATGACTTAATAAAGAAAAGTAAACAATGACCGTTGTACCGAAATTGGATTAGACATTAAATAAAATACGGGCCGATTTTGGAGTACGACGTACCTTAATAACTATGGAAATTGTTCATGGTTTACTATTACAAAACTAGTTATCAATGACGGACGTACTTCAAGCTTATTGAGTTTACTGTGGGACAAGGTCAATATTTATCCAACTCCGAAAAAGTATTGACTGATTTTGATGCCTATTTGTGTGGTATTTATCAAACCTGCTGCTTTATTCCGTCGAATCTTGTCACCGGCGGGATGCGTCGCAATAGTTGAGGTGCCCAACAATTCGCTAGATCCTTTTAGTGTCTGAGCAGTTGACTTTTTAATAACTATTTATTTTACTTAGTGTAGGTACTCGTAATACGTGAAACCGTGGGGCGCGGTCGCGGGAGTCCGTTGGATGCGGGTGGCGCAGGGCCGCTGATTGTGATACTTCTTTTTCGCTAATCTTACGTAAGCGCATAGTTAAACAGCGTATGTATCGTGCTCATCACGAAAATATTTGCCCCAACCGAAATTCGAACCCAAGACTATTGTGCAGGCAGGCTCACTACGTCTAGACTAAGGTAAAAAACAAACATTCAAAATACTTAGCTTTCTCTGGCTACCCATTTCAAGGTAAACGGCGTGAGCATACTGTCCGTCCGGACATTACGCGGTCAAGTTAATAGGCATTGGATTTAACTAGGCGCTACATTGTTGCGCGGTCTAACAATGGCGCGGCTCGTGTCCACTGTCTCGTGCGGCGCGAGAACGCGAGTAAAACCAACAAAGTTTCTGTAAAACAATAGGGGTGTAGACACTAAATAAAATAATCAATAATGTCATATTTTCTCGGAAAATTATTAAAAATGAAGTCAAATGGAGAAAAAATCAATGCGAAAGGTTAAATAATCACGAAGTTATAAGTCTCCAAAGTTTTAAGAAGGGGTATGTTCTGTCTCTTTTTCGCAAAACGCAACTTCATATGAAACGATGACGCTGGAAGATTTTGACGTCACACTAATAGACGGCAACGTGCCGCGCCCCATCGTGTTCGACGCGGCCCCCCGGCAGCATCCTGTAATGTGACGTCACACATTGTTTGCGTTTTCTCTCTAACGCAATATTAAAACGGTTGTAGCTTCGTTATTCTTTGAGATGTCCGAATGGGATTTACGTCACTAGGCATATTTTTTTGCCTTCTTTCATTTGGAGTAATAATAATTTTCTCTACACCTCACCTCCGTCTACACCCCTATTAAGAGATGTTTTCAATGCCGCCTCTCCTTTTGAGGTAATCATAATAGTCCATGGTTTTGGTCTAGTTTTCCCTCCGGGTTTGAAAGTCAGATGACTAGTGCCTATGCCCAATCTGGGGGGGTAGGGTGCCTTTGCGAGTAGGTAGCCGAGGATGATGATTGATGATGATAATAGTTCAAGGTTTTATTTAGTTTTTGGTACGAAAGACAGGTTTTTAATTGTTTCGAGCCGCCTATTGAAGGCACCTACTTACATTTAGGTTCAATTGAATTTGACCCCTCCTATAACTTGCTAGATTCCTTGAGTTTCATTCAATTTAATCTTCAGTGACTCCCTTTGTGCGGCGCTACCACGGATTTCGATAGTCGAAGTTCGGGTATTTCCATCTCTATCGCACTCCCTTACTCGAGTGACAGGGATGCATGTATTACGAACTTCGACTTTCGAAGTTCGTGGTAGCGCCGCTGGCTACGAAGGTTTTTCTGTCGGTCTAGCAAACACTAACACATCCAATATAACCATAGTGCAGCTATATTTTGGCAACAAAACCGAGGCAAGTATAACATTAATATAAAAACTCTGCTTATCTTTGAGTGCTTGGATAAGAAAGTATACCATTCTTCAGCGGTTAAAGAAACCGTTGCTGCGAGGCATAATGTGAGAGACGATTTTTGAGTGATAAATATATCGTGTCGGATCATGTCTTGGACATGCACCCAGCGAGATAGCCCCGAGGAATAATTAGTGTTTTAGATTTATGCGCCGGTTGTGTGGCTAAAGATAGAAAATATGCGTGCACACCGCTTCTAGGGTTCCCTGCATAGTTGTAAAGTAGGCATAATGGTAGGTTCTGTGCGAAGTGTTGTTTGCGCCGGTCGCACATTCTATGAGTTTTCATATGAATGTTGCGTGCGAAACTGTACAGTCCGTGGGCTTTAGAAGAGTCATTAGGTGGTCTATTTCCACTATTTCTATTGTCTGTTCTATTGATCGAACTAGTTGGCATTTTTCTTTGCCAGTCATCTTCATCATCAATGGCCTTTAAGTCTATTACAGACTATACAAGTAGTGTCAAGAAGGGAGACTACATCTCTCATCATGGCTGTATAAGCCAGTAGTTACATTGAAATTCCAACTGCTTAGTTCCATCAATAGAACAGATAATATTTAAAACTAGTGGAAGTAAGGCGGATGTCACACTGCGCCGCATCTCCGGACGGAGGTGCGGAGCTGCATACAAATTTCGCCGGACGGAGGTGCGGTGCAGTGTATCGTACCACACGGAATTTATATACAAACTGAGGTATTTGCATACAATGAGCTCTGCGTCTCGCAACGAGACGCGGCGGCAGTGTGACAATACCACTTAAGTATGTGAAATCCCCGATTTCGTCATAAGAATGTGTAAAGGGAGAGAGAATCAAAATAGCCAACAGACGTATTTTGCGAGCGCTTCTTAGATTGGTTAAACTGAAGGCAAAATTACTTTCATTTCGGGATCAACCTGGCCTAGTAGCATGAGACGATTTATGGTTAAATGTGACCATAAAACCTGTCTTGCAAACCGGGCTGGTGCCCTTTATATCAGGACTGATCTTCATAATTCTTGTAACCCTTAATTTGACAATGTGGATATAAACTCCTTGACCGTTTTCTGTATTTTTTCCGGACCAGTATCACTTAAGACTATTCGACGTTACTGGCTCTTGGACTAGATTCATACGGTTAGCTAGACTCCCTTGACTAGATCTGCACCTAGACAGAGAGTTTTTGACAAATCCTTATCCTATACTATTAAACAAGCAATATTTGTAATTTGAAATAATGTTCACTAAAACGGCTCTAAGGATGTCAATGAATTTGAAACATAGGGTTTTACGGGGACGAAAAGATCTAGCTGGGTCTCATGTCTGCGAAAATTCGTTTTTCGTATTTCCTCTATTTTCACCTGAGCAGAGCTCGGTCGCCCAGGGACTTAATATTCAACTGTTGTTGTATGTTTCAGGTCACAAAGCTGGATGACCTCAGTCCTGTCATATTCTTGAACAGAACGAAGGCGGCTCTGAACTGCGCGGCTGGATCCATGCAGGTGCGTATCTTTGTCACATTTAAGCTAGCTCAATATGCATCCATAATCCGGTGTGATCACCCTTTGGCGCGGAACACACGGAGCGGTGCGGCACCGCTCGCCGCGGCGGTGCGCGGTGAAATTTTGTATTACGATGTAGGTAATCCGCCGAGAGCGGACACACGGCGCCGCTCCTCCGCGCGGCAGAGGCAGTATGCTGCGCACCGCCGAGGCGAGCGGTGCCGCACCGCACCGTGTGTCTCTCGCCTTTATTCCGGCTGGTCGATTGCGTAACATTTCGTAAGCACGTCACCTTAGATGAATGCCATTTTGTACAGACAAATGACAGTTGAGTTGACTTAACGCTCTTTTCCTAAAGTTGCGTAATTACACAGGCGCGTGTAGTCTGACCCTTATATTCTAGTCAAGAATAAGTCAACGCATTTCAAAGACCTTCACCCGCCATACATTTTTAAGACGCCTGGAGACCATTTTTCGTAGTAGCCAAATATTTCGGTACACGTCTTTATTACTTGTAAGAGTTTATTTATTTAACGAAACTGTAAGTACAATTCGCGGAGAGTTTATTCAGTAGGCATAATATGATGATGTTTCAGACTAACCTATCTATACTCATTCTCAATTCCCACACCAAAAATCGCGCATGAAAATTACTGAAGAACAAACCGCCGCGTTGTCCCGTCAATAAAAGCTTACTGTACCAAATATTTTTATTTACTAAATTCTCAAGTCAGTTAAAACAAACAAACCACGGATTGCCTTGATAAACGCCTGTCAAAGATTAACGGACCTAACGGTCATAGCCTCCGTCTATTTGCCATCCGTATTAACGCGTTGCATAACTGATTAGTTGCCATAAGGTTGAACAACCCACATCGCAAAGGACATAAGTACCTTGGAGCTTCATACATTGTTAACACTAAGTTCTATCGATTACAAATACGCATAGCTTGTATCTAAAACGGTAGAAGTACCACAGAGTAGCATACTATGTTGCTGCTATTTACATTCGATAGTAGTAATCGTATATATGTGTTGGTTTGAATGAGTGGCAAATACGGAGTTTGGTAATGTTCTAAGAGGTACGGCAAGCATTTGTTTAGGGTTTACGCAACTTCACATGTTTTTACAACTATTCATGCCTACGCTTGCTTTCAAGCTGGTTCGTCTGTTTCGCATCCTATTCGCGTTTCAATTAGATTAACAACTTGGAAAAGTTCACCTGCTAAACCGATTTTGTTGAAACGTAGCTAAGAATCATCTCAATCATCTCTGTGTAGAATGGTATTTCTGGGTGTAGATTGGCTATTTTGTCTCGCGGCTTCGTTTGGGTTCTGTGTAATAACTTAATAAGCGAGCGGACCCACGCGGACAGCTAGTACATTATGTTATGATTCACGTATTAAGTAACATTGTATTCCCGTTTTTATATAGACTAAACCGACCGTTTTTCGACTTCAAAAACGTGACGGACCCGTTTCATCATATTTTAACGTTATATTCCTTTTACAGATCGAGCTGAAATTCAACGAGAAATTCTACGGTATCGCATATGCGGATTTCGATCGACACTCGGCGTGCCAGGTGGTCGGAAAGGGGGCTACTTCCTACAAGCTAGAGCTGCCGCTGAAGGGATGCGGGACCAGGCAGGTGGGTTACCCTTATTATTATTATTGATTGAGGGCCTTGGTATGCCGCTTCGACCAGCAAGTGATCTGGTGTGGCAGCCCTTTTAGAGTGCACCGTTAAGACCTGATCTGGTGTGGTAGCCCTTTTAGAGTTCACCGTTAAGGCCCGTTGCTTATAGGAGTCGATTTGCCTCGTCTTTCCTAATGCGAACTGCTAAGGATTGGAATTCGCACCCTTCATCTGTATTTCCTGAGAACTACGATCTTAGGTGCTATTATCTGGGCGGTGATATGTTGTACCTCTTCTGGGTGCACGATGTGCCGCCCTAGGTAGGTACTTCTTTTGTGCATGAGTGGTCCGCAGGAGCAGAGAATGTGTTACCTTTACTCTATTAAATATCCGATTCAACTGATGTGCCCTGAGAACACGTAGGGTACGGGCACGGTCAGTGCTCGATACTACAAGTTAATACATTTAATAGTTACTGGCCACTCTGAAGCTCTCGACCAATAACGACTGGCCTTACGAAAAGGACATGTGTATATGGACAGGTCAGCACCAAGATGGTCACAAATGACAGTCGACGTGGGGCTTTGTATGGAGGCACTTTCAATACGAGCTTTCGATCAGCTTGAGACTTGTGATACTATTTCTGTGTGTCTTTCAAATAAAACGAGTGAAAAGAGGCCTTCGCTTTTACTTATCATATTTATTTATCCTTTGGAGATAGCACGCGAATTTAATAATGTTGATATAATGGGGATGTTTTTTCTTAATACAAAGTTCAAGCGAAGTTATGCAGTGCGAAAATATATACCTTTGCCTTTAACCTTATCGTTAAGTATAAATTGGTCAGTGACTCTTTTTTTCGTCTTTATGTCGAAAAACTTCAATGCAATATGAATGCGAATTTTATATATTTAGATGTTATGCAATGCGATTTTTTTAAACTTTACTAAAGCCTGTATTCTCATACGCACGTAACCTTTGCAGAAATTAACTAAGTAATGTGCTTTGCAGTAGTGCAGTGGTCGCACATTTTGTGCAGAAAGCAAAATGAATATCCGTCTTACTGTCCGTCCGTCTGTCTTTTGGGCTGAAACTAAGCAACCTTTTAAAATGTATTATAACTAAGCTTGTTCTAGAAGTGTGTAACTGCGTATAACAACCCAATTAGCCCTGCTGTTACTCAGCCGGTTTAAAACAGAATAAACATTCCAGGACCCTCTGCGTGTGTTCACGAACAACATCGTGGTCAGGTTCCACCCGGGGCTGGAGATGGACGGTGACGAGGTTATCACCATCGTCTGCAGATATCCCCCGCCGATCGTGCCGAAGCCGTCCTTCGATCCTCTCATCCACATGTAAGTCACAATCCATGAAGGTATGCTTCCACTACCTACGCTATGGACAAAACGCGAATGACACTGCCGGCAAATGTGGGTAGTCCACAGACATGTCATACCGGGAATGCTTGCTGTTCGTGTTAGTTGTCTATGGTAGATTTATCCAGTAGCTATGGGTAATCTGTGGGTTACCTGGCTAGCAAAATTGAAGGAATACCTCCTTTCATCCTGACTGGAGTTCAATAAGCAGGTCCATTGATTGATAGGCCGCAATCTCTCACACTTAACTTACTAATAAGAAATTAGCGATTTGTTAACCCTTTTTTTGAAAATTCTTTTCACCTAGTTAGTTACCTAGTTCAGGCCTTGTTTGTTTCCTTTAGAGCAAAAATATACATACTATATAGTTACTGTGATTTATATATAATCAAAAACAGGGTTAAACTTAAATGCAATCTTTTTGCTAGTCCTGAATGTTTCGTATGATTGTCCAGGAGACTCCATAGGTGGACCGTTTAAGTGAGACAGCGCTAACGACTGCAGGTGCCAATGCTCCGCTACTATACGGTCTCCTTTCTTGCTCCTGTCTTGTCACAGGAGCCGTTCAGTTAATTGTTCGACCTATAAATACGTGTAATGGGGACATTCGTCAATTCCTCTTTCAGACCGGCAGAGAAGGGCCCACTGCCGGCTGCGGCCCCGCTCGCTGGCACCCACATCCTGATGATAATCTGCGCCATCTTGTTCCTGACGCTTCTACTGCTGGGCTTGGGCGTGTCCTACTTGTGTCTGAGAAGACGCGCTTTACCAGCGCCGCGGCGTTTGATCGATGACTCGTCAGCTTCCATCGTCAGTCGCGAGAGTATACAAGGTATGTCACACTGTGTCAAGCACTGCTACTTCAATTTTAGTGCTACGCTCATACTTATCTGACGAGTTGTGTTGTGACGCGACAGTACGATATCGGTATCATACATTTATAGTACGGTTAGCTTAACACTCATCTGATGGCTCCCACGTGGCGGCTCCTTTTGTGACATGCGGCAGAGCGCATCAGAGAGCATCACGTCAGATAATTATGGATCCGGATTAACTCCTAACTGAGAATGCGAGAGGATAAAGTACCAGGAGCGTCGGACATAGTAAGAGGTGGATGTTAGATCTTGTTGCTAGCCTTGCTGCTAAGGCAAGGAGTGTTACAAAGGCAGGCTAGGAATTGATGCAAAGGCGTTGTATACATTGTGGACGGCAGAGTTGTGGCTACCACCAAAGTAAATGGGGTTCCGAGATTTGTAATTTACCCTGAGGGGCTACCGCGAAACGAAAACGAACTTCGTTCGTGTGTCTCCCTTTCTGTCGCACTTGATTGTTCGAGCCACAGAGAGGGAGATACACGAACGAAGTTCGTTTTCGTTTCGCGGTAGGCCCTCTGTAAGAGGCACCTCACATACATTACACGCATTTGATGGTGAAAATCTTCAGGGGAACTAAAGGTAGACCGAGTGTTTGCCCAGTATTAGAACTTTAGATATGTACCGTATTAAAGTCAACCAAACAAACCACTATTCCATTTCAACAGAGGTGAAAATCCCGCGCGCCCACCCCGTGTACCCATTGGCGGCAGAAGCCGAGAGTGCCAGCGTGGTATCGGACACCATACCCTCGGATTATCCTTCTGAGACGCCGAGCGAGGCGGAGCATGCCCACACCAACCAGGCGTTCATGATCGAAGAGTATCAAAGCGAAGGTAAGAAATTATAACATTCGGAGTAGAGATTTGTATTTCCAACAAGTGAAATCGAAGGATTTCTCAAAACACCCAACTGCTTTTCAAGAATATCATAACGTGTGTCACGCACACGACTATGAGGAATTCATCCGCTCGTTGTTAATATACCGCATTCCCGAAATAAGTACCAGATTTTGCAAAATACCACATTCTTGATTTATCACATTACCAAAATACCAAATTTGCAGTATAGGACATTCGATATAAGTACATAGTTCCATGAGTGCTTTTCAACTTTATAACCTGGCGTAACGGGAATATGGTAAGCCCAAAGTGTGATATATTGATAATCCGATATTTTGCAAAATCTGGTATTTCGGGAATGCGGTAACGAGCGAATTCATCGATTCCTTATTCCTTAGTCCGTGGAATAGAATTTTCTTGTACATACAGTCGGGTAATTATTGCACAGTTTTCTTGGAAACAGGTGTAAAAGACAAAGCGTCATATCAATATATTATATACAGAATAAAAAACGTCATATTATTGGTGTTTAATCGCTCATTCTAATTCAATATTTAAACCAAAACCTAATTTCCTTGATCTATCAAAAGCGTTTGACCTTGTTGCTTACGACATACTATGGAGGAAATTAAATACTGAAACAAGCGTACCTAGTGAAGTAATATCCCTGTTTATGCACTGGTATAGTAATCAGACCAACTGTGTTAGATGGGCACACTCTTTTTCGGATGACTACGGGTTGGAGTGCGGGGTGAGGCAGGGGGGGCTGACGTCTCCCACGCTCTTCAACCTGTACATCAACGCGCTGATCGAGGAGCTCAGCGGCACGGGTATCGGCTGCCATATAAATGGAGTTTGTGTAAATAATATTAGTTACGCAGACGACATGGTGCTGCTGAGCCCCTCGAGTGGCGCACTGAAGAAGCTGCTCTGCATCTGTGAAGCTTATGCGGGGGCCAATGGACTTAAATACAATGCTCAGAAGAGCGAACTTATGATGTTCAAACCAGATAACATCCGCTATACTGAGTCACCAGAATTTTCACTTACTGGTGTAAAATTACAGAAAGTTGAAAAGTTCAAGTATTTGGGTCACTGGGTCACCGAGGATCAAAAAGACAATATGGATATTGAGCGGGAGCGCAGGGCGCTGTCTGTCCGATGCAATATGTTGGCCCGTAGGTTTGCAAAATGTACTGAGCCAGTAAAAGTCACGCTCTTTAAAGCATACTGCCAGTCATTCTATACATGCAGCCTATGGGTTAACTATACGCAGAAGGCATACAGCGACCTGCGTGTACAATATAACAACGCGTATAGAGCGTTGTTGCGGCTACCGCGCTATTGCAGCGCTTCCGCGATGTTCGTAGGATCTAACACGGCGGGTTTCGCCGCCATTATGCGCGCACGATGCGCTTCCGTGCTACAGCGTGTGCGTGACAGCCGCAACACGCTCCTACGCGCTGTTGTCGATCGCTGGGACTCACCAGTTTTAAAACGGTGGATCGGGCTCCATGCCCTTAAATAATGTTTAATTTTAATTTTAGTTTTAAAATTTGAATATGTATTAACACTAATATTAGTATTTCTTCTTTTTTTGTATTGTGCCCACATTGTACTAACCAAATTATGGATCTATGGTCTGAAAATAAACGATTTATTATTATTAGTAATGGCCGCATTCATTTTAAACAATTCAGTTCCCTAATGTATGTATAGTGTCATCGTTCACAGTTAACCTTTTACCAGGTTCCGTCTGATATGAGACAAGATCACATCATGCACTGAACAGGGATGGTAACTTCTTTTTAAATTTACGTTTTCCGTTATGATCTCACCATAATTAGAATCTTATCCCCAGTTTTATAAAGTAGTAACGTCAAAAAACAGTGGGTACAAAATTTGATCCAACATTTCGTCTAACGGCCTCAATCTATGAAACCACGTAACCGCGGTGACCGGTAACCAAGTAACCGACTAACACTAACAGGTTACGGTGAGACCCACGAAACGAGCGCCGCTAACGCCCGTATGCATGCAGTCCATGCAGCCCCTGCTTTCGACGTGCGGGTGAGGGTGCAGAGACCGCCGGTGCCGCCGTCTCCGCCTTCCACGATCACCGCTACGGAGACTGATGGAGGAAGTATCAGGTCAGTATACTTCTCATCATATTCCACGGGTATGTCACTGGCAGCTACCATAGTAAAATGAATAAATGTCAAACGCACATTCCTCGCCGCCGTCCGCGTGGGCTTGACCCGGGTTGAAGTGATGCTGTTACGGAGTTGATAAGTGTGCGTTGCAGTATGGAGTTCCATACAATGGATACTGGCGCGCGAGTTGGTGCGGCGACTATAAGTGTCCTATAACGTTCAAGCTCAACAAAACATTGATTTTCTACCATTTACAGAAGTACCGAAATAGTACATTTACTACAGAGGCCGGGAAGTAAGGGGTTGCCGGCCGAGTAACATATAGACGATATCGCTATGATGATTATTCGTGAAATTTGGCAGCGCCAAACAATGTACTAGGCTTCATCTCATTGATGACAATTTATTTAGCATAGACCGAGAGATACACGCCTTCTAACGTTGCTGTTCATGAATTACCTTTCTAGACAGTTAATTACGATGACTCTCGCTGTTCCCAGGCAACACATGATACTAGAGGAGCATGAACGCCAAGAGTCCGTCCGAACTGTGTCACCAGTGGCGCTGCCACTGCCCGCGCGGCAAGCGCACCTACCTCCGCCCGCGCGCCCGCCCCGCCCCGCGGCCCTCTACTCGCAGGTCAGCAGGGAAAGACAGGTACCAGGGCATCATACTTAACACGAAGTGAGCTGGGAAGGGTCCGTTAGACAGTATTAGGATAAAGACGTTGGAATAGAAAAGGACAGAATGGGGTAGTGATTTAGTAGGGGTATTGTACGTTATTTTATGAACCTTCCGAAGCACAGTGGTCCTTTACTCGCTGGTCAGCCGACTAGGGCTGCATACGAGTACTTACCACAAACGTGAGCTGGGGAGGGCCTATTAGCTTCCTATTAGAGATGAAAATGACATTGGAATTGAACATAGGAGTAAAGTTACATTCTCGTATTAACCAGTGCCCCGTGGTTTTGGATACTAGGCCTCCATACTCGCCAAGGAGTGAGCTGGGGACTATCGGTTATAGATAGAACTGGTATTACGATGATGATGATATCTGGCAATCCTTTGGAAATAAATGCAGGTCTAGGTTTGAGATTTAGTATGCACACCAGGGGATCAGAAATGATTGTTAGCTCACGTTAACTATCTTCAAACAAATCACGAGCACCTTCATAATTAACTCAAAGTCTAATTATTTCCATATTCAGTTCAATAACTTTAATTCGGAAGTATCATACCATATTATCGTATACGTGTGTTAACGCATTCATCACTAAAACGATTTAAATTGGTCATCCGTCATATCGACCAATCAGAAAGCACCATCGATTTAATTCTCCCATCCTCGTCTACATTAACCAATCACTAACCAGGAATGGGTGCGGCGGCCGCGCTCGATCGTGTCTCTGAACACCGAGATGACTGACACGCACTCGATCACCGAGGTCACTGACCGCTCCCATGCGAGGATGTTCCATATCAAGGTATGCTAACACCACTTGGTAGCCTGATGATACAGCGTCTTGTAGTAATGCTGAGTACAGTCGAGGAAATTTAAGGTTTAGCACTTTTGGACCTTAACGTCATTCAAATAGAGTTGACATGTGCCAAACCTTCATTCTCCTCGACTGTAGCTTACTTTTCTTAAGGGTTTTTCTGAATGGCAGGACCACGGCGTTATGTCCAGACCCTATTTCTATGTCTTGGCTACTGTCATCTTACCATGACTATTCACCATACATGTCTGGGTTAGGTTAGGTAAGGTTAGGTAACAGTTGTCAGTGGACCTCATCGTTATTTAGCGTCCCAGAAATGTAGGTCGTAATGTCATATGGTCATGTGACAATCGTCAAGTACTTCAAGTATATTTTTGAAAACTTACCTACTTACCTTAATATACTTTTATTTATGCTGTTCGTCGGGCTGTTAAGTGACCAAATCATTATTTCCACTTAATGTGACATTTGGTCGTCACTCAATCGCAACACCAGTACACCACCTAATTTTCAACTTTATAAATCATATATAACATAATATATTTAACTGTAAACGGACGTTAAGTTCAAAACGATCCACACATATCCTTCATTGTTTATAATTTATTCTGATTGCCATGCAATACCTCTATCAAATTGCCACAATTTATGATGGGACAATGGGTTTGGAACACTTCGGGAGAGTCCGGGGGTCTCAACGACTGGTTAAAGCCTCTCACAGACTGGCGCGGTCTGGCCGTTACCTGTCAAATTGACTATTGACCGCCACCGCAGGCCGCGCCAGAGTGATTCAGGCCTAACGCCCCCAATCGATGTGACAGCCCCGTTAGGACCGGGTTGTATCACAGTTGAATCTCCCATTATACCCCTCAGAAATTGTTAAAGTTATTGAATGTGACCTATACAACCTGAAACCTTGTGAAGATCTTTTTGACAAGTCCTCTTGCTCATGTTTGTATAATAATACTGTATAATGGTTGTACAGAAGCCCCCACCACCACCTCCCGTGATGAGCGAGCGTCTGGAGACTGAGGAGCATGAGGTCCTCATGGAGAGCCTGGAACCCATCCCTGAGACTCCGATACTGCCAGCCAGGTAAGTCATGAGACAGTATGCTGGAGAAATAAATGAAGGATGATTCACAACGATTTTCTAGCACGTTATAGCGCTTGCTTTCTTCAGAGATTGCGGGATCCGTTGCATATAAACTTATATTTGCCTCTTCAAGTCCTCCACTTGACGATAACCTCTAGGGCATCCTGAAAGAGGCGCTCCATTTACTATCCCAAGTATTGGTGTAAAAACTAGTGGGAAAGCGACTGCCACCTGTCCTTCCAACCAAAGAAGTAGAACTTTATGGTATAGCTAGCTATCTATATATATATTGTCTCGGTTTTTCCATTATCCTATCTATAATGAGTACTTAGTCGCACTTACATATTTTCTAGTCAGGGACGAATGCTTTATGCCAGACATAAGGGTGATCGGGCTAGCTAGGCATGCTACTTGGCCAGTGAACTGACAGTATACTTATGTCGCAGGAAACCCGAGATCACCTCGCACGTGGTGGATGACGTGTTCCTGCGGACCATCACCGAGAAGAAGACCATCGAGGACATAGAGCGGCACAAACGGCTGGTCACTGAATACAAACAGGTACCTACTTATAATATGCAAAACATTAAGGCACGCGTTCATGTAAACAAATCAGTCCATTATAAAAGACCAATTAAAGGGATGGCAATCGACAACGCGGCAGGATCTCACTCCCGCAACGTTCTGTTCAACGGTAGGAGAAGATGAAGGCCAGATGTCTGGAGGCAGATTGTAATCTGCCTCCAGACATCTGGCCAGGTGGAACCTAAACCATGCATATGCATAGGGTAGACTCGTATTATTTGGTAATACGCCTAATTCGGTGATAGGTATATGTTTTGAAGCACGCTACCGAATAAAGCTTTATTCGGTAGCGTGCTTCAAAACATGTACCTATCACCGAATTAGGCGTATCACCAAATAATGCGAGTTTACCCTATAGCCAGTGATTGGAGCAATCTGGTCAGTAGGAATAAGACATGTAGCTCAGTACTGAACCAGCTACTGAAAATGATTAGCATCTCGCAGTTTCTTTGATAAATCCCGTTGATTTTGATGTTTTGAAAGACCCTCATTTACAGGTTTTTTTCTAACAACCCTTACCCGTTCTAGGTGCCACCGCCGCCTCCTCAGTTCGACGTGACGATCCGCAACCACACGCTGCCGGAGGCGCAGTGGGAGAACTTCTCTGACATCAGCAGCGCCTCCGGCATGACGCTGACCCCGAAGATGGAACGCGTGCCCCTGTCGCTTCCACCGCAGAAGTACATTGGTGAGCTCTTGTCACATCGTTGTCCTAGTCACTCTTGTCTTGGATGTGTGCCTCTCTTTATTACACTGTGTTGTGTTTATTTTAGACCCCCTTCCGAATAAAGAGGATCAATACTGTATTATAATATCCAAACAAGTGTGTCATTTGCCGACCGATTCAAAAATATATTTAATTTTGAAAATCTCAAGCTCTTCTACGGTCAAACAGCATAATCTCTAGACTCGATTTTGGAAGTCGGTTACTATGAACCTCCTATTTAGGGCGGGTTGCACCAATTTACGATTAGCAGCTGCTTAGCAGTTACGTGGTTAACGACCATCCTTTACAGGGAAAGGCGGTCCCGACCTCTTCTCCCCCGAGCTGATCAAGCAGTCGCAGTACCCGTCAACCCTGCCGCTGCTGCCCGAGCTGCCTCCGGCCCGGAACCCGCTGTACCGCGACGACGACGACGACGTCCCGGAGCCGACGCCGGCGCCGCCTGTGCCCCAGAACTGGAGCGTACTCACCAGGGTGCTGAGCACCGAGGCTCAGGACGAGGTACGGCAATCATGACAGCATATTGTGGCCAGGATTACCATATGATTCGACAAGGGTTCGAATCCCGGTAAGGGCAAATATTTGTGTGAGCATGAATATTTGTTTCAGAGTCTTGGATGTTTTCTATGTATTTAAGTTCCTATTTATATGTATTAAATATATCGTCGTCTAGTACCCATAACATAAGCCTTAATGAGCTTACTATATTTATTATTAATAATAATAATATAAAGCATCCCTCACTTTTTATTAAGCGGTGTGTGGATGAAATAAAGTTGTTTAAAATCAAAATCACGCGATCATTGCCACCTTTTACACTCTCCGTTTATTCTATTCACGTCATGGGTGAAATTACCTCATCGATTTTTAAAAACTCGAAATAATTAAGATGCGTTTTCGTTGACGATTTGTTCTGTTCGTCTAACACTATAACTCTACATGAACCCTACTTAATATTTCATAACGCTGTTCCCAAGGTGCTCCAAGAATCCGAGCGAGAGTACCGTCTCACGCGAGAAGAGCGTCTCCGCTGGCGCGAGCTGATCACCCACGAGTCGACCCTGCGACGGGAGTTGGCCCGCTCGTCCACCCGCGAGGAGTTCTCCCGTGTGGCCCACGACCATCGCTTCGCGCCGCTCTACAGCCCTCACAAGTGGGAGGTCATCATTCGCATCCTGGCACCGCCCCCGGAGAAGCCCAAGGTATGTGGAAGCTCGAGTGGTTTGTCTACTGACGTGTGATAACAACCCGTCTTGCCAGTGATAGGTATGGGCTGGGCACCCACGAGTCGAGCCTGCGACGGGAGTTGACCCGCTGTGTGGTGAATCACCCCTAGCGTGTAGCGTAGGTATGATTAAATTTAACTGTTGCATGACAATAAACTATTTTTTTGTATCTTGCCGATTACGATGCGCCATGCATTTTATTTTTTATATCAGATATTCCGCAACCGTGGTAAACATTTGACTTCAACGACTCTTCAAGTAAGTACATTTTTAAGAGTTTGAGAGTTTATGGTATGATGGTATGGTTAAATATGTCAATATTTTTTCATTCATATTGTACTATTTCCCAACAGAATCGCTACCGCAAAAAGAGCGAGTGGGACTCCCGGTCTCGCCGCAGCTCCCTGCCTACCCTATACGAATACGATAGCGACGCGACTTCCCTCCGCGAGCCAGGCCGATCTCGCCGCTCCTCCTACCGCAGCGACCACGTCGACATGAGGTACAGTAGTGACAACGTCGACATGAGGTACAGTAGTGACAACGTCGACATGAGGTACAGTAGTGACAACGTCGATTTGAGGTACAGTACTGACAACGTCGACATGAGATACAATAGTGACAAAGTCGACATGAGGTACTATAGTGACCAAATCGACTTTGGGTACAGTGGTGACAACGTGGACATGAGGTACAGTAGTGACAAAGTCGATATGAGATACAGTAGTGACGCAGTCGACATCAGGTACTATAATAACCAGGTTGACATGTGGTACAGTAGTGACAACGTCGACACAAAGTTCAATAGCACGTTAGCAGGAGGTACCTATAGTAGTAAACACGTCAACATGAGGTACAATAGCACGTTGACAGGAGGTAAAGTAGTGACTACGTCGACATGAACTCAGGGGACTTAGGTGATAATAAACAAACTAGACTATGGCTGTCCAATATCTACCACCCACGAATCTGCTTTAATATTTTGCCAAAAAATATTTATACTTTTAATATTTATTTATACGTAAAACCTAGTTTTTTTGTTTAAATTATCCAACTTTTTTCTCAGATCCATGTCCGAGATGATGGTGGACTACGCGCGCGAGGAGGCCGACAGCCACTCGGAGGTGTCGGCGGGCACGCAACTCGGCCGTTACTACGACGACGACAGCGACACAGAGAACCAGTTAGTATTCTTCAAATTATTTAAGTTGCTAGTTGTGTTAAAGCAATCCGTCCATAAAGTGGCTTAACCGTCCAGACTGGAAGATTCAAAATCCTAACACAGGAGACACTAAAAAACACGCCCACACACACACACGCATTTTAAATATCTCATCATCATCATCATCAGCCGAAAGACGTCCACTACTAGACATAGGCCTCCCCTAAAGAGTGCCAAAGTGACCGGTCCTGCGCCACCCGCATTCAGCGCATATAGCCTTCCGAATCGCTAAAATTAAGTGGCAGTGGGCGGGGAACATAGCACGTAGAACCGATGGCCGTTGGGGCGGAAAGGTTCTCGAGTGGCGAGCACGTACCGGAAGGCGCGGCGTGGGTAGGCCCCCCACTAGGTGGACTGATGACCTGGTAAAGGTTTAAATATCTTCATATGTACATATACTGAGAGTCACCTTCGATTGTACTACATATTTGTTAACTTTTTTGTTAGGATAATAAATATAATAAATAAATAAAATAAATAAATAAAATAAACAACGTGCGGCAGCCGCAACAGCGCACAGACGATGTTAGTCGACAGCATTCGGTGACCGACGAGTGTTATCGTGTCAGTGGTGAATACTTGACAGACGTGGGCTTTACGTCACGTCATTATTATTATATACAGAAAAAAATAAACAGCACGGCCATTTTTAGAAAAGATGTGGAGTATATTTAAATTAAAGTTTAATTGAGTAATTGCGCGCTTGCTACGACTTATTACAATACTAGCTTCCGCCCGCGACTTCGTCTGCCTGTTACAAAAACCATCCTATATTTTAATCCAGGCTATAAACTATCTTCCTGCAAAATGTCATCCAAATCGGTTTAGCCGTTTAAGCGTGATTGAGTAACAAACATGCTCGCAAATAAACATATTCTATTATATTCTATTCTGTTTCAGACCGTGGTCTCGGCACTCGCTGCATCGCTCGGTGAGCCAGCCGTCGCTCGCTCGCTCGGCGACCGAGGTCGTTGAGCAGTGGACGGCGCCCGAAGGTGACGTCACTCCCAAGCCGGGTCGCCGTGTTAGAGGTACGTTACCTTTTCTACGTGCTCCCACCGGCTCTCGGCTTTTTTATACAACGGCGGTGGCAAACAAGCGTACGTCCCGCCTGATGGTAACGGACACCGCAGCCTTTAGACGCATGCAACTCCAAAGGAGTAACATACCGACCCTTGATATGTTTGAGGATTCGCCGTGTTGACAGCTGAAGGAACAAATTCCCTCGCTCCCAACACAACGCATCCTCGGTAGCTCTGGCGACCTTGCTCACCTCCAGGAACACAACACTACTACAGGGCAAGTAGTAGTGTTATTATGGCTGTGGTCTTCAGTCACCGGCATTAAGAGTCCGCAGTAAGCTCGATTCTCCATACAAACGTAGTTTCGCTCTCATTTTAAAACTACGTGTTGTAGTGTAACGAAACTTTGCATGTGCAATGATATGAGGTATTATGTCTGTAATTGGTTTATGTAGCTTCAGATATCATAGTAAAATAAATACAGCGAACTTACGTTTTTCATACAAAACTTGTTTTTGCTGTATTTCGTTTGTTTTATAAACTGGAACTATATAAACTAATTACCCCACCCCACCCCATTCCAAGGTAGCAGATATTAATGCTGGTGACTTGTACCCTAAAAACCGGGGTTCGCTTTAGCACCTTTGGCACCATCCCTATATTGGGGCAGGCACTAGTTTACGAAAGTCACTGCCATCTGTACTTCGGCACTAACTAGACTAGAGAGGTTACTTCACGATGTTTCCCTTCACCGAAAAGGTACTTTTAAACATCAAATGATATTTCGTACATTATTAGTTACAAGCTTTTAATTAACTTGCAATGTATGTTTGTCCGGGAGGAATCTTGCAAATGAATTTTTGAATGTTCAATCGATTGAGATGAAAATTTTGGGTAAAGGAATAGTTTGGATGACAATTCAATGTTATTGTACCATTTACCTGATTTGACGATGGACACAGAAGGTGGCCATGGGAATTCAGTACTTAACCGACGTAACCCCGTTGAGTTAGGGCTCGTTAGAATCGTCTCAATGATTAGTTGATGACGGCATACAGAAAAGTACAGTCGGCAATAAAAGCTTGTACCAAAAATGTTTTTTTTTTACAGAACCTTATTTTAAACTCAGTTGTTCGAGCAGGCGTTCGAGCCGTCGCGGGTTCGAACCCCGGCTCGCACCACTAGGTTGGGGCCTGAGTCTCGTACTCAAGATTGAAAGTCGCGAGCCTAAAGTATCTAAAACACGAATTCAGGGTGTTTTACTTTAAACTCGCAGTCGAGTGACTCGAACACGTGCTGGTCAGTCACTTTAATGACAGCTGGCCACCTGTAACGAGTTTAACGCTTTTATTGTATTTATTTCCAGGTCCTCAAGGCATGACCACTTTCACTTCGTCCGAAGTTCGCACCTTCCAGGCTTCTCGGGAGTGGCGGGAGTAAAACTTTCGAAAAAGGGCCACAAATGTCCCTGAAGCGCCCGCCATAGTTTGTACCATAAGAATTATTAAATATCTGTATCGTTAGGAAAATATAGTAAGAAATAAACCTTTCGTGTATGCGTTATCTGCTTTCACGTAAATCAGAGGGGTAATCACGTAACGTTCCGAACGCTCGTTAGGACAATACATCTGTAATATTGCCATAACATTTGACATTTAGATCTACCTAACGTGCGTACAATGCGTTACGTGATCGACCTGCGGATGTCATATTTTAGATAGAGGGTCATATTTGGGACATTAACGCAATATAAATGGGACACATGGTTCATATATGACCCACGATCGTCACATATAAAAATAATTAAATTTCATGTGAAATTTGGTGTACGGTCAAGTGCAAAAATATGTATCGACTTATCCTCTCATAAATATTTACCATATTACCTTAATTCGACGACATAAAAGTAAGAGCCATGGGACATATTTTTGAGTAAGTTGTATGCATCCATACTTTTGCATTTGACTGTACCTATGCATTTATTTAATATTTTTATGGTAAACGCAATTTAAGCTCAAAATAATATCTCAATTAAAACTCACTGCCTTGTGACATAGTGTATAATGCTTATTACGAATCCGTCCGTTTTACATTTATCTATAAGTGATAATATAGTTAAGATTTTAATACATTACCAGAATAGCTATACCAGTGAATTTGACGGTATTAAACTATTTTTAAACGTATACTCGCCAAGTACGTGTTGATATATTGAAGCCTGTCGAGTAAGGCCATACCTACATTATCAAAACTTTATAATGTACTTATATTATATTTTAATAAGATAATTATACATGTATAGCGAAGGAGTTTAGTTATATTAACTCAATACGACAAGAAAAATATTTAAAATTAATATTGTCATTTCCGTCGATAATTGTCACGTTCATTCCAGGCAATACTAATAAATACATTACTTAAAGTAGGTAGGCTACTTAATGTTTTATAATAATTATGTGGTGAATTGATAATAATTATTATACATAATTTTATCCGTCCATGTGTAACATGTGACCCACGTTTCTTACCACGCATCTGTGACCTGTAAAAATAAATTGCTTTTCTATTTAAATAATACCAGAATTATATAATCTTTTGAAATACCTTTTTACTAACATTGTGCCAAAATAAACCGTTTTAAAAGCTTTTGAATATGCTGGGTTATTTTTAGTAATAAAATTGTACCTGTTAATTGTGTACAATGCTTTGCGAATTGAATTATTATAAGCAATATCAATTAAATTACATTTACAGGTTACAGGCCGTAAGTGAAGCTATACCATTGCTTCCAAGGAACCAATAAATTAAAAAAAAATCAGAAAAAGTCTTTAGTTACATTAGTTAGTCCCATAAAAGGAACTTTGGCTCGGAAAACGAGTTTTACGCACACAATTGAAGCTGAGCCTGCGACTTGCAACCTGTACGAACTTACATAGTAGAATCAAAGTTCATTGACATTTTTTCAGGTTGGCATCTATTGCGAATTCTTCGCTCTCATTTACACACACACCACTACAGAAAAAATACACGGAGTACAATTTTAACTCATAAGCGTGTGCTTTAAATGATTTTATATGTTCTACTATGTGAGTGCATAATGTAATATTTACTTATTAAAATGTGGTGTTTATTTTATATAATGTCTAGCTGTAAATATAATTTTAAAGGGATGTTTAACCTAGCAGTGGAGGCAAGACGCCATAAAATTGTAAGGTACTGTGCACTTCGCGCCCATATCCAGGTAGGTCCGGTACAGTGTTATGTATTTAATACCAATGTATATATAATATAATACGCATTAATCAGTTTAAAGTTATACGGCAATTTAACTACCTACTGTGAATTTCAAATAGTATTTGAATTTATATGTTTTGCCATATTAGTGAAGTTAAAGTGATTTTAATTGTATCTATAAACGAGTTTCTTAAAGATACATTCAAGAGAAACTTGCATTTACCCAAATGTGATACTTAACTACTTTTTTAAATCAAAGATATCAATATTTAACGCAAGCCTCATTGCTAAGCCTTTATTTCAAATTTGGATCTGTAAAAATGATTATTCCGTCCATAGTGTAATCAACTTTCTAGAGTATGATTATACCTACTATGGTATTCCGAAAAGAACAAATAAAAAAGAATTTAGTGTAAATTTCACTAACTGAAGTATAAGGCTTTTTAATTTGTCTTTGGGAGGTAGAGCTAATTGTCATTATTTCTACACAGGGGTAGAGAAATATGATAGCAAGCGGAGGTTTAATTCCGGAATCGATCTTGAATTTTACTTCATTGCCGCTCAGCCCTTTCGGACCCGAAAAACACAATCGTGCAAACGAAAGTATTGTAAATAAATACAATGCGTGTTACTCCCGCACGATCGTATTTCTTCGGTGTGAAACGGCTAAACGAAGTGTTACGCGCGTGCATGGCCCCTTTAAAACCTTGCCTCGGTTGCTATGTTGCATGGGTTGTGGTACAAATTGTGCTCAAGTCGTGGTTGTATTAGCGCAGCGAAGCCTGGAACGCATTTTAGTGAGAGGTCGTTCAGTTGTTTCTGATTCATAACTTTACAAGTATTTTTAACGTCAGCTACCATGGATTTTATAAAAGTACGGTTGAGTTTATTTAATATGGCCGTCTTTTTATTAAACTGTCATACGAATTGGAATCTTCTTCTGTCGTGCACGTTACAGTTGCTTTTTGCATGGACGACCTTGATGCAATTCGCTTTGTGAAATGGGCCCCAGAAGCCGGTTGCATAGTTACTTGTAATCTATTAAATACGTTCAGCTTCAAAATGTGCTGAGCACCTTTGTGCCGTGTCGCTATGACGTCATGTTTAAACTGCCGTACGAAGTTGTTAAACGAGTGATAGTAGCAAGTACAGTCAAGTGCATCTGTATGTATCAATTTAATCTCATAAATATGTACCGAAAGCGTAACCCGCGGACATAAGAGCGATGGGGCATATTTATGGGTAACTTGTATGCACCCACATTTTTACACTTGACTGTACCAAGGTGTTCAGCTGCTTATGAGTTCGACTGCACCAGTTAGGTACAAGTTGCTAATGTGATGCCCCAGAAATGTGAATCGACAACGTGTCCCAAAACTATGTAAAATGCTTTCAGAGCTTCAAATATAATGTTGTTTTGCAAACACAAATCTATTTGATTAGTAACCGAACTCTTTTAATTTTGGGCTGTTTTGTTCATAAGGTTATTGATATTGACACTATTTGTATATGTATGTATGGTTGAGATTAAGGTGGCTGACTGTTTTCTAGAGCTGTCATTGGAATTGGAATCTTCTGCCCTGGACGGTAGAGTCGCTTTTTGATTGGACTACTTTATCTACTCAAATAATCTCAAGTCACGGCCCAAGATACATTATGAGCCCTTCTATGCAACGTTTCTCTGCCGCTGACTGCGCACTAGCTTTCGATCAGTGGTTTTTTTTTAAATTATCCGCAGCGACCGGGATTTGGACCTGCGTCCTCTGGAAACCGGCCATTGCTCTTATCCAACTCAGCTACCTTAAGGACTCGTAAATAGGAATTGAGACTTTCGTTAGCGGACGTTTCTGTTTAGTAAACATTTGCTTCCAAGTAAAGGTACTCTTTACTTAGCTACTAAGTTATTTCGTCTAAAGTTTCTAAATAAAACTCATTAACTCATAACGTGTCTTATAATTACCACTCATCAAGTCTCCATGCATTTGTAGCAGTGATCGGAATTAGGTGAGCCAAAATAGCTATTATTCGCAACAGGACATAATGTAGAGTGGATACAACCGGGTAGAAAAATATTTTTTTTCTTTAACACCGGGTAATCGATATTTGTCCGGGTACTATAAGTAGTCGTAATGTTAAACATACATATTTTTACTAATAGTACGGGATTGTTTATGTTAGTTTGTAGTAAAAAGGGAAGGAAAAAGTATGAAATGGTTATAACTTTAACATTAAACATCCCGTTCTATAAGTAAAAACATATATGTTGAACATTACGACTGGTACCCGGAAAAATAACGAATACCCGGTATTTAAGAGAAAATTCTGTTTTCCTACCCGGTTGCAACCACTTTATATTATGTCCTCTTGCGAAGAATAGGTATTTTGGCTCACCTAATTCCGATCACTGATTTGTAGTCCAAAAGAAAAATGCAAAAGCGTATGCGTATTTTGGCGTGTCAAAAATATGCATCGATTCAATCCTCGTATAAATGTGTACCGAGAACCTAATCCGCTGAGATAAGAGCGATATGACATATATGAGTAAATTGTATGTAGGTACCCATATTTTGCAAGTTACGTTTAAATGGTTTGGTTGATTTGTATGAAAATATAGCTCAGCTTTGGAAGAAGTGTAGCTATATAAGCAGTATATCGTCGGGGATAGTGCAATACCGCGTAACTAGCACTGGTAAATAGTGCGTATCTACACAACACCCATAGTGCGAAACCGCATATCTAGCACTGGTAAATACTGCGTATCTACACAATACCCAACTTTACAGGAGACGTTTGGTATAATTCTAATCAGGGTTTTACGTTCGTTGGCGGGAAAATTTTAGTTTGGCTATTTTTGTTAGATACGCGGTATTTACCAGTGCTAGATACGCGGTTTCGCACTGTGGGTGTTGTGTAGATACGCAGTATTTACTAGTGCTAGTTACGCGGTTTCGCACTGTGGGTGTTGTGTAGATACGCAGTATTTACTAGTGCTAGTTACGCGGTTTCGCACTGTGGGTGTTGTGTAGATACGCAGTATTTACTAGTGCTAGTTACGCGGTTTCGCACTGTGGGTGTTGTGTAGATACGCAGTATTTACTAGTGCTAGTTACGCGGTTTCGCACTGTGGGTGTTGTGTAGATACGCAGTATTTACTAGTGCTAGTTACGCGGTTTCGCACTGTGGGTGTTGTGTAGATACGCAGTATTTACTAGTGCTAGTTACGCGGTTTCGCACTGTGGGTGTTGTGTAGATACGCAGTATTTACTAGTGCTAGTTACGCGGTTTCGCACTGTGGGTGTTGTGTAGATACGCAGTATTTACTAGTGCTAGTTACGCGGTTTCGCACTGTGGGTGTTGTGTAGATACGCAGTATTTACTAGTGCTAGTTACGCGGCATTGCACTATCCCCGACGATATACTGGATGTAGCATAAGTCGTATAGTCGCGCAATGAGACAGTTCTTCAGTTTTGGAACTTCGAAACGAATCGTTTAATTTTTTCCTAATTAAGAGTCCCCAGGAGGTCCGACACACGCGGCTCCCTATGCAAACGTAGTTTGGTTCCCATTTTAAAACGGCGTACCGGAATTACACGCAGCTTTGTATACAGAACGAGATGCGCCATATCTAGGTAGATTTTTAGATCTGTTGCTAAATATTAATCTAAAACTAGTTTCTGACCAGCTAATTACAATTAATTGCTATGCAAGCTGTTTTAAAATGAGAACCAGACGAGACATATCCTATAGCTTCCTGGGGACTTGGTTTAGCGGGAAAAAATCAACCCACGCGAAGTTAATTACAAAATGGAACTTTCCTTTTAATCTGAAAATAATACATTTTTATATCACCTTTAGTCTCTCTTGTGGGTTGGATCCTTCGCTAAACTACTTTCCTGTGCGATAGTCAGTTGATGTCAATAACCTCTTGTATACTCTTCAGTTTAGAATTAAATATAATTAAGTTTGTTTTTAATACGGATTCTGATATTATAATCAAGTGGTGCTACGAGACAATATGTTTTATGATTTATTTGTAGAATATTAACCTACTGATCGATTATTTTGGTAATCTTCAATATACGTACCTTAACAATTTACTTGTCGTGGTTTTATTTTTCGTCATTTTAAGTTAGCTTTACTTTGTAACCCTTTGGACGCCGTTCTTCACGTACGAAAGGGACACATATACGCCAAGTGTTTTTGCATATGAGTGGTAATATGAACCTTAGTTGAAAGCATGATCCTGACTTTGACAGTGCTCGTCATGACACCTATAGGTGTTCTTGGCGCCGTGGGCACGGCAACACGCAACGCAATGCTGTTTGTTGTTTTGTCGTTCAAAGTTTTCATGCTCATTACAAAAATATTTTCCTTTACCTGGATTCGAATCCAGGATCAGGCTCCAAAGGCAGAGTTACCCACTAGGCAGAACCGATCTAAAAATCTCGATTTTAGGTAGCTAATAAATAAATAAAACTAAAGACAGACCTCATTCAAGTTCAACTTTATTGATCTTTCTTAATTAATTCTTTGGTTCTACATAAATATCTAAACTACAACAACAAGAATATATTACTAGCTAACTACTTAACAACATTAGATAGTATTTTATTAATTTAAAACATAAATACAATATTTGCAGAAGAATTTGTACAACTTAACAACAAAATGATATATTTACGGCGAGGGCAGTAATCTTGAATCCTGAATTGGGCGAAAGATTCTACAATCAAAATTTTGAGCGTAACGAGTGATTCACACCGTGTTTACACACAAGATGGAAATTACTTTGCTGTGTTCTGGCAGAAGCTGCTTTTCACACCTATGAGGGAAATTGGAAACTCTTATTTGACAACAGTGGCCTTTTTTCTGAAAAGCGGAATTTTCCAGTGTGCCAAATCATTTTTTTTCTCAAACATTGGAACATGTTAGCACGTGGAGGGGGAGGGGTGTAAAATTTATTGGTGGGCGGGGTTAGTTTTAAGATTGGTTTTCCTACAATCCTAGCCTCCTAAAGAGGAGTTTTACAAAAATACCACTTAAGTAGAAGTGTGAAATATTGCACGAGGTTATACTTAATATAAGAGATTTACCTAAGATACTTACTACAGTATAAAAATAGGATTCTGTAGCCTACGGCCTACATTGGAAAAGTAGTAACTAATAAAACTGTTTTACGGCCAAGTCAGTAAGGACCAGTAGCCGTATTTTGTGAAAAAAATGTGGTAATTATTACTATTTGGCTTTAACTCTACCGGAATACTTTAGAAACATTAGGTAAGTATCATTAAATTTGAGAAGAGATACTAAGAGACATTAGACACAAAGACGAATTCCAGTTCCTTTTCGCATGTGCTCGGCCGCGGCAACGCACACTCCGCTAAACTCTGTAGAAGTTAGCGATACATTAAAAATCGAAATACATTTATTTGTCGACGGGTACCTGTAGGTTTCCTGACAGCGTGTCGGGGCTAACGCCAATCGTAGTATTTAATATCATATTCGAGCGATGTCAACGGTAGTGGCAATAAGCGCTCGGACACGACATTATGCGCTACGCGCGCCGTAAACCCAAAATCCTGTCATAAAACCTGATCCGGGAACCTGAAATGTGCTGTGGAGACCCACATACTACTGTATTTATTGATGTCGCGGGCCTATTCACTGCTTATAACTTTCAATACAAGTGGACGTCACCGTCAACGAATGGAGTTGTTATTTCAAGTAGGTACCTACTTAAATTTGTGAAATAGGCCTTGATGTGCCGGGCATTAACTTTCGGTTGTTCCGAGGAAAACGTCGAAATGACAAATAACTAACTCTATGACATCATCTATAAAATGGACATGACACTCTGACACTGTTCGCCAGAAAGTGTCGGATGCATCGGTAATCACGTTATACGGGCCAGTTCGTCTCTTTTACCCCAATCAAAATCCAATATGCAAAAGCTCGCTATATTGAAGCGTGGTTGAGATCGCAAGCGACGAACTCAAATGCTCAATGGTCGTATCGCTTCTTTTCGCTAGCCAACAGTTCAAGCGAAGATGGCGGCGGTGGCCAAGATGGCGGCGAGTAGCGGCACGGAGGCCACGGCTGTGGAGTGGTCGGAGAAGTCGCGGGCGTCCGGGACGCAGCCGGTGCAGGTGCAGCGGCCGGCGCGGCAGAAGCCGGGCTCGTTGTCTTCGCTGTAGCACTCCTGGTAAACAAGAACAAGTTAGGATCAGGGCTTGGAACCGGTTCCGAAAGTACCGGTAACACACCGGTATTTACAGGTTTTCTTCGTTTTGGTTCCAGAACCAAAACAGAAACCGGTAAAGGAAAAATACCGGTATGAGCACCGAGAAATACCGGTTCTTTATAAAGGTTCCACTCGTGTCTGCGATGTTGCCGTTTCGTGCGAGTGCGCGGCGCGGCGTACGGTTGTACGGCGGCGTTGCCAGCCGAGCCGGCGGCGCGCGAGAAGTGATTTAGTGTCGTGATTATTACTAAACTCATGTTCAATAAGTTAACACGCGTCGCGTAGTGAGGGTGTTTAGTGACATAAAATGGCCAAACCTTACTTTTTTTTTTTTTTTTTATTGATACAAGTATGAAACTTGGCAGTTATTCCTTGTGTCAAAATAAGCCGATTAAGATCGGTAGCCCTCGGGAGCCCCCCTCTGGCACCGGGGCGGGGGGCTAAAATACCGCTCCACCCGGCTTCATCCTAAAAATTCTAACTGTCCATGGTTAGCTATAATAGGTCGAATTTAGTATCAATTTCGGATAAATCAATAGATACCGGTACCAAGTCTAATACCGGTTCCTGTTTGAAGGTCATGATACTGGTTCCGGAAAATACCGGTATTTCAAGCCCTGGTTAGGATTGACTCGTATTGAAGAGCAGTGTTTGTGTACGGCTTAAGTGCACGCTCCGCTACGAGTGTAAATTGCATCATCACTACATAGTATAAAACAAAGTCGCTTCCTCAAAAATTTTGGACAGAATGGGTACTAGTGTGATGGGAGGATAATTCGCTGTCATTTATTTCCCCTTTCTTATAAACCGGCTTTGGCAATTTTTTCTGGAAAGTTTCCAGTTTGTAGGGATAAGTTAATTAAGTACTTATGAGCGATAAACGAACATAATATGTTCATATGATATAATGTTGATTTCTTCTAATGTACAGTTAGCATAATAGTTTTTGGTAGACACTAAGGCAGTCGGTGTAGGTACGATGACAAGCGAAGCGAGGAGGATTGTTAGGTAGAACCGCGACCCTACAGCGCCAGAACCTTAATTAAAGATACATTCTTTTATTACATTAATTGCAGTTTCATCAAAGCCCTCAGCATGTGTGTTGTTAAGTGTGGTTATGACTTTTAAGGTCAGTAAAAGGCATCAAAAATATGCTATTTGAGATACTAGGCCCATATCCAGTGTCCTTGCAGCATTGTGATTAAATATATTTGTGGATTGTATAAAGTAATCATTAAGTGCTTCGGCCACTTAGGAAGGCTGGGTAATATTGTTTCCATTAATAGCGAGTTTGTCAATACAATCATTTTCCTGAATATTGTTTACTTCAGCTTTTACAACTTTCCACGATGCTCTACAGGCGTTTTTACTTTTGCGTATAAATTTACTATTTGCTGTTTTTTCTTATCTTGTGTATTTAATTTTATTTTCTAGTCTTTGTTTTGTAGAATACAAGCATAATTTTAAGTTACCTGGTTAACCCGGTACTGCTGTCCCGAAACAAAGACCACAATGCCAAGAGACAGGGCCCACAATAACGCTTCAATGTCCTCAATTATCATTGTACTTGAAGCTTTCCCAGACTGTTCCTAGTTACCTGGTCCACGCGGCACTGCTCTCCCGGCCGGCGCATGTACCAGCAGCGTGCGGGCTCACCAACAGCAACAGTATTGGGCCCGCAGGAGCACTTGGCGCCAAGGCAGCGCGCGGCGCCGGAGGCCCGGACGCCGGAAAGATGGTCGCATTGGACGTCGTAGTCGCAACTGTCATTCAGCTTCTGGGCGGCTGGAATGGAGAATGGGATTTAGTGATTGTCAACCCAAAAAACGCGGCATGCAGTTCTGACACTGCACACTGACTTTTATCGCAGTATGAATTCAGTTCTATTGCACTGTACTGGTTACTTTGGTACTGCAGTACAACCGTCCAAAAAGTTTGCTGTCTCAAATAGCTGCATTCAAACTGCACTTTTGCAGGAAGCACAGCTGAAATGCAGCCCGTCTGTAACGGTCCTTCAATTATTTTTCGAGAACCAACTGTTAAATTTCAATTAAAGCCTGTGAGATTGAGCGCCTCGAGCTACATACGTACCAGCGACCAACAGTCAATTTTGGTTTCCCGGAAGTGAACAAATCGCAAGTCCGAGACGCGCCAAGCATGTAGTTTAGCATGGGAAGCGCGCGTCGGAGCAGCGAGTCGCGGTAAAGAGAGGTTGGTGCACCCGGGCAGCCGCGGCGCGTGGAGCTGGCCCCGCGCATCGGGCACCGATATTATGTGGAAGATACTCACATTGGTAACAGACTTTCGTCTGGTTATGGGCCGCAAAGCCCTCCTTGCAGCGGCAGGTCTCTTGGCACACGAGACCGACGCCGGCGCACTGCTCTTGGTCTACGCACTCCTCGCCCAGCACAGCGTCGCGCATGCATCTAGGATGTAATGGAACGTTTTTATTTGCCAAAATACTAAGTAGATTTCGTCTAAGGAAGCAACATAAAAGGTTCCTTGTAAAGAGTCCATTAGTAATATTTGAAAAACGTAGTCCACACAAAAGTTATTTACAAAAAAAAAGATAAAACATTAAATAATCATCATTGAAACGCAACCATGAAGACGTAAAACTTAAAGAGTAGACTGTGCAGAAAGTTATTCATTTCTACCTAATTTCCTCTGAGACGTAAATAACAACAACCATAACCGAGTCATTAGGGGTGTAGACTCAAAACATATTATTACTCCAAAAGAAAGAAGGCAAAAATATATGCCTAGTGACGAAAATCCCATTCAGATATCAAAGAATTACGAAGCTACAACCGTTTTAATATGGCTTGTTAGAGAGAAAAACGCAAACGGTGTGTGACGTCACATTACGGGATGCTGCCGGGGGGGCCGCGTCGATGGCGGCGCCGAACACGATGGGCGCGGCACATTGCCGTTTATTAGCGACGTTACAATCTTCCAGCGTCATCGATTCATATGAAGCTGCGTTTTGCGAAAAAGGGACAGAAAATACCCCTTCTTTTTGTTTTGGACACATAACTTCGTGGTAACTACTTGAAGCCCTTTGATTTCCTTTTAGATTGTAATATTATTTTAAAAGAAACGGTTTAAACATTCTTAAAACAGGTACGGTACGGTACACCCATGATAAACAGTCAGTCTTCTGTTAAAATAATCGATTAACATTTACTTTGATTGACGTGACAGATTATATTAGGGTTTGCACTTTTTTTTCATGGGACATATGTTACTATAGTAATACTTCATATCTCCTAGCCAATCACTAACCTTAGCTATCTATGTTTTATTAGAAATTCTGTATCCAAAAAAATACAAAAAGTTATACCTAACTGGGGATCGAACTCGATATCTCATGCACGTTAAGCAGAGTCAGTTGCCACAGTGCCAATTTTTGGGCCGCTTGCGACGCCATCTGTTATAATTATAACCGTAGTCGATACGGATCGAATAAGCTTGTGTTACTGATTCGCCTTTGGCTGGAAACAGTGCTCGACCGACGGTACGTCCTGACCGTACGTCCTGAACGTCAGCGCTGAGCGTCGGTTGCGAAAATGCATTCAGTGCAACGCTGAAGGCGAACTGCGACGCGTGTGTGCAGTATGTACGGTCAGTCGCTCCGTCAGCGAAGCACTGAACGCATCCATACAATCTCATAGCTCGTCGGTCGACCGACTACGCGCGACCGACGAGCTCGACCGACGGTCGCGGTACGCGCGGCGTAGCGTAGCAGTTTATCAGCGCTGCACTATATTTCGTCATACATTTCCATTGATATAGCTACGTCCAACCGATGTTAGCGCTCACCGTCGGTCGAGCACTGTTTCCAGCCTTAAGACCACGAGGTGGAGCTGTAAACCGCTTCCGACATAAGTACGATGTGTTGTGCGGGGGAAGCGGGGAGCCGATCGCTGAAGGTCGTTGGGACAGAGGAGCCCCTTAAATGACCATAGCTAATATTTATTTCAATAGTCTTTATAATTGACGTTCGTTTTAGTTCTAAGGTAAACGTCCACTGTTTCGGCATGTTAAGCCTCTTAGGCCTGCAACACACTGTCGCGGCCTGCGGTGGCGGACAATAGTAAATTTTGACAGGTAATGACAAGTTTACTATTGTCCGCCGCGGCCAGGCCGCGCTAGTCTATGAGAGGCCTTATGAATAAGTATTTTTTTAAGACATCACTGAACATAATATCGCTTTGAATGTTTTTGAGTGATGAACATTATTTAATAGAAGAATAGTATAGTTTTAGTTTTAATAACTATTTTTTTATAATTCATTTGTAAAACTCGTATTTGAACCCCATTTCGTGATAAAATTTGGCTCTGCTCCTAAGTTTGTAAGTTCTTGGCCCCTGTTTCGGTATAAAGTTTTCGAGTGCCAGGTAGTAAGCGAAACGTTTTGTTTGTGAACCCTCATTTGCTATTTTATATTGAACAAGATTAATGAAGAGGTAAGTAACATGATTATTGGCAAAACCCAACAGCCTGGGCAAAACTCGTTATTTAAAATCCCGGAACTCAAGAGTCACCCTACATGGGGGTGACCTGTCCATCAGCACAGGGTCACCTCTTCGAAAGTGTGTTTCACATAGGTTACCTACCTATATTAACCAAAACTGTTTAACGTAACCTTTTGGACGTGACATGTATCTGTAAATGCTATTCGGTTTAATAGTGGATACCTTTCACTCATTTAAGAAAAAAAACCCTTATAAATAAAGAAAGTTCCGGGAATAGCAAGTCCCGGGATATCAAATGTTAAAAATAATAAAAACGTCTTTAATAAATTTCGTCAATATTCCTTATAACGTATCTACCTAGTATATTGTATTGTATCGATTGTATACATATATGTATTGATTATCTACAATTGATTAGGTAACCTTATATTAAAATCTTTACAATGTTGTATGGGACACACGACACACTTTTGTAAGAGCAATCCTATAATGTTTAATAGCGTACAAAGGTAAACTCTCATTTAATAAAAATAATCACGCAAAAATAACAAGGTTCCAGGGACTTACCCAGGCAACACTATTGCATTATATCAATGTACATTTTACCTCTTCAAGAAGAATATCAAATAACAGACGAGGGTACACATTTCCCATACCTATACTAAGATTGATCTGTGTGTTTGCCTACTACAAGTTATAGATTTCTCTGTCACGAACTTGGGGAAAAGTATCAAAATCAGTCGTCCCTTGTTTCGTGTTACTAGTTCTTGGGTATTCCAGACATCATGATTCCAGCAATCAATTATGTAGATCACCTTGAAATTAAACAAAATTATGCTGCATGTACCTAAATATGCGAATTCACCTTAAAATTGTAAATTTAGGTCAGGTTCAACCCTCAGACCAAGAAAAAAATACAGACGGACCCTTACGAACAGTCAAGTGAAGCCAACCGGTTTTCAACCGAATTTGTGAAAATGTCAATAAATACAATATCTGTTTATTCATTTAAATACAAAAGATACAAGGATGTAAATAGAAAGTCCTTTATTCGGTAGTAACACGAAATCGCGTAAGAAGTGAAGCGAAGGCTGAGGTTTTCGTAGAAATGAAAGACCCAATAATATTTCAGTTAGTCATGGGACTTTTGTACCTACATAATTCTCCTCCGCGCGGAATACCATTTTGTCCAAATTTTATACCCACGTCCTTTGACGTTGATGAACTATGATAATTCGAGATAAGTATTCAACTCAACCTATCAAACCACTCTAGATGACCTCTGATTTCATAGCAAATATAGGAAGGCAGAGATCAAGGTTACCGGTTTTTCAATATCAACAGCGAACTTTGCATCAAAATCCGTTCAGCCGCTTTCACGTGATATGAACGTCATATAAACAGACAAAAATCCAAAAGTTGGAACGTGTTCTGTTATCGATTCTAAGTTTCCCCAGCTTCGCCACCTTTTTTGCGAATAAATATCTTCCACGTGCATTTTCGACCTTCTTCAGCTTTATTATATGTATAGATAGATAGATATTCGCGCAGTATACTGTCCCGCTTACCTCACTGGATCCATAGAAAACCAGCGCCTGAGTCAATGGCATTGCTGAGTGGAGAATATTTCGGTAGCACATCCCTGTTTGTTAGTTATTAAAGTATATTTTAAGTCCTGTGTGTTCTTTTCTATCCTACTCTAAATTAAAAGTCATGTGTCGGTCAGTGACGGTCGAAGTCTTTCACGCTTTATGACCAAGCTTCAATTCTTGAAGCGTCTGCTCTAAGGGTGGGCCGCACTGGTAGAGCTATTAGCGACGCGATGGCAATCTTCATACATCAAGTCGCGTCAATTAGCCCAAGTTGTACTAGAATCGCACTCGCGTCGCCAACCGTCCGACCAGTGTGGCAGCCTAAAAACGAAGGCCGGTCGCCGTAAACAAATTTGGTTGCAAGAAATGAAAGTGAACTCACCGAGTACCCTCGTCCCTCGGGCTAGAGTTGAGCTGGCAAGTGCAGAATCCTCGGACACAGAAGGCCTGTTCCTCATGAGGGGCGTCATCCAAGTAGCAATTGTAGTTTGTCATGCAGAGCTCTCCAACCCCTAGGGAAGTTAAAAAAAACTTCAGTACCCCGTTTTACGAAGCTATAAGTTACAAATGTAGCGTATACCGGGGTCAATAGTACGATTGCGGTAGGCGATGGCCTATAACTTTGCAACTACATCGAAATAGCACGTGTGTACCTTGAGCGTGTCTCACTGGTCGGCCTGCCGCGGCCTGTCGGCTGCCGCGCGAAACCCATGTGCTACAGGGGCAGCTTTACCTGGTGGTGCAGGGTGTGCGTTGCACACGGGCGCAGCGGTCCTGGGGAGCGCCGAGCGGCACTCGCCGCTAACATTGCGCTAGGGGGGCGGTGCTAGAGGGTGCTAGGGGCACACGGCACTCCATTGGCTAGAGACGCCTCAGATGTGAAGACGACGATTTCTATTTTTGACTGACCAAAGTAAGTATTTACGATTTACCTATGTTTTACTGAATTGTGATTCTCTAGTAAATACATTTTGTAATGTGTCACATTGCGGAGGTCAGTTAGATATAGAAATCGAGATTTGTGAAGTTTTGTGAGTGCGAGTAAAAAAGGACAATTGTACCATTGGACTGCTAAAGTAAGAGAATTGAAACAAAAGTTACATCTCGGGTATTTTAATTTATACCTGTGATTTATCCCGACGATTCATTTCCATACTTCGGGATTTATATATATTATATTTATAATACCCGCCATGTCATCCGTTTCAGTAGTATATTATTTAAAAATAATTTGTTAAGAAGGATGGGGTTGATTGTACCAGGGGTAATTTGTAACTGTGCCTATGGGATAAGTAATTTTTTTTATAATAAGTCGACATAAAATGGTAGGGTCCTGGGTATTGCTGCGCAGAAGATCTGACTATAACCGAATGTCCTTTAAAAAGATCATATGCATTATAGTCCTGAACTTTTCGCAGCAATTTAATTTGTTTCATACTCGCCTACGCAATTTTTGCTAGAACAAACATTATTCAGTACTAAAGAAACTTATTTTTGCACTGAGTCAGCTACTCTATACTTTTGTTCTTTTTAAAGAACTCTCGTGCTTAGTGTGTAGGAGTTATGTAATAATTATAGGTAAACAACAAGGTACATTGGTTATTTGGAATTTGATATGGTAATTTCACTTCATACAAGCTTCCATCCCCCTTTTCACCCCTTTAGAGGATGATTTCCGGAATAACATTATGTCTTATCCCGGAGTCACAAACTACCTCCATACCAATTTTCATCCAAATCGGTTCAGCGGCTTAAGCATGGAGATGGAGACGTAATAGGCAGACAGACTGACAGAGTTACTTATGTATTTATAATATTATTTGCATTTATTTTGGATTTCGACTTTGTCCTGGCAAGAGGAAAAGCTGAAGAGATGACAGCCTGACGGGCGACTAAAGAAAATTAGAGTAATGTACATTAGAGTTTTACATAAACGACTATATTATTAAACACAAGTATATTTTTTTAGCAGTTCTTCCATAAATCGATGTTATATCTGAATAACTCTAATACACCCTAAATATCAACTTTAAACACCTCGGCAAATTTGAATAATTAAAAACCGAATATACTTTTAAAAGAACAAATTAAATTATGTTGCAAAAATTGCGTTTTCACGCATTTTTAACAAAAATAATACATTACAGGTAAACATTATAAATTCATTTGGAAAAAAACACTGTTTTAATTCCAAGAAATACCAATATTTCTATAAAGTTTTAATAGATTTACTTAGGTTGTTTCCGACGAGCTGCCATTGTGCCTGCCTTCTGAATGTCATTGCGGGGAGGTTTGACTGCCCAATCCTGGCACACTGGGTTGGTCAAATTAGGAGCTGTGCCCAATATAATTTTAATTAATTAAGAATTAGGTGCTTAAGTGTTTTACTAATAACTAGGTTGTAAGCTATACTAACAATAATATGGATGTAAAGTCTGAAATAAAGATTTATTTATTTATTATTTATTGTCATCTGTTGCTGGCCACTAGATGAACAAATATGGCGACTTGCTTTCGTTTCATTCAATGCGTGCAACCGGGACAAATATAATATAAACATTGAGATAATGCCGTTTCGGTCTAAAATATCGCGATAAATTATAAAAATGATTTTGTTTCTTTTAATAGGTATTTCTGTCATAACAGGCGAGGTCATAATTACAGACATAGATATACCTCATGTCATTGTATATGCAAAGTTTCGTCACAATCCAATACGTAGTTTTAAAATAACTACGTTTGTATGGGAAGGTGAAATTCGGCCGAGCTTACTGCGAACTCTTAAGTTTTTGATAGGAACCAACTCTTCCGACGGCCGTATTTATTTTATGTCGGCCATTTTTAATTATAGTTAATTATTAATATTTCGTTTTCTAAGGCACTTAGAATCACAAACTTGGTGTCTAAATATACACATTTGGGGTCAGGGGATTCAACTAGATACAGATATAAGTCATAAGTCATAAGTCATTTATTAATAATATTCAAATAACACTGTATATACATGTAAACATCTTCGTTCTTAGAGTTGGTTTAAGTTATGTTAAAAAACCAATTATTAACGTTATTATATTTTTATTATTTGTTACAATAACTATAGTAATACATAATCTGCAGAAATTTCAAGTGTCTACATATTAAGGTTTTAAAGATCTTACCAGTTGTTATGGGCGGGCAAAAAAACAGCATAAAATTACGTTTCATGTATGTGAGTTTAATTTTTAATTTAATTTAATTTTTATGAATGTATCTTAAATCAGCAATAGAAAAATAAATTCTGTGAAAATTTGAACAGTCTAGCTATTGCTGATACGCAGTCAGCCGGATGGACAGCGGAAGCTTAGGAACAGGGCTCCGTTTGATATCCTTTGGGAGTTCGACTCTAAAAAATATCTAGTTGCATTCCCTGACCCCAAATATGTATATTTTAGACACTAACCCTACTAATTCATAAAACTTAAAATGCCTCTGCTAAATCAAATGTGTTTTGTCCCTTTCTTACGAATACGAATGTTAAAGTGACAGATAAAGACAAACGAATTTTAACGGCATTTTAGTTAAATTAGCCTTGTAGAACGTTTATGAATACGGCCGTAAGTTTTTGATTCTACGTTATTTAGAGCTCGAGATATTAATGATATACGTAAAATTCAAAATGACCGCCATAAAATTCAAGATGGCTGACGGAGGAGCTGGTTCCTACCAAAAACTTAAAGCTATGGGCCACAAGTACCTGAAAATATTTGGTGCTTTTGTCCAGCGTATCCACATTATCACTTGAAGCTTGCCCTACTAACGATTACTCGAGCCAAGAAACGTACAGCGATTTGTCGTCGCTAGTTGGCAATTGCCAATTTTGTGGAACGGGCCAGTAATGACTCCCTTGCGACGTCTGAGAAGGTGTGCGTAAGTTCGCCTTACTCTAACTAAACATTAACATCCGTACTAATATTATAAATGGGAAAGTGTGTCTTCTGTCTGTCTGTTAGCTCTTCACGCTTAATTCACGCACCATGGGGGTGAAATGGGGCTTGTATGTGTACGATATAAACCAGTTCCACGCGGACGGAGTCGCGGGCAGACGCGAATCTTACGGGGTCCTGTCTCTTGACCAAACAACTTTTAGCCAAATGTATCATTTGAGAAATGTTTCATTTGACATAATGCATTTTTCGTCAAAACAGTGGTATTTTCGGATATTCTTTGAATATCATCAAATAGAAGTCATTAGGTTTGGTTAGGTTTGTTTTATAATAATCCTATGAAGCTTTCTATTAAAAAAATGCATTTTGTCAAATTAAACATTTAGCCAAAATTTGTTTAGTCTAACATTAGTAAATCGAACTAGATTCATACAAAATAAACTCAACAAGGCTTGTTAATATAATGACATTTATGGATATGCTCGTAACGAATACACTTTTCATTATTAGTAATCAATAATCATACATCAGATCAGAAATGTATTGTTGTCTTTTGTTCAACTTAGCCTTTAAATAAATATAGTGTTTTTGGCACTTTTGGTCTAGATTAGTAATGACTTAATGAGCATGGGTAACTAGCTTAAGAAGAGCGCGTTTCGTTATCTCCGCGGCTTCGCGGTCGAATCATGCAAAGTATCAAGTTATTAGTAAAAAAACCGGACGTATGAACTAAATTGGCAGTATTAAGTATGTTAATTGAGGGAGTACTTACTAGGGGCTGTTCCGGGATGATGAAAAGAGCGATATGTAATGAATGAATTGATTAGTGCTAGTTCCGTGGCTAGTGCAGTAATAATAGGCATTTGTCATACAAGGCTGCAAAGTTGTTGCTTGGCGCAAGTGCTTGTATTGAGCATAGCCAGGCTTTGGCTATGGCGTCTCGTGACTTGTCACGAGACGCCATACAACCTTGTTGCCAAGTGAAACACACCACTTTTCAGCTCACCACCACGACACGTTAGTGGGTGAAATGGACTTTTGGGCGCATATTTTGAGCGATAAAGTAAGCTTTCCTGAGCTGGTGAGGTGGAAAATGATTAGTATAGTACAGGAGTCAGGAGGCTCTAAGTTGCGTTAAGTTGTTTTGACTAATGATTCTTTGCCAAATGATCATTTGAAAAGTTTTTCGCCCATACATTAGCATGCCTAATACCTTATGATCTTGTGAAAATTGGGCATTACGAGAGGTAAGTTCATACACGTTATTACTCCACTTACGCGAAATTTTGTAGCAGCGGTCGTTCACAAGCTGGGTTTTTGTTTTGCAGGAACAGGTGTTCAAGAAACACTCAGCTTGTGCCCCCAGCGATGTTTGACACTGAATATCCTGCTCGCAGAACTCGCCGTAGCCGCTTACTGTAGATAAAAAAAATCGGATAGGGTAAGGTTAAATGTGAACATCGTATGGCATGCGAGTAAAGTCCGCAAATCAGTTAGACATGACAGACATTTTCTGAATTGACATGGCTACTGGCCAGAATATTCAGGATTGGATTCAGGACGGAAATATGCCACCGAATGCGTTGCCCACTCTGTGGAAGACGTTTCAATGTCTTGAGCTCTAATTCGTCTGGTCTTACCCCACACACAAAAAGTTGTAGCGTGAATTCTTATAGAAATATTTACAATTCATACAAATCGGGATCAGGACTACCAGTTTTGTAGGCAGGGTTATAGTCTTAATAGAATAATTTTCATATTTACTAGGTTAAAAATATTGCTAACGATCCGAACGGCTATAAATTTTATTTTGTGAGTATTGAGTGTCCCACTGCTGGGCAAAGGCATCTCCCCGTGATCGCCATGCGTCCCTCTAGGTGCCTCTTCCGCCCAATTGCTGAAGAATACATCCAGGTCGTCCCGCCATGTCCGTTTAGGGTCTACCCCGTCTGCGTCGCCCGTCATGTGGCACCCACTTGGTAGCTATATTAGCCCACCTGTCTGGACGCATGCGATAGACGTGGCCGGCCCAGTTCCACTTGAGCCTGGCAGTTTTTGCACCCACATCAGCTATGCGTATTTTGGAGCGCAGCGTAGTGTTCTCCTTAGGACACCTAGAATACTGCGTTCCATAGCGCGTTGGCAAACCTTCAATTTTGACTTCTGGCTCTAAGTGAGTGACCATGCTTGCGCACCGTATACACATCTAAAATATCTGCAATTCCCCCTTTAGCATGTAAAGTAGTTTTGGTTCTGTCGGTGCGTTAGGTACGAGTATATGCCGCAGTCATGCGTCAGGTAAGCTAGACATTTGAACAATAGTTACATAAAAAGTTTGCTTTAAAGGGTTATATGTACGAGTATATGTATGTCTGATATTGTATTCGTTTTTAATCTTATCAATAAATAAACAATATTAAACGATATTGCAACTCACCTCTCTAACTGTCTTGACTTGTACGATCTTATCCCTCAAACTACCACGGTGCATTCTGTCTTACCTCAAGTTGTCTTAGCACGTAGGTACGATCGTATCGCTTGTAGCGGTGCAACCTCGAACCCACTGAAGCTGCCTAGTACCCCCTCTCTCCTACCCCCTCCTACCTCTAGTACTCTTACCCCCTAGACGCGAGTTCCGACTTACCTCTAAGGCACGCTCTTTCACCATCCTCGGTAGCAGCATAGATATATCCATCTTTGCAAACACAGTAGCTCCCAGTTTTGCAGAACGCGTTATCGGGGCACTGCACGTCGGTAGAGCACACATTACCGGTCCGACCTGTGAATAAACGTTACAGCTGCAATTATACATTGGTCAATTACGATGGGCCCGTAGAACTGAGACGCGCAGGGTCCGATTCGAAAGTGATATAGGCAACCTTGTACCTTTTAACTTGACAACGACAATTAGTTGCACATTTCTGGCTATTTAAGTACCTAAATATTGTAGACCCAAAATGTATGACGAATTTCACGTGAGTCAAATTGGAGCCACAAAGTCCCAACTTCGTTCTCCATCCCTGTCGCTCGAATATGCGCGTGCAATAGGGATTCACGAATGAACGAAGTTTGCTATTCGCGTTCGCCGCTCAGCAGTCTATTACTGTTGAATCGTTCAAAGTTTGAGAGACACCCGATCCATCTTCAATAGTTCAACGTACAGTCAGCAGCAGAAGTTGCTAAGCGGTCCTAGTGCTCATAATTATCTACACATGAACTCTAATGTCATAGGACTCATTCCTATGACATTAGAGTCTGTGAAGGTCATTTTGAGCGTGTTATTTTGCTTAGCTACTTCTGATGCTGACTGTGCGTGCCTATTGGCGATGAAGGGAAAAAAATAAAAAACCAAGTGTGAGGCAAGCATACACTTATATCACTCTTCACTCACAGTCAGCTGAAAAACTGATTTAGCTCAGGATTTTAGACCAAATTTGTCCTAAGATTGCCTACGAAGTTCTACATTATCTGTTCAAGACATGGCTCAGAAGTGTTATTTGAAGTCCCCTATGACATCCCTACGCAACTGGCTCAGTACTTCCTCCAGTTCCGTGAAAACGTGCCAATGTTTGACGCCGTTATTTCCAGTAGTTGACACTTATTGTTCATCTATTTTTAACCCCCGACGCAAAAAGAAGAGTGATATAAGTTTACGTGTCTGTGGCATCCTAAACGAATGGACCTATTTTAATGCGGTTTTTTGTCGTCCGAAAGCTGACTTGATCGAGATGGTTTTTAGATACGTTTCAACAAAATCGGTTACACCTGTTTTGAGATATTTAACTTTGAAATTAAAGTGTCGCGGGTTTTTCACCTTTTGTTAATTAAGATTGAAAGTGTCAATTATTGAAACTCCAACTAGTACTCAATTAGAAGGCATAGGCTATATTTTATCCCGTGCCTTCGCCTGCCTGTTCAGCTATTCTAGAGACATAGTTGACAAAACAACAACAGTGAACAGGCTATTACTGAACCAGTGTGTTTCATCTCGCTTACCATCTGGTGAGGCTAGGTTCAATCACTGGACAGTCTCTAAAAAAAAGTTCGGTCTTTTTACAACCTGTTCCGTACTACTATGTTTATAAATTTTACGATCCTACTTACATATGTCTAAAGAGTAAGCAAACTCGTAAATTAATTACAGCAATAAAGATAACACCGAGGTTGCCCAGAAACAATCCGTCTTCTTCAAACTGAGACTTCGTCTGTTGCCATGACGGGCCACGATGCATCATTTTCACATCGAATTTTCTTGTCAGGGTCATTGTCTGTCATTAAAACAAAAATCGTCTTTCCAGTGGTCAATAGTTAAGGGCTTATGTTTATATATAATATGTTTTCTACGCATAGAATTATAGAAGAGGCGACCGCGTTTATGCGGATTCAGAGTTCAACCAAAAATTAGGCTTTATAGCCCCGAAGAGACGCGAACCTAAATCTGACAATGACCCGTCAATGAGTTTTTCTCTGACGTGGGAATGTGCACTCGGTAGAAACAAATGACGATCAAAGATGACGTCAATATTGAGAAATTAAACATTTAATTTCCTTGTAAAAAATAGGTACTGTAAGGAAGGTACTCAGAGACAGAGGAAGACACAGTGGACTTAAAAGTCATAAAACATGTGTATTCAAGTAGGTTGCGAGAGGTAGGTATGTTTCGTGGCCCACAGGCCAGACTTGGGAGCGCCTGCTTCACGTCTTCGAATCTTCTCGTATTTATTAGACTTCCAGACAGCTTGATTTGAAAAAAAAAAACAGCCCAGATTTAGTAAGAGATGGTGAGATGTAATTAGATTCACGCCTTTATTCCCAAAAGCGGTAGGCAGAGCACATGAAACTTATGTTCCAGCGCCTCTTAGCATACATGTGAGTCGAAAATATCGACAAAATATGACGCAATATCTGTCGATTACTGTAAACTAACTCCGTAAACTAAACTGTGCTCTATCTTACACACAAAAGTCAAAATGACCGATAATGGGGTGTCTAAATATCATTTTATCATAAGAGGCCTTACGCCTGCCTACATAAGCAGAAGCGGAAACGTATTTTGCAAAATGCTTCCTTTTTCATTCAAGATTACGATGTAACTACCTGATAACTACTACTAAAACTGATAACATACTTAAATAATCATTTCTTAACGTCTTAATCATTTCTTAAATAAAATTTCGGCGCGCGGCGTCGGTGCAGCGTGATTTATAAGTCTTTAAAAAATATATAAATTTACGGCAACGTAGGTCCTATAGGTAGTTATAATAATTATAAATCAAAGATTTATTTATAAAAAAAAAAAGATAAATCACCTTCCGAGTTTTCTTAATTTTTTTGTTGAAAACAGGATTACATTATTATTTTTTACCGCAAATTCTACTTATATTTAGCCCTAAAAATAATATTATAGCAAATTATAACTATTTAAACACATAAAAAAATAATCATAACTGTAGGAGCTACGATGCCGTAAATTTATAATTTTATGTGCGAATATATAGGCATGTAGGGTACATACGTGAACAGGATCATTGGATATATCTATTAGTATTGTTGTGGCCGTAATATTGCTTAGCGGTTTGACAATCGATTACGATCCGTTAATTATGGCTCTAGAGAATTCGAACGTGTCATTGTCAAATGAAGTTGTCATCAAATTGAAATTGTGAGGTGCTCTCTTCTGCCCCTGCTCTGCAGACTGCTTCGTTCCCGTTTCTCGAATATTCCAAGCCCATACATTTGTTTATAAATTTTTGTAAACATCGAATGTTCTATTCGCTAACTTTTTCTAGAACAGCATAAAAAAGGGCACATGTTGGTCGCGACGGCCGCTGGTCTCTTAAACCGGGTTACATCGGCTCCTTTGGAGATGCAGAAATTGGAAATAAGATATTTATGGAGAAAATAAATAGGGTTAGATTGTTTTAAGGTGAGAAATATTTGATTGAACATATACTTGGTTGTAGTATTTATTTATTTAACACCACGTTGATGCCGAGCTAGGGACGGACGTTTAGCCGTAGTCTGTAACCACTGGTCTAACTGTGTCTTGTGACAATACGGCGAATTTTGACATACCTTGACGGCGTGTCCCTATGGCAACAAAACTGCTATTGACCCCGCCGTCGTAACAATACTAACTTGGCAGGGTCTTTAGCAACTAGTTAATGGTGGTCTGAGAAATGTATGATCCTAAATGTAAGGCCTTGGTTATGCACGAGCGGCGGCGGAATGCGGCGAAGGCGACTGTGAAAACGCTCACGCCTGTACACTCCTAAGCAATTTCATGTGTTCGTGTTCGGCCGCTTTCCGTCGCGAAACCCGCGATGCCTGACCATAAACGAGGCCTATGATATTTATCATCATCATCATATCAGCCGAAAGACGTCCACTTCTGGACATATGTCTCCCCAAAGACTGCCAGAGTGATCGGTCCTGCGCACCCGCAGCCATCCCGCGACCTTTACCAGTACATAGTCTACCCTGTTTTGTTGGGGCTGTAGGGAAAACTGATTTCTTCAACAAAGGAAGCATACGAAATATCTGCTATTTGTTATTGTCTAGAACAATCTTATCAGCTGATTATGTTATCATTAGGCATATAAGACCACTTGCAAACAGAGTCGGCGTCAAAGATATGATTACACCATCGCATTTTATTCCCTCGTAGATAGTAGAGTACTTATTGCTGATTATACTTGGCAGTCGAGCAAAACAAGGAGGCACAGCCGTACCATCCTCTTCTCGAAACATCCTGTAATTTTGTGCTGGCTAAAGCTAAGAACCCTGATTTTTCAGTAACATATCCCATATATTGTGAGATATTTCCTAGAGCCAAGTCAGGCATTGCTAAATAACATTTTGTGTCACATAATTAGGGTTTGCCAGATCCGCCAATATTTCGGATCCGGATATTTCGGATCCGGATATTTCGGATATTTAAATTGTACAGATCCGGATATCCGGATTTTTCGGATAAAACGGATCCACAAGGTATAAAGTAGGAATTGTAAGGCGAAACTAAGAAAAAACTAAAAACGGCTAAAGTACAGTCGAGTTCTCCAATATCTACACAGACAACCACTCAAAAATATGTATACAGATACTTTATTGTTACTGACATAAAAGACACATGTGTAGATATTTTTGAAACGTTGTCTGTATAGATATTGGAGAACTCGACTGACCACCGTATTTATATACCTGAAAGATTTTAAATAGATACTCATTCCCGAGATCATGGGGTATAAAACTTTATTTTGTTTTAACTTTTAACTTACGACTACTAACTAACTGGCAAAGTTAGTTTAGTCACTGAAAGCTGTCACTTGAATAACTACTACCAGGTCGCGTTAACTCCGTACCTGGTGCTCGTACATACATTTCAATGAGCTCGAGCGAGTTAATTCGATAGGGTTGTAAAAGAAATTGACATGATCACTCGGACGCCTTACTCAGTAATCGATTGGAAAAAGAGCCAACACGGAAATCGTGAAAATCAAGAGAAGAGGTTTTGCAAGGGACATTACATTAGGCTAATACGACTATAGGTATGTCTAGATATGGCAAAAACGGTGAACGGGCCATAAATATAGCACACTATTTAATTCTAATTGTACATGATCATATTAGAAGTCAAGACCTAATAGTAAAAATGTATTACAATTACAAAACGTAGGTACTGTTGCTGCATTTACTTTTTACTTCCTGTGTCAAATATACTTCTTAAATATTTCTTTAGGTATATCTAAACTAAGTCTTCAGTAAGTAAGTAGGTACATATAGTATAAGTAATATTGGATTAATATAATTACTAAGTACCTACGGTAGATTAGTGCATTTAATCTAACGCCAACTTTCGCCATCAAACTCCGGCAGTTTTACTAGTTTGTGATTTTTTGTGACTAATAAATTAAAAACAAAAATAATCTGGTCTGGGATGAAGAAGTGGCGAATAAAAACAGAGATTGAGAATTATCTACATTACGAGTATACCATTCCGTTCCGTTTTTAGCGTGGACTCTGTACAAACTTCATTTTGTAGCCGTATTTTCGATTTTAAAGATTGCATTTTAAGGATCCGTAATATCCGAAAAATCCGGATCCAGGAGCCTGTCAGATCCGGATCTGAAATTTGGCGGATATCCGGATCTTTCGGATATCCGGATATCCGGATTGCAAACCCCACACATAATACTACATAGTTTTAGGTATGCAAAAAATATTAAACACAGTAAAGTTGTGTGATTCACAAGTGCCAAAATTTTATTTAGCAATCAAATAAAGATTAATAAATAACATTTCCTGGGTTGCCTCTACGAAATATCTCACAACGTTTTAGGGTAGAATTTCGAGGCGGCCTATTTTTTGCATGGAATGTTTTTTTACGGGATACCTTTGACGTTGGCAGAACAATGCGACGGATATGACCAACGGAGTCAGTGCAGTCACTTCCAATAATGATGAAAAAAAAGTTTTTTTAATGTGTTTAAAGCACGATTCGACCCTGTGACCATCATACGTGGCCAAACGCGGCCAGTCATCAAGTACTCAAACAGCTTGAGTTATATCCTAAAACTCAACACTCACTCTCCGCATACGCTTCGAAGTTCCAGCACCTTTACCCGGGACCCGGGTGTGGTCTAAAACTACGGCAAAGACCACCGGGGGATGGGCAGCAGCTAGGGTTGCCAGATGGTCGGGATTTGGCGGGATTCTCCCGAATTTTTGTATGGCCTCCCGACTCCCGACAAAGTAAAAAATCTCCCGAAAAAACAACTTCTTTGTATAAAACAAAATATTGTGCGAGTTTACTGAATAACCTTTAAGTACACAAAAGACAGAAAACCAATAAGTATGGACCTAATAAAAGCTGAATTAATGATTCGACTTTTAATGAAAACTGTGTTTCAAGTCGTCTTTAAACAGCGAAAAAGGTAAAAAAATGCTGAAAGCTGCTAGTAGTAATAGTAAATACAACTGGCTAACCCAAAATAATAAAAAAATTACTTATAAAACCTTGTTGATTTCTTTTATATTTTAATATGGGTAATGAGAAAGCAAATTTTGTTAGTTTTGTATATAAGTAAGTAACAATAATTTTCAATGTTGTTGATTCTAAAGTTCCATAATCCTGAAAAATATTTTTTTTCTCCCGATATTAGGGTCATTCGATCTGGCAAGTCTAGCAGCAGCAATGTGTACACCAGCCGTGGTCCCGAGGTTCCGGCGACCCCCGGTACCCTGGTTATGGTAGCGGCCAGGGACCAGCGGGGGCAGTGATAAGAATCTCCGGCGAAGATCCGGCAACCACCACCGACGACCCCTGGCCCTGGCAACACACACGCGACTGCGGACCGAAGAAAGGATAGCGGAACTGGAGGAAGGACAGCCAGTTGCATTGGGATGCCATAGGGGACTTCAGATAACACTTCTGAGCCATGTCTTGAACAGATAATGTAGAACTTCGTAGACAATGTTTGGCCAAATTCGGTCTAAAATCCCGAGCTAAAACAGTTTTACCGCTGACTGTGACTGAAGAGTGATATAAATGAAACCAAAAAAAATAGTTCTGTTTATTTTATTATTGTCCCACACATTTGGTTTTGTTATTTTTTCAGTTCATCGCAAATCACATCAATGTAAGGTAAGCGTCCCAGTGCATGACACCCTATTCCAATAAATGGACCGGTGTAGCTCTGGGACATTTACCTCACTCCATTTGAATAAATATAAGGTCAGCGTCCAGATTGACTTTGACCACTTTCATATTGACTTTGACCAACTCATACGCATACTCATTTTCATACGTATAGGTACGTTAAACAATTGAAGATGGGTCGTTAAGATTGAAAGTGTCGATTATTGGGTCACTATCGAGCACTGGGACTGTTATCTGAGCCTACGAATTATTGGTTTGGTAGTCGCTCCCTACAAGCTTCTACGATTGACAGTTAGGTGTCAAATATACGGCAACACAGCTTCGCACAACCGTGATGGTGGACATTCACCCTATACTATTTTAAAAAAAAGATATGATAAGATAAGATAATTCTTTATGAACGCCACAATAAACGATTACACAAAACATATCAATGCAACAACAAGCGACGCTAAAAGGAGCCCCACTCAGCATATTGCCACGACAAGCCGTGGCGCTGATTTTCGGTAGGGCCCTAGCTAAGCTAATACGGACAGTGTCACACAAACCAACCTAGTCCCAAACTAAGCAAATCTTGTACTATGGGTACTAGATACACGAGGATAAACATACTTATATAAATAAATCAATACTTAAATACATAGAAAACATCCATGACTCCGGAACAGATATTCGTGCTCATCAGTCATCACACGAATAAATGCCCTTACTGGGATTCGAAGCCAGGACCTATAGCTTCGTAGGCAGGGTCAGTGCCAACTAGGCTAAACCGGTCGTCCGGATTACTTCTACTTCTTTGTCTAAAACCACTAGAATATAACAAATGATGCAACAAACATAACCCATTTTTTTCATCGGTCAGTATCCCACGGTATTATACCCCTGCCCTTAGTTTATAAAAGTCGTATCTACCATGATGTTTGCACTAACTATACGATGTTTCATCAAATAGAGTAATCATCATTTGAATCGGTACAGTAAATGAGACTTTATATACGGCGTGGTAAGGTTCATAACCATTTGAAGTGGCCGTTCTAATTATAGTTCATTGTTCGATCATCTTTTGACCTCAATAAGTGTTGGGCTGTTTGGCCGATCGTTTCGGTTTCGGCGGATACCAAGCTTTGGTTTATAATACTGTCATTGGAATTTGAATCTTCTACCTTGGGCAGTAGTTGATTTTTGAATAGAACTCAAATAATATCATGTCAACCTAAACCAATCCATACCTACTAATATTATAAATGCGAGAGTGTGGCTGGTCGTTTGTCTGTTAACTCTTCTCCATTAAACCACTGAGCCGAATTAGACGAAAATTGGTATAGACAAAGTTCGAGTTCCGGGGAAGGACTTACGATAGTTTTTATCCCGGAAATCATTACCTAGGAGGGCGAAACGGGGGATGAAAGTTTGTATGGACCTACGATAAATAGGAGTTCCACGCGGACGGAATCGCGGGCAGAATCTAGTACCGAAATAAATATTAATGAATTTAAAAGAGAGTTAGAATGCATGACGCTTAATTGGTCAACAATAATCAGTTATACCTTTCAGCGATACCGATTATCCGGTAATTCCGGTATCTAGAAGAATTGATCGCCCGAATCGATTCTTTTCGCTCGATTCGAAACTGGAGCATCTCAGATCGAATTACGCTGAACATTGCATTAAACAAAAACACCTTTAACTAAACGATACAGTCTTTAGTTACGTCGTATTCTTGAATGAAAAAGGAATCATTTTGCAAAATACGCTCATCTGTAGGTGTAAGGAATCTTATGTGCTTTTGAAAAAAAAAAATAATACAATTATTTCAAAATGGTTTTCCATAAAATCGCATGGCGATTAACGCGCGACTTTTCTTATCTTATATAGAATGGTATCTCAACAGTTTCGTCGAAAACTCGAAATTTATACCGCAAATTAACCGCAACCGGTGAAAGTGGAGTAACGCGTCACCGAAAGATGGCGGTAAATCTATCGCATCCGCAAATCCGTAGTAAATTGTAAAGCCGAGAGAATCAATCGAGCTGTTGCTAATTTCTTAACGGTCTCAGTTACGGTGACCTAGGGGTTGGCCCCTAATCTGAGATCCTGAGATCCACGCCGCAGTTGATATAGCAGTAGGTAAAACAAATCCGGGCACTAGAATACGGTTATTGTATCCCTTGCCCATCGAACAAGGCGACTAAAAGGGGTCCTCGAAGTGGTACGGTTCAGTTGGGGGCTGCAGTCGTAAATAAATAAAAGGTACTTAGGACCCACTGCAGAGGAATGACGCCAGGGCGGTACTGGTGCGTTCCGTAGTATTCCAGAGTTGTCCAGAATGCGTCCAGGACCCCTTGACGATCGGCGAGTTTTTAGTCGGATAAAGGATTATCCTCAACAGTAAAGCTTCCGGTGCTATTCTTTTGTTTTTAGGATTCCGTATCCCTATAGGACAGCACTTTCATGTCCGTCTGTCTCAATACTCAATCATTTATGGAATACCCCAAAAGTAGGTACAAATGTTAACGTAAAGCTACAGATCATTGTGAACCCTGTTGGGCACTGAAATGTTAGTCAGAGGAGGACTTACAGAGCGTTTATAATTTATCTTCTGAGTATTCATTTAGCGTGTAATATGATTAAGTTAGTGGTAGTTGCTTTATTTTATTTACGTCACACCTGGCCATAATGCAAGTTTTACTGCACGCTGCGCGTACGGTAAAACTCGCATTGTGGCAAGATGAAGACGTAAAATTGTGTAATTACCACGGGCGGTAATTCCTAAAGCCCCAGATCGCATATTTATGGCCCTCATCTTCGGTTCGGGCCACAAACACCTGCGTTCTAGGCCATTCACGAATTCACCGCCCTAGGTACGTAATGTACATGTACTTTTTACCGTCTTAAGGTGCGACCACAACGCTGCTCAAAATACGCTAACGTACCGTAAAACGCAGTAAAATGTATGAAGAATACGTGACGCATACGACACGTCAACGCTGCGTGCGTTAAGCACCGGCGTGGTCGCTCCCTTCTTCTTTTATAGAGTCAGGTAAATTATTATTGTTTTGTTCGCAGCCACATCGAATTTGCCTGTATTGTTTGGAAACCTTACCATGCAATTCATATTGAAAGATTAGAAAGGATTTTTTTTTGTCTAAGCTCTTGATTACAGAACTGGTCATAAATATAGTAACTATAAGGACTTACTGAATTATCATAAACTCCAAACGCTCAGTGACCGTCGCGATTGTATAGTCTCTGACATATTATTTAAAATTCTTCATAGCGCAATGGTTGTCCCCTTGCTACTCCATCAAATCAGCTTTGAAATCCCTCGTACGTACCGATCAGCGCAAATGTAGAAAAAGTTTAGTTCTCCATATCTAAAAGAAGACCGTGTTACGTGCGAATTTATTTTTGGGCCTGTATATAAACTATTTAACAACAACGAAGAACTTAAAGATTTAGATTTATTTAACTGTTGTATATGACATTACATTACGACATTCGATCTCGAGTGCTCATTCACTATAGGGACTTCATTCGTTTGTCTATGATTTAAAAAAAACATTCGTCATTGTCTTTATTTTGTTGTTTTTTTGCTGTTACGAAAGTAGAACTGTGAACCCATCTTAGAGTACTTATGATATGTGTGTAGATAAAGTAATGTATGCAACTGTACATAATTTTACCTTAAAACACTCGTGTGATCCTATTATGAAACTCGTTTGATAAAACCACGCTCATGTTTAAGGCCTCTCATTATGGATCAGTTGCATAAACTATCTATAGTATTTCGTTCGAAGAGGAAATAGGAAAGGTAACGTGGGAAAATATCACGCCAATAAAACTCTACTTACAGTCATTGATTACTATGACAATGCACTTTCATATCTGGCATGTTAACGCGAACGAAATGTTTGTTGTGTCTAGTCAGAGGCTCTAGTATAAGTTTTACCGAAACAAAACTTTACGATCGCGTTTGCGTTTTACCCTCAATTTGTATGGTATTTGACAGCTAAACGCGAGCGCGGTCGTAACGTTTTGTGCCTCTGTACACTCGTCGCCTCCCAGCCTCTCACAGACTATAAATTTATATTTTTTTGGATTATGAATTCCATAAATAAATGTACCTACAGAATTTAGTGTCTTAAACATGAAATAAATAAATGATTAGATATAGGTACACATATATCCAACCTCCATACAACCTTTTCGCACTATTGGACACTTGCCACGGCCTACTAGATTGTAATCGAGTAATCAATGAAGAAAAGAAAGTGTCATGGCATGGTGGGCAGCCGAAAACGAATGATTTGGAATGTTGTTTTTTTTATAATTACAATAAAAAAATAGACCGACTGTTAAAGGATTTTAATTATACTTGAACATTGTAATAAACCCGTCGATTAATGAATAGCTAAAATAAGATACATTACAAAAATACTTTCCACCCTAGGGGAGAAAACGCAATTTTCCACCCGGCTACCCTAGCAGCATTTTCGTTGGCGTTTCGTTGGGCCAACTCGGTGATCAATGGCCCAACGTGGGGCCAACTTAAAATGCTACTAGGGTATGACCCATGAAAAGTCAACTTTCAGAATAGGAGAGATGAAATAATTATAACAGTTGTAAATATTACCCTTGTTTCACTTATGAGTATTATACCAATTTATTCAAATGACAACCTATTCCAAACGATAGTACCTATACTGGCGCTTCACTATATTTAAAAATAAAAGGGCGTAGAACGTAAACGTCCACATATCGGATTACAATACGATTTTTTTCACTTTATATGCTAGCACAAAATAAAGTATTAATTTATTTAGTGGTACAAAGAGTATTGGTACGCGTTTTCACGTAGTTTTTTTTGTTCGATAGCTATTGATTCTTTTAAAATTGCACTGGTTAATATCCATAGAGATGTATCCACTTTGTTTTCGTATATTGGACACCTCGCATGCTTCACAGCTGGCTCACAAATATATAAAAACACAGCCTCGCACATTTGTGTTTTTGTACCCGATAAATTGTGTTATATGAGCGTGCCACTGCATTTTTTCGGAGATTTTCTGCAACTTTTATGTTATTTCTACTCAAAATCACGATGTCTTTCCATCCCAATAGGAGAAAAAAAGTGTCCCAAAATGTCCATACATTTTTGAACTTTCCTATTGTGTTACCACCATACAAAGTATAAGGTAAATGGTAACACAATATGAAAAATATCTTTGGGACAGTTTTTTGTCCTACCAGGGTCGAAAGAGCTCCTGATTCTGAGTGGAAATAGTTAACATAAAATTCTTAGAAGTACAATTAATAATAGTGGCATTTTTTTTGAGAAACGCTCATATATGTATTTATATAGCCCTGTTGTCTACTGCTGGCCCTGTCGTTACATAAGTACCGTTGTGGATAAGACATCCATCACTCTCGCACTCGCATACTTGTCAGAACGTGACGGATGTCTTATCGACGATAAGTGATAAAAATGAAAATCAACCATATACGCCCACTGAGCGACGTCAGAACAGCAAATGCAAAAATCAGAAGGCGTTGATAAGAAGGATATCCACATTAGACATTTCTATGTTTCTGCACATAGTATCTTCTTAGTAGTCTGTGGTCTGTTGGTGCAATTATGACGTCACGACAATGGCGGCTGCCTTTTTTGCGCGAATATATAACGTTAAAATTTCAACCATTATTTATTTGCATAATGCGATATTTTTTTAAGACAGTATTTGAGTTGTCCGAATTGGATCAAAGTTGTTAGACATATTTATATTGTTGATATTTTGTGTGTCATTTAATCAGCTTTCATATGACACCTTGTCTAAATCGGTTGGGTAATTATTGAGTTATTTAATAAAATTTGATTCCATATGCCGCCATCTTTGTGACATCATAGTTAATACTCTCCAGAACTTTAGAGAGTGACAATAGTCCGTAAGCCCAATACACCTACGACTCATGGCAACACGATAAAATGCATGGCAGCAGGTCGAGAAAGTTGTAAAGAGAAAAAAAAACTGTTGCCGCATGACGTTAATATACCCACCCAAACAAATTTTGAGCGGAAGTGAAGGATTTTCAAACTTTCGGCTAATTTTAACTTATATCCGTTACACAAAAAAAATACTATTATAATTTTTTTCCAGTATTTTTTCTACACTAACTGTCAATACAACGACTGGTCTATCCTTAAAAGACGTTTGACCTCCGTGGCCGTTGATTTGTTTGCATGTAACATCATGTAAGAGATTTTTTTTTAATGCAGGTTGGATGGTAATGTGACCTACATTACCATCCAACCTGCATTAAAAACACTCACCTTGTGATAAAACAGGCCCGTGTAAGACCGTGAGAGCGATGATTCCGATGAGCACAACTTTAATCTTCATCTTTCAGCGAGCCGCCTGCGACTGGAAAGAGAACACATTATTTCAGCCTTGACGAATACCTTCTCGCAGTTGACACAGTAGATGATAAGGTCAGTAGCTCAACGTTAGGGGGGCTAATAGTAGAAGACCCGAGATGAACTACCCGTCTCTTTCTGTGTATTGTAATTAGAATGAGACGAACAGTGTAGCGCGCTTTTGCTAGCCATGTTGTGGGATAGCACAACTGCCAAGTCACGCTGCGTGCCATTGAACAGTCAAGTAAAATATGTGTGCATACAACTTACTTATAAATAATTTCCAACGTTGTTATGCCAGAGGATTAAGGTCTCGGTGTACCGTACGTCATAAATATGTATTTATAAGATGCTTAAATCGATACATACTTTTGCATTTGACTGTACCTGTCTGATTCGCACTGTGCACTTAGAAAGAGGAGGGTAGATTTTCTCATCTCGGTCTATTTTTGTGCATCGTTTTATATTTACGCAAACGAATAGTCGAATCTCATTGCACTTCTACTTTGTTGTTCGTAGTGACTTGCTCCCAGCGAACGTAAAACCATAGAAGTTTATAAGTATCGTTCCAAATGGCCCCTAAGGCCGTTATTTCTTGTTCCTGATTAAGCAGTTTTCAATCGTCTAGATTTTAATCACTTCCAGTGTGTTACGCCAATTAGCCATTTATATGGATTACTAATATTCGTAACACACTGGAAGTATCTAGTCTAACTATAAGTCATGTATATGGAAAAGTGACATGTTAACTGTCGCAACCGGACTAAAAATGGAAGAATTCACCAGAAACCGACAGAATTCGCTAGGCGTGTAAGTTCATACTACTGCCCGCCTAGCGGGCTCAGCCGGCATCTGAGCAAACATTACGAGTGCCCGCTAGGCGGGTTCTTGGTTCCAAACGTGTTAAACTGTCCTAACGCGTGTGCACACCGATGACGTACTTAGTTGAACAAAGTCGTATCTGTTTTGTTTTAAGATAAGATGATTAATTACAATTGTTGGAAAAATACGGTCACGAGATAGATAAGGCCTAGTATGTACGCTTTTCATGGTATTGTAGCTTTTAGCGAGGCCATTTTAGATTAGGTTGTAGGTAAACAGAGTCAGGTGGGTCGACGAAACATAATAAATAACAGTACCTACTACAGAATGTTATCTGGTAACAAATCCCCTGATTAGGTATGCCGAGCCTAAACGTGGGCATCCCTTTCTATAGCATGCAACGCACTGCGATAGACCGCGTGCGTGCCGTAGCAGCGCTAACATATCCCCCGCCCAGCTAGCACGATAGGAAGCCTCCGTCACGTTTTACGGCGAAAATGTACTGAAAAATCATTATCGCGTAAAGCATAACGATAAAACCTAATCGTGCTAAGGCCTCTGGGGCCGATAGGCATGTACTTACAGCAGCGTGACCAAATCACGCAGTGAGCCGCCCATGCCAAAGGCCATGATTTTAAGAGTCGGCGGCTGCTGCAGCGGTGCATAGTAGATGTATGGTTGAGATTATTTAATATGGCCGATTTTTATAAAGCTGTCATTGGAATTGGAATCTTCTACCTTGGACGGAACTAATGGCTACTATGATGCAATCCGGCCAACACAAATATCTAAAGTATAGCTATAACTTTAAGCAGTAAAACAAATCCGTACGAACACGTAGTGTGGGGGCAGCTTTGAGAAATAAACTATTTATATTTGTATATTCGTAGAAGCGTTCAATACGACGCACTCACCCAAATACGCGTCGATGCAATAAACTCAAATGCAAGTCGGGGTAGTTAACTGTATATCAGTTCGCGGGCCGCGCATTTGCAAAAGGTCTTAAGATATTCTAAATGAGAAACTGCTTTAGCCAATCTACAGTACATTCTGCACGGCTATCACGCGACGGCGCGCGAGCTCCCTCGATTTTTCTCGCACTATCCGTCTCTCTATTATTAGAACAATTAGAACAAGAGGTATAGTGCGGGAAAAATTGACGTGCTGTTAGATATAGGCGCGAGAGTTGGCGTAGTCGCTGTCGCCGCCGCTAGATAAGTGACCAAGCCAATTCGCACTCTGCCACGAACTAAATAAGTTTTAAGACCGAAAACCTGGCGGCTTACACGCGCAAGGCATCAGCACGTCTTATTATGCGACGGCCGCGACATACTCTCGATTTTTCTCGCACTATATCTCTTGTTCTAATTGTGTTCTAATAAGAAAGTGACGGATAGTGCGATAAAAATCGAGAGAGCTCGCGCGCCGTCGTAAAAGGGTATTTGACAACAGTGAAAATGAATTGTTTTTTATTCGCAACAGATAAACATTACGAAAATACTCGATCATTCATTTGTTTGCTTTTTTAATTTTTTGAGTAAAAACTTCATTAGCTGCGCTCTGCACTTTTTTTATTCATAAAACTAACAATAAGGACGTTTTTTAATTGACGTCACAAGCAAGTAATCCGTACAAATACCATATTAACGGAGTTAATGACGTTTTATAAAAAGCAGCAATGCAAATACAGTATTAAGTAGGAAATGCCGCCAGCATCCTCGGTAGAATTCCTGGAGGGGCTTCATCAAACTCAGTTTTAATTTAATTTAGTTCGTTAATTATCATATTGTGTAGTATACTTTACAATATTTAATAAGTTTCTATATAAACTACATCGGGCTTGGCTTGATTCTTGTAAAACACTTCATGTAAGAGATACGTTGCTACTCACGCGAGAAAACGAGATGCAATACTTATTGCAATACAGGAAGAATTAGGCGTGCGAAAGTTGTTTTCCCATTGGATCCCTCAGTTATTGTCTGACGAGCAGAAAACGACTCGTGTCAATTGGTGCCGCAAAACATTGAATAAATTCAACGGAGGAAGCTCAAATGCAGTTTTTGGTGTCGTATCAGGGGACGAGTTGAGGATATACGCATATGAGACTGAAACTAAAAACCAATCTCGAGTATGGGGTTTACGAAGACGAGCTCAGGCCGACAAAAGTTATTCGCTCTCGCAGCACGGCCAAGAAGAAAGATGGCTACGTTTGTCTCCAAATCGGGTCACGTGGCTACTAGTCCTCTTCAAGATCGTAGAACGATCAATGCTGATCCGAGTATCCCCCGCCCTAAGCTAAGCCCTAACGACTTTTTCACATTCCCTAAAATCGAGGATAAGTTGATTGGTCAGCGGTCTAATGGCCATTTTGTCGACCCCTATTTCAGCGTTCAATAAGTGTTTTAACTACTGGTTTGAACGCATGAAAAAATGTAAAGGACTTTGAAAAACAATAAAAATACTTTTATTCAATTTAACTGCATATTTTTTTCTATTCCCGAAACTTTCAGTTTGACCCTCGTTTAAAGACCCAGCTTTAGATAATATTTGCGTCCTCCCAAATAGTTGCTGTTAACATTCCTCAAGTTATGTTAAAATAAAATTGTAGCTTGGATTCGAAATTCATCCCTATACGCTATTCCAGATAAGATTTAAAAAACCGATGCGATATCAAAGAACCCCATTTCGAAACGCAAGAAAAATGGTGGTTGTATGTCAGGAAAGCACTTGATTATGGATATAAGTAAACTTGTTGTTGTAAATGTAGTGTGTCACATTTTCCCTTTAATATCCTAGATAAACGAAGAAACATAGAAGTATTCGTCCGTTAATAATCGAATGTTACAAACAAGTACAGTACGATTACTGTTAGTTAAGACCTGACAGATGGATTGCCTTCATTTAATCCATCTGTCAGGTCTTAACTAACAGTAATCGTACTGTACAGCATATAAGGACTTGCTATACAAATACATGCAAGTGAAAATAAAATTGAAGCTAATGTATTTACTTAAATAAGTCTCTCCTTACTCTGATAGGATCTTGTCTGTATCAGGCGGTCGCAAACAGAGCGATTGCGAGTATTGCTGTTTCGCTCTACTGGTTTAGGCCCGCTTCACACGAGGCGCGGTGTTCCGTGGAAGATCGCTTTGATTTTTTGGAATAATTCCAACCGTCCTAGTTAAAGTTAACTTATACCAGAAACTAGTCAATTATTAGAATAGGGGTGTGGACTAAAAATGTACTATTACTCCAAAACAAAGAAGGCAAAATAAAAATATGCCGAGTGAATAAAATCAAAATACCATTCAGATATCAACAAATTACAAAGCTGCAACCGTTTTAAAATTGCTTGTAGTGTATTAGAGAGTGAAAACGCTCGGGGATCAAGACGTCACGACACTTGAGCGTTATAGTAAAAGAAAATCGTTTCATATGAAAGTGCGTTTTGCGGAAAAATGTACACTTATGGTTACATTATTGGTTATTTTATTTGGTGAACACACCCATTAAGTATTAGGTCTGCTGCCAATGTGTATTCGTGAATCGCTAAACTTAAACGGCAGACGGGCAGTTAAGAATCGATAGCCGTTGGGGCGTTCAGGTTCTCGAGTGGCGACCACGTACCGGGAGACGCAGTGTTTGTAGACACAGGGTGGACTGATGTCCTGCCCCCCTATTCTCTAACTTGTTTTAAGCTCACCTCAACGCTCACCCACAAATATAGTTTGACACCGCAATGCGAAGTAACTAAGCGCAAGGTAGAGGTCTAGTTTCGTGACGGGTGACCGGCGGGGTGAGCCTGTCACGTGATACTTTGGGAATACGGTTATTCTTTTATTCGTCGAACCAATTTTATTTATGATTTTCTTGATATCGTTTATGTCGGACGGATGTATGTCTCCAAATCGATATGATCGCCACGTAATGACAGGGTTATATCACCGCCGAATCTCACAGAGTTAGGTAAATGTCCCAATACTCGAAACCTTTGGGCCTTAGTTAATACCTATTGTGTCACCTCTTTTGTTTTGACATGTGATTGAAAAAGTCATGTATTAGGCCAGTGGCAGGCACTGGGACGTTTATCCCAGACCCACTACCCACTAATTGTGCAAGTTATAGGTCGTCTACGGACTATTTCAGTCGAAAATATTTTTAGTTAGTGTTTAGTCTTCTCTCTATTTTCTGCGGACAGTTATCATACCTTATTTCTGCGCTGTTCCCGAAAGCGCTTTTATGGCAAAGCAATGTGGGTTAAATTCGAATTAGGAGGATTTTTCTTCATTCGAATTTAAACTATGTCACTTTGACATAAAGTGCCTATGTCAAACAATAGTGCAATGTCGAGGACTAGAACTTTTACTTTACCTAAGCCGTTAGGTAACTTTTGTATATATTGTCCACAGAAATAAATGCCTAGTGTTTTTTTAATCTTTCTAAATAACTTTTTTAGTATTTTAATCTAAGCTATAAGCGTTACCTAAATTAAATTAAAAATAAGTTAAATCTTTAAACAAGGCCCAAATGCCTAGTCTTAGATTCCGATTTTGACCAATTTGCACATAAATGTTTGTTGACTTGTATGAAGAGATCCTAGTGTTCATCGCCCCACTCTGGTAAACCGCTTTGCGTAACCACTGTCGACCTGTTCTATATGGGTACACTACCTAGAGGAGACCAGGGCTGAGCGATCCATTGCTGGTCCCATTAATGACACAACACGTCAGTGTTCTCATGACTTAAACTGGGTTGCAACAACTTACGATTACAGAATGATTAATTTAAATATGGCGCAGGCCGCTGTCATTCCTTAGAAACTTGAAAAAAATCCAGATACAGATAGACTATACAGATTTTAACGAACACCGCATAGAATTCCAGATGGTCAGGCACAATCCGCCCTTAACGTTTGCCTTTGCGTGATATGTGAAAAATGTACAATTCATAAACGTTAATAAATGTTTGAATTAAGTTCATTTTTAAATTTAAGTTATACTCGTTCCAACCGTTGTTAATGTCAAGTTACAAAAAATAAAATAAAACAAAGCAAGTAGCTACTTGCTTTGTTTTAGTAAGTTGTAATGTTGTATTATTAATTTTATCTAAGATACTTTACAGACGAAAATACATATCAAGATAAAATTATTTTAAAACATAAAAAACACTATAACTGCGTAGTGTTATACTAGGCTACCATGCACTAAGCCGTAGACTGAACCTAAGAAAGTGATAGTAAAGAGAGCCAACGTCCCTCAGCCATGAGAATACGACGAAGAAGAAGAATAAAATAAAGTTACATAAAAAAAAACAAGAAATAGATTAGACAGTCCTCGAATTAAACACATATCATCTTCAGTTAAGATAATTCCCTCGAAACAACAGAAAAAAAATCTTGGCCCAAGATAACGTCGCTTAATTCGAAATATTCATCCGCTTGTACTGTATTCTATGCAAATAAGTATATTTGATTTGATTTGATAATTAGCAAGTTTCTTTTTGACCCTACGGTTGACTGGTAGAGAATGCCTTGTGGGATAAGTTGTGCCATAAAGCTTAAATAAATACCTAAATAAAGGTTAACCTGTTATACCTATCATTTGCTTAAATCACCTTTTAAAGATGCCATAGGCCAATGAAGATGATGAACCTGTGAGTATTTATTTTCTAAATATATGCAAGAATGATAATTATCATTAACTAAATTAAATTAAAACAAAGTTAAATCTAAAAAAGGGCCCTCGAGGCATTGTACCAAGGATGCCGGCGGCATTTTCTCGCTGAATTGAATGCTGATGCGTTTGGCGAGAAAGCCGTCAGATCTTCGGTCAGCATTTACATCAACCAGACAATCTAATAAATAACTGATTATTTCCAAATTCATTTCTCAACAATGTTTATCTTGTATCAAGTAACTGCTTTCAGAGTCCATTTCATCCTACCCTCCTCTGTTTGTATATATGTATGTATGTAATGTATGGCCGGGCAGTGTCCACAACCCATTATCTGAGCGCGCGGACCGTAGCGAGGGATCGCGATACATTTCACGTGCTCACTTCCATACAACACTTTGATGGTTACGCCACTTATTATTTTTTATAGCATGTTCTTTGAATACAAGAGATCTTTTGTTTATCACAAATCGATTCTTTGAGGATTTTTTTCTTTTATAATAAGCCTATGTTGTTTCCCACAGCTGAGCAAAGCCCTAAGCCTCCCCACTATCCCCCCCTAAAGCAATCCAACCATCCCAACTCCGATTTTATGTTAATAATAAGATAATCGAATCATCGTGAGGAAATCAGTTAAGTTTTCCTCTGAGTTACGTCAGATGGCGGTCGCTATCGTAAAACTAGTGCCTATGACAAATCTTAGAATGCCAAAGCTGAGCGGGTCCCGGGCTCATTAGGGCACAACCGGGACTAAAATAATGAATGACTAGAAGAATGGATGTAAAATAAAATAATAATTATGGATTAATTATTTCCAAAATTCTTAAGTCTCCTATCCAACATTTCGACATTCCTTTCATGACCGAGGACAAAAATGCATGGACCGACGCTTGTCCAAACACTGACCTGCCCGGAAACCTCGCTTCCCAGCTACACTGGGACGAGCCGCTCTGTAGGCTGGTACGGGATAACCTGTATCAAATGGCAACCAGCCTCCCAGAGCGTGCTCGGCTCCTAGCCGTTGCTGAGTGGGAATCAGGACAATGGCTCCAAGCTCTGTCTTCATCACCGATCGGAACGCTCCTGGACAATTCCACATTCCGCCTTTCTGTCGCTCTCCGCCTGGGCGTGACCTGTGTTGCCCCTCACCGCTGTCGCTGCGGTGACCCGGTCGACCAGCTGGGTCACCACAGATTGTCCTGCAGCAGAAGTGCAGTGCGTGCCCCCGTTATGCGAATTTAAACGACGTCATCCGTCGGGCCCTAGCCAGTGCTGGAACGCCGGCTATTTTAGAAGCAACCGGCCTTTCCCGTGATGACGGAAAGAGACCCGACGGCATGACCCTCGTGCCATGGAAGATGGGACAGCCGCTGGTTTGGGACGCGACATGTTCCGATACTGTAGCGCTGTCTCATCTCCACGGCACTGCCGTAAAGGCTGGCTCTGCGGCAGATTCGGCGGAACTCCTCAAGTGGCGCAAGTACACAGCCATCAGTAGTAGCTACCTTTTTGCGCCGTTTGGGGTTGAGACTATGGGACCGTAGGGGGAAAGCGCCCATGAACTATTCAAGGAGTGTTCCAAACGCCTGGTAGAGGTGACGCGTGATCAGAGGCTGGATCATATCTGGCACAGCGGATCAGCATTGCCATACAACGTGGCAATGCTGCCAGCCTTCTGGGCACGATGCCCTCAGAAGGTGATAGGAGCCATTTTTTTCATTTATAATTATTTTAATCCTTGTTTCTAATGTATTGTTTAGTTTTTTACTTTAAGGTATATTATGTTTTTCTTGTTTTTACACCTTTGTTACTTGGTTAAAATTTTCTTTAGTCATTGAAATAAATAAATTGATAATTATGGATTCTAATGTGTATAAATGAACCTCTAGTTTGTAAGTCTTTTTATTGTAATCAAGTAAAAATAGAAATAAAAACAATTTATTGGCTACCCCCACGCTAGGCTAGGCCTGTATCGTGATGTACTAACTTTTATATGGACCCCGAGTCTGAAATATATAATATAATGAAATTAAATATATCAGGTGAACGCGGTAAACACCCGAATGTTTCTTTGTAACCGAAATCGCAAAGAATTATTGAGAACGTCGTCGTCGCCGACCGAAAAAACCGGAAAGACTTCCAGCGTCATTGCGGACGGTGCGCCGTACGCGAACGCGAGACATCGAAGCGTGGCCTCACGCTCAAATGTATTCCGTGTACGTGTGTATAAAAACTATCCTATGTCCATATCCCCTAAGGGGATGAAATGGGGGGTGGAGGTTTGTATGGAACTACGATATAAACGAGTTCCACGCGGACGGAGTCGCGGGCTAAAGCTATTCTAGATAAACGAAGAATCTGTCCGACAATCAAAATCAAAAAATCAAAAATCAAATAATTTATTTGCTCAGTATACAGTAGTGTAGATGTTACATTGTTAATTATAAATATGTCCATTGTACTCAGCCTGCTTGCAGGCGTGCAAATATATTTCGGAGAGAATACAATTAAAATAATATAAAGTAAAACCAAAAATAATCATTTAGAAAGTATAAAATATAAAATAAAATACTAAGGTCCTGGTAATAATAAGGTCCCGCTATTGTGAGCGTCAGAATGGCGGATGGACCTATGAAATATGTACAAAACTTACATTTTATTTCACCAATTGTATGTAATAAATTTGGTCCCTTCTGTGTACCTCAGTGAACCATAAAAAAAAACTGTGTATCTTTTGAAGACGAGCTATCTTCAATAATATGTTCACATCCTGACGCTCGCACCGCTATTCTGTTTCTTTTGTTTGGCTCACATCAACGCTCACCCCCAAAATATGATTTGACGCCGCGAGTCGGTAGGTATCTAAGCGTATTTCAGCAGAGGTCTTGTTTCCTTCGGAGTGACGGGTGGTGTGAGGCGAATGAGCGCGTAAAGGAGTGCAATTATCTAAAGCAATTATATCTTTTTTGACGGCCTCGTAAGAATTCGACTCACTGACAGGCCCAGGCATCCCTTTAACCGTCCAACGCGTTTCGCAATCGCACCGCGCGGTCACGTACTGATGACTCGACGATTCGTTGACAATGACACTGCGTGCAACCTGTTTTCGTTAGACACGCATGTTTGCATGTAAACGCTTGCATTGTTTTAAAGAATTAAACGAGTTGTAGTTGTAGTACATTCATTTATATATTTATTTCAGACTGGGTCCATATAACGTGGTAACCACAATAAATAGACTTACAAACTAGAGGATAAGATTATAACAAATTTATAAGTACATTGAAACAAGGAATGAATATAGCAATGTCAACATAAATAAAAATAAACAATAGTTATTTGTCATGCAACGCTTCAAAGCGCAAGTGCTTGTATTAAAACGCACTACTCACTGTAATATATGAGGTATTGATGTTTGTGATAAAGAATTTGCCAATGTTCAACCGTGTTGAGGTCACGGGCGTTACAACTTCGAAAAACAGGGGGAGACCCAGAACGGTCCCGCGTCGCATGGCACTTTCATGTATAAGAATCCTCGAGTGAGTGCCCAACCTATTACGAACGACTACCCGCCGAATTGCGAACGGAGTCATTTGACGAAACATTCGAACGCCAACTGAGAATCTTTTTATTGAAAAGCCCATTATACAGGGTGAAATATTATTCACCGTTCAAATTTTGGGAGGTGATTCGGTGGGGTAATCTCGATCAAAATTGATCAAAAGATAAGTTGTAAGTGTCCAAATCGCGAAAAAAAACCAGCTGTTCCATAGATTTTAGCGGCTGAGCTCACACCGTTTGTATGGCTGGTTTTTTTTTCGAGAATTGGATACAAATTATTTGATCAAGTTTGAGGAAGGAATATATTGACATCAAACATCACTGTTTTTTTGACATTGTTGTCGTTATTTGTATTTTTTCATTTTTCGTTTATTACGGTTTACATTGTTATCTGACGATCTTTATGTGAGAAACTTAGCAAACAAGCTAAGTCATTTATTTACTTTTGCGTAGACATTAATTAATTGTGACTATATTTGAATCATATGTAACTTGACATTTTGTTACAATTCATATCCTATTTGACGATCTTAATATAAATTCATATAGATTGAGCTAGCTTTAATACATATTTTAATTGTATATAAGTATTGTAAAATAAAGAAATCTAAATCGAATTCGAAATCATCAAAATCAAAGCATTTTATAATTATTAAATGTAACATAAACGTTTTTGCATCTTTAAATTGTCTCCACGCTTACAATAAAAAAGTCAAAGTATTGTTGGGTACTCACGGGTAACCTGAGGGCGGTTGTACCAACATTACAGACCGTTCAACGTTAAATATGTCGCCGGCAGCTGTCACTCCACAGAAGCTTGTCAGACTTTCCATTCATTCAAATTTTATCATTCAGACGGTTTGGTGCAACCCACCCCAAGTCTCAAAAATACGCATTTGTATTAATTTAAACGCCATATAACGCGTATAATTATTGATTAATCATACATTTAGAGACGCAAAATTTTAATAATTTCAGCTATATTGATTAGACTACGTACACGGAATTAATATTGATCACGCTTTTCTTTCATGTACGATCATCATTACGCTTTTCATGTACGATCTTCATGTTTTTGTAATGTTTATTTTATTACATATCATATATTTAAGTTCGGTCACCCATGTGAACATTGTGAATAGAGTTCCAGTGCCTCATAGCTGCCCCGCTATTCTGTAACATGTTTTTTCACCTCACCAGCTCGGGCTTACTTTATCGCTCAAAATCTCCGCCCGAAAGTCCATTGTATCCACGTGGAAAGTGTTTTTGAATTTGAAACGCGAGGCTCTATGGCGAGATCCAAGTTTTAACTATATACAGAATTTGGTCATTATCATGCGTTCGGAAACTTTAGCTAATAATTTATTAAAATTATTTTGATAAAATTAAATTAATAATACTTATTATTTCGTTATTACATATGAAATATTAATAATTAGACTGACTTATAAGGATACAATAAAAATAAATAATTAAGTATAAAAAGTAGTTCAATTTTCAAAAAAAAATCGCTTTGTGCTTTGGAACGAACGTTTAAAAATTTAATTTAAGAAAAAACTCTTCGCTCTGCTCATGGTTCAGTCTTACAATCCTTCGCTAGCTCGGCTTTCAATACAAGCACTTGCGCCAAACAACAACTTTGCAGCCTTGCATAACAAATAACTATTAGTTCACTTCAACGCGAGGAGCGCAAATATGCATATATTGATGCCGCGTAGTAACTAACTAGGTAGAGATCTAGTTTCGATACGAGCGACGGGTGGAGTGAGGTGAGGCGCATTATCGCGTTAAGAATAATCCCAGTGGACGTGCCATTGGTTGGCACATGGTTGCCATTTTATTTTATCACTTGTCGCTGTGGATAAAACATCCGTCACATTTCGACAAGTAGTGAGTCTTATCGACAACGATAAGTGATAAAATAGCAACCATGATACGCCCCGCTGACCCCGTATCATGGTCGGCCTTATCACACGATAAGTGACAAGATAGAGCGTCCGTCTCGTTCTATTGAACGGTGTCAGCCAGTGACGGACGCTCTATCTTGGCACTTATCGTGTGATAAGGCCGTCCATGCTACGGGGTCTGGGCTGTTATTCTTTAAACCAATTATATCTTTCGTGACGGCGTCGTAAGACTTCAACTCCAGCGTGCCTACTCAACAGCGTTCAACTAAAGCACGTCACTGGCGACAGGCTGTTTTTACTCGCGCGCTTTGATCATCACGGAGACATCACATTTCCTCAGTATTGTTTTGAAGCCATATACCTTAGGTGAAATGCGACTGGTCTTTTGACAGTTCCAATATGACGTACGTAAAGAGTGATGTGGTTAGAACAAATCGGTTGTCATATTATCCGATTACGATTGATGGTGGCTAATAAAAGGAATCGATTGATTACTGTGTAATAATTATCTTTAGGAAATCAAATAGAGAGCCTATCCACAGTCGTCTGCTAACAAAAGTGACCTGTAAAGGCGTTACGAGTGCAAATGAAGTCATGTCAATGCCATATTTTCAAACGGAACATTTTGCACAATCAAATATGTCGGTTTCGATCGATTCGTGGATAGACGTGATTCTATTTCGTAATATCGGGCCAGTAATTAAATTCCTATTCACAATTATTTGATTCCTACCGATTTATTTCTAAATTGTCAGACTCCATTCGATTGAAGCAGTGTAACACTAAATTTTAAAAAACAGTCGTAGGACGTAATTGTTCGCTTACCGAGTTTACAATGCTTATTTCCGCACAATTAGGGCGTAATAGTACATTACGTACCTAGGTCGGTTTATTCGTGAATGGCCCAGATCGCAGGTGTTTGTGGCCCGAACTGAAGGTGAGGGCCATAAATATGCGATCTGGGGCTTTACGAATTACCGCCCGTGGTAAGTACACAATTTTACGTCTTCATCTGGCCACAATGCGAGTTTTACCGTACGCGCAGCGGGCAGTAAAACTCGCATTATGGCCAGGTGTGACGTAAAAAAATATTACAGTAATTTTATAAGTGCTAAAAAGAGCGTGCATGGAGATTGAACTTTGCTTCGTAACCTGTAAGCTATTGAAAGTTTTTTTTTATTTGGACGAGGAGTACCAATTTATGTTATACTAGCTGATACCCGCGGCTTCGCCCGCTTGGTTATAGGAAAATGTAACATATTGAATTTTCCCGTGGGAATTAGATGTTTTCGCGCTGGAAAAAGTAGCCTATGTCACTCTCCAGCCTCTAAACTATCTCCATACAAAAAATCACATTAATACGATGCTCCGTTGCGACGTCAAAGAAGGACAAACACACACACACACACTCGCATTTATAATATTAATAAGGTGCCGCGATGTGTCAAAAGACCAGTAGCATTTCTCGTAAACTATAAAACCCGGGTCACAATGACCGATCCTGCGCCTTCCGCATCCAGCGGACTCCCGCGACCTTTGCCAGGTCACTCTTTACCGGGCCTAAGTCCAGCAGTGGGCGTCTTCCGGCTAATATGGTAATGACGAATAACCTGGGCGGCCTCTAGCAAATTACCTATGTCCTTCCGGAAGGCCCATTCTATCGGTGGCTTTTTAAACTGTATCTGCCAGCGAATATAGAAATGCACCATCCTGGAGTTGCAAGCTTAACTTAATTACCATCGGGCGGGTCGTAGTATTGTTTACAGCCGACGAGCAGGTTGATAACGTAACGCTTTGTACGCGCGTCAGGTAGCTTTTAATGTCAGTATATGACCAAATGACAGTTGAATTGTCATAACGCTCGTTCGAATAGTTACGTGTTTACCCTTCGTCCTTCCTGCTAAGTTTTCTTCAATTATAGTTTTTTTGTAATTTTCATGTCGTTCTACTAACGTTACCTTTCAAAAACCTCTTAGTAATGTGTCCTTTATAAAGTAGTATCTGTCCGCGCGGCTTCGCCCGCATATTGCAGGCACACCCGCGGGATAAAATATACCCTTTTACCACCCAGAAAGTCTATTCCAGCCGCAGGTGAAAGAATTTTTGAAATCGGCCCAGCGGCTCCGGAGAATAACCCATTACATAGAAACTTATAAAGCTACAATCTCACACACTTCCTCTTTATAATATGTAATAGTAATAGAGAAGATTGCGTTAACTTCTTTGTATAAATGCCTTTTCTTTAATCCCCTAAAGCGAAAATTGTGCATATTGCAATTTATTAAAATACCACTTACGAGTACTCTTCAATTTATCGTAATTCAATAAATTATTTTAGCAACCTCTAGCAACCTACGAAACGAACAGTGAAATTTGATTCATTTTTAAATGGAATGTATTTAAATTTATAATAATTGACACGGCCTTTTAAAAGGCCTCTGGGCAGCTTAATTCGCATAATATTATAGTATGGATAACTAATAATATTATAAATGCGAATGTGTGTCTGTCTGTCTGTCTGTTACTTGTACTGTGCTTAACCCACTGAACTGATTGAAATGAAAATTGGAGGTGATAGTTTGATTTCCGGGGAAGGACAGGGGCTATTTTTTATCCCGGAAATCATTTCCATAAGGGGTGAAATGGGGGGTGAAATTTTGTATATCGAGTTCCACGCGGATGGAGTCGTGGGCAGGAGCTAGTAATTTTATAAATGCGAAAGTGTGTCTGTCTGTCTGCCTGTTACCGTGTTACCTCTTCACGCTTAAACCACTGAACAGATTGATATGAAATTTGATGTGTAGATAGCTGAATCTAAGGGGGCAAATCGGGGGTTAAAGTTTGTATGGAACTACGGTATAAACGAGACACGCGGACTAGGACTAAGAAACTAGTAAGCAATGGAATGGAAGCCTTTTAAAAGACTGCCCGAAATTCACAAACACGAGATTTAATAATATAATCTCCATATAGAACCATATACCCTGCAGGAAATCATTCGTAAAGAAACTACAATAGACTCTTTTTGCAAACTCGCCACCTCCATAGTTAATAAGTAACCTGAAAAAGTTCAATGGCACATAGTTCATTCTTCATTTCACCCATACATCGTCAATACACTATTTGACAAAAGTCAAATCAGCTTCTTGTTATGAAATGTCAAAAACGCTCCGTTAGTGTAGAATTTGTAGGGATTAGGTACAGGCTTGTGACGTCACAATCAAACAACGTCCTTATTGTGCGTTTTTATGAATTTAATAATCTTAAAATTGACAATTTAAATGAAATATTGATAGTTTCCCAGTACTTTCGTAATTTTTATCTGTTGCTAATGAAAAAACCAATTATGTTCACTGTTCTCAAATACCTTATTACAACCAGCACTCAATTCATACACAGAATGACTTATTAGAAATCATTAACAGACAGTAATCGCGGATTCAGTCGCCCGTATCCTTCGCGGGGACTGTTTTCTGGTAAAATAAAAGATACAAAAAAAAACATACACCTACCTAAGCAAGTACCTAACCTAGTACCTAAGCAATAATACAGTTGAGTGAACCGTTCTTAGCCCAGTAAGGTCTAGTTTGCCCTCTGGTTTGGAAGGTCAGATGGCAGTCGCTTTCGTTAAACTAGTGCCTATGTCAAATGCGGACCTCCGGCTCCTTTAGGGCACAACCGGGAATAACGCTAGGAGGATGATGAATACAGCCACTCACTTGCTTGTGGCAACCACAGTTGCCAATTTCGCGCACCTCCAAACTGACGGTGGCAACTGTGGTTTCCAAGTGAAGTATGGACTTCTTTGATAAAGAAAAAATTAAAGCAATTTTAAAATCCGAAAGTAAGTGACTGGGTAAAGCCAGTTTAGAAAAATGACGTAACAGTAGTTACACGTGTACTCCGCCAATTTTTATACTTTTTATTTTCAAACTTTATGGGATACAGACATGGCAAAGGGCAGTTTTCTCTTTTCAATATCATACGAGGTAAATATTCCCTTCGAGAGACTAGTTAAACAAACCGCTTTTTACTGTACAAAGGCATAAAATTTAATATCGTTCAGATTTCAACGTTAAATGAAATATTCATTTTCATAAAAACTATGGAACTGGATATGTACGTAGTTGAACTAGTTAATTGTTCCGTGAAAAGTGTGTGTGTGTGTGTGTGTGTGTGTGTCAGTAAAAGTGTGCTGTGTTGAGGGTACCTACTATTTTTGTCTGTATTGTATGTGCTCTCTGTACAATGATATTTAATTGCGAACCGAACGTAGTTGGCCGTCTCAGCTTGAATATTCTTTCGTATATAGGTTTATTATTAAATACTTAATTTATTTTCGTAAGGCAGTCATGACCTTATTGAGTCTATTTAATTTGTTAGATTTTTCGCAACCTTATATACAAAAAAAAAACTTTATAGTCATTAATCGAGGGAGCGAAGGGAGGGATGCTTCAGCTTGCGCCGGAAGTTGTTTACACTCTGTCCAGCTGGTGTCAAGTCACAAGTACCTAAATACTACTTATATAATTCGCTGTTTTAAGATGCAAACAAATGAGTGTTGTTTTTTTTTCTATCATAGTTCTCCAGTGTATGATGATAATAATTCACAATAAAAAAAAGAAAAGTACAACCGAATTGAGGACCTCCTCCTTTTTTTTGAAGTCGCTTAAAACAGTTACGTACCATGTCTTTTTTTATTTTGGTGTCGGGGCGTAATCATTCCTTTCGATTCAAATGATACTTTCGTGTGTTGACAGGAATCGCTATGAATTTATAACCGAAAAATAACATGTAGTGTTTGTTTTAAATCAAAACACAAATAAACCGTACATGCGCGCCGGCCGCCGCCGGGCGAATTCAGTGCGCCCCAACGCGAGATTTTATCTCTCATTAATCTCATTATCACAAACGATACGCCTTGGCCTCATGAATACCAACGCCATGTGACAGCGTCAAAAATAGGAAAGGTATCAGCCACTTTAATGAAACATAGTCACCAGCATAAATATATGACCCATAATGCGAGTCTTGCGCGTATGTACCTAAATATCTATTGTTTATTTTTGTGACTAGTTTCTAATTATATTCTTGTGGTGACGAACATTCAGAAATTTAAAACAAGTGAAACTAGTGGCTCTTTGAGCTGTAGGGAAGCCTGCTTTAAAAACTAGTTACCAAATTTCCAAAAACTGAATCAACGAAAAAGTGGATGTCATGATCGAAACTGCTTACAAAAGTTCAAGTGAATCGTTTAAGAAATGGGACCTGGAGACGAGAACAGCAGGACAGCCGGGCATCCGGACATACGACAGAATTTTGGCCAAAACTGAAACGGAGACCTTCGCTTCGCTCACTCGATCAAACATAACGATAAATCCTATCCAGATTTTTAATTCGTTTTTTTTTTAATTAGCCTATATTGTGTCTTACTCCTGGGCAAAGGCCTTCCCTTTCTTCCGCCACTAGTAATTATTTATTTAGTATTCATTGCATTTTAATTTAATACAGTGTAACTGTTACTGTATTACATTGAAATAGAATTCTTACATTATTAAACATCACCCAACGGCCAACGTGTTGATTTTAGCCTACTTAGTCGCGCCCTTGACCGAGTAAAGCAAGTACGATAGAAACGTTATCATATGAATTTATGGCTATTAAGAGTCCGCAGTAAGCTCGGCCGAATTTCACCTTTCAATACAAACGTAGTTACGCTCTCATTTTAAAACTACGTGTTTGATTGTGACGAAACTTTGCATATACAATGGAATGAGGTATATCTATGTCTGTAATTTCTCGTTCTATTGAACGGTGTACGCCAGTGACGGACGCTCTATCTTGTCACTTATCGTGTGATAAGGCCGTCCATGCTACGGGGTCTGGATGAGTTATGTATGTTATACATTTTAACATGAGGATAGTACAATACGGGTGTAGACTTAAAATTTAGCATTACTCCAAAAGAAAGAAGGCAAAAGAAATGCCTAATAACAAAAATCCCATTCGGATATCTCAAAGAATTACGAAGCTACAACCGTTTTAATATTGGTTGTTACAAAGAGAAAACGCTCATTGTAAATGACAATCTTTTTAACCACTCACTTGCTTTCGGATTTTAAAAAAGGTAGCCTAAATTGCTTTCAATTTTTCTTTATCAAAGAAGTCTATACTTCACTTGGCAACCACAGTTGCCACCATCATTTTAGGGGTGTGCGAAATTGGCAACTGTGATTGCCACAAGCAAGTGAGTGGTCATATGAAAGTGCGTTTTGCAGAAAAGGGACAGAATATACCCCGTCTTAAAACTTTGGACACTTATAATATTCAGAGCAATGCCGCGTCCAAGAGGCAACCGGATGGCTCGCAGTATTTGAGCTCCCGAAGTGTTGTGGAACCGCCCTGTGCAACCCGAACTGACCCAACTTGGACTGAGACGGAAATGAAAAAATGTATGTAAAAGTTTTTTTTTGTCGTGTGGTATCCGATTGGAACAGCGGTTGCTAGAAAGGGTGTACGCTGTATATATAATGAAATGCGGTTTCAATCGAATACCTGGCGACATTTGTTTTAATACCGCCAGCGATCCGATTGCCTCTCGGACTTGAAATTACGCGTCATTGCTTTAAACTATAAGTATCACTTTTTGATAATTTTAATCCCCTTCTTTACTTTTTTCCCATTTGACAATATTTTTAAAACTTTGTCGGGAAAAATCAACATTATTGGTTATTTTATTTGTTGTGAGGAAAATTTGACAATTTTCTAAGATGATATCTGCGGACTACTTCTATGTTAACGTCGAAAAAAGATACGGTCGCTTATGCCGCAAAAAATGTATATTTCGACGCTGAAAGAAAGAATTAAAATTTTCAGAGATTTACTTTCCGTTGACCTAGGACTATGAAATTTGGCAAGTAATAACTTCTTATACTACAAGTACAGGGGAAAACTGTACATTTGTAATTTTGTACGGAACCCTCGGTGGGCGATTCCGACTCGCACTTGTCCGGTTTTTTGTTCCCTGCCAAGAATCGCTACGCGCTACGTCCGTAGCCGATCCCGCGCGTGGTATTCCCACTGAGTAGCGGAAAGCGCCTACGCCGTAGACGCCATGTAAGGTTAAAATAAGTTACAGAATGGCAGGGCTGGGCTGGTGACACAATGGATTCCGAAAAACCTTGGTCACAAGTTCGTTACCCGCCGTTCGGAGAATTTACCCATAATCGTTAATTTTACCTCCCCGCTATTGTACTGGGTACAAGATCTTTATCTTTGATTCGTTATGGAAAACGCACGTTGGCCGGTATAGCGTCATACGAATACATTAGCATTTGTTTTTCTAGTTGCCATTGAATCACGTGAGTTTTATAATGATGTAACAATATTAAATGTTTTTCTTTTCCATTTTTGATCGGCAAAACACTGGGAAACGATTAAAATAGTTTGAAGTTTTTTTCGAAATGAAATTGGAAACTTTTTCTCTAAATAGTAACATGGTATAACCATAGTAAAATACCTGAATGCCCTATAATAAAAATAAATATTGAGTATTTGTAAAAATAGGGTAAGTTTACATGCCTTTTAGGGTAAATACGCACAATTGTTCTACCTTGTTCAGCTGTTGTTAACAGCGTGCAAATACTTACACCATAAAATAATATTTATTCATTATGGTGGTCGTTAATTATGATAATAATATTTAAGTAACTAATGCTTGAATTTAAAAATTGTTCAAATTAAAAACGATTATTTTCTATGTGTACCTTTTTTATTACATAACTTTACAAAATGGAAAATTCCCCAGTTTTTAGGGTTCCGTAGTCGACTAGGAACCCCTTTAGTTTCGCTTTGTCTGTCCGTCCGTCCGCGGATAATCTCAGTAACCGTTGGCACTAGAAAGCTGAAATTTGGTAATAATAAGTATATCAATCACGCCGACAAAGTGGTAAAATAAAAAGTGATTTATTTTATTTCATTAGGGTACCTGCTCTATACGTAACGTGGGGAGTGTTTTTTTTTTTCATTTCAACCCTAACGTATGATATATTGTTGGATAGGTATTTAAAAATGAATAGGGTCTTTTTCATTTTTTGATAATGTTAATATTTACGGAGATAATCGCTCCAGAAGTAAAAAGAAATGTGTCCCCCGCTCTAACTTTTGAACCATAAGTTTTAAAAATATGAAAAAAATCTCAAAAGTAGAACTTTACAAAAACTTTCTAGGAAAATTATTTTGAACTTGATAGGTTGAATAGTTTTTGAAAAATTTTTACAAAATAATTAGGCACGAAAAACTACGGAACCCTACACTGAGCGTGGCCCGACACGCACTTGGCCGGTTTTTTGCGTGTTTTATCACCGGGAAATGCTCTAATCTGTTTTTTTTCTATGTGAAATATATAATTTTCTTCAATTATCGGCAATTTTCAAAACTGTATTTAGGTACATATATACATTCGCTATCACGAAAAAAACTAATGTTCGCTGAGCCCATTGTAATATAGTTATCTAATTTAAATTCTAAACAAACCGCCGAGCTGCCGCATAAAAAACAACTCACCTTATCAAGTAGGTATCGAAGTTCACGAAATTCGCGGAAATATTCGGCTCAAGAACGCGAAACTTCGAATAAGTTCGAAACTTGAATCTCAAACGGGCGCGGCGCACCGAACTCGATGCGGAAAATTCGAATTTCCAATGCCTGCTAGCACAAGGAGCGTACTGTGCTGTAGCCAGAGCATTAATGGGCAGAGAGGAGAGCCGCCGCCACCCGTCTCGATATGACATACTACTATCTTTCATAGATGCTATATTGCACTAACTAACAGCAATCTCGATGCAAGTTTATAGAGTACGGGTTAAGATTGAAATTGGCTTGCAGTGCCCTAGTCCGCCCTCGCGGCGGCAATGCATTTTACAAACATGTAAAACGATACATCGCCGAACTACAATGTTCATTAGCATTGATGTGTCTTCATTGAAACACCAATTACAGATTGGATTCATTTACCGGATCTAATTCCGATTCTAACAATAAAGGGTCGGCTAATTCTCATGCGCATGTTCTCAAGCGGCAAGCGTGTGTGGGTCGGGCTTTTGCGTACCTATCCAATATGTTTTGAGACTTCAACATTTTTTTGTTGTTGGTTTTAATATATTCATATAGTGTCACAGTGGCGAAGCGCCTATACAAACAGATTTCTACCGGCTTGCCTAAAATTTTTGGTTAGTCTATAGTAATACATATACCTACTCTGAACTCTTTCATAAGTTTTTTGTTCCCGGCCCGTCGAAAATTTTGACGCGCCGCCGTCCCTGTCATGCTATATTAAAATTAAAGAAACTGCCTAAAGATTAGACTAAGTTTCGTTTTTGGTACAAGCTTTTATTGCCAACTGTACTTTTCTGTATACCGTCATCGACTACTCATTGAGACGATTCTAATGAGTTCAAACTCAACGGTGTTACGCCTTTAAGTCCCGCACTTCGATCACGTAAAGCATTGTATGTATAGTCGCCATCAGATATATCGGAGCGGCCAAAGTGGTCACAAATATCGGAACAAGTTTCTAATGCCTCGACAATAGAGACGTGTTCAGATCTTTGTGAGCACTTTGGCCGCTCCGATATATCTGATGGCGACTGTACGTCATTTTTTATATGGAAAAGTGACAGTTGGATCTACCTAACGCGCATTCAAAACGTTACGTGATTACCCTTCCGAGGGGTAATTTTTTCAATCAATCGAACGTACGTACAATGCGTTACGTGACCATATTTTATACGACATGTCAGTGTGTAGCCTATAAAATATATTAATGAATATATTTATTGAACTGAGTGAAAATTACTAGTTTCGACTTACCAGTCAATCTGCCACAATGCCAACCCAATAGGCCAGAGGGATAGTTACGTAACGTTTCGAACGCGCGTCAGGACAATCCAACTGTAATTTTTCCATATAAAAAAAATACATCTAGATCTACCTAACGTACATTGATGCATTACGTGATTGCCCTGCCGGAAAAAAACAGACAGCTCAGCTTTAATATATTCTATACGCTTCATATTTTTAACTATTATAACATTTGTTCGATAAACAATTGACTGCAACGTAAAAAAAAAACACATTTTGAATTTATCTATTCATTGGCAGTACCAATTTTTTACCGGCGAAATAGTTTTCAATTCGATATAAAATTTCGTCCATTAAACAGGATAGCTGAAGGTCGGGGCCTTAGGCTCTAGGAATGCAAGTAAGTAATGCATTTCAGACAGCCTGTACGGTAAAAGTAGTCTTCAGGCTTTTAAAATTGTGACAGCCTCCCGACTCCTGTGAAATTTTTCTAATGCACTCGGTATGCGGTACTAAATACTTCATATGAAGGAATCTCTGCCCGCGCGGTACATAAATAACTCAGTATATTGATTATCAAGAATAAAAATGCCACGGTAGCCAGTGGTTCAGGCATGCCGAGCGCCGCGCCGGTCGTTTCGAATCCCGGTTCGCACTCAATTAGTTTTTCGGAACTTATGTACGAAATATTTACCGTTAGCATTTCGGAGACGGAAAACATCGTGAGGAAACCTACGATAGGTTACACGAATAAGGTTTAGTTAGACACGTTTTTAGAGACGTCAAAGTCGAACTCAAATATGTAGATTTCGTATATATTAGATCTTTCACGTCAACAGATACGACATAAGTGTTTTTTAGACAATGTTTATAAAAATCATACAAAATGAAATATTCATTTCTTTCAAAATCTGGTAGACAAAAATGAAGATAAAATATTGAAGAACCGATAGCCGTTTGACTTATAATTCTATCTGTAGTGCAAAAGTAAGAGATACGATTCAAAACTTGTCAAAAATCTATGAAAACCTCGGGTAGCCCCTTAAAATAAAATATACGCATAATTTTTCTAAACTTACATAGGCATAGTTGATACCGCTGGTTTGAACAGTTTGAAATATTGGAGCAGCTCAGTACATTTTGTAATGCATGCGCCTAGCGTCCGTTTGGCTCATTGTTGGGCCTTGTTTACCCAGCTTACTTGCGTAAGTTTTTTAACGACTTCAGCTTCATATGAGTTTCTGCCTTCAATGCGGATTGCACTGTTAGGAGTCATTGAGACTCCCAGGAGAGTCCCAGGTACCCGGGAGCCCAAACATGCAGAATTATCTGGCATTTTCTCATTTGCGATCGTCATTGTGCAATAAAAATGGGGTTAAGTCGCGGCGGGTGCATTTTTAGGGTTTCGTACGCAAAGGGTAAAAACGGGACCCTATTACTAAGGCTCCGCTGTCTGTCTGTGTGTCTGTCCGTCTGTCACCAGGCTGTATCTCATGAACCGTGACAGTCAGACAGTTGAAATTTTCACAGATGATGTAGCTATTTATGTTGCCGCTATAACAACAAATACTAAAAAACCGGCCAAGTGCGAGTCGGAGTGGGGCACCCATACAACAGACATGTTTTTTTTTGCCGTTTTTATAGATAATGGTACGGAACACTTCGTGTGCGAGTCCGACTCGCAGTTGGCCGGTTTTTTGTAAACACTTGCGGCCGGCGCTGCTACAAACGATCTTGACACTTTTCCTATGCTACCTTCTTACAATCACTGTAAGAAAAGAACATTGAAAAGGATTTTTGAATACACCATGTTCCAACCTTAAAACAAACGTTGGAAGTGACACTTACAGTACCGAAAATAATTAGGAAGCAGAAGAAATGTCACAATAACTGAAAAACCACGTATTTTACAAGCTATTATTTAGTTTCACCTGTCCCGTTGTCTGTCTGTCTGTCTCTCTGTAATCAAATCTTGCAAGTTAAATTTGATCCACTTCCCGGTTTCCGATTGAGTTAAAATTTGGCACGAATATGCAAATCGCGTGTCAATGCATTATTATGATGACGTGGAGCTGATCTGATGATGGAGCTGGAAGGTGGCCATAGGAACTCCGTAATAAAATCACATAACCCCATCGAGTTTGGGCTCGTCAGAATCGTCTCAATGAGTAGTTGATGACGGTATACAGAAAAGGACACTCGGCAATAAAAGCTTGTACCAAAAATGAAATTTGAGACAGAAACTTATTTTCATTTCTTACTTTTTATAAATAATTTATGTAATTGATGTTTTTTAAATATTCTTTCAATAATATTTAAAAGTATCAACAACGAACAAGTATGATACTTTTCACAAATCAGGTAAAGCCGAACGGTTCCTTTAAAATGTGTATGGCTTCTGCGAGTATTTGGTTTATTGCCCGTATTGTTTCCATTCAAGTGGAATCATGCCAGATAATTCGGAATGCACTATATAGTGAGATGTTTTTAAGACGTCCGAATGACCATAAAGAGCTTAACTTTAGGACAATGCTTTTGAGCCAATTGTTAACTTTGGCTACTATTCTACTACTACTACTACCATCACGAAATGTGAGCGCAGGAGTGGGGATATTTTTTTTTCTTTTTAGACATTATTCTACAGGGTGTCCCCAAAGTAAATATCAAGCCGCAAACTGATGACAATCATAACAGTTATAAAACTGCTAGGAAAACACCAAATCTTTTTTTTTCTTTTCTCGATGGAAACTTAACTTTGAAACTAGACTTTTTTAATTTCCGTTCACATGGCCGGTTTATAATATTTATTTAATTACTGTATTCTTTTAAAACACGACTTGTTTTGTTTTTCTATTTCTTTGATAACTTTTCACCCCCTTATTCATAAAACTTAAAATGCCTCTGCTAAATAGAATGTGCTCTGTTCCTTTCTTACGAACACAAAAGTGACAGATAAGGACAAACGAATTTTAACGCCATTTTAGTTGAAACAGGCTTGTAGTACGTTTATGAATACGGCCGTAAGACTTTACCTATCCCCGTTGTCGACTTGACGTTGACTTTTGGGACACCTTGTAATAGTATGTATGACATGAGCATTTTCACGAGAAGAGATGATGTAGTGACGTTACATGTATCATCAGCCGAAAGACTTCCACTGCTGGAGTCAGGCTCCCACGTAATGTGTATGTATGTATGTATGTTGTGTTATGTTTAGTAACCAGTAGTTTTATTTGTCATAAAATAATATTGTTAATTTTGGTTACTAAATGGAATATGATATATGGTGCATTTAATGTATTTGTGCATATTAAATAAATTAGTATGAGTATGCATATGAACGATGCATCTCTTTTCGCGAAAATAAATTAGCTGGTTACCCATCTAAAATCGAATTTCAAAATGCTGCGCGCTTAATTAATTGGGTTTAGACGATGTAACATGATATCGATAACCTTGGCAGTGACTTAACTGTAGTGTAGTATAGTCTGAGAGTTCGCTGCTTATTGTAGAGTAGAACGGGATGTAAAATTCCGATATTTGATACCTCATAGAATCAGAAGGAGGGATGGAGCTAGCGCAATTTTAGTGGCAAAAAGTTACGAAGTTGACGAAGAGACCCGATGGAAGCAAACATATTCCTGCAGACCTCACCCACCTGAGTTGATTTGAGGATACCCCACATACTATACCCCACTCACTTTTTCCGCAGGAAGGAGGAATACAGGTGTGAGCTTACATATGTAGACGAACACTTTAATTAGGACATAAACGAGAATTGCCTACTTATACATTTTGAAAAAGTTTCAACTAAACGTGTCGTTTGTTTTAGTTAAAGTATATGTATATATTTGAACTGTTTATATCAATATTTTTTTACACAAATAGACAGCACAATCTTAACTTTTAAAGATTATTAGCTAAGTTTACTTTAATATATATCAAAGATTTGACATTTATATTTTGTTAGTTATTTAATTAATAGGGGGTTTGGACCATAAGCCCAACACGGCAGGTCCAGTGCGCGTTGGTGGGTTGCCAGAGCCTCGTTTGTTGTTCGGCAGGGTATACCGCGTGCAGGTGAGGATGACTTGGGGCCCGAGGGATGATGGTTGGGCCCCCTTATACCCCCTTATATATATTTTTTTTGTACAGATTGGCGAACACTAGCGCAGGACCGAGACGAGTGGCGGAAAAAAGGAGAGGCTTTTTGCCCAGCAGTGGGACACAATATAGACTATTAAAAAAAAAAGATTTATGATTTTTCTTCACACTAAGTAGGTATGGCTTTCTTAATTACACATTTGGCTTTATGCGGTTTATCCCCTATACTATTTTCTATACTATTTGTAGGAAGAATGTTTAGGACAGCAGGCACATAAGAGGACCAGACCTTGACGGCGCGCGAGCTCTCTCGATTTTTCTCGCATTATCCGTCTCTCTCTTATTAGAACACTTAGAAAGAGAGGTATAGTGCGAGAAAAATCGAGAGAGCTCGCGCGCCGTCTTGTGATAGCCGTGCAGGTTCAATAACTGGACCAAACCCTTCGCCCATATAAGTTGTTGCTATTTGGTACTTGAAAGGCTTTACTGGTTGATAGTGTCCGAAGGCTCTGTGGTCTGCTATACTGATTCTGAAGGTACTCTTAACTAAAACGAATTATGCATAAATAAAAAAATAAAAATATAGGTACATATATATATTGAACGCGTCTCTCGGACTACGGGGTGTAAATAAGCCCGTTCGGCACCTGTCGTGTGGGAGGAACTTATGAAAATACTTTTTAAATTTTATTACATTTAGTCTGTGGTGAAAGTAAAAACTTAGTTACACTCTAGGACAGAAAAGAAAGTAAAAACTTAGCTACATCGAAGTTTATGCGAAAGGTGTTATTTTGTTATTTACTTGTTTTACGTCGTTTGAAGAGCTACGTCGTGTAATACCTACTTAGCAGCTGTCCTAATTTTCTGATTCTGTTTGCTCGTCTCTTCGATTACTTATTTATGTATTTATTGGTATTAAGGATAACAATAGCCGTACATATAATTAATACATATTGGTTATTACACAATAGAAGGCCAATAATAGTCATCCATTAATTACTTACGTAGCGATTAACAGGCAAAGTCAAACACCTTGAAAATGTGCAAGCGGGTTTAAAACTAATGGGTTTTATACATGTCATGATTTGTCAGCCCCAATTTATCAGAAGCTGACTAATTGCTATTGTCTGGAGGCATGTTGCGCTGCTGATCCAACTGTCAAATAAGTTGTACCTACTGAGAAATTGCATGCACATGTGGTCGGATTGTTAGACCTGTACGACACACCCAATTATGACTTCGACATGTTGTACTGACAAATTGGGGTAAAATCACATAATCTGTACAGTGTACACCCCATCCAACTAATTAATGAGATAAGTTGGTAAAAAAATGAAACTCAGACACCAATGGACTATAAATTAACATAAATTAATAGTTTCGTTATACAAGGGTGCAAAGTTGTATTTTACCCGCGAGTGTGGAAATGAAACACAAGGAAGCGAAAGGATTCTATAGTTGAACCACGAGCGAAGTGAGTTGTTCTAAAATAGAATCCTGAGCGTAGCGAGTGTAATGATGAGAAGTAAAATACATTTGCACCCGTGTGTAAAACAAATTTTTTCACCTCACTGTAGCGAGAAAAGTGCAACATGCAAAACAACTTTATTTAATTTAAATAATAATATATATATCTTTTTTAACAGTAATAATAACGTTAAGTAATATCAAGTAGAATTTTGGTCAAGTGCGAGTCGGATTTTAGTCTTCCCATACATTTTGAGACCCAGCGCCTGATGAAGGCAATAAGCAATTTTTTAAGTTCTTAAATACTTATTTTATTCTGTTCTTTAGTATTTGTTGTTATAGCGGCAACAGAAATACATTATTGGTGAAACTTTTGTATCATGAGCGTTTTACGTTTTGTTATCTATCAAAAGCTACTTAAACACGCTCCAAGGTCAAATTACTTTCCCCACTAGTGGGTAAAATGCGTTTTTGCCCACTGGTTTTAAAGGATAAAAGACGGCTTTCCGAGGCAGTGAGAGGAAAAAAAATATGTTAAATGAAGTTAAACCTGCACTATAAGGAATTTAGAATAATAGAAAAAGCTACTAATGTAATAGCACCACCGATGTTATGATATATTAGCTGACCACTCTCATTAAAAGTATGTATTAAAAGTATTTGTGAATACACCCAGTTACTGAGCCGTCCATAGGGAACACTCTAGATGTTTATCTTCTAGGAAACTATAGGTCATTAAACTCATTAAATCTAGTCTGGTACTTACACTAAAGGACCATTTACATGATGCAAGAACTCGCATGCAATTTTCGTTACATTACTGGGCTTAGTCGACCTGGTAGTACCTCAGTGGCCGGCAGTCCCGCAATGTAATGGAACTCGCATACGAGTTCTTGCACCGTGTAAATAGGGCTTAATTCTGTAAGACTGTTTGTTGCTTAATAGAAATAAATAAATATAAAATATCATCATCATCATCAGCCGAAAGAGGTCCACTGCTGGACATAGCTCTCCCCCAAAAGTTCCATATATATATGGACATATATATGTATTAAATATATCGTCTTCTAGTACCATTACTCAAGCCTTATTGAAGTTATATGTGACTAGGTCGATTAGTGTAAGACTGTATGTCCCCTAATTTTTATTTATAATCATTTAGGACCCATATACAGTTTTTGTCTTGTGTCATGTGTTGTCAATTTTTGACATCTCACAACAAACGATAATTACCGAAAAGTTTTAAGGGTTATTTATTCTGTATCAGTATATTCTTGTAAATAACTTATTTCAGCATGGCTATCACGAGCCGGCCCGCGGTGAGATAGATTGTGTCTCATTCTGATTATAACCCTTAGACACAGACGGATAGTAAACAGCCACTATAGTCGAGTGGAGGTCGCGGGTTTAAACCCTGGCTCGTACCAAGCCATGAAGGAAAACACCGCGAGGAATCCGGTCTTATTCCACTAAGGTCTAGATTCCCCTCTGGGATGGAAGAGGTCTGATGGTAGTCGCATCGTAAAAAGTGGCTACGCCAACTCCTGGGATTAGGTGTCCAAGCGGACCCCAGGCTCGAGCATAACCGGGAAAAACGCTAGGAGGATGACGAGAAAGAGACGGATAGTCTATGTCGCCGCGACACTGCTCGCGGGCCGGGCCGTCCTTTGATAGCAGTGCTGAATCCACTTCCACAATGAACTTATTCGTGGAAAACAAGTAGAAGAAATTAAATAATACACAGCCGATAAAGTAAACAAAACGAAGGTTTCTCCGAAACCCTACTTATTGCGTTGCATATTTTCCATACATACATACATACATTCATGCCTTTATTCCCAAAAGGGGTAGGCAGAGCACATGAAACTTCCAACTCCAGCGCCACTTTTAGCATAAATGTGGGTATAAAAAAGATCGACAAAAATATTTTCCGTGGCGGATGAAATTCAGTCGTGTGTGGCCGACTCATCAGAATTTGGTTATGGAATACCGCCCGTGTGCAGTAGGGCTAAAATACCAAAGCATCGAATATATAATATATGGCATTTGTATCCCTTCTTGAATGACTTGATTATCGATTATTGAGAATTATACCAGAAACCATATTCATATCACCGCACTGTTTGTAATAGCTGCATGGTATCATTTTTTGTTGTGTGTTGACATTTCTGCCTGTCATTTTACTCCGTTAAATTAATGAACAGACCTCAGAGTCTGCTATGTAATATAACTCTTTAAACTCTCACGCTTTGTACAACACGAAACCCCGGCGCAACCCGTGTCGAAACGTCACAAATAATGGTAAATAAATGTCTCGTTAAACACGTAAATACAACAGTTTAAATACTAAAAAATTTGGCCAGGGAAAAATGAGCCTGAGATTTATTTAAAACTTTTTATATGGCAATAGTATTGATTGAACATTAGTATGATGTCCTAATTTTGATACTTGATTTGCGTACTAAGAAAGTAACTGTTCCATATATTATCATTAGGACAGTTTTTACTTTTTAGGATAATTAAACGGTTGCTTACAGCTTATATTATTATTCGCATTGAAGAATACCATAGAAAGTTCAATTATAAAAGACTCGTCCAAATTGAAATGATGGAGAGGTTATAATTATTATTTTAAATTTGATTTCATTTTAAATCATGTTACATAAGGTCTTATAAAAGCTTACAGCTTAGCGTTCACATGAACCCCATAGCAATACTACTATATAGTTAAATAAAAAAAAGCTGTTGCAACACCGTGTACCTCTAACTCTGTTTTTCGTGTTCCGTACCTCAACAGGAAAAAATCAGCCAAGTGCGTGTGGGGCCACGCGCAATGTAGGGTTCCGTAGTTGCTTGTCTTTCTTAGTTACATCGACACGCGCGCGCCAACTAAATGGTTGCGTCGGCCGAATTTGTACGAAAGTTGGCCTTTCTAAATACTTTTTAAGTTGGTCGACTATTAAGTACTCGGTAACTAGATGTGCCTGCTTAGCCGTGATAGTTTTCCTTTTAAATTCATTATATGTACTACTGCCACGATTTTTTTCCCATTCCCAGTGGCAGCCATTTAGCTGGCTGGGGGAGGGGGGGGACCCATGACTCGAAAAAAAAGACTGGGTTGCACTTCGGGAGTGCCAGCGAAGTGAAAACTCAATGACACAGTTTTTCGATCAGGTCACGTGACCTGTCTCGAATCCCACGTCTTACAAATCTTACGGTCACGTGACCTGCGGCGAGTTTAAAATTTTTTCCCCATCACAAAAAGTGCAAAGCGCCGCTAAAGAAGTTTTCAGTTTAAAATTTGGGCTTTAATGCCCGAACGAATCACCAATTTGAAAAATTGTTTTAAGAAACCCATAATATTTTTGAACAAGCTATCCAACGATGGGATTAATGGGAAAAAAAATTACATTCCCACTTTAGGTGTAAGGGTACCCCAAAAAAATTTTTTTTCAAGTTTTTATCTTCTCTTTTGTCGGCGTGATTAGAATAGAATAGAATATCATTTATTCATGAACACATACATACACATAAATCACAAATACAAAAGAGAGAACAACATTCCCACGAAACGGTTCCACCTCAGTGTTGTGCTGGCCTGGTGCCTGGTGGCCAGCGCTGGTCTTCCGATGGAACCATCCGGTGATTCCACGGCGTAACACACATTTTACACTCGCACAAAAAAAAGTAATATAAAACCAAAAACAATACCGCAAAGACAAATAATAAAAATCCCAAACGTAATCATACCCGCGCCAACCGGCCAACTAGCGCCATTTAATGTAGGTTCCCGGCAACTAAAACGTCAAACAAGACTGACATGTGACGCGGGCGCAATGCCCATGTCGAATTACAGTTTTGTAGTAGTAATGGTTACTGAGCTAAGCCGAAGATGGACGGACATGGCGAAACTATAAGGGTTCCTTGTTGACTACGGAACCCTAAAAACGGAACCCTTATAGGAACACTTTGTTGTCCGTCTTGTCTGTCTGTCTGTCAGGATCCTTTATCTCAGGAACACCTGGAGGTATCGAGTTGAAATTAAAACCATTATACTCAAATTTACAGTCCCTTGGAGCTGTGAAAAAATCAAACTTCTAAGTTAAGGTAAAAAAAAACACGGTTATAAAACGTATATTTCGACACTCTCAAGGGGATTAAAATTTATAGGGTACTTTCCGTATGAAATTTGGCAAGTAATATCGTCGTACACTACAGGGAAAAATCGGAAAACTATACATTTGTAATTTTGTACTGAACCCTCGGTGGGCGAGTCTCACTCGCACTTGTCCAGTTTTTTTAATGTGCCACTCTTCTATGCTGATCTTTCCCTGGCCAGCCTCTAGGACGATTACCTTAAATATTCATTGCACTAAAAATATCATTTTTATTAAAATGGCTGCGTACGCTGCCTCGCCCACGCATCATAGAAATAAGGCGGCAGGATAAATATAGCCTGTCATGCCATATCCACCCTGAGTGTTCTTTCCACGTACGGGTAAAATATGCTTTGAAACTCGTGAGTGGTTCTGGAAATTACCGCCTAAATACAAACTTAAATAGCTATAATCACACAGTCTTAAACTCCTTAGGTGAGTGCCTCAGATAAAAGGGTAATTAATGTTTTTCGTGAAACTGTAGGTACCTATCTATGTATATACTAGGACAATAATAATTCTATTTCACGGGCTACAGTCATGTCATAATCAATTTATTCGTAAAGCCAATTTACATGGCATTCATAAACCTAGTTCATTGCAAGTATTAAAATAAGATTAAAATGCCGCCAGCATCCTCAGTGCAAAGTCTCGAGGGCCTTTTTACGGTTCCTTAGATAACAAGGAACCCTTATAGTTTCGCCATGCCCGTCTGTCTGTCCTCGGCTTAGCTCAGTAACCAATTGAGTACTACTAGAAAACTGTAATTCGGCATGGGTATATAGATCAATCACGCCGACAAAGCAGTACAATAAAATCTTGAAAAACATTTTTTTTAGGGTACCACCCCTACACCTAAAGCGTGTATGTAATTTTTTTTCTCGTTAAACACATGGTGTGGGGTATAGTTGGATAGCTCGTTCAAAAATATTATGGGTTTCTTAAACCCTTAAAACCTCAAATCAGTGATTACATTGCGAGATATTGGGCTTTAAAGCCCTAATTTTTGTTCGAGTCATGTGTCTCATTCCACCCGTCACGGCTAACGAAACAAGATCTCTACGTACGCTTAGTTACTACGAATCGCGACGTCAAGATATATTTGTGGGTGAGCGTTGACGTGAGCTTAAAACAGGTTACAGAATAAGTAGGCAGTAGCCGAACGGAGCGGTTAGATGCGACGACAGCCGTTCACGTCCGCGCGGAGCCGGATGCGGACGCAAATGCATTAAAATATGAGAAGTAACGTCTGTTTTAAGGCTGTGCATTGGAAATTATCGCGTGCTTTGAAACGCCGTTCTGACTAGATTAAGAAACAATAAGGTTTGATTTTCAGATATATGTTTCTTGACTATATGATTGTTTATCTGATTTTATCGATACATAATTGCTTAAAATTTCCTCTATAGAAAAAAATTCCAAAGTTGGGTCTGTATTTTCCTTTTTTTACCCAGCCTACTCAAACGATACATTATTTTACGACACAATCAAGTTAATACTATAGTATTTTATCTCATCTAAAATCTCACTTTATGAAATTTAAATAAAACGTCTCTAAGTTAGGTATCTATCGAAATTTCTCCAACAAAGCCATTCCCGAAGAGTGTTTACATCTCTTTTCCTCGTGCGCGGAAGGCATCAGCGTGTCTCTGTCTAGGGGGCGTGTTCGACTCAAATCAAGGCATCGCCTTAAAGCTTCAAATTCCGTTGGCAACATGTAAAATGCGCTCTCGCGATCCGGCCCGGGCCGGTTACCGAACCGGAGAATCGTAAATAAATCGTAGGAATTACATAGACCAGCTACTGATGCTCAAACTGCGGCCCGCCCAGCTTTTGCGAGTAGTAACCAATAGTAGTAGTAGTAATCTTAAATGTTTTTGCGGCCCTCGCGGAAAAAAGGTTGAGTGCGGACATAAGAACTTTAAGAGTCCGCAGTAAGCTCGGCCGAATTTCACCTTCCCATACAAACGTAGTTATTACGCTCTCATTTTAAAAATACCTGTGGGATTGTGATGAAACTTGTGAAACTTGCATATACAATGATATGAGATCGTAATTAATTAGTTTATATGGTTTTTAGTTTATAAAACAAAGAAAATACAGCATAAACAAATTTTGGATGAAAAACTTAAATTCGCTGTATTTTTTAACCAACTTCAAAAAAATGGAGGAGGTTCTCAATTCGGTTGTATTTTTTTTTTTCAATGTTGCTACCTCAGAACTCCGTCATTGATGAGCCGATTCATAATTTTTTTTTTGTTTGTAAATATATGCTTCCAGGTGGGTCCCATTTTTTTGAAAATTTTATTGGATGATGGGATCCATGAGCAATTGAGGGAACTCCTCAATTATATTAGGCACGCGTGTAGTGATTTTGGTATTTTCTATTATAACTCGTGTATTTACATCCGGAAATCATAAATTGGTGGAGTGGAATTGATGATGAAGACCACAGATGACTTATGGAATTCCTCAATTATGTACTTAAAATTACAAAAGTATATCACAGGTTCTGATAAGATTCCGTTGAAATAGCAACTAATGAAGTGCCAAGGGTGATCCTTGTGGAATCGACGAAAGTCCTCAAATATGATCGGGTCACATACAGCGATTGGGTTTTTTTCTATAATAATCAACGCATTTGCTCTCGGAAATCAGTTCATGAGGTAAATTGGAAAAGAAATGTTCTCGTGGCTTGGCGGAGTACTAAATTGAAGTCGGTTAAAACTTTGTTTTTAAAGTAAATTATTTACTATGGTATCTGAAGCTACATAAACTAATAAGTAATTACAGACATAGATATACCTCATGTCAATCCAACACGTAGTTTTAAAATGAGAGCGTTACTACGTCTGTATGGAGAATCGAGCTTACTGCGGACTCAATGTGTGTAAAAACGCAGTTGTTTCGTGAAAAAATGTTTAATCTCTTTTTGTAATATTAGTATATATTATAGCTTACCTGCATCGAAGGGGCAAGGGATTGCAAAATTCGGGACCCCGTCATCAGCCGCCGTGGCGCAATTGGTTAGCGCGCTTTCACGGTTTGAAAGCGGTTGCGGGTTCGAATCCCGTCGGCTGGCGTAAATTTTCTTTGTTTTTAATATATTTTTTATAGGTACACTTCCCGTATGTTGTCAGGGAAATCGTTTCTCACTTATTTTCACACTTGCAACCCCTAAATAAGCTATATATAAAAAGATAGCTATTCATTAAAAGATACAATGGTCTAGATTTACAGTTTTTTTCCAGAGGCTTGGATATTTCTACCATCACGCTTCAGGCCCCTCTTGCTCCCACATGGCGCACCGCAGGGGTCCCAGGTTTTTATTTCACCAGTCAAGCTAAGCTTACTTTCCATACAATTTGGCTAATACTTGTACGGTAACGTAGTATGGTAACGAGACTGCTTAAGGGATTACTAATGTATTGGGAAAAAACTTTCCCCAAAGTATTACATCCCAAACGATTTTTCTCAAATTATTACTTGGCAAAAAGTTATTAGTCTAAACAACATATCGCAAAAATAAATAATAATCAATAATGATGTATGTGGGAAAGTTATGTGTCCAAAGTTTTAAGAGCGGGTAGATACTGTCCCTTTTCCGCAAAACGCACCTTCATATGAAACGATTTTCATTTACTATGACTTTCGAGGATCGTGACGTCACGATCTTCTAAGCTTCAAGCAACATTTAAACGGTTGTAGCTTCGTAATTATTAAAGATATTTGAATGGGATTTTACTTCTTTTTTTTTCTTTAGAAGAGATAAATTTTGAGTTTACACCCCTATTGCACAGTTACTAAAACTTTTTTTGATAAATTATTGTTAAACAAATAATAACTTGGTCATGTTTAATTTTAGCATGTATTATTTACTCAAAAATCGTTTGGCATGTACTCTTCCCGTCGTATATTTAAACAACAAATTGGTCGGCTCGGCAAAAAGCTCGCCGCAATTCTTTTTGTCGTTTCGCTAGAACGCTCGCTAAATCGCTCCTGTTTAAGTTGCTAGCTTTTACCCTTAATGTAACCTTCGCTAAAATGCTCATTACAAGTGAATTCTCAAGTCCACCAATCCCACATACACACACACACACACACACATATATAATATCAAATATATAATATAGATCGATATAATATTAATATTAGCCAAATGAAAATGTTTGTTCAATGAACAATTGTCTTAATAAAACTTGTCAAAGTAAAATGATGCCATATGATAATTTGACCAAATGAATAAAATGCGAAATGTATGTGCTAAAGTTTCACTTGGGAAATGGAACAACTGCAATAAGATTTTTGGGAAGTAAAATTTGGTAAAAATATTTTGTCCGAACGGCAGTAGGGTCATTTCGCCGGTTAGCGACCACCTAATTTTATGTGCCGGTTGGCGACCACAGCTGAGTTGGTGAACTGAAAGGATATTTTCTTGGTTTTTTAGTAGATTTCTATTCTAAAACAACAAAAAATGCATGTACAACTAATTGTCTCAATAGGGTCTGTAGAATTGATGTTATCTTCAATAGAAAAAACCTTCTCCTTCAGGTGGTCGCTAACCGAAGGTGGTCGCGTAACCAGCGTAATGACCCTACACCAGATTTTGTACTGCACATTCTTTGTAACGAGAGCACGACAACATTCCATCACTGTTGAATCTCTCTGTTCTAGAACCCGAAACTCGTCACAGATTGAACAAAGGCAATACGCCGGTGAATTGAAGGTATAGCAATTGAAAAAGGTGAGGCACCTCCTCACCAAAGGTCTGAGTCTCTCTCAAAATAGGAAGTTCACGAACACTTAGGACGAACTACCATCGCGGGCCGAATGTAACTAGTTTTGCACGATCTAAGTCGGTCATCAGTCCCTTAGTTCAGCAGGATTCGAAATGCTTGTGAGCGGAACGGACCGAGTGACTGGCTGAAAATCATATGCCTTTTTCTAAACGATCATCAAATCCTCTATTTCATCAAAAGACATTCACATTTCTCAAAAGAAAAACACGGGACCCTTATAGGATCACTTTGTTGTCCGTCTATCTGTCTGTCAATGCCCTTTATCTCGAGAACTCGTGAAGGTATCGAGTTGAAATTAAAATCATATACCATTACCGTGGAAAAAAGAGACGGCCGTTTATGCCGCAAAAAAAGTATATTTCGACACTTAAAAATTGAAAGTATTCCGTCTTAGAACTATAAAATGTTGCAAGTTATATCGTCTTAAAGTACAGGGAAAAATCTGAAACTTTACTTATTTGTTATTAACTATGGTCTGTATGTACCCTCAGTGGACGAGTCCGACTCGCATTTGTCAGGTATTTTATGAATACGGGTCATAATATCGTGGCCGCACACCAATCGTGTAGAGACACAAACCAATGAACTAAACGAACTTGATCTTTTGACCAATTGAACGAGAGAGCTCTCTTCAAACACCGAGGCACAATTTACGGCACTAGCACAATTGAAAAACCATAAATATGCTGTATTTACGCTACAAAGCCAATATCCCATGTGCTTATTTTTAAATCCAAGGTTAACTTTACCATCGCTATAAATTGATGTCCGCCCAACAGAGCCACGCACGATTCGCGTACAGCTGACGAATTATGCACCTAACTTGTTTGTGAAAAGGCATAAAAAGCATACGTCTCGAACGTTGAACTATCGACAAGATATCAGTAATAATTAACGATTATGAAGTTTTCTGACCGTATTAACAATGTTGTACTGAATATTTGCTGACTTGGATGTCACGTTGCTACTTAACGATGGATTTATTGTTGTAAACGTTATTTATAGTAAGTTAAGGTTAGTTTTTGTGTTAATCAGAAATAGGCTTGACATCCTATGATGTAATCCTATTTCTGACTGCTCTATAGCAGAGTTAACTATTTCTAGTGCTAAGGTGTACTTGTGTTGTGAATCAATAGACAAACACTACATGTATGTTGGATTGATTTTCATTACAAACAGAGCAATGACGCGTAGTTGCAGTATCCAAGAGGCAATCGGATGGCTTGCGATATATGAGCTCCCGAAGTGTTGTGGAACCGCCCTGTGCAACCCGAACTGAGCCAACTTGGCTTGGGGGGTATACTGCGTGGAACCGAATGATGGACTTTCCCGCAAGAGGGGGATTATTGAGCGCTAGTACGTCCCATTTTCCAGTTTTTTTTTTTTTTTTACATTTGTATGGAGCTCGTCGCTCCAGTCGGCCAACGCTCCATACAAAGGTAAAAAAAAATCGGGTCAAAAAAAATAGTTTATCTGGAAAATGTGACGTACTAGCGCTCAATAATCCCCCTCTTGCGGGAAAGTCCATCGTTCCGTTCCACGCAGTATAATTGGAAAAAGAAATCGACCGATAGTGGCTCTCTAAGCTGTAGAATAGAGTATGTACAGAGAGTCGCCCGACTGTATTGTTTTGTTAATTTGCAAAAACCGAATCGACAAAAAAACGGTATGCCTGATTATCGAACCTGACAAAATTTTACGAGAATCGGTTGAGATTTTCGACCAGAGGAGAACAGGTGAACAGCCGGACATACGAAAGAATTTGGCCCAAAAACGACTAGGTACATTTGTTATAGACCATAGATAGGTCAACCGACCTTCGCCTTCGACTGAGAAGGCGTCTCATCAGTCTCACGGTGGGCTAAAAATCGAATCTCCATAAAAATGGACACTATCGCCTTGCGGCGACGAGGTTACGGGAACGCTCGCGCCCACATCCGCGATCCCGCTGGCGGCAGCCACCCACACGCGGCTCTGGGGCCCTCCGCGTGGGGCACGCCGGATGTTTAGGTGCGCCTGCCTTTTCGATCTCCACCAGTTCAGTAGCGAACCCCTCTGTGTCCTCGCTTGTACAGTTTTTTTTTACTAAATTAAATAGGAGCACATTTACTAGTAGTGATTAAAAATAAAAAAATAATTAAATTACAGATTAGCATTTTGAGGAAGGACTTATTTTTGCTTTTTATAAAAAAAATATATTTTTAAATGCGGCTTATTTCAGAAAATGTGAATCGTGCGTCTGTTATCAAATTGCAATTGTTTGAAGGCGGGGGCCGAGTTAAGCTTTCGACCTACAGGGCAATCACCGAACATGAAATGTTTTAGTAGGATTCATAGGTATGTCTTTGTAACGTGTCACGACGCGAAAGGACGATATGGGTTTTAAACATTTACAACGGTTATACGGATTCCCAATCCCATTTATTAACAGCGGGATCCACACCTATCTGACGTGCTCTTTAAAGCGCCTTAAAAAAAAAACAAAGAAATTATTCTCCTAATAGGCCACAAGGGCACTTTTACAAGTCAATATGTATATATATTATGACGACCGCTTTAGCCTAGTTAGTAGTGACCCTGCCTACGAAGCAAGAGGTCCCGGGTTCGAATCCTGGTAAGGGCATTTATTTGTGTGATGAGCACGAATATTTTTTCCTGAGTCATGGATGTTTTCTATGTATTTAAGTATTTATTTATCTATATAAGTATGTTTATCGTCGTCTAGTACCCATAGTACAAGCTTTGCGTAGTTTGGGACTAGGTCGATTTGTGTAAGATTGTCCCCTAATATTTATTTTATTATTTATTTATATTGTTTATCCTATTCATAAGAAACATTATTAATGTTTATACATAAAAAATAAGGGAAGTATTTAATATTACTTAATACTATACTGCCCTTAGTGTACGGCCTAATAAGCGCTCGCTCCGCTACGAGCGGGGCGTGGAGCGTACAGGGTGTTTGGTGCAACCCATACTAAGAGTATACCACTTCTATTGTATGAATCCTTGTGCACAAAAGCATTGTTCTAAAGGGAAAAAAACATCTCACTATATTAGGTAAAAGTAACCTGCAGTCCCTTTCTAATCGTAATTCACTTTTGATACGCACTGGCCGCAAACTTTCGCCAACCACAAAATCCCGCCGCTACCTTTTTTTAATGGCATCGAGTGTCGAAACTGCCAGTTTTCTTACACTTGAGATTATTTGAGTTGGCCGAATTGCGTCAAAGTAGTCCATTCAAAAAGCAACTCTAACGTCCAGGGTAGAAGATTCCAATTCCAATGACAGCTTTATAAAAAGTCGGCCACGTGAATTAATCGCACCCATATATTGCAAAACAGCTTCCTGAATACTGGAGTCTGCACTAACAAATGCTGGAAGTGGTCTAAGTGTAAGAAACTAAGAACTAGACGGTTATCTCGCGCGCAGTCTTGTCCTAGCCCTGGCTGAGCTGTTATCCTGAACGCTTCCCCTCACCTCAAACAAAAACTTTGTAAACCAGACGTCCGCGCCGCTATTCCGTTAGTTGTTTTACTCCAGCCTAGTTGGTAGTGACCCTGCCTACGACCCGGACCTGCCGGGTTCGATTCCCGGTAAGGGAATTTGTTTGTGTGATTAGCACGAATATTTGTTCCTGAGCCACGAATGTTTTCTATGTATTTTAGTATTTATTTATGCATATAAGTATGTTATGTATATCATCGTCTACCCATAATACTCGTAATAGCAAAAACTTTGCTTAGTTGGGACTAGGTTGATTTGAGTAAAATTGACCCTATTTTTTTTAACCTCCCTCGACAAACTTGACGCCGCGATTCGTAATAACTTAGCTAGTTTCTTTAGGCGTGACGGGTGAGGTTAAGGCGCATTAGCGCGTTCGGAATAACAGCCCCGATTACGCTTAGTAACTAACGACTCGGCGTCAAGGTGACGGGAGAGGTGAGGTAAAAACGAGTATCAAAGTATCATAGCAGCCCCCCTATTCTGTAACTTGTTTTATGCTCACCTCAACGCTCACCCACAAATATATCTTGACACCGCGATGCGTATAGTAACCAAGCGTAGGTAGACGTCTAGTTTCGTGACGGTCGACCGGCGGGCTGAGCCGCTTTAACGCTTAGCGAAAAACAGCCCTGAATTCCGAATTGATCGAATCAAATAATAAACTAGTCAGCCGTGAAACCAAGTCTCGTGATGACAGAAAAACTATATCTTCGATTCTCACCGCACGATTGTAATTTCGTATGCTGTGCTATTCACTACTTGTTCTACCTCGCCCCACGGCTCACCAGTATCCAGTGCAAAACCGGCAACTGGGCTTTTTTTTCAAGTTAGGGTAATTTTACGTAACCATGACCTTAATTCGTGTACCTTAACGGCCATTCCCAATAATCAATCCACGGGTGGTTTTCCTTCCAGCAGTTACATTTTGACACATTTTCTACGGGTAATCTGTCAAAATGTAACTGCTGGTAAGGAAAACTATCCGTGGAATGATTATTGGGAATGCCCGTAAGTCATGTACTACGTGCACTTTATGTGCATTTCAATAAGGTTCAATATAAATACAGGATGGTCAGTTAACAGTGTTGGCGTTTGTACAGTAAAGTAAATTGACAAGTAAGTGTAATTGACTGCTCTTCATACTTTGTTTGTTACGACGTCATAGATACACGTAGCATATGTGAACTGTGCAGTTAATTTACATAATTATGATTTGCTAATACATGCAAATAATTGCTGATGGAACATATCACTCAGTTGTAACAAATGCCCGCGTGCTTGTTAGGCAGTCTTATGTTTTCCTTTCTTAACTCGGCCTACTCAAACAATACATTATTTAATGACACAATCTAGTTTATAGTATGGTATGTTACCCCATCTAAAATTTCACTTAATGAAATAAGAATAAAACTTCCCTAAGTTAGGTATATCTCGAAATTTGTCCAGTAAAGAGATTTTCGAAGCGTGTTGTATCTCTTATTCTCGAGCGCGGAATGCATGAGCGTGTTCTACACAAGAGCTAAAGCAATAACGCTTAGTTGCAGTATCTAAGGGGCAACCAGATGGCTATAATACCGCACCGCCGGAACCGCCCTGTGCTACCCGAGCTGAACCAACTTGGCCTCGGGCGGAAATGGGTTGAATAAAAAACTGTCGCGACGAATCCGATTGAAACAGCGGTTACCTGAAAGTGTGTACGCTGTTTATGTAATGAAATGTTGTTGCCATCCGGTTGCAAGGGAGCGTGTGTTCGCAAATCGACTGGACTACGAATCTCGGCGTTAATGTACAGTCACAGTGTGCTGATTTTCACTTTATCGAGGAAATTTTGAGCAATGCTGTATCGATTAAATCAGATAAACAATCATACAGTAGAGCGCCTTACATACGAAGATCGGTTCTCACTGTTTCCTAATCTAGTCAGGGGGCCGATTTTTGACTTTCGAGCGCTCGAAAATTAAATAACAGTAAATGCTTTTGTAGCGTCATAATCACAGGCACTTACTTTCTACCGATAGAATTGAATACGAGTGGTCAATACCGCACGTTTTTAAATTTTATATTGTCATTTCAAAATAGCATTTCATAATTTTTGTCACTTTTCGAGTGAAAGAGTCGAGCGCTCGGAAGTCAAAAATCGGTCCCCAGGGTCCTAAGGAATTCGAATCGAACTACCGTTATCTAGTTTATACTAGTGACAGCGCCATCTAGCGGTCCACAAAAGCTAAATCGTCTTAAACACATCGCGTCTGGAGGCCATTTCACCAACTTGACAATTGTCATCAGACAATGACAATGCATAGAAGTTTGTATGCAGGGTGTCAACGTCTCGGTTGCTGACGACCAGCAGCGTACGTCGAAGTGTTAGGCGTTGAGAAATAGGCCTGGCAGCGGGGCGACCAGTGGTGTTCAGACATCATCATCATACCAGTCGAAAGACATCCTCTGCTGGACAAAGGCCTTCCCCAAAGAGTTCCACAATGACCAGTCCTGCGCCAACCGCATCCAGCGGACTCCCGCGACCTTACCAGGTCAACAGTCCACCTTTGGAGGGTCCTTTCGGTACGTGGTCACCACTAGAGAACCATACCGCCTCAATGGCCATCGGTTCTACGTGCAATGTCCCCGCCCACTGTCACTTAAGTTTAGCGATTCCGAGGGCGATTGGTTACCTTGGTTCTGCTGCGGATAGCCTCATTTCTGATGCGATCACTCCCGGAGAGTCCCGCGAGAAACTCCCGGCATAGCCTTGATAGCTCAGAAATATTGATCGATATTAATCTATGAACGCTCGCTAGTCGCCCCGTTGCTCGCTGGTGTCCAGAGCCAGCCTTAGGCAAACCAGTCTTTTCATCATCATCTATCAGACCAATCAGACAATTAAGTTAGTCGTAAGGAATCGACTCACTGACGCATTCCAGGCACAGAATCTACGTGTTTCAGAAACGAAATGTATGCGTGTAATTGAAACACTGTAGACTATTGATGGATCGTGGAGCGAGCGAAACAGTAAAGTAGTTAACATATTCAGCGGTGATAGTCATCAGACACAGTAGATCCGAATCATTGCTTGAGGTTCGCCAGGACGCTCGACTCCATACAAACAAACGCATATTTTAAAACGGTATCCTACGTTGTCATATAGGGAGACAATGAGATCCGCCACATCTAGGTTAGAAACTAATATCTATAATAAAAATAGAAAAAAAATAGCTAGTATAACTTCGTCATGCTAAGTCCTTAATCGCCTATTTTTTCTATTATATTTCAGTTATTATTTATAGAATCTAGTTCCCGACCTAGGTAGAACAACATTTTCTCTTTTTTTATGGACGAGTATGTAGTATTCCAAAGGTATTCTTCCCTCAAGAGTCCGCAGTAAGCTCGATTCTACATGCAAACGTAGTTACGCTCTCATTTTAAAACTACTTACTTACTTACTACGAAACTTTGCATGTAGCTTCAGATAACATAGTAAAAAAGTACAGCGAATTTAAGTTTTTCATACAAAACTTGTTTTTGCTGTATTTCGTTTGTTTATAAACTGGAACCATATAAACTAATTACAGACATAGATATATCCCATGTCATTGTATATGCAAAGTTTCATTACAATCTAGCACGTAGTTTTAAAATGAGAGCGTAACTACGTTTGTATGGGAAGGTGAAATTCGGCCAAGCTTACTGCGGACTCTTAAGGTGGAAGTATATCCCGAGCTGTGTACTTAGTCTGCGTTCATGTGAAGTGAAACTGTGTGATGCAACCGTGTTCACGTTTCATTCAAAATCGAACTGAACCGTTACGAAATAACGTTTATTACCGCTTTGTGCGGTTCAATCTATTGCCAAAACGTGCCGCGTTTTTTGCGATGTTTCAAAATAGACTTTATTATGTGGCTGATAAGGATGAATGCGAGTTGTAAAAATGTTGAACCGTTATTAGGTGAATTACCTGGTTGATGTTAATTAATATGCATTACTACGCATGTCGGTCTAAATTGCTGAATGCTATGATATAAGCTTATAGTGTAACTACTGGCCCCTATTTCACCAACTTGACAATTCTCATCTGACAACGACAATTCTCCGTACATTGCTGGTTCCACAAGTAACCTAGCAACCACCATAACTTCTAGAACAATCAATGTATGGCGAATTGTAGGTGTCAGGACAATTGTCAAGTTGGTGAAATAGGGGCCTGGTATGCCGTTGCCAATATTCCCATTGTGAGCTACTCCGACATAAAATCGAGCATGCTAAATATGTCGGCCAACATTTTTTCTGTTGTATTGTGTGTGTACATATTTAGTGAATTATATTTTTTATACTACGACGCTGGCATACAAGCAATTTCTGCCTGATGGTAAGTAGACAACGTATCTTATAGACACTTGCGATTCCCGAAGAAACATAAGAGCGTTGCCGACTCTATTTATATGAGGGTTCGTGGTGTTGATAGCTTGAGACGAACATGAACGTCTTATGTATATGTCCGACATGTATAGTGACCGTGCGAGCTAGACTGGTGGTAGTTTCCCTAATCGTACTTGCCTAACTAGTTCGAACGAGCTAGCGAAGCGAACGAAGTTCTATTCTTCAGCTTGGGCGGAAACTCGTTTGTCTGTCCGGCTTCCAGTGACCGGTGTTCGGTGTCTGTCACTGTCACTGCCGGGGACCCGCCTAGCGGGCGCCTACGCCGTAGTCGCTTACCGCTACATACGAGGAAAACCACGTGATCGTCTACGAGCGTAGCGATTCTTGGCAGTGAATGTGTTAAGATATTTTACGTCACACCTGGCCATAATGTGAGTTTTACCGCACGCTGCGCGTACGGTAAAACTCACATTGTAGCCAGATGTAGACGTGTAACTATGTACTCACCACGGGCAGTGAGAAAGAAAGCCTCTATAGCATATTTACAACCGAATGCCGCATGAATACTTTTCTGGCTTTCTTTCTTTTATAGCCCTTAGTAAGTAATGTACTATAACAGTGGTGGTTGGTACCTACTCGTTATGTGTTTGTGTTGCTTGGAGGGGGCTTGAGCAACTCTCGTATCCTAAGATACTAGTTAACGAGCAGTATTCGTATAAGTAGGTATATATTTGTAATCACTTTTATTTATTTATTTAAACTTCGTTGCACAAAACCAAAATAATGTACAAATGGTGGACTTAATGCCAAATGGCATTCTCTACCAGTCAACCATAAGGCCAAACAGAGACACTTAAAATTGGTGCAGAGTAAATTATCAACGTTTAGAGCGTAGTACAGACTTATTAAAACATAATCCTACGTATATATTATTAGATATTATTACTTACCTATACCTATATACAAAGATATGATACACTGTATATATATTATTAGGTATTATTACTTACCTATATACAAAGATATGATACACTATATATTGGACTATGGATGCTATGAAAATTCTTCTTCCAGCAGATGCATACGAAGCATTCGCTTGAAAACTAATTTGCTCACGTTCTTGAAAGCGGCTTAATGGATTTCGATGAAATTTGGATTACGCGGGTTTTACGGGGCCGAAAAATCGATCTAGCTAAGGTCGCATTTCGCTCGCAGGTGTATTACTAGATACAGGCAAGTGTCCGCAGTAAGCTCGGCCGAATTTCACCTTCCCATACAAACGGAGTTTCGTTCTCATTTTAAAACTACGTGTTGTATTGTGACGAAACTTTGCATATACAATGACATGAGCTATATTTATGTCTGTAATTAGTTTATATGATTCCAGATTATAAAATAAACTATACGAGTATAAAGCAAAAAAAGTTTTTGTATCAAAAACTTAAATTCGCTGTATTTTTTTACTATAGTATCTGAAGCTACATAAACTAATTACAGACCTGGATATACCTCATGTCATTGTACCTACATGCAAAGTTTCGTTACAATCCAACACGTAGTTTTAAAATGAGAGCGTAAATAACTACGTTTGTATGGAGAATCGAGCTTACTGCGGACTCTTAAAACTGGAAAAAAAGTAAAAGCGTGGGGCGATTCTTCGCGGAACAAACGCAAGTAAAAGTGTCTCATAAATAAGCAAAGGGTTAAGACTTAACCGCGCTAGATTCCTGCCCGCCTTCACGTATTCCGCAAGGTTCTAACAAACGGTATTCCAGTACTGTTAAAGGCCTTTTCTCGTTAACGCGGCGACATCCTGTTAACGCGGTTGTGACAGGTTTGAAAGTGTTTCATGTCAAGCGACTTGGTTGATTAGCTGGAAGGTATTAGAGGGATATCTAAATAGTACATTTTGATCCAAGGGTACAGTCAGCAGCAGAAGTAGCTGCGCAAAATAACACGCTCAAAATTATCTAGATAGTTCTTATCCTCTTGACATTAGAGTCGTGTGTAGGTCATCTTGAGCATTTGGCCCGCTTAGCTACTTTTGCTGCTGACTATCTATATCGGAATTTCAAGTGTAGAGGGTTTTATCCCGAGCGAGTCGAGGCCACTGGTAAAATAACTTTTCTCAAAAATGCTATGTAATGTTGCCGTAACATTGCTAAAAATACTTCAGTAAGTTGAATATACCGAAGACTTATTAGAAGTGTCCACTAAAACGATAGATTTTAAATTGGGAATCAATATTTGTCCAGTATGAAGTGAGTATGTAATTCCTATTATCTACGTATCATGCCATACGTCACGGACCTATACAAAAATTAAAGATGTGAGGGCAAGATGAGGTCGTATACTGCGTGGAACGGAACGATGGACTTTCCCGCAAGAGGGGGATTATTGAGCGCTAGTACGTCACATTTTCCAGATAAACTATTTTTTTTGACGCGTTTTTTTTTAACATTTATATGGAGCTAGTCGCTCCAGTCGGCCAACGCTCCATACAAAGGTAAAAAAAAAATCGCGTCAAAAAAAATAGTTTATCTGGAAAATGTGACGTACTAGCGCTCAACAATCCCCCTCTTGCGGGAAAGTGCATCGTTCCGTTCCACGCTGTATATGATTTTAAAAACATAATTAATCATCTTGAACGCTATTTTACTTCAAATATACTTATTCTTATTTAAAGTATAGTTTTTAATATGCATAGGACTACTTGTTTTAGTTACACTTGCAATTTACACCGAGATTAAATTAAATTAAAAAATCGGCACTGTTCATATTAAATACTTTCATACTTACACATATTTACATTCATACGACTGTTCGTACAAGTTAAATAAAAGGTTATAAAAAGAAAAAGGAGCGACAAGGTTGGTGCGGAAAAGTTTGTACGAGGATGTTCCGTTTAGTTCATAATTGTGTTGTGTAAAATGGTAGAAAAGAGTTTAGATTCTTGTTGATATTTCAGAATTCCTTTTATGTGTTGTTTAGATAAAATCGAGTTCGAGTTAAAATTAAAAGTATGAACGTTAGTTATAAAACATAACTATAATGTTGTATCATTGAAAGACTAGATTGGTGAAGACAGTGCAAATCCCATAAAAAACATTCCATGCAAAAAAAAGCCAAGTCTCGAAACTCTTCCACCGTAAAAAGTTGTGAGATATTTCGTAGAGCCAAGTCTCAGGCATTCTTATTAATCTTTGTTTGCTAGCTAAATAAAATTCTGCAACTTGGCAATCACACAACTTTACTGCATTTATGGATTTTTGCGTACCTAAAATTATGTAGTATTGTGTGACTGCCAAGTCAAAAAAAATATTTTAGCTAGCAAATAAAGATTAATAAGAATGCCTAAGACTTGGCTCTACGAAATATCTCACTACTTTTTACGGTGAAAGAGGTTTGAAACTTGGCGTGTTTTTTACATGGAATGTTTTTTATGGGATCTCACTTCTTTTTGTAGGTTATTGTGTTATCAAAACATACAAATTATGAATGCAGTCCCATTCTGGCTTTTTAATTTTCCCATCCCATTCACTGCAAATATAATGCTGCTGGTAAGTTAGGTATTTTTTTTGACACATTTTCTACGGTCAAAATGTAACTGCTGGTAAGGAAAACTATCCGTGGATTAATTATTGGGAATGGCCCGGTGTGATAGGTAATTTTACAAGCTTGACGTGACACCTACCTGTTGATAAGGGTGTCCACAGTTCAAGACTGTAGTTATTTTTAGTTAAAATGTTAAACAAGACGAATTTTACTATTTTTACAAGCTTTTATTTACTTTCACCTGTCCCGTTATCTGTCTGTCTGTAATCAAATCTTGCAAGTTAAATTTGATCCACTTCCCGGTTTCCGATTGAGTTGAAATTTTGCACGAATATGCAAATCACGTGACAATGCAATATTATGATGACATGGAGCTGATCTGCTGATGGAGCTGGAAGGTGGCCATAGGAACTCCGTAATAAAACCACATAACCCCATCGAGTTTGGGCTCGTTAGAATCGTCTCAATGAGTAGTTGATGACGGTATACAGAAAAGTACAGTCGGCAATAAAAGCTTGTACCAAAAATGAAATTTTTGGCGGAAACCTATTTTGTCATCGGCTGAGTCGTAAACACCAACTTTGTTTTAGCTATATTTTATGTCACCAGTCACCGTGTAACCATCTACTCACCGTCTACCCTCCGTCAGTAGAGTCCATTATAAAAAATACATACCTTGGAATCATTAAAATATTATCCGAGTGGAGAAGTTTCATTCAGCGCCCTCTATTACATTAATCGTGACTTTGTTCGTAATGTGCTTCACTACCATTTCTACAAATGTCATCATTGAAAGCGAACCGAACGCAGCAAGCGAACGATGGAAGGAATCCCTCTTTGATGGGGGAATAACGCGAACATACGGAAACCGAGAACGGAAATTGCCAGTTCCCTGTATTTTACACTAGCTTCCGCCCGCGACTTCGTCCGCGTGGACCTGGGATAAAAACTATCCTATATTTTAATCCAGGCTATAAACTATCTTCGTGCAAAATTTCGTTGAAATCGGTTCAGCCGTTTAAACGTGATTGAGTAACAAACATCCAAACATCTAAACTTTCGCATTTATAATATTAGTAGGATGAATTTTGTAACAATGCTGTAGGTAAGTAATTAAGTCAGAAGTAAAGTTTGTTAACCTAAAGTCATCGCCTTTTATCAATGCCCGATATCCAGGATACGTGCACCCCGAACATATTATCCATACTAATATTATAAATGCGAAAGTGTGTCTGTCTGTCTGTTACCTCTTCACGCTTAAACTGCTGTACCGATTTGTATGAAATTTGGTATAGAGATAGTTTGAGTTCTGGGGAAGGACATAGGATAGTTTTTATCCCGGAAGTCATCCCCCAAGGGGATGAAGTGGGGGGGGGGGGGGGGTGAAAGTTTGTATGGAGCTACGATATATAAACGAGTTCCACGCGGACGGAGTCGCGGGCAGAAGCTAGTAAGTAATAAATTCTGATTTTTGTAGCAGTTAGGTACACTCTCTTAAAACTAGTTGAACTGTAGCAATGGCAAACGTCTTATTATAATAATAATATATAATAAATTAGCTTCTGCCCGCGACTCCGTCCGCGTGGAATTCTTTTATATCGTAGCACCATACAAACTTTCATGCCCAATTTCACCCCCTCCGGGGATGGTTTCTGGGATAAAAACTATCCAATGTCCTTTCCCGGGATTCAAACTATCTTCATACCAAATTTCATCTCAATCGATTCAGCGGTTTAAGCGTGAAGAGGTAACAGACAGACAAACAGACACACATTTATAATATTAGTATGGATAGTAGGGGAGACCAGGGATGAAAGTAACACGGGATGAACGTAACAAATGAGTTTCTGAACGAATTATGTTCGCTGCACTGATGGCTGCATCACCGACATACGTCATTTTAAACCCCCCTCTTACCTCATTTGCGCTCACGGCGCTGTGCTGTCAGGTTGTGGGCGTAGCGAGTCGATGCCGCAAAAATACCTCGAAAGTAAGTGTTGACCTTTTTTTTCAATTGCGTTTGTTTTTACTATGGTTAGTGTAACCTTGAGTGCCAAATCCCAGTAATGTCGCAAAACTGTTTATCTTCCTATTTTGTCGTTTGAAACTGTATCTTTTTAACGGTTTTCTAGGTAATAAGCTCGTGTTTGTCCAATTCGGGAAAAATTTAAGGTAGGGATGAAAGTAACAACTTGTTACTTTCATCCCGATTATCATCGTGATATCTTAAAATGTATTTTAATGTATATTTACATTTAAAAGTACTACAGATATTTTATTATTATTTCAGAATGCCTAATATACACAAACGAACCACCAGTAGAGGTTTAGTTTCTGCAGAAATAATGGATTTGGCAGCAGATGAAGTACTTCTCAGAAACGTACTCGTATCATTTCGAGACGCTGCGAATTCATATCGCTGTGCCACGTTACTTTATATATTTATGTGCAAAAGAAGAAGAAAATGCTTGAAGAAGGTTCAAAGAGTCTTCCAAATGTAGGCTACGTATCGAAAAGACGAGTTTTTAATGACGAGAAAGAAAAAATACTGGCCGATTATTTACTCCATTGTTCTGAAATTAATTACGTATTAACAACCAAAGAAGTACGAAAACTGGCGTTTCAAATAGCAATTAAATATAATAAAGACAATCCCAGCTCGGAGAGCATTGTAAATAAAAACAAAATTACTTTCATAATCAACATGTTTATTTATAATCATCCTTTAAGTTTTACATTATTATCATAATTATCAAAAAATCCTAGAATCTCAGTATAATGCTGAAAAAATAAATCAACATTGCTTTGATTGAAGTTGGTCGCTCGGTCAATACTTGTTGCTTGCGGAGCTCTTATTGATAATCTCGGATTACGAGGCATAAACAATCTCATCCAATCATCACCATCACACTCATTGGAGTTCCAATGCAATCAAAGCAATGTTGATTTATTTTTTCATCATTATACTGAGATTCTAGGATTTTTTGATAGTTGTGATAATAATGTAAAACTTAAAAGAATGATTATAAATAAACATGTTGATTATGAAAGTAATTTTGTTTTTATTTACAATGTTATAATCATCCCTTTGCACTGTTACAACCAACCCTAGGGGTAGGGATGGTTGTAACAGATTCCACTTTTTTTGTTTGAACAGTTTTTTCAAAATCTGTAGTATCAGTCGCATTTAAGCTAGTGTTGAAAGTTTGTCGATAGTCCAATCTATCATGTGTGATAGTTTTAATTTTGATATTTCATATGGTCTCGAAGATATGACGATAAAAATGAAAATTGTTACGTTCATCCCTGGTCTCCCCTATGGATAGCCTACATACTTCGTCCCACTGCTGGGCCCAGAGAGATGAGAGGAGGCCTCATTGATCTTACATTCGCTTTATTTTTAATTTCCAAAAACTGAGTTGGCAATATAAATCTACTAGCTTCTGCCTGCGACTCCGTCCGGGTGGAACTCGTTTATATCGTAGCTCCGTACAAACTTTCATCCCCCATCTCACCCCCTCAGGGGATGATTTCCGGGGATTCAAACTATCTGCATACCAAATTTCATCTCAATCGGTTCAGCGGTTTAAGCATGAAGAGGTAACAGACAGACAGACAGACACACTTTCGCATTTATAATATAGTAATTGGATACATATAATTAACGAACCTGGTCACAAAATTTCTCGAGAAGCGATCGAGACATATGTAAATAGAGGAGAACAGCCGTACATCTGGACATACGAAACAATTTTGGGCTAAGCTGAAACGGAGAACCTCGTTCGCTTCGCTCGCTCGATACAAACACATTTTCTATTTCGCATTTTGGAAAAAAAATGTCCACGCCACTTCAACCTTTATTAGGACTAAAGTTGAAGAAAATGTTGCCATGATAAGTTACTAGCCCATCACCCACATCACGCTTCCAACCCATGGCCACAGTCAACTCTGACACGACACAGAGTTTACTTTAATAATTACCAAAATTATTTTTCTATTCCACTCTACCTATAGTACCATTTGGTTTTAGAAGTTAGATCATTATCTATCATAAGCAAGATCTGTTATAGTTATACTGCATAAGCACTAGGACCAGCTAATCTTAAAAAACACTCAAAGTCAGAGTTAACGCTAATAAAGTTAAAATGTCGATAAACGATTAGCTTCTGATAACCGGAATGGTTGCAATTGATTAAAATTGAATAATACAAGACCGCGCACAACAAATAAGTACTTATTAAATGCCGGCCCACAAACACAAATGCATTATTTCTTACAGAATTAGTAAGTAATTACAACAATTAAACAATTCGTACGTGTAACAACATAATAAAGTAGTAAAAAAAAGTAAAGTAAATCGCAATACGCGGCTGAAAAAAAAATGAAGAGCAAAAAAACAATGAAACGTAACGCATGGAATTAGTACCAACATTACAGAGTTTTCCATCCTGACGTACTGTCTACGCTACGTGATACAAAATAAGTTAAGCTAGGTACAATTTAGTAAGTAAGTACGCAATAAAACTGTTAACTCAAAAAAAACGCAGCAATAACATCGCAACAGCCAACTTACCATAGTTTAAAAAGTATCCGATTTAAAAAAGCACTTCACTGCGTCTTTGTTTCCGATTTGTTAGTTTATATCCGAGCGCGCGGTAACCATAGAAACAAAGATGGCGGCGACGACGCATGCGCGCGGCGGCTCCGGCGATACTGACATTGGCGGGCTTCGTTCGAGTAGATTTGGAATGGGTAAAAAATGACGCGATCCACTTCGGGCATTCTGAGATTCCGAGGTATTTTAATGATATTAAATTGTTCTTTTTTCTTTCTCTTTGACGCCAGGATCTTGAACTCACTAGCTATTACGAAATAGAACAAAGGACCAATTTTTCTTTTAGAGGATATTTTTAATGTTATGTTTGTACTGTCCTTAATTCATATGTATTCTCTTTTTATAGTTGTTAGATATAATATCGATATTTCTCAATCGCTATTGTTTTATTCTTTAGATTTCTTATTGTGGTTTAATCTTATAAGATAGGTAAGGCACGTTATAATCTAAGAACAATTACAATAAACAAATTACCAACAGCGAAAGAATAAAACAAAAGCGATTGAGAAATATCGATATTATATAATATCTGGACTACTTAGTTAGCTGTAGTTTTGACGACCGCTTTAGCCTAGTTGGTAGTGACCCTGCCTACGAAGCAAGAGGTCCTGGATTCGAATCCCGGTAAGGGCATTTATTTGTGTCATGAGCACGAATATTTGTTCCTGAGTCATGGATGTTTTCTATGTATTTGAGTATTTATCTATCTATATAAGTATGTTTATCGTTTAGTACAGTCGAGGTCAAAGATATGTTTACACTTTTGCACCTTATTGCCTTGTAATAAGGTGCAAAAGTGTAATCATATTTTTGACCTCGACTGTACCCATAGTACAAGCTTTGCTTAGTTTGGGACTAGGTCGATTTGTGTAAGATTGTGCCCTAAAAAATAAAAATAAATTACAATAGGGCACCAGACTTAACATTATATCATTTACTTTAAAAACAAATTTTAATCGACTTTAAATCAATGGCTAAGTCGAGTGACTAAAAATTTTTAAAAGTTCCCTCGATTCTCGAGGATTCTATCATCAGATCCTGACCATGGGTCCACCTGGGATAGCATTCAAACAAAAAAAATCTTTTCCAAATCGGTCTACTCAGAAGTACCTGCTCAGGAACAGACAAAAAAAGATTGCGACGAATTGTGCACCTCCTTTCTTAAAGTCCAGTAATAATACTTGATACAGGTATTGAATGGAAACTTTACTTTTATTTTGCGATATAATTTGGAAATATTTCATAGAAATAATCAAAATCCGTGACACCTCTACCCTTGAAATTTCATTTTTGTGTGGATTATTTATATGGGTACTTACAAGTTATATCTACTGACGTCCTCGTATACTAATAACTTTAGATTTATGTACTTAGGTAAGCACAGGGACCCAATAAACGTGTGTATGTGAGTACATTGAGCCGCAACGTTCCTCAATGTTTCCAATTGGCCGGGCGGCAATGCAATGGATGCGTTCACGGATCGCACAAAATAAAGGCTTGCACTGACGATGTAGCGTTTTAAAGTGTAGGTAGATTAGTCGAACCTGGTTAATTGCTACCTGGATAATTGAGAAACCTCTATAATTGTAACCAAATGGCCGGTCTCGGTCCCTCGGCACCAAAATACCTCTACAATTGAAATTTCGGGACCTCTATAATTGCCCTTTAGATTTTAAACCTTTTTCTTAATATGACCTCTGTAATTGACATACGAGCGAGGCATCAAAGACCTCTATAATTGAAACGACGTTCAATAATTAGTATTTTCTTAAAATTAAATGACCTCTGTAATTGTTACACCGGGGCCCTATTTCACCATCTTGACAATTGTCACCTGACAATGACAATTCCACGTACATTGCTGGGTCAATAGGCTGTCCAGCAACCAACTTAACCTGTCGACGCAGCCATGTAAGTTGAATTGTAATTCTCGGGCGACAATTGGTCGATTTGGTGAAATAGGGGCCAGGCATCCAAGGCCTATATAATTGAAAGGAAAATATAATTAAAATCACACTGGTGTTAGGAATACAGTGCCCAAAAATTATAAAATTGTTTGTTTAGTTTAGTCCTAGTTTTATTTATTTTTGGGGCTCTCACTGAAAACCAGCGTCACGGCCCCGTGACAACATGCTGAGTGAGGCTCCCGTTTAGCACTTGAATACATATAAGGTTACCTTTTTGATTGCATTTCTTTTTTCCGTGTTTTGTGTGCTAAATAAGTAAATTCTTATTCTTATATTAATGCCTTTCGGAAGGTAGTTTTAATATGTTATTAAAGCGATTTTCCTGAAGTCAACTGTTTCCGAACCTACAATTTTTCTAGTAAGTAGACAGTTTAAAAATAATATAAATATCTTAAACACGATCTGTTTTATCGGTAAAATATAAATCCAAACAAGAAAACGTAATATGTAGGTAACTAGTTATTTCTATAAGTATCATAAAAATATGTTTTAGGAATAAAATTAGTATTTTTGTTGTAAACTTACACCTCCATAAAAGACATTGGCAGTATTACGACATCTGTTATTGAGGACCTCTATAAATTAGTTTTTTTTAAACCTAGTTAATTGGTACGATCTGGTTAAATGAAATACCTCTTTAACTGACACAAAACTGCTGGCCCTTTGAGATGTCAATTATCCAGGTTTTACTGTTTATTTTTTCTAGTATTTGTTTTTGTTTTTCTTTGCTCTTTCTTTTGATGTGATCTCGTCTGCCTGGTTTTGGTTTTGATTATTATTTTATTTTTGTTCTCATGTTATGTTTTATTTCCGTTCTTTGTTGTTGTTATGTGCTATGTGTTACGTACCGTGTCCTCATTGGACGGACCTAACGGAAGACCAGCGCTGGCTGCAAAGCCAGCATCATGAGGTGTTGGGCCCATTTCGTGACACGGCACTAATTAACTTATTTCTTTTGTCTTTGTTTTGTTTTGTTATACTGTGTTGTGTTGTGTCTCGAATAAATGTTTCATTAATTACTCAATTCATTCTATTTCCATACATACCAGTTCCTTTTCTAAAGTACACCGTGGCTTTTATTGTTTATCCTTAAGGCAGCGATGGGATAATCCCAACCAAACTCAATGAGCAACACGTAGACATCCATTGACCCTTAATATCAAAACAAAATACGTGCCGTGCAATTCATAACGTGTTTCGACTAACACCAGTGTATCTTGACCCGTAAATTAATGACCAGGACTCGTGATCAGGGGCCACAGTGAACACTAGCCCAGAGTGGAACCGGCTCCGATTACGAACCGTAGTGGGTGTCTGCGAGGGTGGCCATGCTTTCAAATGTAAATATGTAGATAAAGAATCCATATCAAATAATATTATTAACACGAGAGTAACTCCGTCTGTTACCTTTTCAGGCTTAAACCCCTGAACCGAATTAAATAAAATTTGGTATCGAGGTAGTTTGATTTGAATCCCGGAGAAGGACATAGGCACAGTATATTTGAATGCCCGTATAACACGTCTTGTGCTATTTTATCATGCCATCATAATCAGTTCAGCCAAAGATGGATACTATACAATATTTTCGGTTTGCTAAAATGGTCGAGAATGAATGGTCGAATGGTCGTTTTTTTATAAAAATATATTGAGAAAATGTTTAAAGAGTATTTCTGACTACCTAAACCCAACTGCCTACCTATACTTGTGGCTCATTGAGCAACAGTTTCTAAAAACTGAATCGAAAAAAATATCTACCTATACAATAATTGAAACTGCTCACAAAAGTCAAAGAGAAATAAATGCGACCTGTAGAAGAGAACAGCCGCATTGCCGGACAGCCGAACAGCGGGACATCCGGATACGAAAGAGTTTTGACCCAAGCTGAAAGGGAGAGCTCGCCTCGCTCGCTCGTTCAATTGTGTAAGAGACTCCTTTGTCTCTTGTCAGCTTCACATTGGATATTCCCCAATAGGGTATTTTACAGCAGTGAAAATAACATGTTTTCTTCATTAGCAACAGATCAAAATTACTAAAATACTCGGAAACTAACAATCTTTCATATAAGTTGGCTATTTTAAGATTTTAAAACACATAAAAACTAACAATAAGGATTTTGTTTGATTGTGACGTCACAAGCAAGTAATCTCTACACATTTCATACTAACGGAGCGTTTTTGACGTTTCATTAAAAGAAGCGCATTTGACTTGTCAAATACGGTATAATTAATTCAATTACCCGTCCCGTACACGTGGTCACCCCACACACATGCGGAGAGTGTTTGTGGACAATGTATGCGAGACAGATGAATGTCGTATAGATATAATAGGTAGGTTCCTCTTTCCATATAACATTAGAGCTGTTACCGACAGATTCGTTTATCTAGAACTAGCGACCCGCCCCGGCTTCGCACAGGTACTATATTATACATATAAACCTTCTCTTTGAATCACTCTACCTTTTAAAAAACCCGCATCAAAACCCGTTGCGTAGTTTTAAAGATCTAAGCATACATAGGGACAGACAGCGGGAAGCGACTATGTTTCATACTGTGTAGCGATAGAATATCAAAAGACAGGGCAGGGTTCGAAAGGATAATTATCATGATAATTATCGTGATAATAACAGATGGATAGTTATCGATTGATAATAACAAAATTGCGGTCGTGAAAGTGAACTGTATTCGGAGTATTCGAACGTGTATTTCCGCACTTGCGTCTATCCGAACGCACGAAAGTGTCACGACGTGACGTGCCGCGCCGTGGAGATTCCCCTTACAAGAAAAAATCAGTTCGGATTAATGAACTGAATTTTTCTTGTAAGGGGAATCTAACTCGAGTGTCATTGGTTCTTATACTGGTGATAATTATCCGATAATTATCCGATTATTATCAAGAAGCGTAATTATCTTGATAATTTCGAACCCTGTGAATAGGTAAGCGATACGTGTGGCTGTGTAATACGCGCTCTGTCAAGGGAATATGGAAACGCTCAAGTCAGTACATAAACGCCCCTTAGTCTCGAAGTTCGCATATCTCTGTCTCTGTCGCTCGAGTGCCACGAACCATAAGCGCGATAGAGACGGAGATATACAAACTTCGATATTAGATTATCGTGGTTATAGCTCAGTTGTATTTGCAACTCGGATTCGGAAGTCGGTCTAGGTGTTAAAACTATGCCGAACTAGTGACACTGAGAGATGTACACCTATCGTGACAACTTTATAAAAAAAAAAATCGTAGTATTAGTTGAGAAATGCGACCTGTAGAAAACACCGAACATAATATGTGAACGATTTTTCCGAAGATGAAGCTGAACAGAGAACCTCTTTCGCTCATGCTCGTTCAACTATAACTAGATTAGATTAGATAAGATTAATTTATTTCACAATAAAAATTACAATATAAAGACCTACTAGAACCGTTTGATCATAACACAAGGCAATCCAATTGATGCCAGTAATATGATATTTCAAGAGAGAAAGTACTAATTAACAGGATCCCGCTGGGTATAAATTTAAATCGAAATCTATCCTACCAATGATGCAATAAGGAGATATGATAAAGGGACCAAGGTCGCAGCGCGTCTTTGACGTTTTAAAATGGTTAGTATAATAATTATTATAATACACAAACCAATTTAATTTAAATTTTATAATAGTTATAATCTCATTATATACGCTGCAATGCAATATTTTGGGAAAAGTATTGTTATGCCAAACGATGCATTTGAATAAATGATATATGACCAAGTAATTATTTGCTAAACAGTAATTTGCTCAACAAAAATTTGGTAACTGTGAAATTGCGATAAGTTGTTTCGTCTTATAATTCTTTGCCAAATGATAACTTGAGAGAAATAGTGTGGGATTTGGGAAAGTCTTTGTCATGTAAACCATATGTACTTATAGAGCCATTTCAGCTCAATGTCACCGGGAAGTGGGACAAATTTAACTTGCAATAGTTCATTATGTCAGACACCGGGACAGGTGAAACTAAATAAAAGCTTGTTAAAACCAACAGTGGCATAACAGCCGAGCGGTAATGCATGTACTTTCAATTTGGAGGTTGTGGGTTCGAACCTCGGCTCTACTTTTACAAAAAATAATGATGTACGAAATATCTTAATTATTTGATACTAAACAGTAACTTTTTGGTGACAAAACCGATCTAATCCCAACAAGGTTCCGTTTTCCCTCTTCTCAGGTCAGAGGGCAGTCGCTTTCGTAAAACTGGTGAATACGCCGATTGGGATTGAGCGAAGCGGACTTCGGGCTCCTTTAGGATACAACTGCGAAAACCGCTAGGCTAGGAGGACTATGTAGGCATGTACTTTTACAGAAGTATTTCATTTGTCCGTTCCATTAGGAACGGACATATGAAATAAGTTTTACCGAAACAAAACTTGACGATCGCGTTTGCGTTTTACCCTCAATTTGTATGGGATTTGACAGCTAAACGCGAACGCGGTCGTAACGTTTTGTTTCGGTAAAACTTATACTAGAGCCTCGGGAGTTACCCCTGTTTTAGTCGCCCCATAGACGATAGGAACCTGAGATACTTATACTGAGGAAGCTAGCGAAATATTGACATACGGCTAGATTAGACAAAATTTTGATCTAAACATAATCAAATAAATAAGCTTACCCAGGCAAGATTCATTTATTAATTCATAGATTCACGCCTTAATTCCGAAAAGGAATAGGCAGAGCACATGAAACTATGTTACAGTGCCACTTTTAGCATAAATGTGGGTAAAGGATCGACAAAATGTGATATCATAGTGATAGGTTGCTAGCCCACAACACACATCAACCGTCGACTTTTACAATACCCACGGCAAGAAAGGGGGTGGTGAAATTCTAACCCGACACAACACGTCTTACCCAGGCAAGATTTTGATATAAAATAACCATTGTGATAGTTTTCAAAAAAAAAAGACGCGGAGATTCTTCATTCATTGCACACTTACATTGAACTCTCAATCATTGCACACTTCAAAAACTTAAATAGGCTTTTATTTATTAAATTTTTCATAATTATCTTAAATGCCATTATGTCACAAAAGCAGATTCTCGGCTAACTTAGTCCTAAGTAATCCGTTCCCGGTGTTTTCAGAAACCTTTAAACAGACTTAAAACATTCGGTCCAGATGCTCGTTTCCATAGTTTTCTTGTCCTTAAGAAGGTTGCATCTCGTCCGAAAAGAAGAGGCCACGATTAAGTACCGCAAAAATAATAGAATATAATACTTATGGAGGCCTTCGAACGCACAACAAAACAAATAGGTAACTGATGGGAATTGGAGCTAGCTTCATTCACTGCCATATGACAAATGGTAATGATCTAGCAACACTGAAAGGTCCTAAGGTATATTCCAGTTCAACAGAATCAAGACCTTATGCGCACAGTATTAAGCTTTCGTTGTGAATAACACAAGACGACCGTTAGGCGAAAGGATTTGTTGTGTTCGAATACCGTACTCACAATTCAAGGTTTAAGTCGAGGTTATGTGTAGTGCGTAGCTGAACAGTCGTAAGTACATAAAGAAATCTATGGCCATAAGTCTCTTCTTTTCTAGGGAGGTCGTGTTTTCCGTGTTTTCCTGTGACTCGTGTGCGCTCTACAAAATTATATAGACCACTGATTGCAAAATGAGACTAACTTAAATGTAACTAACACGACGATAAACCCTACACTGCAATAAGTAATGATATCCCATCCAAACATAAATGTGAAATGAGAGCCAAGTTCAAAATTAAATATGATATATATGCCTTGGTTGTTGACTTCAACGACAAAAGAAGTGAGATCTAAATGGGTGCCAAGTTCAATGGTCAGTCCTGGAATTTATTTATAACAGCATAAAATATTTTATAACAACTTATAATATGCTTTCTTCTTATGTATGTAACTTCGGATTATATATTTAACCCTAAGGTCTCTTGGATAATTCTCATCCTTACTAATATTATAAATGCGAGTGTGTGTGTTTGTTTGTCCTTCTTTCACGTCGCAACGGAGCATCGTATTAATGTGATTTTTTGTATGGAGATAGTTTAGAGGCTGGAGAGTGACATAGGCTACTTTTTCCAGCGGGAAAACATCTAATTCCCACGGGAAAATTCAATATGTTACATTTTCCTATAACCACGCGGGCGAAGCCGCGGGCATCAGCTAGTATTTTATATTATTTAGTGGGGTTTTACATCCCATTTTTGGCTTAAATACATGTATATTACATTCTACTACTAGAGGGATATGATCTAACAAACAACGTCATAAAGTACGTGTATACACTTGCAATCGAACCAACAGCCGACTTACTAACTAGTTAGACATTGATCTAGCCAGCTCAGCGAACCATGAGCATCGCTTGCAAATGTATACACTCGTACGTACAGAATTGCAGACCCCAACGTATTCACATCCACAGTCCACACACATCCAGTCCTGACCCCGTATCATGGTCGGCCTTGTCACACTATAAGTGACAAGATAGAGCGTCCGTCACTGGCTGACACCGTTCGATGGAACGAGACGACACGCTCTTATCTTGCCACTTATCGCGTGATAAGGCTGACCATGATACGGGGTCTGGTAAAGGCAAAAGCACGAGAGTTCTTTGTAAATAAGCCGCCTGGATGCGCATTAAAGTCTCCAAGTATTTTCGTCACTAGGCATATTTTTTACCTTCTTTCTTTTGGAGTCATAACAAATTTTGAGTCTACACCCGTACTTTACCTGTGAAATAAACTGTCAGTTAAGCTATGACGCTACCATAAATTTCGTGTCACTTTCTTGGCGTTTTCCAGAGACCGACAGTCTATAGGCACGATCTGTTAAATAGATGAAAAATATTTGATTTGGCTAAAAAAAATATCTGAAAAAAATAGAAAATAAGTTTAGTAAGTACCGTAAAATGGGGTGAGTAGGATGAAAACTGACATTAAAACCTCGATAACATTTTATTTTTACTTATACAAACTGAATGGTGTATATAATAATTGTTCCGGACGTTTGTATTTTAGTTTTTATTTTATTTTGGGTAGTTCCATTTCATAACTTTGACGATAAACAGGAAAACCCACCTCACCCCGTAGTCCCTCGTAATTGGGGTGAGATGGGTTTTCATGCAAAGGTGATTTTGGAAGATTGTTGGATCGTTTTTTTTTTATTATGAGTATTACTATAGCTCCATTTTAAATTGGAATACATTCTTTTTGTAGCAGTACCCTTAAAAAATCACCTCCCCCCCTTTCATACCTTCACTCCCCATTCATAACCCAACTCTCCCCGCGAACCCTACTCACCCCATTTTACGGTATGTAAAACTTCTCCAGTCTCTATTCTTTTTCTATAATGATTTCTAATAACTGAAACAAGTTTCCGACCCAGCCAGATACGAGGATACCGTTGGCGTTGCATAAAAAGTTTTATGTTATTTCAGCACGCCGTTAAAATAAGGACCAAAACTGGTCGAACCAGAGCCGAGATTCCTGGGGACTCCTAAACCGATCGGTGAAGGTTGTGTATATACTATTACTATTACGGAACACGTTAGGAGGTGCGGAACCAAAAAAAAACAAGTTTGTGGAAACATCAACCTATCTGATAGGTCAAAAAAGCATATTTTTGTAACTAAGGGCCTATTTACACATTGATAAGTGATTAGTGCAAGTCTAGACACAAGCTACTCGCACTTGTAGCAAATGTTTAACTGACACCAATCACTACTCAAGCGTAAACAATAAAAAATATAGAAAAAAATAATAGTCACTGGTAACTATTTTATTTCATAGGTATCATAATTTAATAGCGGCCAGTACTGTATGAACAACGCCACACGCAGAAATATGATAGCGAACAAAAAGGCCGATTACGACACTAAACCTTCATTTGTCTGTCAAAAGCAACAAATTTTAAATTACGAACGTTCTCAGGAACAGTCACGAATTTGGAGAGAAAAGGACTGCCTAACTAAAAGGTACTGCAGTGTGACCGAAATGGATATAGCGAATCAACGCGGCTTTTAACGAAAATGCACCGTGAGGCAGTTAGGCGGTTCAAACCTTTTGAACGTGGCTTTCCCTATTTCAATTAGAATTATAGACTTTGCTGCCGATGAAATAGAGTTTAATTTCTAATGTTCTTGTAATTTTGCAGTGATAAAAGGTCTAATCAGACTGCCACTGTACAGGTTAATTTGATAGTATGCACACTTATTTTCTACGTAGCTCATTCCCACGGTGTAGATGTGATAGCAGATATGTGTGCTCGTATTATACTTTGAGAAGTGCATTTAAACTTCAATGTGAGGGTCGACAATGTTATTATTTCCTGTTCTAACGATGCTCCCATGTAGAGAATAATGAGAACTCCACGTTTCGCGGGCAGCAATGGCAACTTTGCAATGTACTAGTAAACGTAAATATACATTTGTGTTATCGATCCGGAAGCTCTATTAGACTTTTACCTAATATTATGTAATTTACAATGATAAGATTATATTGTGCGAGTGGAACTCTAAAATAATTTAAAAAAAATCCCCGACAAAGCCCCTTTGAATTTAAACAGTACAACACCCCTACTACAGGCAAAATACGGTTTTGAAAAACATTAACTTATAATAGCGTTTTTTTTGTTGATTTCGTTTTAAAATGTTGTTCTAAGATGATATATTCAAGAATCCGGCAAACTGTCCTCCCGGAAGTAATTATGTAGATTTAAATTAATCATGCATTGTCTTTTTTGTACGATTTATCTTGAATATTATAGAGCAAATATAAATGAACCAAAATAAAGACAAAAATATTTATTCATATTTTTTCTGACTTTTCAGTAGCTAGTTAATTTATCATTTTTTTGATAACGCTGGGTAACTATTTAATTGATAATATATCAGTTACACATAAAAATTTTGCTATTATAAATTATTTCCAAAATTTACATTTTTTCCATACAAGTTGTCAGTCTATTTACTACCCGGTTTGATCCGCCTTCGTGTTCCTCAAAATAAGAGATTCTTAATGGGCAACAGTGTGGACAGCTCAGCCCCCCTATTCTGTAACTTGTTTAAAGCTCACCTCAACGCTCACCCATAAATATATCTTGACACCGCGATGCGTAGTAACTAAGCGTAGGCAGAGGTCTAGTTTCGTAAGGCGTGGCTGCTGGGGTAATAGCCGCCCAGCACGGCTATCACGAGACGGCGCGCGAGCTCTCTCGATTTTTCTCGCACTATCCGTCTCTCTCTTATTAGAACACTTAGAACAAGAGATATAGTGCGAGATAAATCGAGAGTATATGTCGCGGCCGTCTCACTCATGAGAGACGTGCAGGTGCGCCGTGGTTTTCGGTGGCGTTCGCAAACGCATTGGGTTGATTGCAATATGGAATTGCGTCTCGTGGCACTGATTCCAAAGGAGTATGCTTTGTATTTGCGAAGCCTCTATTGACAAGAGGATGAATGCCAAAGCCGGCTCGGTGACGTGGTACCACCGTGTTAAATGGATTAACCGCTCGGCAATAGGGGTGCGGACACCTAATCAAATAACCAATACCGATGAATTTTCTCACAAAGGATTATTTATAATCACAAAGTTATGTGTCCAATGTTTTAAGGAGGTATATTCTGCCCCTTTCCGCAAAACGCACCTTGACATGAAACGATTGTCATTTACTATGACGCCCGAGTGTCGTGACATCGCGATCACCGAGCGTTTTCTCTAAGAAACGATATTAAAACGGTTGTAGTTTCGTAAGTTTTCGAGATAATATCTGCTTGGGATTTTCGTCACTAGGAATATTATTTTGCGTTATTCCTTTTAGAGTAATAATAAAACCCATAAAAAACATTCCATGTAAAAAAGAGGCCAAGTCTCGAAACTCTTCCACCGTAAAAAGTTGTGAGATATTTCGTAAAGCCAAGTCTTAGGCATTCTTATTAATCTTTATTTGCGTGCTAAATAAAATTCTGTAACTTGGCAATTTTGTTAGGTGAGCTGTGCTTTAAAAATGTGATTTAATGCATTTTAATTTTTAATTTCCAGGCAATAAAATAGACAAATATTACACTTTAAAAACCATCCGTAAACGCCGGCAAATTGTCATTAACTCTAATGCGTTTACGGAGTGCTTAGGTACGCTTAGGTCCGCGATCGTCTATTCTTGAGAACAATGACGTGCAAGCAGTGTATGCGTTTGGCGATTTTAATGCGCACGCACATAAACCCTTTTATCGCGAGCTTCTAGACTTTTGTTCTGACCAAAGGTGTTATTTTTATAATTAAAGTCTGTCCAATTGATCGACCCTAGTCTCACTTGATGGTAAGCGACGACAGAGTTTAAGATGAAGCTCACTGGCTCACTATTCACTCTTGTTTTAAAAGCACCTAGATCGTAGTTCTCAGGATATAGGTACTGGTCTGAAGGGAGTGAATTCCATTCCTTAGCAGTTCGCATTAAGATAGACGAGGCAAATCAAAAAAGGAAAAAAACATAACCGAATTGAGGACCTCCTATTTTTTTAAATCGGTTAAAAAAGGACCACTGCAATATTAGATGATGTATTCTCCAATATAATTGAAACCCTAACAGACACCACAAGAAGCGGGGAAAAGGAGAATATATAGCAGGGTATAAGTGACAGAGGCACACAGGGAGAGCCTGCATTTTCAGATGTTGGAGCTTGCAGGGAAGCTGCGTCAAGGTAAGGCATGTCAGAGGGTAACCAAGTCTTTAAGTCTAAGCTTAAATGGTGTCAACACAGACAAGACCAACTTAAAACGGATACTCTCGCTCTGGCTCACAATGACGAGGATTCTACAAGCTTTTGGAAAGGAACGCGCTCTCTGAATGTGGGGCTGGGTGTACCTGTAAATGTTGAAGACAAGTGGACCATGGGGTAGGTATACCACATCTTGATGGAATGCACATGAAATGTGCACGGGGAGAGTCCCTTCGCGCCACCTGAGTCAGCGCAAGCGAAATCATTTTGTAAGGCCTACTAGGGGACGTATGAAGCAGCATTCTCGTTTAACGCCCAAGCTCCTTAAATTAAAATAAAAAGAAGTGCGACCATAGGGAAATACGAGTAGCTGAGCTTTTTAGGAAAAATGTCCCTAATTGAGTGGCAAACTTCAGGGGAAGAGACGTGCAAGGCATTTGTCACCGGAGGGAGCTTCAATTTTACTGCAAAGGCCGCTGCGTCAGTAATAAAGCAAATGCATATAGGGGAGTCGCCTGGTCACGGCGGTCACAGCTTTGAGCATTTCAAGTACGCTGGGCCTCACTTACCGAGAGTGCTCGCCTTGTTCTTTAATCTTTGTGTAAGTCACAGTATAAAGAACAACAACCAGTAAGCAAGCTTCATTCATCTTTAGAATTTACGCTGCCGCATAGCGTAAGCGTATTGAGGGGACCGTGTTTAAAGAATTCCAAGATGGTGGCCCTTATGTTATATCCAAGCACAGATTCGTATTTAGAGGCCTTTCGGTCCCGCTGATATCAATTTCTAACAAAAACGGACCGTATTTAAAGAATTTAAAGCTCGGATTCGTGTTAAAGTGGTCCCTCGGCCTCGCCCCGGACCCACAGCAAGCGCAAACTTAATAAGTTTGCGCTAAATTTCCTCACCTCCCGCTTCCCCGCGTACCATCCCGTCCCATCATTGGCCGTTAGGCCCGCGCAGCGCCGAGCTTGCAGACTGTAAGTAGTTAGACTGTGATCCTACTTACCTGAACCACTAATGAGGACTATTGTGGTTCCAATCGTGAAGAACAAGACGGTTGCCTCTCGCATAAGGCGAAATAGCGACGACTGCGGCGAAAGTAGCCGACAGGATCACTTCTTGAGAAACATCGCATATCCTTAACGCTCTGTTTGACTTTTAGGGCTGGGCTGTTCACAGAAAGCGCAATATTAAGTCTGAGGCATATTTTCGAGTACTACACTGCTAGGAGCACTCCTGTGTTTTCTTCGGCCTATCAAAGGCCTTTGATCGTGTAAATTACGACTAGCTGTGACAGAAACTTGGGAAAACGAGCTGCCCAGAGAGTGTATTGGAATACTCAACTATTGGTATTCTAATCAGTCGAATCAGGTGAGATGAGCCGACTCGTTATCGACAGACATGTACAACCCCCCCGTAACTTGTTTTAAGCTCACCTCAACGCTCACCCACAAATAAATCTTGACACCGCGATGCGTAGTAACTAAGCGTAGTTAGAGGTAGTTACGTGACGGGTGATCGGCGGGGTGAGCCGCATTAGCGCGTAGCGAATAACAGCACAGTCTCGAGTGTGGTGTAAGGGTGAAATCACATCTATCAGCATCGAATCGCATTTTGTAACACAGTGAACGTAATTTTGTATCAGATGCGGAAGGGTGAATTGATGCGGACGCATTTAATACAAAATTACTTTTACTGTATTACAAAATGCGATTCGATGTGATTTCACCCTAAGGCAGGGTTGGTTGACGTCTCCCAAGTTGTTCAATTTGTATGTAAACGAGCTGTGGGTAGCCCGGTCTAGGTGGACTGATGACCTGGCAAAGATCGCGGGAGTCCGCTGGATGCGGGTGGCGCAGGATCGGTCACTTTGGCACTCTTTGGGGGAGGCCTATGTCCAGCAGTGGCCGTCTTTCGGCTGCTATGATGATGATAATGATGAGCGACCATGTGGGATATATATACGTTTTACGGCTCAATATACAGAGTGTGGCCTGCAACAGGGGCAAATATTTAAAAGGACGCTTCCTTAGGGCATCTGTAGTAACCCGTTGTGTCCAATATTTTTTTTTTTTATTCGGAGTAATGTTGATCTTAAGTTATGACCTTCAAGTAATGTATCTTGGCACCACGAGATCATAGCACAGCAATCAATGCAGATTTTGAGGTAACATCATGTAATGAGTCATAATAGTTTTTGCATTTTGGTTTTTAAAAGATATTTTTGTGACACACCCTGTATAAGTGTATTGCAGAAAGTTATTTATTTAAAGCGTACCTACTTCAATCGATGCAATTTGGCACACCAAATTTTAAAGTTAGAATGCTAGTCGTGTAAGTAGTGTAGTTAGATACTTACTTACAGCAGAAATTCAAGCAATATTTACTCGTATGTACTTAAAAAACGACTACAATAACACTGAAACTTAGGTATTAAAAATAGAGGCCTCGCCAGAGAGTACAACTTTGTGCCCTTTGGCGTTCGAGACCATCAGTCCGTGGGGACCCAGTGCTCGTAAGTTACTTGCGGAAACCGCGAAACGTCTGTTTGTGTAATTGCTACTGGTGCCCGAAGAGCTGAAGGGTTTCTCGCGAAACGCATCAGCCATCATCTCCGGTACAATTCCTCGAGGGCCTTTTATATATATTATACTGTAGACCTACAAATACCATAACATATACCATATCTAGATTTAACTTGGTTTTAATTTAATGTAATAGGTACTTCTTATAACTAAAATGAGGGGTCTCCCCGCGGCATGGTGCCGAAGATGCTGGCGACATTTCCCCGCTGTATCGCAATACTAAAGCGTTGAGCGGGGAAGCCGCCCTCTTCGGTCCCCAGTGGTGTCGGCTAATATTTTAGAGAGTTCCTTGAAAAGATTCAGATTATTGTATTCCATGATTATTTAGTTAATATACTTTAGAAAATACATAATTTTCACAGTTGTTATAATTATATTCCATTACAATGTCAAGTGTAATTTTACGTAAAATCTGACTGGAGTTAGGCCTGGCAACACACAATACCTTTATCGCCCCCGGGCTCAAAGCACAACGTCGACGCATGAAAACCTTTGTCATTCGCACGAATCGCAGATTTCGAAATAGGATGTAGCACAAAGGTTCCTTTGATGTTTCAATTCGATTGTGCAATGGCTACTGCAAATCTGCAATGTTTCGGCTTAATTAGTGTTCCAATCGGATAGTGTTATAAGGTTTCTGGATTGCGTGCGATATAATACCGTCAATTCAGTCAAATTTCTCAAAAACAACCAATTAGAAATTTAATGGGTTATTTAAAATAATAGTAGAATAGTTGGATCCAGTAAGTGCAACACTGGAAGGGCATGAAGTTGGTGCTAGATTGTCAAACTAACCGTTTGATGTTGGGTCTCGGTGACGGCAGTTTTTTTGCTCTGCAAAACTTTCTTATAAACTAATGGTTTTACTGAAAGTAGGTACTTTCAATGGTGCAAAAGGTGTTCAGAATTTAATGCAGAACCTGTTTTAGACACGGTAAGTCAACATTATCTTTGTTTTGTAAGTAAAAATGCAAAAATAGTGACGCATGGAAAATTTTGAAAAAATCCGAGGTTTATCGGGACGCAACGAGGGTTATTAGGGACGAGCGTGGAGTAAAAAGACACGCCGTTGGAAGTTAATAGGGACGTAATAAGTTGAAATCGGGACGCTAAGGGGTGTACAGGGACGGGGCTGCCAAAACCTAGTCTCGTTTTGGTACAATTAGGTACATTCTGAGCTAGTAAGTACCTACATAAGCACCACTACCTACTTATTTGCCAGTATATTTGTGACAGCGCTAGCCATGTTTCCCTATTGGTACCCTTATTCGCCTCTATTGACCCCATATCTAGTATGAATAGGGACGGCCTGTTTTTTTTAAAAAAGGGATTTTTTTTTTTATTAAAAATATTATTATGAGTGGGTTCTGAAACACAAGATAAAAGTTTTAAAATCTTAACTCTGTAAGCGCTTATAGAAATATTCCGCTATAATCACGTTCAAAGTTCAACATTGAACCTAATCACCCCGGTTGACGGTATAGTATGATCGGTCTCATAAGGGGCTGACCACTGATCATCTATGTACAGTCATCAGTGTTAATATCTGCCACAACAAAGGGCGCATTACTGTTTATTTTACTGTTGATAATAGGACGAACCCAATATAACGGTCGAATTGCGTGAAACGTCAGCCACGACCACGCGGGGGCGATTTAAACACTGGAATGCCTACTCTAAGATTTTGCGCTCCATTGAGATTGGTTGAACGGTTTCAACCGAATCTGGGTGTAAGTGGTGTCGAACTGACTTTTGTCGCTGGTTTGCTAAAACCTAGTCTAGCTGAGAACTGGGACAAATAGGGACTATACAGGGTGATTTTTTATGGAGTGTCCAAATTCAAGTAGGTATAAGATTCTTTAGCAAAAATTATAAAATACTAATTTCATTAAATAAGATTTTAGATGAGGAATACTCTGATGATCAATGATGATAATAAAAAAAACTAGTGCCTATGTCAAATCTTGGGATTAGATCTCAAGTGGACCTCGGGCTCCTTTAGGGCACAACCGGGAATAACGCTAGGAAGATGATGAAATAATCATTGAATTATATAAACAATCATATACTTAGCCAAAAATCATAGATCTAAAAATCCGTTCTTAATGTATTCTAATCTAGTCAGAGCAGCGTATTAAAGAGTATTGTTTTTCGATATTTTCCATCCACGCCCTTAAGATTGTTTTGTTAATAAATATTAAAAGACGCAACATTTTCATAATGAAAGTTGCAATTTAATAAGCTACTAATGAAGCCATATGAAGGGTAGCATCTCGGAGAGCTTTATGCGTGTAATATCAGATGAGGTTTCATTACCTTACCTTACCTATGCGATTTTAATTACATAGCGGCGCTGCGGGCTTTATTTAATGAAATGTAGCCAGAGCTAGTCTTAAGCGCAACAATCTTGTCTGCTTAATTTGCTTAAACTGAACCTCGAGGAAGTGTTGGCTTATGCCGGCGTGCGGGATATTTCATCAAAGTGTTCGTCCATATTTCGTGACACATAACTTTGACCTTGTACATGGCATCAGTAAACCAAGACTTATTACGGAATGAATCTCCCGTTTCGATCGCTTGTCTCCCCAGCCGATCCACCGGCGTGTGAGGGAATCTATTGGATATTTTTTTTGTTATTGGCGCAAAGTTTTAACACGAGACGAATAATTATGCCAGCGGAATGCCCCTAAAAATATAAGTACAACGATTCAAGTGCTGCAGAGCACTAGAGTCCGTTAAGAGTCCGCAGTAAGCTCGATTCTCCATACAAACATAGTTACGCTCTCATTTTAAAACTACGTGTTGGATTGTAACGAAACTGTGCATGCACAATGACATGAAGAATATCTATGTCAGTAATTAGTTTATGTTGCTTCAGATATCATAGTAAAAAAAATACAGCGAATTTAAGTTTTTCATACAACACTTGTTTTTGCTGTATTTCGTTTGTTTTACAAACTGGAATCATATAAACTAATTACAGACATAGATATACCACATGCCATTGTACTCGTATATGCAAAGCGGAATCCAAAACGTAGTTTTAAAATGAGAGCGTAACTACGTTTGTATGGGAAGGTGAAATTCGACCAAGCTTACTGCGGACTCTTAAAATAAGAAAATTAAACTGGTTACTGATACCGTCACTATATGAAAGCGCTTCAGCGATTGCAATCATCTCAATGGCCGTTATCGATATATTTTCTTCAATATGAAATTGTACAACTTCTTGGGTTCGCCAATCCAAGAAAGCTGCCCCACCGTCTTCGCCTGCTTTTGATCCATCAGTAGTCTGTTTACAGTTTGTAGTAGTCCTGGTAAATGTCTCTAAGCATTGTATTACAGTATATAGTTCGCAAGTGATCACCATTGTATTTGCTATTCGCTTCATCGATTCTATCAATGTTAGTTACAAGGCAGTTGGTCAAATCTATATTAGTAACACAGGTATCAAGTGATAACATTTCTAACTGTTTGCTCGAATATATTGAGATGTTTTATTCATGATGCGGAAAGTTGATTCTCCCAATTGCACCAATGTGGGGTTGTCGAAGATGTGTACACATTCAAAATAAATGTAAATGCATGAATTTTTTTAACGATAATATTTCCATTATTTCACCGACAATGTGACTTAACCCTTAAATAAGCTATTTTATCTACAAATAGATGGCGTTACCGGCAAGTCTGGCAACTTAGTTTTGCTATTCGCACACAGATAGCGCTCGGCAGCACGCGTAAGCTCGACGGCCCATGCCGTTGGGAGAAGTAGGGATCCCTCGAGTTTCTATAAAAAAAACACAGATAGCGCTGCTAACGACGTGTTTGGATGAAAATAATATATTTAAAAAGCCTTATGATTATGAACTGATTAAGAACCTATTAATAATATTTCCAAAATCAACTAATTTTCCTCTGGCCATCTCATAAAATTTATAATTTAACTAGATATTCTGTCCGAATATACATATTATTACTGTTGAACCGTGCCTATTTATTATTTTTTAATTTTATTACCGACACATCTCATTAACTGGTTTTATTAATTTATTAATTATTATAGTAAATCATGATGTAATCATCTATGTATGTTGCTAGAAACTATAGACAGTCCCGACTAATAAGTAATTTAATAAGTAATTGTAAATTATGAATGGTAGGTTTTTAATTGTTGTAGACTACTAATAAGTGTTAAATTGTGAATGATTAAATTAATTTAATTAATTCCTAACGCTACAATTACAGTAGATTGATAATTTTTCGTTTTGTTTAGGTACATAGTGCATTTTAGAGGTTATGTTTAAACTAAACCTATTTGGTACTTGCGATATATTTGATGAGTTTTAAGTGTTTTTAATTAAGTAAGGTAAGGTGGGGGAAGATAAAAAAAGGGGAAAGACTAAAAGTCTCACATAACTCCCTATTTGGTAATTTTTTTTTAGTGCTGGTATCATCCTTTAAGCCGCCATTTTGTTAAGATCCGCCGCTCAGTCGCCAGTGACCGCTTGGAGTAAGTAGACGCGTGTGTTGTGCTGTTTTGTGAAGGTCAGCATTTCGTGGTGAATTCGTCGATTTTCAATCTTACCCCGTGTTTCATAACTTGATTAATAAGCGGAGTATAAATGTTCGGATTGACTATTTATGCGTTATTTGAGATTTTGATTTTATTTACTAGTGCTAGGTGTAGCTATTAATCATATATTGAGATTTACGAGAAGTTTCCATCTTTACCCAGCCAATTTCGATGGGGTAACATTGAAATAGTAATGTTTCAATCTTCCCCCTTTTTGAAAGTCATATAAAAACAGACATATTCTCAAACTTTGCTTTAAAAAAAATACTTAACGTAAGGTTTATTTACTGACCTAATGACGATAAGATATGTAAATAGTAACTAAGAAGTATAGATTAAACCTGTTAAGTACAGTAAAAGTCCCTTGGCGACCATTATTGTCGCCCAGGGACATATATATTATGTATATCTGCTGGTTTAGGTACTCATATAAGTCGTAAGCTTATACAATTTATGAGTGGGGCCGTAAATATAAATCTATATATCTGTTTATTTAGGTACTCGTGTAAGTAGTAAACTTTTATTTTTTTTTAAATAGGGACGTAATTATATAAGTATAAATTTGTTTATTTCGGTACTCATATAAGTCTTAAACGTAAGCTTTTCTTAGTTTGTTCTAGCTTAGTTTTCATGCAACTGTTATTTTAAATCCAAGCTGATCTTCTTAATATGTTTGGTTTTTTATACGAAGAATATTTAATAAAAAGTTTGAGTACCACTGTCCTTCTCCCTGTAAAGCGGGGTAAGAGTAAAATACTTTTTTTTTAATGCAGTTTTTTCGTTACCTATCAGGAATATTTAAGCAAAAATCATCTGTATCTGTTAGGCGTAAGGAATTCTATAGAATAACGAGCAACAGTAACCGTTTGCATTCATTCAAAAGCCTTTAGATACTATGTCAATCTTACCCCTCGACCATTCCATCTTAACCCGTGTATTTTAAGACAAAAATATATTTTATTTTATTATTTTCATACGTTAGAATAGGCGTAGCCGAGTTTTGTCGACAGCTTAGAAAAATATAGTCCTTGCTCATAACTTCCAATTTATACAATTGAAAGGAAGTCAATAGTTTTTTATTTTACAATGGTTTTACCACAACACTATCCAACTCATCAAAAAACCATTCAATCTTCCCCCACCTTACCTTAAGTGTAATTGTAACCAAAATGGAATATTTGGAGGAAGAAGAAACTGTTGTTTGTACTATTTAACTAAATTGGTAAAACAAACTTATAAGTAAATTATTAGCCCTCTGTCCACATAAATATTACGTAGGTACATAGAGGTTTATCAGTTTGTGTAAACCAATATGTATTTGAGTGTAATTTTTATATAGGTAAGTATATTTCGACGACCGGTTTAGCTTAGTTGGTACTATTACAACGGTTGTAGCTTCGTAATTCTTTGAGATATCCGAATGGGATTTTCGCCACTAGGCATATTTTTTACCGTCTTTCTTTTGGAGTTATAATAAATTTTGAGTCTACGCTCGACTCTATAAAAAGTTGTATAAAAAGTCGCTCACATTAAAATAATCTCAACAATATATATATAAATATATATATTACCCTAAGGGTAAAACGGCACCCCTTTACTAAGATTCCGCTGTCCGTCCGTCTGTCTGTCCGTCTGTCACCAGGCTGTATCTCAATGCATGAACCGTGATAGTCAGACCGTTGAAATTTTAACAGATGATGCATTTTTGTAGCCGCTATAACAACAAATACTAAAAAACATAATAATAATAGATATTTAAGGGGGCTCCCATACAGCGTTTTTATAGATAATGGTACGGGTCCCTTCGTGCGCGAGACTAACTCGCACTTGGCCGGTTTTTGAAATTTGTCGAGCTAAACAACGAACAGAGCCAAGCACAGAGCCCAATATGGCTACGAACATTTTCACGATCATTCTAGCGTACGCTAGTAAATGCTCGTCGATAATATAGTTAAGTACCTATTCTTCACGAAGATGTGACTAAAACGCTCCTGGTTATTTCGTAAACTTATATGTAAGTACTATTCATGTCTGGCAATAAAGTCTAGAATATAACAGGGTCGCCACTATCACTAATATGGCAACACAAATAGTAGACCTAGAGATTTTGAAACTCCACTTTTTACTAGGACATCATTTTTATTTGGTTCCTAATAAAATAATAAATGAATATTTGCGGGCAATCTTACACAAATCGGCCTAGTCCCAAACTAAGCAAAGCTTGTACTATGGGTACTAGACGACGATAAACATACATACATAAATAAATACGTAAATACATAGAAAACATTCCTGACTCAGGAACAAATATTTGTGCTCATCACACAAATAGATGCCCTTACCGGGATTCGAACCCGGGACCTCTAGCTTCGTAGGCAGGGTCACTACCAACTTGTAATATTGCTTGTTAGAGAGAGAAAACGCTCGCAGTCAGTGACGTCACAATCTGCGAGCGTCATAGTAGACAATCGTTTCATATGAAAGTGCGTTTTGCGGAAAAGGGACATGTATACCCCCTCTTAAACCTTTAACTTTGTGATTAAAATCACATGCTTTACTTTTTCTTCATTTGAAAACACAATATTTTGTTTGGTGTCTACACCCCTACTGCCATTGGAATTTAAATCTTCCACTTTGCATAGTAGAGTTGCTTTTTAGCTACTTTGATAATCAAATAATCTCATTTTTAAGTGGTCCACTATGGTTATCACAAGACGGCGCGCGAGCTCTGTCGCGGCGAGATAGACTATCAGTCTAGGGAAGATGCAGCTATAATATTTACGATTCTTTTGTGACCAAAATGTTGAAAAATCATATCAGATAATAGCTTCTGAAACGTTTTTACTTTAGTTTATGCACAAAGAATAATTACTATTTGAAGTAATGTGAAACGGAACGTGTTTTAATCCAACAATCACCGTCTGGTGACGTCACTCCTGTCAAAAGTCAAAACTTAAGCAACTCTATGACATCTAGGGACGACCCACGGACCAACAATTACGGCGAGTGACACATGAGTGACGTCACAGGAACTGTAGATCCGTTAAGGCGCGCAATTTTAAATTGTCAGTTTGTAACAGGAATTTTTGACTATAAATCATAGTATTTTAATTTTTTGAAAGCAAAATTGAAAATAATGCATCTTCCTTATTAGGAAGAGATGGATAGTCTAGTCATAGTTCACGCGCCGTCTTGTGATAACCGTGCTTTAAGGCTTGTACACCCGCTAAAGTCCTTGAGCGTATGGGCGGAGCTTCGACCCTCTCCCCGCGCAAGTCGCACAACCCGCCGTCGTTTATTAAGCGTTACATAGATTAAGTTAGGTAAGATTACAGACGCGTCATCGCGCATCGTTATCAATGCAAGGGTGGACGTGGGTGGGTGACATTCGTCATGCTTAATTGAAACGTGATATCTGTCATACATAAATTACATAATTGATTAAGTTCAAAAATTATGTCCCTACTATTATAATACTATTTACTTACGATTAATGTAGTTTCGTCAGTACGGCTAGCACGAGACGGCCGCGACATACATCGATTTTTCTCGCACTATCGGTCTCTCTCTTATTAGAACATTAGGAAAGAGAGGTATAGTGTGCTAGTGAAAACGAAATTCGTTCGAATAACTCTCATTGTCGCTCGAACTAGCAAGCGCGACAGAGAGGGAGATACACGAACGAAGTTCGGTTTCGTTTCGCGGTAGGCCCTCAGCACGCCTAGCACTAGACGGCCGCGACATACTTTTGATTTTTCTCGCACGCTCCTCTGTTACTAAATATTCTAATAAGAGAGAGACGGATAGTGCGAAAAAAATATAAAGGTAATAATAATAATCCATACCTACTGTTGCCCTTAGGCCATTTTTTAATGTCGCTATTAATAGGGGCCGATCTAGCAGTTAGCGAGTCACCGTCTGCCAGAGATAAAATGTGAAACAGTTTTATTCTGTCTGATGTTTCATCCAAGCCCAGCTACTAGTCCATCATTTTCACCCAATAACCCAATTTATTTAGATTCCATCAACTAGCAATAGACTCTTACACCCCAGCGGGTGCTGTTTCTGTGTGCGTCCCATGACACGGGCAGAGACAGCATCCGCTTGGTGTACTCCTTGCATTTCATGAAATTGTCAAAAGGGCCTCTACGTGCTGTTGGCTCAGAGTTCCACGCACGCCTCCCAAAGGTCCGGGACATCATTGTCCCGTGCGAGGGAAAGACATATAATCCATACTATCCATGCTTCCATATCCATACTCCATACTAATATTATAAATGCGAAGTGTGTCTGTCTGTCCGTTACCGCTTCACGCCTAAACCGCTGAACCGATTTAGATGAAATTTGGTATAGAGATAGTTTGGGTCCCAGGAAAGGACATAGGGTAGTTTTTATCCCATAAATCATCTCTTAAGGGGGTGAAATGGGGGGAGGAATTTTTATGGAGCTACTTAAACCGCTGCATCGATTTGAATGATGGAACCCATACCTACTGATGAAATTTGATTTAAAGATAGTTTGAGTCCTGGGAAAGGAGAGGGTTTTTATCTCGAATATCATTTCCTGAGGGGTGAAATAGAGGGTAAAAATTTGGATGGAACCCATTTAGATGAAATTTGGTTTAGAGATACTTTAGTTCCGGGAAAGGCTTTGTATAGTTTTTATCCTGGAAATCGTTTCCAAAGGAGGTGAAATGGGGGGTGAGAATTTGTATGGATACCTACGACATCTACGATATAATGGAGTTCCACGCGGACGGAGTCGCGGGCAGAAGCTAGTAAATAATAATGCGCGGATAGTCAGGACTGTCAGGAGGTTCCTCTCTCTTTCGCCCTGACCACCGGTGTTACTTTTATATCATTATAGTATTATTATTTATTATTGTATATTTCCTCTTCTCTTGTAAAATTTCTTGATATTACGTATTTTCATCCTGCGCTTATTTCCCATCTTGAACTAGAAAACAAAATCTAGACTATACCTACGTAAATGTTAATTAGGTACAAATGCCAACACAGTTAACTGACCATCCTGTATTTATACAAGAACCTTATTACAATGCACATAAAGAGCACGGATGGTCAGTCAGCTGTCTTGTCGATAGTACCTACTACTTTACAAACCACGAAATAGATTAACATCCACTCTATGCAACAAAATTATCCGTCACTAAAACTAAACTATACGCAAATGTTTATTAGTTACCTACTACTTATACGAATCACAAAACGGATTGTCCACTCTATGCAACAAATATATAGTCCACAATTTCCACAAATATTTAAAAATTTCGGCGCAGCGCAAATTGACACAGGTCCATCATGCAACGTGTCTCGTCCCGCACTGACCGTATGGACGAAAACGGGGAGGCGTAGGAACTTTAGCGGAATATTTCAGAAAACGAGGTAAATTTTTAAGAAAATTAAGAAAGTAAGAAAATGATGCCCTTGTTCATTATTGTATGAAGAAATTTATAAAATTTCATATTAGTCTGATAAAAAATGGAGCAGTAAAATGGTTACAAGTGAAAAAATTGGGGTGACTTTAGATTTTTTTCTCTAATTTTTATTGTTAAAATGGATTTCTACGAAAACTATGACCCGTCGCATATCTTGCAGATTATGTTATATTTTTTCCGACAGCAAAAATGTTACGTTATAATGTATAAAACGGTTACAAAACAACTCATTTTCACGAAAATTTCGAATGTGCAGCCTTAAGGCGATGCCTTGATTTGAGTCGAACACGCCCCCTAGACAGAGACACGCTGATGCCTTCCGCGCACGAGGAATAGAGATGTAACACTTCGGGAATGGCTTTTTTGGACAAATTTTTTTCATTCACTTCCAACATTTACTGCCAAGAATCGCTTCGCGCTACGCACGCTCGTAACCATTCCTGTGGTTTTTGTCGTATTTAGCGGAAAGTGACTACGGCGTAGGCGCAGTGGAAGTGTTAATAACGGTTAGGCCACGAGTTTAGGCGGCGGCGGCGGAGCGCGGCCAGTCGCTCTTATGTTTGGCGTACCCTTACCGCTGTCGCTGTAAGTCGTGACCGAACATTAACAGTAGGTATACGCCGTTAAGGTGGTTCGCTTTCCATACAAAACGTCTTATGACAGTAGCTGGCTACCGACGTGATATTAAAAAAAACTTATGTATACAACTGTCATAAATTGCCTTTCCATTTGCACGAAAGTCAAGAATATTCTTGTATAATAATTAACTACTAATAGAATAATTTGAGAAACATAGCTTTCCCAAAGTATCACGCCCCACAATAATTTCTCATACTTATTATTCAAGTTGAAACAAGTTTATTCTAGAGAAGGGGAATTTGGAGCAAGTGGAAAGCCTACCCCAACAGTTGTATAAATAAGTTTCTTAAAATATCACGCCGGTAGCCTGCGAATGTCAAAAAAGTTTTGTATGGAAACCTAAAAAACTAATTTAACACAATCTTCGGTACTTAACTTTTTATTCACAATGGGAGCCACCTTATCTGGGTCGGAAACTATTTTCTGTTGCTATCTGATGTTTGGATGTTCACATGTTTGTTACTCAGTCACGCTAAAACGGCTTAACCGATTTGGATGATATGTTGCACGAAGATATTTAATAGCCTGGATTAAAATATAGAATTAGCTTTTATCCCGGGTCCACGCAGACGAAGTTGCGGGCGGAAGCTGGTAATTCGAAAAAGAATAATTCTAAAAGTTGCAATTTTTCAACTCAACACAACTGGTGGGTGGCGTTTGGGGGTGAAACTCGCGTCTGAGCAGAGTAACCCTTCATGCGAGCATTGTTATTATATTGAGAGCTCTCTTTGCCTATTTCATCAACCCACACAAAAGGAGAGCAAGTCATGTACTTGTCATTTATTACGATATAATAACAGTTTAGTTATGTTTTGTTATGCAGTGTAAAATCATAGCGGGCTGCTTAAAAAACAGTTACGATAATGGCAGTTTCATTCAACAGACATTAATGGTCAGAAACGCATGGTAAGTTTTGTCTTTATATCTGTGTATGGCAATGGTCAAAAGTATTCACCATATTGACAGGCTTTTCTCAAACATGCAATGAAATATTGACGTTGTGTTCTTCATAATGGGCTTCGATGTCTTTCGGGCGGTGCGAGACGAGAGACACGTAATGGCATTTCATACAAAATTGGAGGAATAGGCCTGCAAGATGGTCTTTTTTCATTTCCAATTTGCGGCACAGCGTGACGGCGTTCAGCCATAAACATTTAAGCTTGATTTCTTGGAGTTTTTTTTATCTATTACATACCTCGGCGTGAAAAGTGGTTGCCAGCCTCATAACTATCTTATAATATGTACTCGGCCGGCAACCCCTTACTTCACGGCCTCGTTAGTAATATACTATTTATTTAACTTGCAATGCATGTATGTTCGAGTTGAATCATGCAACTTAATTATGAAGCAGATCTCTTCAACCTTGATGACAATTCAATACTATGGTAACATCAATCTGATGGTACCATAGTATCTGATGATGGAGACAGAAGGTGGCCATGGGAATTCAGAACTTAACAGACTTAACCCCGTTCAGTTTTGGGCTCGTTAGGATCGTCTGAACGAGTATTTGCCTACAGAAGGCAATAAAAACTTGTACCAAAAATGTCATTTTTGACAGAAACTCATTTCCTCTAAAACTTAATAAACTACACAACGACGTACAATTTAAAAAGTTAAAAGCATCATACGATTTAAGTCTATGTGGTTTCGAAGTAGTTTAGGTTCATAAAAGAGTCGATCGGGTGTATACAATAAATTTACATTTGCATTTTTCCGTGAAATGGTTTAGTGGCTTTTGGCTAAGTTTGTTTATTACCTATTAGAAGTTTTCATGCTCGTTTCAGGCGCCGCGCTACGCTATCGCTGCCCGTCCATGAACAGCGAGGAAATTAAAGTACCCATATAGGTATAGTCGAGGTCAAAGATATGTTTACACTTTTGCACCTTATTGCCTTGTTATAAGGTGCAAAAGTGTAAACAAATTTTTACCTCGACTGTACATGTTCCGGCGGCGCACCTTTCATTATTTTACAAAATTCATATAATACGGGATTTGTTTAGATTATAAACGAAGAATAGTGGGCATTGACAACAAACTGACCCTTCTAATTCGGGGCGACGTCAAAACGTTGAGGCAAACAAAATATCCCTATAAAACCGTATAAACAAGGAGACAATGTTACCCAATGAGTGATTTAAACGATTCGATGCTACTTACTACCCCTACAATCCATATTTGCTAAAGCTTGACTTTGAAATAGCGAGCTTAAAAATAATCCAAAACATTTCAATACACCCTCGAACATTACAAAGCACATTTTTGACATGCAACTATAATCCATACTACAAAGGTAATTAGAGTCACGATCCTGTGTTTCAGAAGTCTTCTCTAAATCAGTATACGCCCTTAGTATCCGTTTTATACATCATAATAGATCTCCGTAATCTTTGTTTATTGACCGAAGAGAAAACAATAGGGTAGCTGGTAAATAAAGACGTATAATCCGTATAGAGTGTATGGACTTAAGTCCTATTAGAATAACAAGGTAGTTCCGTGTAATAGACAATATATATTTATAATCGTGACTCTGCATGAAGGGGTCGGCAATTACGTTAATCTTTACGCAATGTGACGTCAGTGTTATGGGATCCTTGGGGTAGGTACTTTAAAAAAAGTTTAAATTATAGATAATCGTGAATGATCGCGAATTTCGTGTGTTAAGTCCACAGTAAGCTCGGCCGAATTTCACCTTCCCATACAAACGTAGTTACGCTCTCATTTTAAAACTACGTTTTGGATTGTGACGAAACTTTGCATATACAATGACATGAGGTATATATATGTCTGTAAGTAGGTTATATGGTTCCAGTTTATAAAACAAACGAAATACAGCAAAAACAAGTTTTGTATGAAAATGTATATGCAAAGTTTCGTTACCATCTCACGCGTAGTTTTAAAATGAGAGCGTAACTTCGTTTGTATGGAGAATCGAGCTTGCTGCGGACTCTTAATTATTATTTTTATACGTTCTTTCCTTACATCCCTATGATTGATCACCCCTTTAGATTTTCCGGTCTAGGTATACATTAGACAAGTTTATTTATGATGGCTCATATATATATAGACCTCGGCCCCGCTATTCTGTAACTGGTTTTAACCTCACCTCACCGTTGACCCATAAATATATCTTGACGCCGCGATTCGTACCTAACTAAGAGTAGCCACAGTTCTAGTTACGTTAGGAGAGGTGGGCTGAGGCGTAATGGGCGCGTAAAGAAAAAACCGGCCAAGTGCGAGTCGGACTCGCGTACCCAGTTTTCCGTACCATTATCTATAAAAACGGGAAAAAACACATTTTATTCGGTTTTTTTAGTATTTGCTGTTAAAGCGGCAACAGAAATACATCATCTGTGAAATTTTCAACTTTCTAACTATAACGGTTCATGACATTTATATCATCCGTCCGTCCTCCGAGAGCGGAGTCTGTCTTAGTAATAGGGTCCCGTTTTACCCTTGGGTACGGAACCCTAATAACAGATCTGATAAGCTGAGTTACTACGAATCGCTTCGTCAAAATATATTTGTGGGTGAGGTGAGGTGAAAACAAATTATATAATAGCGGGGCCGTCTGTTTAAATGGAACAAGGGTACGCACTACCACGAAATAAAGATCAGAACAGTCAGCAGGGCAGATTTTAAAACAGAGGAATTTGTGTGACTCTGGTGTTTTTCCTCGAGTATTGCAGAGTGATTGTTATGTTTTTCGAGTGTATTTATGTATATTTATTGTATAAATGCTAGTGACACAGGAGTCGCGCGCGCCGCGACTTGGGAGTAGGTACGTGGAGCTTAGACTCGGCTTTTTTCAAAATTAACAATGGGATTGCGTTTTACCTTTGTCTTACCAAATGGAAAGTTAAGAAATGGCTTAAGATAGGTCACGCTCACTCAGAAAATGCCTTCGCTCTTGCCTTAAAGACATCATAGTTGTGAGGACGCCGACAGACAATTCCGAATTGAGGCAGTATCGATACGGAGGGAATTCGACTATTCGGGGATGGAAAGTGGGCGTCTATAGTATCCGCAAAACCAAGTGGCGAGTCAGGTCATAAATCATTGGATCATGCTATCTCTTTCGCACCTGCACTGCCTTATGGAGCGGGCCGTGCAACAATAGTACTGACTTTTATTGCCTGACTCGCCACTTGGTTTTGCGGATACTACATTGGTTCGATAAAGAAAAGTCGACCGTTGAGCATGTTATGGAGCACCGCGTTGCCAACTATTATATTTACCTATAGAACTAACCCGTTAAACACGATATTTATAGAGATAATCACATGACAATGAGCCAGTTTTGCCACAGGCTAATCCTGTGATATATTTGTATCACAAAGGAGTATTTACTCAATTTTAAGCGGAGCAGTTAAGCGAACTTAACTCTTATTGCACTGGCTTAAGGGTGAATGCGATTTGGTGGTTATTTGAGTTGAGGGTTGTTATAAACCCGAAAACCAATATGGAGTGGGATAATGAATTGCCCAATATATATATATATATATTTTTTCAACACAATAGGGAATATGCATGTGATTCAGAAATAGTCAAAAAAAAAATGAGTAATCTTTATTGCTTAATAAATATACTCACATGATTATTTTTACAAATGATCATGTTTCTATTAAAAAACTTAATTATTTAAAAGTAGTATTTTTCAAATTCCCTCGCAAATTTTCAAAACGCAACGCTATTGGTCGAGCGAATCGTGACGTCACCGTGCACTCGGTGTCTACTGTTAACAGGTCGTTTGTATGATCATTGAAAGTTATTCGCATTGTTTTGCCGCTGTTTATGATAAACATCAGTGTTTTTTGAGAATTATTAACTGAAAGCAGTGACTCCTTGTGAAAAAAGACTCGCCACAATGACTGGAAGCGGTTTTGTCAAGGCAAAGTCGGATAATCTGCCTGAAATTGATGTGTTCATGATGACTAAGTACGTACCTTGTAGGTGTCTTTCTTAAATAAGTGGAATAAAAAACTAGTACATATGTTCATTATATACCTAATCAAAGATATGTTGGTATTAGGAATGTTACATTGTGAGAACATCTTTATAAACATAACAAATTATGTTGTTTTCGTCAAGGCTTATAAATAAAACAAATTTGTGTAGGACGCTCAGTAGAAAGGATTAAATTCTTTCAACTTCGATCAACAGTGCAAACATAGAAACTTAGCTAAAACGTTTCGTGATCAAAATCAACACTCGTAGTCAGCTGTTGATCAACAAAAATCATAATATTTTGTAACATTAATAACTAAAAAAATGGGAATCAGAATAGTTTTATTAATAAGTATATATACATTTTTAGGTTAGGTTATTGTTTATATTGTTCGGGAGTCCTAATAAAAAAGATTTTAGGTACAATCATATTTAATAATCACTTCGAAAAGATGTTCATAACAATATAAACTACTCAAACACGATACATTATATCTCCTCATCGCCTTACACCCCTTTTTCCTTATATTTTGCATCGTTGGGCATATGAAAATATATCATGTCAGGTGCAGTTTTAGTGTTATTTTCACAAATAGGGGCAATACAATATTTATAATAAGCTTTTGTGTGCTCTTCCGTTACAATAAGTTGATCTTACAAGCTTTAATAACTCACGTTTACTAAAATTGTGAATCAAACACTTCGTTGTTTATTTATTCTAAGTGCACGGTGACGTCACAAAATGAGCGCGCCAAAATGGCGGCGTTTTAATCGTCCGAAAATAATAGTTTTAATTATTATTATGAAAGTGTTATATTTTTTTCCGGTTATATAATAACTTATAGAATAGTAAAAAAAAAAAAAACAAGAATGTACCCTATTGCTCGTAACGTACCTCTTATTACGTCCATAACACCGCAGCTCAGTAGTCCTAATCTTGGAACCCTCTCAACACGCATAAATATTACTTGAATCAATAAAGGGGTGAAAAGAAAAAATGTTCGCCAGGCCAGGTATTCGATGGAAACGGCATTTCATTATATAAACAGTTTGTATGGAGGTACGATTTAAAACAAGTTCCATGCGGACGGAGTCGTGGGCAGAAGTTAACCACCTAAGGCCCGGCATACAATACAAAATGGCATTGAAATTGGAATCGTCTGATGTCGGAAATAGAGTTGACTTTCGTTTGTTTTAAAAAGTGCCCGATACAAAACAACATCAACTCTATCCCAGTTGAATATAATTTATATTCCTTCAACAGAATAAGTCCTATGAGTTCGCCCATGGGTCTTAGGAGGCTAGTACCTTTACCACCACTACCGGACTACGTACCGGAAGGCGCAACGTGGGTAGAGCCCCACAAGGTGGACTGATGACCTGGTAATGGACGCGGTAGTTCGCTGGATGCGGGTGGCGCAGGGCCGGTTATTGTGGCACTCTTTGGGGGAGGCCTATGTCCAGCAGTGGACGTCTTTCAGCTGATATGATGGTGATGACCCTTTATCAAACGCCACACATTCGCGCCACGATTATGAACCTTATTTCTATGTGTACAGCGAACGAAAAACCAAAGAATGCGAGCTCCTTACAAATTTCTACTCAAACTCGTGCCCAAAACCCGGTATGTTTTAACTAAACGGCTGCCTGGCATCGTTTTGACACCCCGCCCCCATGCTCGCATAATGGAAATGGCACCCATTCTGGCCATTTTGCGGCGCTGTGTAAATGTGTACGGTTAAATTATATGAAGAAGATGCATGTAAATTTATAGGGATAACTAGCTACTGCCCGCGACTCCGTCCGCGTGGAACTCGTTTATATCGCAGCTCCATATCCCCATTCCGGGATAAAAACTATCCATGTCCTTCCCCGGGACTCAAACTATCTCTATACCAAAATTCATCTAAATCGGTTCAGCGGTTTAAGTTTGACGAGGTAACAGACAGACAGACAGACAGACACACATTCGCATTTATAATATTAGTATGTATTAGTGTAGAATCGATCCGGATCCGCCCTCACTTAACACCGATGGTCCTCAGTCGTAACAAGGCAACAACTTGACTTGACATATTGAGGTCATGACGTCATAGTCAATGCGATCGTGTGTGCTTTGCGCCCGGTAAACAAGCGCATGTATTTAGTCCATCTAGGAATTAATTCACTGAGTTCTATTGAACGAGAGAGCGAAGCGAATGAAGTTCTCTATCAGCTTATGACAAAATGGTTTCGTATATCCGTTTGTCCTTCTGTTCTCTGCAGGTTTTCTCAAAGTTATATATAGACCATCATGCAAGAAGTACATCTAGAGGAGAAATATTTATAACATGTTTTGACGACCGGTTAGCCTAGTGGGTAGTGACGCTGCCTACGAAGCTGAAGGTCCTGGGTTCGAATCCCGGTAAGGGCAAATATTTGTGTGATGAGCGTGAATATTTGTTTCTGAGTCTTGGATGTTTTCTATGTATTTAAGTATTTATATCTATTATATATATCGTCGTCTAGTACCCATAACACAAGCCTTACTGAGCTTACTATGGGACTAGGTCGATTTGTGTAAGATTGTCCCCTTATATTTATTTATTATTTATTATTATTATTATGTGTATTGAAATATACAACTGTATACCAAATGACATAAGATTTAAGACAAGGACATATTTTTAAACATAAATTGAATTATAGTGTAAAGGAGTTTCTTTGATAGCAATAGGATATTATGATAATTATTATTTTGACATTGTATTATTTTGTGTTGAGCAATTTTGACTTTTTGTAATTGATTAAACACCTATGTAATAAACTCAAAGACATTTGCGTGCCTGCATGTGGGCTGAATACACTGTGCTGTGAAATCTTATTGACATCTATATTATAATACCTATTGTAATCTGGTAAATAAATGATATTGATTGATTGAATGTTTGATCGACTCAACTTAGATTAGCAAATTTAGAAATTGGAATTCATAAAAGCGATTAGGATACAATCATTTGGGCCAATCAGGTTGATCTGATGGCGATGATGATGATGTGATGGAGTCAGAAGATGGTAGGTATGGCTCCCCAATGGTGAAAAGCTCTAAAAAAATTTTTTTAATGACCATAATTTTACCTCCAGTGTTCTTTACTTTAATGTTTTCGTTGCCCATTTGCGATTTCGATAATAAATTTAAAATTTGAATCCGACATAATAATAGTAATTCAGTATTATACGAGTTCCTCAAGCCAGTAATGTCTTGAAGGGGACATTATTGGTCGCACCCTTAATTGGAACCGTAAGACGGAAAGATGGGTGATAGTGGTAGTGGACTTCTAGTAAGTATACATATTAGTAGGTCAGTAATCCATACTTTAGTACCGTAAAATGGGGTGAGTAGGGATGCGAAAATTTTCAGTTGCTACTTTGATTTTCTGGCAACCTATTTTATTCCACTTTAAGACATATTTTCTTATCTTGCGGCAAGACGGCGGAGTAGCCAAATGACTACATTAAAAAAAGTCGAGTCTCTGGTACTTAGTGAGAGGTGAAAGATATGAGGCCTGGAGTGGAACCTGGGTAGTGGGGAGCGATCATGCGGGAGAGGAGCGATAAATATGAGCAGAGAGCGGGACAGAACGCGGATCGATGCAAGCTAATCCGAAATTCACAATCCGAAAGCTTATCTCTATACATTTTCCCAGCTCACGCCATTGCTACCGCTCTTACTCCATTACGGGGTGAGGTGAGATTTCCCATTATTTTTGTGTTAATTAAAATTATGAAAATAAACTACAGATAATCATTAAACAACTGAAATTCAGACGGCCGGAACATATTTTATGTATAAAAATCAACGTGCCATATGTAGAAATACATTTTTATCGAGGTTTAAATGTCTATTTTGACCGAACTCACCCCATTATACGGTACTTATAAAATATAATAAGTTTACGTGTATTTTTTACTCTTCTGGGGTAAGATAAGTAGTAATTTATTATAATATCACAAAAAAATACATAAAAAAACATCTTTTAAAAACAAAAATTATGACTCATTACATGATGTTACCTCAAAATCTGCATTGACGCTGTGCTATGATCTCGTGGTGCCAAGATACATTCATTGGAGGTCATAACTTGAGATCAACAACTCCGAAAAAAAAAGAAATTGGACTAGGAGTTACTGCAGATGCTCTAAGGAAGCGTCCTTTTAAATATTTGCTCCTGTTACAGGCCACACACTGTATAATCACTCAAAGAGTTAGTTAGTTTTTTTTTATTATTTTTTTATTTTATTTATTTACTCCAAATTCTTTAAAATAAATGTGTTGCACATAAAGCCACTATTTAAAACCTGGAAGGTTTAGGCAATAGTTGGCGAGATCGCGCGGTTCATCCCGCGTTCCTTAAGTTAACTAATTATAATATAATACTTGTAACAAGGTGCTATTGTTGACTACAATTTTATTCCTTACCTACACTTATTCATCTAAACTTAGGTAGTAACTTTTAAGTAGCTTCTTACATTTGTTACATTTTGTAGTTAAAAAATTAGTAGACGTAGCAACTTGTTTGGATGCAAATAAACACTCATAAACGGGTCTAACTATTCTGGTTACTCAACCGGTCTACCTAACTGTAGACACTATAAAACACATGTTCCACCGACGGTCAATCGAGCGATTCAGTGACAAACCACGAAACCAATATGGCATTTGTATGGACAATTTCATATGCAAATAAGTTGTATCTTAAGTGCTATCGGTACACGTTACTGTTTTGCAGTTGGGGTACAGTCGGTAGCACAAGTGCTTTCGCTATAACATTTTATACTCTTGCGATTTGTACACTAAATCTAACGGTTCTGTGGGTTGTAGAACTCGCGAGCCTGATAAAAAAAAATCGACTAAAAACTGCATAAGGGCGGGTTGCACCAAACAGTAAGTAATCGTAAGCGGTGGTCGTTAAAATCTGAATGTACGGAACGTTTGACAAGTTTATATGGAATGACAGCTGACGGCGCCGTATTGAACGTTTCGTAATCGTATGCTGGTGCAACCCGTCCTAATTCTTGGACCTGTTTGCAAAATTTCATGAGAAGCCGTTGAGAAATGCGACCTGTAGAGGAGAACAGCCAGACATACGAAAAAATTGTTGGCCCAAGCTGAAGTAGATAGCTCCGTTCCCAAATATCGCATTAGGGCCATGTAAAGTAATCTTTAAATAGTGCTTTCATATTTTTTACAGCTATTATACTGTAATACTTTTCTGTATCTATTCTCGTAATAATGATGTAACTTTGTATGCAGGGGGTACCTAAACGACTCAAGTGATTTTTGTTTTGTATTTCACCAGTAGAATATATTGAACTAGCTTCTGCCCGCGACTCCGTCCGCGTGGAACTCGATTATATCGTAGCTCGATACAAACTTTCATCCCCCATTTCACCCCCTCAGGGGTTGATTTCCGGGATAAAAACTATCCTATGTCCTTCCCCGGGATTCAAACTATCTCCATACCAAATTTCATCTCAATCGGTTCAGCGGTTTAAGCGTGAAGAGGTAACAGACAGACAGACAGACACACTTTCGCATTTATAATATTAGTATGGATTAGTATTAGTATTAGTATATTAGTATTAGATGGGTTTTCGGGATCAACATAGGCTATGCTAAGCCTGGATTCATTGTAATACGCGGGAAGCTAGGATTTCAAATTTTGCTTCTCATTATCCATTCAACCAGGCAATAAAATGTATTTTAAAAATTCATACAAATTAACGCACTGAGATTAAACCTTACCTTAGAGTTCAAGTCGGGCCTTTAGAACGGGGTCCTGTCACTTAAGCTACTACCTTTCTTTTTAACCGACGAAAAAAACGGAGGAGGTTCTCAAGTCAACGCGTATTTTTTTTAATGTATGACCGCGCATAACTTTTTTCTTTATTTATTGCTTGGGAATAAAGGCGTGAATGTAATAAAGAAATACTTAAAACTACCACAAAAACTTCGCCAAACTGCGGAGCAGTTTGTTGACGAATCAAAAATACTACTAAAACACCCCCTTTTTGCCCCAATGTTTCACTAGACCTGCTTCTGCATTTTTCTTCGAAACGGTGAACTTTACGGGGTTTTCTTTGAATATCATCAAATAGAATTCATTCGGTTAGGTTAGGTTTGCTTTCCAATAATCCTATAAAGTTACTATAGTAAGTACCTACTAATGAAACATTAGGTCAAATGAGGCATTTAGGGCTAAAGTAGTTAGGTCTAAGGAGAGGGGATCTCCTTAGACCTAACTTAAAAGTAGTTGCACTCACCAGTACTTACCCCAAACAGATGCCAGAGAAATTTGAATAAAAAGGGTCGAACCATGTGCGCAAGAGTCGCGCACGAGCGCGCGCCCGAATTTACGAGCAACGAACCTGGGCTGTTATTCGCTAAGCGTTAATGCGGCTCACCACGCCGTTCACCCGTCACGAAACTAGACCTCTACCTACGCTTGGTTACTACGCATCGCGGTGTCAAGATATATTTGTGGGTGAGCGTTGAGGTGAGCTTAAAACAAGTTACAGAATAGGGGGGGCTGTGGTGTCATAGCCTAGTGTAGATCGGCCATGGTGATCACCTTGGGGCCCATTTCACTAGGCTATCAGACACAATAGTCCAGTCATTTGAATTACAACTAGTATGGAAAAAAATATTTTTGAAATAATTTATAATAGCTGACTGTTTCTGTGTAACGGATATATAATTTTTTCAATAATTGCCTAGAGACAAAATCCAACATTAAACGAACCAAAAAAAATTGTAACTTAATTAGCACCTACAAAGTCGGAAAAAATATTAATACCTAAATGTTTTAATTATCATTTGGTCTATAATATTCAAGATATTTCATACAAAAAAGAGAGTAAATGCTTCATCTAAATCTATATAAATACTTCCGGGTGGAAAATTGTTGGAATCTTGATTATTAAATTATAAAAAAACGCTATTATAAATTAATGTTTTTCAAAACCGTATTTTCCCAGGCGACACAGGTGTAATATACGCTATTGGTGAAGCGAGTTTCTGATTTTCAAGAGTCGTGAGAAACTTGGCGCGTCATAAACCACGACATTTTACGAACATTTTATATGAGGTTGTGGCAATTAGACACCGGTACAAATCTGGAAAGGCATACCAAGTTCAAGTGCTTTTGGAAACTTAAAACTTTCTCTAAACAAGTTTTCAAGTATGCGATTATTAAGTGCCCGAAACGAAATTTTGGACTGTTAAAATGGTCTCGAAGAACGTGTTGCTACTTGGAAAAGTAGTTCGTAGTTTAGTTTTAGTTTGATTCAATCTTATCTTATCTGATTACTCTGCTACTTGTCTTGTATAATAAAACATGCTCTGTAGGTGCTGTGGTGTTGTTGTGTAGTAAGGTCGCCAGAGGATGCGCAGCTTGGGTGGACTGGATGATGACCTGGTAACGGTCGCGGGATTCAGCTGGATGCGGGTGGCGCAGGACCGGTCATTGTGGCACTCTTTGGGGGATGCATATGTCCAGCAATTGATCACTTGCTGATATGATGATCAAACAATCAGATAACAGATAGGACTTCCGTGTTCTGTATTAGTGCCATAATTATCGTTGAAATACTAATACAAGAAACCTTCGTCTCGGTTTAAAATTATGGTATAATTTACGACTACGATTATAACCGCTAGTGTGTGTGTGTAAGTGTTTTACTGGCCTATTATACTTATCTGTGGATCTAAATCAAATTAATCATTTTGAGCCATATGCTACGCGCAAGCGGCGATGCTTGACCTCAAGAAACAGCGATACTTGAGATTATTTGAGTTGGCCGCATTGCATCGAAGTGGTCCAACAAAAGCAACTCTAGCGTCCAAGGCAGAAGACTCCAATTCCTATGGCAGTTTTTAAAAAAGTCGGCCACATTAATTAATCTCAACCATTAGGTATGTGTAACAGTATAACAGTTTACGCCCCTATTGAAATATATTTATTTTTAATGATAGATGATAGACTATAGCTGCCCTCACGGACCCGCATACTAAGATCGCAAGCTGAGTTGCGGGACGAAATTGCCTTTTCACACCTGCTATTTAGAAAAGAGTATAAAGGCTTGAAGGCTATGCTCAAGATTCAACCTTAGAACGGCTCGCTGCGCCCAGGATTCAATTGAAGAATCTTTTTCATCACTTACGCTTCAATATAATAACGCCGTCGCCGTAAATATATAATTTTTAGACACAATCTACAGGTCCACCAGCAATTCGATCACGTAATAACGAATTGTACGCACGTTAGGTCGATCTAAATATCAAATTTTATATGGAAAAATGACAGTTTGGACAGTTAACGCGCGTACGAAACGTTGCGTGATTAACCCTCAGAGGCTCTAGTATAAGTTTTACGCGAAACAAAACGTTACGACCGCGTTCGCGTTTAACTGTCAAATCCCATACTTGAGGGTAAAACGCAAACGCGATCGTAAAGTTTTATTTCGGTAAAACTTATACTAGAGCCTCAGATGAAGAATTTTAGGAATCGCATGAGCAGGTTTATAAATATTATACTCTACAGTATTTAATCTCGCAACGTGCGCGAGGCGCGGCGCGGATAGGCCCCCCACAAGGTGGACTGATGACCTGGTAAAGGTCGCGGGAGTCCGCTGGATGCGGGTGGCGCAGGACCGGTCAATGTGGCACTCTTTGGGGGAGGCCTATGTCCAGCTGTGGACGTCTTTCGCTTGATGTGATGACGTGACAGTAATCTCCGTAACTACTTACCCGATTTTAATGGATGGAATGGAGCTTCGGGATGAATACAGGCTATATAAGTTATGCCGTGGCGCCGCCGGGTCTGTATAACACGCTAGTTAATAATATAACGAGTATTTGCGGTTTATAACCAAAACGTTACCCATAATAATCGTCACGCTGGCCATGCGGGTTGGCGATCTGGCACGCGAACAATTACACTAATACGGCGACAAAACAATATTTACTTTAACACAAAGTAGGGAGAATTATTCAATAATGGCGATGGCAATACCCTGTGTTTTTACGCATCAATTGCAATGTTTACATAGTTAACCGTGCGGTTGGAAAATACAAGCATCTAAGTATTCCTAAATAAAGATATTAAGTACAACGGTAATGTTATCTTTGTGGTGTCAAACAGATGTTTGAATCAATATGCCCACATGTAATGAAGTGTGGAGAGTGTGATATAAATACGTTGTGAGGGAAAGGTGATATTTTGTCAATTGTCAAATCCGTTGAATCGATTGCTTTAAGTGGTGAACGGGCCAATGCTGTCCATACTATTCGAGGTTCGGCTGTCGACAATTTTTTTTAGCTTTCGCTTGCGACTTCGTCTGCGTGGACCCGGGCTAACAACTATCCTATATTTTAATCCAGGCTACAAACTATCTTCGTGCAAAACTTCATCCAAATCCGTTGAGCCGTTTAAGCGTGATTGAGTAACAAACATCTAAACATTTAAACATCCACACTTTCGCATTTATAATATTAGTAGGATAGTAGGATGTATAGTCCACCAATGAGTTGATAGAAAACCTACGCGGAAAAATACTTGATTCGAGGTAAATATTCTAGAACCAAGAAATTAAATTAGGAAGATTAACTGTAAGTATCTAGTGTTAGTTTCATTTGTTATTTCTTTGTTCGTACATAATACTTTTTTTGGTTTGTAAGTATAGGTATTGTATAATAGAGAATATTACTTATATTTTACTTATATTAGACTTTCATAAAACCAGTGCCGTCGATTTCGAGCCAGTAAGTAACTCCTACAATTTTAAACCAACTATGTTTCTTTAACTGTGTTGTATAGGAAGGCTATCATTCCGATAATACATGTACAACATGTATTACATGCCGCATGTTAAATTTTCCATGTAAAATTATATCGAATATCTTGACCCAAGGTTGTCTCTTGGTTCCAGAGAATCCTCTTAGATGATTTATGTTTCATTCAACTTTTTTACTGAGTAGAAATGGCACTGACAATTTAATTACATGTGCCTCCTTTTTACGAGCTTTTATTTAACTTCTCTCTTCTCTCTAACTCGTTAGAATCGTCTCAATGAGTTGTTGATGACGGTGTACGGAAAAGTACAGTTGGCAATAAAAGCTTCTACCAAAAGTTATTCTTGACAGAAACTTATTGAGAATACAGGCGAGATTATTGTACACAAGACTTTCTTCATCATATCAGCCGAACGACGCCCACTGCTGGACATAGGCCTCCCCCAAAGAGTGCCACCAGACAATCAGACTACAGATTATCAGGCAAATGACATCCTGTTTTAAACGGTCTTAGAAAATAATCGTTAAAAGAGGGTCAGTGCCAGCAAAATAATGGCCTTTCAATTTGAACCTTAACACACTGATAATAGAGTCGAGTTACTTTCTTGACTTACTGTACAGTGGACGAAATAGGAAGTGCCATCGTGGGATTTCTAACGATTTCTAATTGGTGTCCGATTTGAGGCCAAGGACGCCTTAAGACGTCCTTTTGGACTAGGGTTGTCAACTCTGATACTTAGTGCGAGTTAGTACTTACGATTTCGGTCGAACAACGATAATTTGGCGCCGACAGCTGTCATTCTATAGAAAATTGACAAACTTTCAATACATTCAATTTTTACGAATACAGCTTACGATTAGAGACGGTTTGGTGCAACCCATTTATGCATACAGTATAATACATTATACAACTGAAGTGACACTATTATTCAACTTGGTAATCAAATTAATGTGTATATTACTTGGACTCTGGACTTATATCCATTCCATACTAATATTTTTAATGCGAATATAACTCTGTCTGTAGTCTGCTTGTTACCATTTAACATTTAAACCGCTGAACAGATTAAGATGAAATCCGGAATGGCGATAGTACCCTGGGAAGGATATAGGATACTTTTTATGCCTGAAATTTTCCCCCTAGGGAGTGAAATGGGGACGGAAGTTTGTATGAAGGCGCGATATAAAGGAGTATGTGGACGAAGACGCGGGTAAAGGCTTGTATAGGTAAAAAACTTAAGTGAAGCCCGTTTCCGGGTTCCGTAGTCAACTACTTTTTTTCGTTTTTTTATAGTTTCCTGTTCAAAAATAAAAAACTATTTTTCAGCTCGGTGGTCCATTTGTGTGATATTGGGCTTTAAAGTCCTAATTTTTGTTCGAACAAAGTGTTCTCACCCCCTGTCGGCATAATGGCTGCTACTGGAAATATGAAAAAAACGTGGCAGTAGTACAGTCGCGGAATGAAATGGTTGACCACTTTTGGACCTTTATAGTTTTGAAATAAGGGCGAAAAGTGGTCAACCTTTTCGTTCCTCGATAATACATATCATCATTCATTATTCGCTTGTCTTTATCCCATTTAGGCACTGGTCCCACCGCCGGCTAGTAAGCTAGAAAAGTTGGGCTAGTAACGGTTCATTGCGCGCTGACCAGGCACAGTGTGATCAATCGACCCTTACAGATCCGCAATGTAATGCTACTCGCCCAACTTTTCTAGCTTACTAGCCGGCGGTGGGACCAGTGCCTTAGGCAGTAGTACACATAATTAATTTAAAAGGAAAACTATCACGGCTAAGTAGACATTACTATTTACCGAGTAATAGTCCGATGTAACCGCTACATTTACTCGGCGAGTGCGTGTCGATGTAACAATGACAGGCAACTACGGAACCCTACACTGCGCTCGGCCCGACACGCACTTGGCCAGTTTTTGTATGTAGTGATGACGTATTCGAATAGACATTACATATTTAAAATGTATAAAACAAACAAACCAAATGCCTACTCGAACACGTCACCCCTACATGCAAGAGGCTTTACTAAATTATTTTTACCAAGGTTTATTTTCCGTGCGCGCCAACCCTAGTGCGCTCAGGACCCGTAACTCGAATTGGGCCAACTGTATTTTGTCTAGGCCAGTAATTAACTTATGAACCGTGTTTACTTTCGAAATTGGTAACCAGTTTCCTGTGGTTGGAGTAATGTTTTTGTAGCATTTAACAGTGAGCTGCAATACAATCTACCTACTAATATTACACAGAAGAAAAGTCTGTGAGTTTGTAGCTTTGTAAGTTGTGTACCTAATGGGAAATCTCCGGAAGCACTGATCCGATTACAAAAATGATTTCACTTGCGTGTAGAATGGACTTTCTGGAAGGATATAGGCTATATTTTATCCCGCGGTTGTGCTTGAGTTTTTTGAAATACGAGGGTGAAGCCGCTTGGGCAGCTTGTGTACATTCGTAGAGTGAAATTTTGACAAATAAGCCTTTTGAACAAGCAACTATAATCCAAACATTAATAAAAAATATACGTACAAGCTAAATTGAAGCATTATGTAATATTGATACGTGTACAATAAAGATACTTATTAGATTCTCAAAGTTTCCGCACCCACATTTTTTCCAAAGGACGTAGGTAATAAGTAATAAATCCTCAAATCTATTAATGATCGACAAAAAACACTCTTATACTCGTACGGCTAGAAATAAATGCAGTTCTCTCGCACTCCACACCTAATTAGTAATTAGAATAATTTACTTTAAAAAAAAAGTTTTAACCGACTTCAATTTAGTACTCCACCAAGCCACGAGAACATTTCCACATTATTCATTATTCTTTTCCAATTTACCACGTGAACTGATTTCCGAGAGCAAATGCGTTGATTATTAGAGAAAAAAACCCAATCGCTGTATGTGACTCGATAATATTTCTTCCGTCGATTCCACAAGGATCACCTTTGGCACTTCATTAGTTGCTATTTCAACGGAGGTAACAACATTGAAAATTATTAAAAAAAAAAATACAATCGAATTGAGAACCTCCTCCTTTTTTTTAAGTCGGTTAAAAAGACGGCTAGTCTATCTCGCCGCGACACAGCTCGCAGGCCGTCCTGCCCCCCTTTTCTGTAACTTGTTTTAGCCCACCTCAGCGCTCACCCACAAATATATCTTGACACCTCGATGCGTAGTAACTAAGCGTAGGTAGAGGTCTAGTTTCGCGACGGGTTACCGGCGGGGTGGGCCGCATTAGCGCGTAGCGAATAAAGAAAGAAAGAAAGAAGAAATTTATTCACTACACAAAAGACACTAACCCCAGCCCAGCCCCGCCATTAACCACCCACAAATATATCTTGACGCCGCGATTCGTACTAACTAAGCGTAATCAGAGGTCTAGTTTCGTAAGGCGTGATGGGTGATGTGACACGAATGAACGCGTTTTGAATAACAGCCCTGTTACAGCCGTGCTGCGCAAAGGCCATACTAGGCTTTCATATCTGCTTTATACCATCAGGGCAGACCGTATGGATGTATTTTTAGATGTATTGACACTCACGATTTACATAGATTATTATCAAATCATCCGGGACTTAATTGCTCGACCTCGAATGTTACATCACATCCGAAACGTTGAGGAAAATCATTGTCATCGTCATCATGATCAGCTGAAAGACGTTCACTGCTAGATATAGACCTCCCCCAAAGAGTGTCACAATGACCGGTCCTGCGCCACCCACATCCTAGCCAGACTAGACTCCTGGGGTAAATATAATATATACAATTAAGTTATATAAGTACACGATTAGTTCCATTTAGTGAAAAAAGACCGGCTTGCACTCCGGGAGTGCCGGCAGAAGTGAAAAATTGGATTTAAAAAAAAGAAAAAACCTCGTCTCGTAAATATCTCACCTTAGGAATCTTACGGTCACGTGACCTATCGAAATCTGTGGCGAGTTTAACAATTTTTCCCCATCCCAAACAGTGCACACCGCCGCTAATGAAGCTTTCACTTCAAAAATTGTCCGCATTCTTGTTTACCTCTATGGCTCCATCGTGGTATGAAAAAGTTGACTGCACGTTAAAATAAAAGGTAATGGTCTGCAATATTAAAATGTACGTACAATACAATAAAATAAATAGCAGATGCCCTGTGGTGAGACGATAATTTATGGACGCAACAATCGCCATTGTTGGTTAAACGAGTGCGCATACATTACTGGCTAATTATATTAAATAAATTATAAATGCATAATGCCGGCATAAATTGGCGGCGACGGCTGTCCATACAAATTATTAATATCGTAATATTATGTTTTTCTTAAACATCAATGAAATACTGACGTTGTGTTCATTAGAATAGGCTTACGTTTCGGGCGCGTCAAGACGAGAAATCCGTAATGGAATTTCATACAGAATTGGAGACTGGGCTACCGGCAAGTGATCTTCTTTTGTTTCAATATCAAGTCTAGAGAGGACGACACGGCGTTTAGCCATTAGAAACATCTTGAAGTACTTTTTTTTATTTCATTGCATGTTTGAGAAAAGCTCTGTACCTAGTTTACAATTACATACCTAGGCGTGAAAAGTGATTGGCAGCGTCGTACCTATCCATCATCTCTATATCTACTTGGCCGGCAATCCTATTTTCCCGGCCTTTGCAGTAATGTACTATAATGATTCCCATGATATTTTTTTACCAAACTTCTGTTTCTGTCACGTAACTTAGAGACAACAAGTAACTCCAGGGGTGATAATGAAACTTAGAACTTACGTTAACTCAACTTTCATTTTTCCATAAATCGATGTATGTAGGTACCATACAAAAAGAGAATATGGTTTTCCACATCTAAATATTTTCCAATCCAAATGATTTTTTTGTAAGTGGGTAACACAATGAAAGACTAGGTTTATAGGTTTTCCTTTTTTCAAAATGCCCAATAAATTCAAACGTAGGCACCTCAGTTTCTTTTTGTTAATGCGAAACCTATAATCCTAGAATTGATTATGCTGAGGCGATCAACATCAAAATCAAAGTGACCTATTGTCAGTCACGAGCAAAGCTATTCTTCCCTCTTAAGCAATCAATCAGCACGGATTCCAGCTAGGATTCGGAATGTTAGATTTTTGAGTCTTTACAAATATTTGTGTGATGTTTTCTATGCATTTAAGTATTCTAAAATCTGTTAAAAATTACACATATGTACTTAATTTACTCCTACGTATTAATTCGCAGTCTTCTAAATTAAAAAAAAACTATATATAATTTGAGACGTTGGTGCCATTAAGAAGCCTAAGGTCTTCTGGTTGATGTCGCTACACGCCTCCCTCTTGCGTTTGTTAGAAGGAACTCATTAAATGACTTACGGCCGTATTCATAAACATACTACATGCCTGTTTTAACTAAACTGGCGTTAAAATTAGTTTGTCCTTATCTGTCGCTTTGACATTTCTGTTCGTAAGAAAGGGACAAAGCACATTTTATTTAGCAGAAGCATTTTAAGTTTTATGAATAAGGCGGCTAGTGGCCGAGACAGATTGTTCCGATAGCTCAGTTGTTTAGTTACTAAAGCGACGGACGATGAATGTCTGTGATAGCCGGTTCAAATCCGGAACGGAACATAATATTTTTGTTATTCAAATTTATAATTTTTTTAGCAGCGTTATTGCTTTAAAAATACAAAATTAATTTAAATGCAATCTTCTGTTAAGTTGGGCTGCTCCAGATACGAGCGATAACATACCGACTAACGTCTCTTATGTTTGTATGGCAGCCGGTATTGGGAAAAAAGTCATAGCGACTCGTGCGGCTATTGTTGCAGCATTGTCACTGACCAGAAGGGTCAACTTAACGGGTCTTGTTTCTAATTCAATTACACCATAATAGGTTGACATGATGTTTAGTGACTTGGGAGTAAAGCCCTTTGTACTAATACTCAGATTTAGGGTGGATATCCAGAGCTGTGCTAGGTTGCGAGGCGGGTGAGGAAAAAATCGCTCGCACATCTCTTCCTATTGGTGCATTTTTAACCGACTTAAAAAGGAGGAAGCTCTCAATCCATACTAATATTATAAATGCGAAAGTGTGTCTGTCTGTCTGTCTGTCTGTCTATTACCTCTTCACGCTTAAACCGCTGAACCGATTGAGATGACATTTGGTATGGAGATAGCTTGAATCCCGGGGAAGGACATAGGCTAGTTTTTATCCCGGAAATCATCCCCTAAGGGGGAGAAATTGGGGGTGAAAGTTTGTATGGAGCTACGATATAAACGAGTTCCACGCGGACGGAGTCGCGGGCAGAAGCTAGTAGGGAATATAGGGATGTAGACGCACAATGTAAAAGTAGGAAAAATAAAGCCAATTGACGAAAATCCCATTCAAAAATCTCGAAAAATTACGAAGTTGCAACCGTTTTAATGTTGCTTGTTAGAGAGAGATAACGCTAGCGGATCGTGACCTCACGATCCTCGAGCGCCACAGTAAAGTAAACTAAAGGTGGCCTATGTCACCTGGAGCGTAATTTTGAATCGATTGACACCTAATTTGTCAACACCGGTTCAGTATCTTAATCGGAGGAACACACGTAAATACAAACAAGGACTGCTAATAACATACCCGTTCCTATCGGCACTGCCATAGTCGGTAAAAAAAATATTCATAAGATTAAAACTTAATACAATATCAGACTTTCTTTAAAGCAAAAAAAAATATTTAAGCAATGTTCGAATGTCTAGCTTACCTGACGCATTACTGTTTATTAGCGGCACACACTCGTAACGTAACGCACCGACAGAACCAATACTACTTTTTAGCTAAAAGGGGAATTGCAGATATTTTAGATGTGTATTTATAGCCTACGGTGCGCAAGCATGGTCACTCACTGAGAGCCAGAAGTCAAAATTGAAGGTTTGTCAACGCGCTATGGAACACAGCATTCTAGGAGTCCTAAGGACGGATCGGGTCCGAAACACTACGCTGCGCTCCAAAACACGCATGATATTTTACGTCACACCTGGCGATAATGCGAGTTTTACTGCACGCTGCGCGTACGGTAAAACTCGCGTTGTGGCCAGATGAAGACGTAAAATTGTGTACTTACCACGGGCGGTAATTCGTAAAGCCCCGTATGGCCCGAACCGAAGGCGAGGTCGTGATTCACGAATTCACCGCCCTAGGTATGTAATGTAATATTACAAACACAGTTGGTAACAAAGTTAAAAGTGCCAGAATTGACTTCCCTAATTTGTAAAGACTAGAAATACATTTGGTAAGCATCGTTGTAAAAATCATTGAATTATTTTTTTAAACGAATGTATAGTTATTTGGTAAAAAGTAGTACATCACATCTGTCACCCGCATCCCTCCGTTGACAAGCGTGTTGCTATAAAGTGTACAAATACAATGTAATGAACAGGGGCTGAATTGTGTAATACACTCATCTGCTGGACGTAGGTATCAGAAAATATAGCTGCGACATCCCTAGTCTAAAGTACGTACCGCTGTAGTGATGGGTGATGTGGCGTGATTTCTCGATTCTGTTAAATATTTAATAACGTATTATATTATAGAGTCATGAAGTCCGAGTATAAAAAAACCCTTTAAAAACCCTCATAAGTTTTGCGATACGTCCTATAAGCTTCAGAGCCTGAAAATAGTTTACTTTAAAAACAAAGTTTTAACCGACTTCAATTTAGTACTCCGCCAAGCCACGAGAACATTTATTTTCCAATTTACCTCATGAACTGATTTCCGAGAGCAAATGCGTTGATTATTATAGAAAAAACCCAATCACTGTATGTAACCCGATAATATTTGAGGACTTCCGTCAATTCCACAAGGATCACCCTTGGCACTTCATTAGTTGCTATTTCAACGGAATCTTATCAGAATCTGTGATATACTTTTGTACTTTTAAGTACATAATTGAGGAATTCCATAAGTCATATGTGGTCTTCATCATCAATTCCACTCCACCAATTTATGATTTCCGGATGTAAATACACGAGTTATAATAGAAAATACCAAAATCACTACACGCGTGCCTAATATAATTGAGGAGTTCCCTCAATTCCTCATCGATCCCATCATCCAATTGAATTTAAAAAAAATGGGACCCACCTGGAAGCATATATTTACAAACAAAAAAATATTTTATGAATCGGCTCATCCATGACGGAGTTCTGAGGTAACAAACATTGAAAAAAATAAAATACAACCGAATTGAGAACCTCCTCCTTTTTTTGAAGTCGGTTAAAAAGGCATAGATTACTTGAATAATCTAGGATAAAAAAAGTCAATCTGTCTATGTGTGATAAGCATGAATACTTGATTCTAAATCTTGGATGTTTTCTATGTATTTCAGTATTTATATCTATTAAATAATCGTCGTCTAGTACCCATAACACAAGCCTTATTGAGCTTATAATGAGGCCAGTTCTATTTGTGTAAGATTTTCCCCTAATATTTATTAACTATTATCCCAGGGTAGCCTAGTAATTTTTTTATTAAATTAATAAAAATAGACCAAGTGCGTGTCGGGCCACGCGCAGTTCCGTAGTTGCCTGTCTGTCTTTGTAACATCGACACGCGCGCGCCAACTTAATGGTGCGGTTGCGTCGGCCAAATTTGTACGAAAGTTGGCCTTTCCAAGTACACATTAAATTGGTAGACTATTACTCGATAACTAGATACTCGTATGCCTACTAGTTTTCCTTTTAATTTCATTATAATTATGTACTCTGTGTATGTACTACTGCCATGGATTTTCTCACATTCCCAGTAGTAGCCATTCAGCCGGCATCGGCAGGGGGAGGGGACACTTGACTCTAACTAAAATTTGGATTTTAAAGCCTTTTTATCACGCAAACGAATCACCGAGTTGAAAAATAGTTTTTCGAAACCCGTAATATTTTTGAACAAACTATTTAACGATAACGCACACCATGGGTTTAAAGAAAAAAAATACGTCCCCACATAACGTATGTAGGGTGGCATAACAAAAATTGTGTTTTTGTCGGCGTGATTAATTTATGCCGAATTACAGCGTTCTAGTAGTTGACTACTAGAACGCTGTAAAGAGAAGGTCACTGAGCTAAGCCGCAGACGGACAGACGGAAAGAGGAACATGGCGAAGCTATAGGGGTCCCTTTGTTGACTACGGAACCCAAAAAACCGCTTCAAACATAGATAATTAATTGGTCCCGGTATCGCTGGTCTCGCTACATAGTCCACCGGTACCGGGACAATTATTTACAAACAAATTATGTTTGTTATTTACGTGGCGTGGACAATTTGTGCGATACCGGCGCGCGCGCAGTCACTTGGACGGTTTTAATGAGGGCTCAAGTGACGCGCTTACAGCGACTCGGGTTTGCGCCACCTTAAAAATTCGCAAGCCTGTCTGTTTTTTTGAATACTGAATCGATAAAACATTTCAGATATCGGATCATCCGGGTATACATAAGAATTTTAGCCCATGCTGAAATGGAGAACTTCGTTCGCTTCGCTCTGTCGTTTAACTAGAGACCGATCAACGTTAAAGTTTGTGACATTGTATTTGTAATTTATCGTACGCCGAAAGGTACATCATGGTTGTTCCATTTTATAATACCTATCACCTGTACATAACCTACCTATGATGACGAAATAAATGAATATGATTATGATTAAATATGGCGCCGGCAGCTGTCATTCTATTCTTATTTTAACGAACAGCCTGTACAATTACACTATTCACTCTCGGCGGTCGCTCCCACGTATAGACCGTAAGCCCACTCCCAATACACCTGCGTCTCATGACAACATGATAAAATGCATGGCAGCAGGTCGAGAAAATTGTGCTTAGCAAGAAAAACAAAAATATCAAATCGGCCGAAAGTTTAAAAATCCTTCACTTCCGGTCAACATTTGTATGGGTAGGTATATGTACGTCACGTGCAGACGGTACGAGACATGTGGCATCATTTGATAGCAAGTCATCTGGCAGCAAGATGCCAACTTTGGCACCGTCTGCCATGTACTTCCAGCCATTTCAGGACTGACAGACTTAGGGTTACTCTCTCTACGATTAAAGGGCTAAATGATGCCACATGTGTCAATATGTATGTGTAAATATACCTTACCCATACAAATTTTGACCGGAAGTGAAGGATTTTCTAACATTCGGCATATTAAAAAAAAACTTGCTCAGCACAACTTTCTCGACCTGCTGCCATGCAGTTTATCGTGTTGTCATGAGACGTAGGTGTATTGGGAGTGGGCTTACGGTCTATATATTTAGTATGGCCCACCGCTCGGCTGTCGCTGACGCCACCTCTCGGGAGTCGTGGCAGACCCGCCACGCTCGCCGCTTATGCCCCACGCCCCCGCCCCGGCACACGACTGATGGCTTTTTAAACGTATACACATGTACTGTCAATTATTTCATTAGTTTCAATTTGACAGATGGCTCTGTGACAGTTTCATCTGCAAACCAATTGTTGGCACGTGATGTTTGTATTGTAGAAGGGGACAAAAATAATTGAGTTCTAGGCGTGTTTTAGACCGAAATAAATTTCAAACAACTATTTTTGTTTCATAAAAGTAGTATTATTGATCAACGTGGTTAAGATGGTTTCCATTTGGTCATCGCTGTGGATAAGACATTCCGTCAGGTTCTGAAAAGTAGGTACCTATGCGAGGGCGAGAGTGATAGAAGCCAAAAACGCTCCCAGTGTTTCAAAATGATTCAATTCGGAAAAATATTATTTAAATTTGTGATCCTGAATGATATCACTATATCATGTTATGTCAGTCCTTAAATATCTTTGTAGAACACTGGGCGCTTATTTCATATCCAGTAATTACATAGCGTTTTCGTTTTCCATATATACGAGTATTTAAGGATTTTTTGAACATTTACAAGATCTTTTAGTATTCAGCATGCAAAATTATATCGATAGCATTCCAATTAAGTAAAATAATAGCCATAGGTACGTACTTTTACTTGACTTAATATTTTACTAACTACTTTGAATTAATATTTTTTGCTCCTGCTATAGCATTCATACATACCAAAAATCATAAAAATACGGCATACCTACAGACTACCAAAGGCAGAAACTCTTTTTTAAATTCACCAAAATTGATAAATCTAAAAACGACTGCAATTGCAATTATCCGCGTCAATATTTATGACATTTAAAAATAACGGTCCCCACCCATTTCACGAATGCAAAAAATCACAATAAAACTTTCTCTGTCATCACTTAGAAACAAAAAGCCGTATGAGCACTTCTAACAGTTGATCCAGGTAAATATGTTCGTTATTGGAATCGCGACAAAACGACAAAAATTGCGTTTACACGCACGCGACACGTGCCAGATCTAACTGATTACGACAAGCGACCTGAAGGGTTCAGTTCAGTTATCCAGTTAGTAGTTATGTAAAAAGTTATACAGCCCCGCTATTCTGTAACCTGTCACCTCACCGTTTACCCACAAATATATCTTCACGTCGCGATTCGTAGGTCCAGGTCCAGTTTCGCTAGGCGTGACGGGTGAGGTGAGGCGCAAGCGCGTTCCGATGAATTAAAAAGCCCAGGACATTATAAGTACATTAGGTTTTCACCTAGGTAGAAAAAGATATATTTCAGATCGTATTTGCCATCCGAACCGAATGTAATGTCGATAAACATTCGATCTAGAGCGGTAAAATGAATAAATTTAGGTAATTATTATAAATTTAAAGAATTTAGGAGGTAACCATAATCATTTTCCTCCCATTAAAAAAGAAAAAGCACTTTCTAAAGAGAAGAAACTTTATGTACAGTCGAGTTCTCCAATATCTACACAGGCAACCTTTCAAAAATATCTATACAGAGATTTTATTGTTACTGGCCCAAGACACATGTGTAGATATTTTTGAAAGTTTGTCTGTATAGATATTGGAGAACTCGACTGTACATAAAGTTTCTTCTCTTTAGAAAGTGCTTTTTCTGCACGCGTGCAAAAGAGGGAACATTCGAAGCCATTGGGGTCAGTAATGAATTAATGACATATTACGATTGTGTAAATAAAAATAATTTGGGTTTTCAAACTTATGACTGCGCTCTTTTGCGAAATTTGCTGTTTTTTTTTCAAACTACTGTTGAATGGAGAGTCGTGCGTCATGGGGACTCTTTTTTTGTTTTTTTATTCGGTCACACCCGTTTTATTAATTTTTGAGCGCCATATGTATATTGATTTTTTTTCCATATATCTTTTGTTATAGGTTTCAAGATGGAGAAAGTGTGATATACCGTGATAGGTCGCTAAGCTCACCGCCTACCAGTCCTACGACCCACATACACTCTACCCATATAGAGTGATTCTCTTACAAGGTGCTTTGTCCCTTGAACCTAAAAACGGTAATTTTTTCGAAATAGTCAATATGTCTTATTATTTTATTTCATACGTAATTAGAACAGTTTCTTTAAATATCAGCGGCACAAGCAGTTAAAAACAAATTATTAAACAATTTTTTTTCAAATTATTGAAACCATAAGGTAACTTTCACGTTTTTTACGGAGCCCCAAAAATAATAAACAAATCGGAAACACCCCGCTTATCGCAAAAAACTATCTGCATGTACTGATAACCATTTACCGCAAAAAACACGGCACACTTAAAAGTCTGTTTTGGTCACTAATATTGGGGTGAATGTCGACGCCAAACACACATTTTGTTGGCTTCACCTGAAATGTTGATGAAAAATCAAGCAAAAATCTTAACGATACCAGAGAGACACTGGACAATCTAGTTATGCGGATTCAGAGTTCAACCAAATTGGGCTTTGAAGCCCTTGTTAACTTTGGCAATGTCCGCAGAAGAGGCGCGATCCTAAATCTGACAATGACCCTAATGGGGTAATCATAGCCAGGCGGGATACGTAAAAGAATTTCCCACGAAAAAGAGCCCTTCATGTCTCTCTCTTTCAAAATAGCAATGATAATAAAAGTAGAACACCACGATTTGTGAAAACACGTCACTACGAAATCACTAATCAATTTACCAGGAAAATCTGATTGCATCCTAAGCCGGATTATCCGTGCGCGGGAAACGTCAGGCACAGAATATAGTGAGTGGCAGGATGCGGGCAGGGCCGACAGTTCAGTCAGTTATTCGATTAATGTGGATTCACACATTCTGGGCCTGTGTTGCTGGCGTTTCGATGCGACAGTTATGTATTCTGACCTCCGTATAGGTCTAAAGCTGGGTATTTGGCTAGGCGCGCCGTTCCCTTCGACGCCAAATGGATGCAATACGGACGTAAGGTAAGGTCAACCGGGGCAAATGCGTCTCTTGATGATATCTACTAGACTTTACATTTTAGAACTTTACAATCGTCTAAGTTGAAAGTTTGGTAACCATGCTTTGAACATCGAGGGTTGTAGCTAAGGTCTAAAAGTTGCTTATCGAAGATATCTTCAAGACGCATTTGCTCCATATAAATGTATTTACGACATTAGCATTATTTAATATTATTTCGTTTTTATTTCTAACTTTAGCTAGTTTAATCATTGTGTGTTACTGTGTACAGTTAATGTACAGCTGTCAAGGTAGCATTTAATGTACAGCTTTCAAGGTAGCATTTAATGTACAGCTGTCAAGGTAGCATTTAATGTACAGCTGTCAAGGTAGCATTTAATATGATATAGCAACAATAACTGCAAGTTTTGATACTAAATTAACAATACATTTTCATTCCGTTTAAGAGTCCGCAGTAAGCTCGGCCGAATTTCACCTTCCCATACAAACGTAGTTACGCTCTCATTTTAAAACGACATTTTGGATTGTGGCGAAACTTTGCATATACATTCACATGAGGTATATCTATGTCTGTAATTATTTCATAAGGTTCCAGTGTATAAAACAAACGAAATACAGCCAAAACAAGTTTTGTATGAAAAACTTAAGTTCGCTGTATTTTTTTTACTTTGGTAGCTGAAGCTACATAAACTAAAAACAGACATAGATATACCTAATGTCATTGTATATGCAAAGTTTCGTTACAATCCAACACGTAGTTTTAAAATGAGAGCGTAACTACGTTTGTATGGAGAGTCGAGCTTAATGCGGACTCTTAATTTGAAGTATTTACCTACATGGGCAACAGAGCTTTCGGGTGAAATTAGAAAAGACGAATTTTCTCAGATATAGAGGTCTATTATGAACCCTGAAATTTTTGGAGACATTGTCGAGAATATACACAAATATTGCTCATTGAATAGTAATAAGGGTACTTTATACTACCTATCTTTAGTCATTTATTTTAATATTTTAATAGAATTTGTATACAAAATAGTAAATACTCATTCCATATAACTAAAAACTCTGCTTCCTGAATAGGTTAAGTGATAGCTCCCAAAAACTCAGACTACAGACGGTGTTTTTAAACAACGTTTATAAACAAATAATTTCTCCTAAAAAGTTTTTTAACAAAGGACAAACAAAAAATACTTAAAATTAAAGTCTGTGTGTGTAAAGTTTAGTATACTTATGTCGCGCTTATTCTGGCACGTTAGCTCGAGCGCGCGAAACAGATCGAAAAACAATCCGGATGTGAAGCGATGAAGAAAAATAGGCCGGTTACGGGTAGGTGGTATAATTAAATTATCTATGCCGCGCGTTTGTAGGAAGCTTACACAAAATGACATGACTAATGATGCGTGGCGGGCAGGTGCGTGGCCGCTTAGGACGATCGAGTGCGGGCGACTATTGAGATGCCTAAAGCTATGTCAATTTATGATGAGACGATATTGTGACAGAGAGGCATAATACAGTCGGCTCTTTTAAAATGTCCCTCAGTTTTTTTTTGATTGCCAAGCAGAAACATAATACACCACCTTGCACATTTACACTCATACTCGTGCGCAGTCACATCCACACACAGACACACACACAGTGTTTGACATATATAGGTAGGTAGTTATATTATTTAGTTCAAAAGAGATTCTAATTATATCACTTTGTTTAAATTTTTTGTTGTACTTAATTTGACGAGTCTATGTCCCTATTATGTTGTATTCTTTCAGTGCCATCTTGCTTCATAATGGCCTCACTGAAAATCAGTGTCACGGAGCGCGTCTTGTGGCTCGCTCCGTGACACCAAGCTGAGTGAGGTGAGGACCTTTTAGCGTAATATTATGGTTAAATTGTATGTAGTTATTTTTGCTTTTTATGTACAAAAATCTATACGCTAATTTTTTTTTTCTTTCTTCTTCTCTCTTTCTTTCTAGATACAAGAAAACTCTGATTTTAACTAACGAGTGAGAACAGGAGCGGAAATTTTAACCAGTATAACCGAATAAACAACCAGCTCCTTGACTAGTAACTTAGGCTTTGACACTAATTTGAGTGGTGCGCCATACGTACGAGTGAGAGGGCACGCTCCGATCTCTCGCTCCGACGTAACATTGCCATACAAATGTTTGTGAGTGTTCAGAAGATCATCTCGATAACAACAAGTCGGACCGACGAGTTGTAAAGTCAGCATCATATAGTTAGGACACGTCTTTATTACTATTATATATTAGTACCTAAGGATGTGTTACGATATATTTGGCTAATTTGGCTGCTACTAACTATATGATGCGTAGTTAACTAGGTTTTTAATATTAATATTATAGATACGAAAGTTTTTAATGTTTTAATGTTTGGATGCTTGTTACTCATCACGCTTAAACGGCTCAAACGATCTGGATGGAATTTTGCAAGTGGATATTTTATAGCCTGGATTTGAATATAGGATAGTATTCATCCCGGGACCACGCAGACTAAGTCGCGGGCGGGAGCTAGTAGCCGATATTGAGTCCAATACGGGTGTAGACACTAAATTTATTATCACTCCAAAAGAAAGAAGGCAAAAAGATATGCCTAGTGACGAAAATCCCATTCAGATATCTCAAAGAATTACGAAGCTATCTCCGTTTTAATATTGCTCGTTAGAGAGAGAAAACGCTCGCAGATTGAGACATTATCGACGACCGCTTTAGCCTAGATGCTAGTGACCCTGCCTACGAAGCAAGAGGTCCTGGGTTCGAATCCCGGTAAGGGCATTTATTTGTGTGACGAGCACGAATATTTGTTCCTGAGTCAATGGATGTTTATTTAATTATTTATTTATCTATATCATTATGTTTATCGTCATCTAGTACCCATAGTACAAGCTTTGCTCAGTTTGGGACTAGGTTGATTTTTGTAAGATTGTCCCCTAATATTCATTTGTCCCCTAATATTTATCTTCGAGCGTTTCATATGAAGGTGCGGTTTGCGGAAACGGGACAGAATATACCCCCTCTTATAACTTTGGACACATAACAACCGGCTTTACTTTTTTCTCCATTTGACAATATGTTTTATCCTTTTTCGGAAAAAAAAACAACATTATTGATTCTTTTATTTGGTGTCTACAGGGCAAATGTCTCCCCTCTTTTCTGCCACTGGCAGGTCCTACTGTAGTTCCAGAGGCTCTAGTATAAGTTTTACCGAAACAAAACTTTACGATCGCGTTTGCGTTCTACCCTCAATTTGTATGGGATTTGACAGCAGCCTCTGATAATCCGAGCAAAACGCATCAAGGTCGTCCCGCCATCTTGTTTTCCGTCGCTTCGGTGTCCGTCTTACTGTGGATTATCTAATCTGTGCTGTGGGATGGCCATCCAGTGGCTGATATGGGCCATTGCTCCGAATGGCATGGCATATACATACACGGTGAGCGAAAAACGTCTGTTAAAAGCATGCCGACTGCTACAGTTAACAAGATTGCCCAGTACTTATCTATTATTATAATTCCATTATACACGACACGCTTTAAATTTTAAGCATAATGCTATTACTCGTATTTACCTACTTACACGTATTTGAAACTAGATGCTGCCCGCGACTCCGTCCGCGTGGAACTCGTTTATACCGTAGCTCGATACAAACTTTCATCCCCCATTTCATCCCTCAGGGGATGATTTCCGGGATAAAAACTATCCTATGTCCTTCCCCGGGATTCAAACTATCTTCATACCAAAATTCATCTCAATCAGTTCAGCGGTTTAAGCGTGAAGAGGTAACAGACAGACAGACAGACAGACACACTTTCGCATTTATAATATTAGTATCGATTATGGCGGCTTAGGATTGTTTCAGTTTTATGTAGTATGCGTGCAGTATACCGCAAACAGAATGCTCGTGTAAACGTTACTATATTAACACGTATACTACTAAAACAGAATCCTGCAGAAAACCGTATCGATGGACGTTAGTCGGAAAGAGCTCTTAGTTAACGATTTAGGGCACGTTAGTGTGCAATCAGCCTTAAATTAAAATTGATAGGACTCTTACAAAAGAGGTTTTTACAACAATCATTCCACAAAATAACCCTTTTTAGGGTTCCGTACCGAAAGGGTAAAAACAGGACCCTATTACTAAGGCTCCGCTGTCTGTCTGTCTGACTGTCCGTCTGTCACCAGGCCGTATCTCATGAACCGTGATAGTTAGACAGCTGAAATTTTCACAGATGATGTATATCTGTTGCCGCTATAACAAAAAATACTAAAAAACCGGCCAAGTGCGAGTCGGAGTGGGGCCCCCATACAACAGAAATGATTTTTTTGCCGTTTTTATAGATAATGGTACGGAACCCTTCGTGCGCGAGTCCGACTCGCACTTGGCCGGTTTTTATAAATTATGGGTATTTTGACTGAACAACGGGAGAACGCTTTCACATTGAAGTGAAATCTATTGGTACGTATAGATGTTTTTGCGCCACTACAGCTGTTAAAGGAAGGGTTATGTTATTAGCAGCAAATGTTTGTATTTGCGTATGTTCCACCCCGTAGCGTTTAAGATACTGAACCATCCTACTAATATTATAAATGCGAAAGTTTAGATGTTTAGATGTTTGGATGTTTGGATGTTTGTGTGTTTATATGTTTGGATGTTTGTTACTCAATCACGCTTAAACGGCTGTACCGATTTGAATGAAATTTTGCACGAAGATAGTTTATAGCCTGGATTAAAATATAGGATAGTTTTTATCCCGGGTCCACGCGGACGAAGTCGCGGGCGGAAGCTAGTTTTTTATGAATGATTTGTCAATACTGTCAATTGATTCGAAGTTATGCTCCGGATGACAGGCATAAATTATAAAAAAGTACCACTTTTTTCAGCTCGTAGTTGGGTTACTGTTTTTTGAACGTTTTAAATTTTGTTTCAAGCTGTTCAGTAGACGTCAAATATTATGTTTACTATTTTGGCACTTATCCCCTTACACTTCTATTTGTGCCTAGCAATGCGATTGTCTTTCATTGTTTCGTGGTAAACAAAGTGATTGTCTTGCATTGTTTAATGTTACCGCAAATTGATATGGCCGTGAATGGTTAGTTAGTGATGTGGTCGGTGGTACCAGCGCAAGATGAGTACTCTGAAATGTATCGGGGCCTAGATATTTACTTACATTACAAATTCGTTTTTTTATCAGTCATACAATGTTCATACAAACACCAATCACAGTCGTAATTTTTTTATTAATTTTCCCTAGTCCCATTTAACTACTTTGTTCGGTTTTGCTTAAAACTAGCTCAAACTACCTATTTCAGTTTGCCTTTCAGAGAAACTCAATTTCGCGCCAGCTAGAAATGAAAACAAATACAAATTCAGATGTTGAAAATATGTAACGGAATTCCAGGTTTGAATCTGGCTTCGTTTCTAAAATCAGTCTTCTTGCCATCAATTTAGGTCGAATACATAAAACATAAGACGTTGCTAAAACAACTACCATGTGAACTAGTTGATACATTTTAAACTTTACGTTAAACTACATTAGGTTGAAAGTTGAGTGTTTGGTGAAAGCGTACGTAAATAATCTGTACAGTCGAAATCAGAGTAATGTAGAGTAATGTATTCCAATTCGAACCATATTCTAACGAAATGACGATACACTTTCGAGTATTTTCAAGCGGAAGCATTTGACATGATCAATTGGAAATTGAAGTTGATTGAGGTACGTGTTAACATTGAGACTTGACTGACCGCTTAATTATAATTTTACATGAGCTAATAGTTAACTGTTTGCCAGTGGCACTCGAAAATTCAATTCACAGCTGCTACTGATTGTGCATATATTTGTTAACTCGTTTCCAGACCAACAGAGTTCGATCCGCGTTGTTACTTCTACCGACGACTTGTTGAAAGCTAGTTTCTAATTAATTCCTTCCGCGTGGAACTTGTATGTATAACTTCATACAAATTTTCATCCCCATCCATGATTTCCGGGATAAAAACTATGTCCTTCAAACTATTTCTACGCCAAGTTTCATATAAATCGGTTAAGCGGTTTAAGCGTCAAGAGGTAACAGACAGACGGACAGACACACTTTCGCATTTATAATATTAAGTACATAAGTTCCGCAAAACTCATTAGTACGAGCCGGGATTCGAACCGACGACCGCCTGCTTGACTATTGTACAATTATTAACTTGTGTAATGCTAATATTCCATCCTGACATAATGTAATATTGACAATTACGAATAAATGAATATGAATAATATGAATATAGTATTATAAAATAATCGGTTCTGGCAGGTAGGGTCGCAGTTCTACCAGGTGGCGGTTTGCGCCGCGACAGAGACAGGAGACCGAGACAGGAGGCCGCGACCGGAGACCGCGACCATCACTTGACGGTAGGCAACACATAAGCGACAGTTCGCGAGACACGAGACAGAGACCCGAGACAGGAGACAGCAAGACGGTCGCTGCCGCGGCCCAGTAGTGTCTCGGTCGCGCTCGAAGCACACGTGTTTTCTTGTTTAAAAATGAATACTTTTTCTGACAAAGAATGTAAAAATGATCCTTCTTGGCTTCTAGCTAAATATAATTCCTTAATAGGTAATCTTCTTTTAGTTTTGTATTTGTAATAATAATATAAGAGCAAATCATCGTCTTCTTCTTCCTCCAATAGAAGTTCTACTATTCTTTTTCGGTTTTCCATCATGCACAAACACAACTGACTACATCGACAGACTCTTCGATACTGACGTCTCTCGGTTGAGAAGAGACACTTGTCGCGATCGCCGGTCTCGGTCTCGACCTACAGTACATGCAGAAGAGACTGAGACACCTGTCGCGGTCTCCGGTCGCGGTCTCCTGTCTCGGTCTCCGGTCTCTGTCGCGGCGCGAACCGCCACCTTTACACTCCTCCTCGCTTCGCTCGTCGTCGTACCTACACCGACCTGCCTTCGAGTAGCATAGGTAGGTAATCCGCCTGTTATATCAGTAGGTACATTCTAAGACTAAGTTGGCTTCCTACTTACTTGCTAAATACTTTTAGACTTATCTGTGTGCTCATTCAGAATTATACAATACATGTAGGCTCATATGGTAGTTTAAAACTTTATCAAGACAACAAATAATTTATTAAGTAAGATATTTACCAAACAATGCATTTTACTAAACGTAATTTTACCATTCGTTACCTACTTTGCCAATTGATTGTCAAGAATAATAAATAATAAATGAGTAATTTGTCAAATAATGATTTATAATATGATGTTTTTTCAAGTATAACGTATTAAAGTATTTGTATAACAATATTTTATGAAACAATTAATTTATTAATCGTTAGTTTGCCAAACGTTGTTTTTCAAATGAATATTTATGAAATGATTGGATACCGGCCGCGCCGGATAGTGACCGGTTTGTCCGGGGGAAATCCCGGCAAGACCACGTGCATTTTGCAATCATCATATCAGCCGAAAGATGTCCACTGCTGAACATAGGCCTCCCCCATAGAGCACAATGACCAGTCCTGCGCCACTCCAGCGGACTCCCGCGACCTTTACCAGTCCATCAGTCCACCTTCTGGGGGGTATACGCTGCGCCTGCCAGTAACGAATGTGTCTACGGTATTTTCCAATAGAATAGATTAATGTGTGAAAGTAAAAGCTATTAGACACTGCTAATTTCAACTGTTCGCATTTTAATACCCATACGAAGCCCCCACGCCGACCGAGTTGATAACTCCATAAACGTCATTACCACTAGCTAACATTACAAGTGCCCAAACGGCATTAGATCCAAATGTTCTACTGTCGTTTAGATCGTTTTGACCGTGCCGCTTGGAACATCTGCCGCCCCTATCTTATAATTATGTTCCTGGTTAATAAATAATAATAGATGTTTTGTCATTTCACCGTATAGGGGTTGTTTGCACCTCTAGTTTTTAATGGTCATCGAGTTTTGATAGTTCAATAGCCCGCAGAACGGTTTATAGTGGATGCTAATCGAGTTATCTTCGCGTAGCAAGCGAATAAGGTAAAATTAATGTCATGATTATCAAGTGTCACGTTTTCTTAGGCGCATGCGGACAGGCGACGCTTATAATACTCGTAAGGTGTCGGTAGAGTGGGCATTCACATTGTAAAGGAGCATCTAGCGTTCGCAGTTTTAAAAATCATTGTGTTGAACTTCGAACGGAGCCAAGCGTAGAGCCAAACATCGCTTCGGACATTTTCACGATCATATTCTAGTAAATGAATTCTTCACCATGATCTCAAACCTGACGGTCGCATAAGAAAGTTGCTCTGCTCGGCAAAAAGCTCGAAGCAAATTTACTATCGTCTCACTAGGATGTTCGCTAGAAAGCTCGCTAGAATGCTCGTTTCGTCGTTTATTTTGTGAGCTTTTACTGGGACCAGGTCGTCCAGGTTAGTATCTCATGATGGGATGCCGGAGAAATCGAGGGAACTATTTACATTTTATAGGCACACTTGAAATACCGAAATGTAGGTACTGATTTGAAGTCGGTTAAAACTTTGTTTTTAATAGCACATTACGTACCTAGGGCGGTGAATTCGTGAATGGCCCAGATCGCAGATGTTTGTGGCCCGAACCGAAGGTGAGGTACACAATTTTACGTCTTCATCTGGCCACAATGCCAGTTATACCGTACGCGCAGCGTGCAGTAAAACTCGCAATATGGCCAGGTGTGACGTAATAGTACATTGTGATACAAGTGAGGTATGTTGATAATTACATCAGAGGCGGAATTATCACGCGAACCGCAGGTGAGCGTGATAAGAGAGCCGAGGATTGTAATTATCAAAACTCACGCGTTTCATACGACGTTTTTCAACACATTTTGCGAGGAAAAAATCCTTTTCATAAGATGAAAATTTGATAGGCCTGTCAAGTTATTTTCTTTACTTATTGATGTCAACAGGTTTTTACTCACATGAATCGTCATCATCATCATCGTCAAGAATTTTTAGTGGCGTCCATTCTTTTTATCACTTTTCTAGTCACCACGAATCAACATTTTTGTTAATAACCCAACACGCATTAACAATGTTTACAAATATCTGTGAAATAACCTATAATGGCGCGCATCAATTTTTTTTGTGAAGTTGGCGCAGTGCGCGCGCATTAGATGAAATCTCTAAACAGCCAATACAAAATAAAATAAATAATTTCATTTTAAAATGTTATCTTTATTAATTCATGTAAAATGTTATCAAACGTGAATAGTTTTACTAAATTAACCGTTTCTATATCATATCCAAAAAGAAATAGTCAATTCATTAACAAAAAGGATTTAATTTGTTTAGTCGGGTAAGAATCCATTTGCCGAGAATTATAAAAAAAGCTGTACATTCTGTACAACCCGGTTAGTTTAAGAATGCACCGTGTGCATGCATACATCTTGCTGCAAGGTGCCAACGTGACTTAATCGGGATATAACCATAACACACAAGTATCGTAATGTTATTAAAACACGCGTGTTTAATATCCAGGATTATGAGCCTAAAAGCGACACAATAAGAGTTACGTTACGAGCAATTGTGTTGAAAAATAAATTACCTATTCTCATCAGTTGTGAGGGCAGTATCGTTGGAACTCTTCGACGGCTAAAGACAATTCTTGTCGTTAATAGCAAGGTCACACTGACAGCTTTTGTAGCAAAGGTTTTTTTGTGGCATGCGATCTTGGCGATTTCAGCCAGTGTTAAAAAAAAAACATTAGTACTGCCGCTGTAAGTAACTCGCGTTTGCCTACTCGCTAGTAACTGCGTACAGCCAACAGAAAATAAAAATGATCATTTTAGTACTTTGTCGCACTAACGTAACAATACTGCGAGTACTGCGACGCGTCAAACTAGTGAAAGTGACAAGGTGATAAAATTATCATCAACCTTTGATGTTGACTTAACGATATTAGTAAGGAGAATCTACAGACAGCCCGGCGGTCAATCGAAGAACTAAATATCGGATTGGCAACCACGTCTTATTTAGACGTTTACTTTACCTACTCGATTGTTCGTATAGATATAGAACTTAGAAGTACAATAAACCAGGGATGATGCAGACATTACATCACATAAATTTCAACATTAGCATCCGCATCCGCAAAAACTATGCAGTTTTGCGGATGCGGACCTAGTGCAATTCACGACAAGAAAGGAAGGCACCGTGCCCGTTTTGCTGTCAAATCCCATACAAATTGAGGGTAAAACGCAAACGCGATCGTAAAGTTTTGTTTCGGTAAAACTTATACTAGAGCCTCTGTACGGCTACCATGAGTTTGACATTGTCATTTTTCGTTAACGAGAATCGAGTTTTCTATCTGTGCATCTCTATTGCGCTTTGACAGTACGAGCGGGATGCACAGATAGAAAACTCAATACTCGTTAGCGTAAGCCGTCATTGTCAAACTCATGGTAAGCGGACAGCCCCCCTATTCTGTAACTTGTTTTAAGCTCACCTCAACGCTCACCCACAAATATATCTTGCCACCGCGATGCGTAGTAACCAAGCGTAGGTAGAGGTCTAGTTTCGTGGCGGGTGACCGGCGCGGCGGGGTGAGCCGCATTAACGCTTAGCGAATAACAGCCCTGTGCTGTGTTTCGTTTCGTTCGCTACGATTGTAATTTAGTCTCAACTCGTTTGACTGCGTGATAATATCATACACACTCAAACAACTATTACTTGTTGTTATTCTATCCCGTTAGCCAGGACACAGCATTACAGTTTTTTTTTAATATAACGACGATGGTAAACCAAACTTACGGCCCGCCTGATGGTAAGCGGACACCGCAGCCTATAGACGCATGCAACTCCAAAGGAGTAACATGGGCGTTGCCGACCCTTGATATGTTTAATTACAGAGCTCCCTAGAAAAAATGTTACAATACGGACTTCTAACGTACCTAGAAGATGGTCCGCAATAATCTTTGATGCAAAAAGTGGTCGGTGATTTGAAACCCATAAATCGTAGTTTAAAAAAGTGTCTCGGAGACGTAACCATGGAAACCAGTCACTAGTTTATCGACCCATTTACGTACCATCCGCGGATGTGTGCACCGCAACCGCGGATATCAAGCGAGAGCGATCCCTGCAATAAATGACGTCACGGTGAACGCTGTTTTCTAGCGAACTGCCTATCGAAGTGTTTAAAGTTGTAAAGTTATTTAACTTTACAACACAATAAAACTAAAACTAATACGACTGTAACAGATTTTTATCATCATATTAATTAGATACGCAGTATAATTCACACTTTCAACGTTATTAATGGTTGAATACGGGCTGCGGATCCGTCGTCGCAAAATCAACCTTGTTCCAACCCGATTCGATTGAAAGTCGCTAGTAGCAGTCCATCCATTAATGTCGATAGACCGTTTCCACTTGAGCAGATGTTGCAATAGGTCGAATAACCTTTACTAATTTGCACGCACCCCTATCCTTAGCCCGTTAAGAATAGAGTTCAAAATTCTGTGCACTAATGAAATGTTGTTTTGGAAAACACTAGTGTTAACAAGTGAATGTGAAAAAAGATATTTTATAAGGTAAACTTTAAACGGTCGGCATTTTTGTTTAATTCAGCAATTTGTATGGGTTTTGGGTTTTTTTGGTCCACATGTCTTTATAGTTTAATAGGATATCCTTATTTTCATTTCCTTTATAACGTTAATGTTTAGCTGTACTCTAACGGCGGAGGTAATGAGTGTTTAAAAATATATACAAAACATACAACGTTGATAGGTGTTGCTGCAAACATCAATTTATTAAAAACAAGCTGCCCACGCCAATTTGCTCGCAAATTGCAAAGAACGCAGCCAAAGCCGCGCGATAAAATATAGCATATAACCATCCAGAAAGTCCATTTTACATGTAGGTGATAATTTTTGAAATCAGACACTCGTAGTTACCTATGTACCTAGTTCCGGAGATTACACATTACATATAGTATACAAACTTAGAAGCCTACAATCTCACAGTTTTCCTCTTTATGATATTAGTATAAATACGGAATACAAAAATTTCTAAAACTAAAAATATTGCAAAAAAAAATTATGAGTATCTAAACTTTTCATTATCACAGACGATTTAAAGAGCACTATAACAAAAGGAATTATTTTTCTTAAGTATATTATTCAAGGAAAATACATTTTTTTGAGATAATAGTACTCACGTTAATTCTAAACGCTTGCGCTGCAAAAAAAAATTTGAAAAAAAAAGGAACAAGCTTCAAAAAAAAGATAATTAGTATTAGTCCCTCAGCCACTCGTTTCTGACAATAATGATTAGTCTGGCTGGTTACAACATATATTTATAGAACCTGCAATACTAATGCACAGTGGTACATATATATTAAGAAAAACATTGTCTATTTTTTCTTACCAGCAGCCCCATGTGAGCAATGTAAACCGTTAGCTTAATTTTATGATACATTATTTTTCTTACCATAAAGTGAAAAAAATTGCAGCTGTGCCACGTGCCATTTAAATGCTCCAATTTCTATTGTAAACTTAATTCTGTCTAAGAAATAGCATCACCCGCGCATTTTTTTCTTAACTATTCTGCATATTTATCTAGCTATATTGACCCTTACTTTGGTTGAAATAAAGTTCAATTCCTTTTATTGTCGTGTATTGCGTTCGGCTCAAGATTGTATTCGAAATTCAACTATGAAGGTTAAGAAGCTTGTTCGAAACAAATGCCAAATCCTTGTCGTCAATATTTCATGCTGTTTTGAATCTTATATGTATCCGCTGTGGATAGATTTTACAACTAACTGACGTTATTTTTAAAGAGTGATACATGCTTATACATTACATACATGTTGACAGCATTGTGAAATGAAAAAAAAAAGATAAATCGTGTAACTGGTCCGGCGTTTTGTAGAGAAATTTAGACAAATTGCGTAAAATTGGAATTGAAGTGAATATTCTGTTACTTTTGACAAAATGGCAGGGATAGTTGTTAATGGTATTGGTATGAAAATATATAAATATTTGTACCTACATACCTTAAACAAGTGTTAAATAGCCACTAAATTATAATTAAATAAATTCTAACTAAATAATGATAGTAAAAGAAAGTTTTTTTTTCTTCTGGGTCATACGTATGTTTATGTATTAAATTGGCAGTAACTCATAGTATCGTAAACCTAATGACTATTTGTTTAAAGTATGTAGGTAACTCACATTTAGGGTAAACTCGCATTATTTGTTGATACGCTTAATTCGGTGAATTCACTAGCTTTATTCGGTAGCGTGGTTCAAAACATTTACTCGTACCTATCACCGAATTAGGCGTATCACCAAATAATGCGAGTTTACCCTACAATGCAATATTAATGTAACAAAGCTGAAAAGCTGTCCTGAAAAGGTGACCCTTTAGCAACTCCTAAAGTGCTAGTGGCCCTGTAAACTGTAGAATTCGCAAGTTATAGGTACCGTGGAATGGGGTTACTTTAGGAAAAAATGGGGCTACTTTGATCATAATAGAATGTGGCATAAAAGCAGAACTATTTGAAATTAAAAAGGTTTAATCACCCACAAGGAGAAATAATGATTTCGGAGAAAAACCTATTTGATCAAAGTCGCCCCCCGAATTGAAGTAACCCCCCCATTCCAACGTACGTTAGAATTTAAAAAAATAAAATAAAGCCTCAATAAAAAAACGAACCTGCTTACAAATTTTCACGAGAATCGGTTGAGATATGCGACCTGTAAAGAAGAACAGCCGGACAGCGACTCAGCGGGACATCCGGAGATGCGAAATAATTTTGGTCCAAGCCGAAACGGAGAGCTTCGTTCGCTTCGCTCGCTCGCTCATATACGGAATAAATGTTGTCCGACGTGTTTAGGCTCATTAAAATCCCCTTATTCAAGTAGTTGATGACTCTTCAAAAAAAGTACAGTCGGCAATAAAAGCTTGTATTATACTAAAAACTTTTTTCCTGGATATTTTTGGTAAGATGGTGAAAATTTGGATGGGAGTAAAAAACCGGCCTAGTGCGAATCGGACTCGCGCACGAAGGGTTCCGTACCATTATCTATAGAAACGGCAAAAAAATCACGTTTGATGTATGGGAGCCCCCTTAAATATAAATACGAGTACATCATCTGCGAAAATTTCAAGTGTCTCAACTATCACGAAACAGGTGACAGACGGACAGACAGACGGACGGACAGCGGAGCCTTAGTAATAGGGTCCTGTTTCTACCCTTTGGGTATGGAACCCTAATAAATGGAAAACACTAGTAAATTATATAAACACGTCCATCATACTCGTGCTGTAGAGTATATCGATATACTATCCCACAAAAGATGAAACTATTTATTAAATTTCCAACTAGTTACATAATATATTTACGTCGACATTCGAACTATCAACTCACCTAGAGCCGCATATCGCGATATTAAAAGGAAGTTTTTTTTAATCTTTTTTTTTTCATTCGTCGGCGACGACAAAGGCGCTGTCCGACTGCCGCACGCGCCGCAGCTGGAGGCTAGAGATGTGCAACTGTCGATAACGAATACTAAGATAAAACCTCAACACATGGTTTGAAACGATTGTGAGGGGTTTCTTACAATGAATTTTTAATGTTTTGTTAACTGTCCTTTAAGTTAATTTTTTGGCACGACGATTTTTCGGTTGTTAAGGGATAAGGGTTGCATTGCAAAACTAATTATATAACAGTAAAGGGCCTGATTTCAGCTACACTTTGTTCTTTTTTATAAATAAACCCTAATTTTCTTTTGCAATCCACCCAATTACATATTTACAAGAACACTTTCATTAAAACTTGCTGGTTAAAAAAATGCACTTATTCGTGCTTACAATTAAAGCCTTCCTTTAAAAAAAAACAAGATCTTTTGAGTTGCCTAGACGATGGGTTAATGGGATCGGCGTAGAATTCGTGAAATAAGGTAAGTATGTAATTCATAATTGTAATTGGTGTTTAAAACCATAATATTTTTTCTTCTTATTTTTGTAAATGTTAAAGCCTGACACGTTACATTGTAGAGAAATTTACCTATCGGGCATTGTGAATAAAGAATACTACTAACATTACAATTATATAAAGATGTACCTAAACATTAGCCACAATATATTGTAAGTTTTGTGACAATCACAATACGCTTCACCTACGTTGGGCAAAATTACCTAGAAGTTACATTTTTATGCGAGCAGCACAGCTAATTCAGATAAATATGCGAGCTGTCTCGTGGTGAGATAGAGTATCCGCGTCTTTCGATTTAGAACGCTTAGAAAGAGACGGGTAGTCTATGTCGCTGCGACACAGGTTGTCCAGCACGGCTATCATCTGACGGCGCGCGAGCTCTATCGTTTTTTCTCGCACTATCTGTCTCTATCTTATTAGAACACTTAGAACAAGAGATATAGTGCTTGAAAAATCGAGAGTATGTCGCGGCCGTCGCATGATAGACGTGCTGTGATAACCACGCTAAGGGCCTTCATAACAAGACTAAAATAAATACTTAATATGTTAACCTATCTATCGATAAGTCTGCCAGCCATATCGACAAACCTAACCCTTACTATTTAAATATATTCAACCGCATTTCTTCTCGCGAATTCCAAACTTACAAGAAATATTTTATTTCATTTCAAACAATAAGACCAAGAAGGCAGCTGATTTTTTTACCGCACACCGCGCGCATTTGAATAAACCATTCTTATTCGACTTTCAACCCTATTTTATAGAATTAAAGTCCGTGCTTTCAAGAGGCGTTGGCAACTAAATGATTGTTATAGTGCTGGCGCGGTAAAACAGTTTTACTAGTATTTTAAACCTTATTTATATTCTCATTAGGTGCACTATTTCTATTCCAGATACAATCATAAGTTAGCTAATTTATACGCGTGTTTTTAATTCATTCAAACTCACTTAGTACTCGAATTACTTGACTTCAGATCCTTTGAGGAGTCTTATTACAGGGGTACCTTTGTAGAATTAAAAATAGTGTAAATGTCTTAGGCCAGCAAAAAAATAATGAATGGTTCAAAGTTTACTAGTATTTGACAGCTAATTCCGTTATTTAATTAATGGTGTCAAAAACAGGAGGTAAAAATTAGGCTTAGAAAAGTTTTTGTCCAAAAACTCTTTGTGTTGAACCACTGTCCAATTTTGTGACTGGATTTTTTACAGAAGGGCACTTAATATCGTTAATGTGAGTAAATTTTAACATTGTTCGGTTTTTGTCAAATTCTTATCCGATACAATATTAACAAAAATCTTTAATAAAAATATTCCCATTTTTGTGTGAATACCAATTTCGAGTTTCGCACTTGTCCACCTATGTAACTTCGAAGTAAAATTACTAAGAGGGTAAAGTTTTTGTTTATTTCATTTTAAGAAATTTCGGAACATAAATAAAATCGAAAAGTCGAAAATTCTAAGCTCTTTGCCGTGTCCACCACTACAGTTTATTTCAATTTTAAAACAGGTAAAATTTTAATATTTATTTCAAAATTTACCCTTCAGCTTGTTTTTCCTGTTTTAATACCTAAACGTTGATTTATGCGCTGGTTTAACCCGTATTTATTGAACCATCTAATCATAAGTTATCATAAAATGGATTTTGTCCACCCAGGAAACACCTAATTTCTTTGGCCAACTTGATCTTACTATTTGAAAAATTCCTACCTAGTGTCCCCGCACGCTTTACCATCTCCCACCCGAGAACTATAAACCTGTGCATAGATTATTTTTTATATCGCTGTTTGTGAATATTTTCCTATAGGTGGCTAATTACTTCGGTAACTGAATTCATTAAAAAAAATTACCCGTAATTTTTTAAACTTTTTTAACGTACGTGTACCACGATTTCCTACATTTATATTTGAAATATAAAATGATGTAAGAAATAATTAGAGATATAAAAACTGTTTTGTGCCCTTTTCTAATTTCTTCGGATTCCCTTGGCATCGAGTTCCAAAGAAATAAGATTTGTCCAAAGAAATTATGTAATGATAGAGGATTGTCCTAACTACCTAAGGAAAACCCTTGGTTGTAGGTATGTATTTTAATGTAATGCATTGTTTGTCCACGATACTTGCGTAATATTTTTGGTAAACATATATTTAGACTGCTTGACTGGAGATAAATAAGAAAAAGTTTTTATTTTGCTAATCATGACACGTATCAATTTGAGTAAGTAATATGATTGGAAAATAGAAATAAATAAAATATATTGAGCTGAACTTTCAAAAAATATCTTGTATAAAAGTAAAGCCGGTAACAATATTTTGTCTACATTTTTAGGTGCCATGCCATAAATTATTAAAATAGCATCAGATGCATTTTACTCGACGAACCTTACTACGGCTTTTACGGCTACCACACACATTATTAAAATGTTCTCCTGAATTGAGTTTATTGAATTTTTGTTATCCATAAAAAAAACGAAAAGACTAAAACATAAAAGAAACACTTTTAGATAATATAGATAAGTAATGTAATATAATAATAATATATACCTATTAGTTATAAGGTATTGGCATGACTATCCACTTCAACTCACGAAGCTGACCCACTCAGAGAAATATAAGATTCCTAGGCTCTTTATAATATAGGTCAAGGTCATTGCCTTCGTGGGATGAAGAGGGTAGATACTCATACGGTTCTGCTGCACCTTGAATAGTGCTTAAATGCACGCATTCTTGCATGAACATAAGTAACATTAGATAAGAAGTTTAAGTGTCACATCAGTAGGTATAACAAACACCGACTTATTTGTGAGCGCACTATTCGCAAACAAACTGATCTCAGTTTGGCGAAATTTGTTGTATACCTACCACATAAGTACATTTTTGAGATAATAAATAAATAAATAAACAAATATCGTAAAAATATAAAATGAACCGGTATCTAAGATGTAAATATACGTAATAATAAAATGAATAATGGTATGTTAGTGATTAATCTTTTATTAATATCTTATTGTAGTGGTTATCCAATATGTTTAGAGATATTTTGCGTATCTCAAAAACAATTATTCCGAGTTGATTATTTATTTCATAAAATTAACAATCAATATGAATAATATATATTTTTAATTAAATTCATTGCCTGATATTCACTTCATTACATTACTTGTCTTTATTTATTATATTTCCTTTTATTACATTTGGTGATATCGCTTAAATTCGTACTTGCATCTTATAATGGACGAACTTTCACCTCCCCCCTTTAACAAATCCTCCACTCCCTTTGGGGAATATTCCAAGACTAAGGTATCCCTATGTTTTCTATGATCTCATATTAGCTAGGTTCCTCGTACGTTGGTACGTAATTATGCCCTGCATCATAGGTATACTTAGAATTATTCAAGATGACCGAGTTGTATCCAAGTTACCCGTACAAAAAGCGACTTTGACACCTAGGCTAGAAGTTTCAAAATTTAATGACCGTTTTTATGAAATTTCGGCGGGCAAAGCCAATATCCACTATACCTTTACAATTAAATATTACCGTTAGAGTTGTAAGTAGGGCACAGCAATAGGTAATCGCGCCTGTTTTGTTTCTCCGCGGCTATCATAAGACGGCCTGCGAGCTGTGTCGCGGCGATATAGACTATCCATACCTATCTTTCTAATTAGACCTCTTAGTAAAGGTAAATCATACTGGAAATTTCACATCAACATCCACCCGGCTATTTCTGCTTGAGAGAGTTAAGCTTTAAAAATGTTTTTTGATCACTAAGTCCATACAATTTGCATTGTGCTTTTGTGTAATCTGTTATACTTTCAAAATGTGATGCGATAAAAAGGTCGTGCACACGCTATGAATGTGCGCGGTCGAGCGATCGCGTTCGTGAGTGACATCAACATTATGTCCGATTTTACGTTGACAGTTCGAACGCCCTTACCGTGTAGTTGACATGGTGGTGAAAAACCAAAAAACTTTTTCATCCGATCCACTGGAAGCTTTTCGTGTGCATGTGACTGGTTTTTGCCGGTGAATTTGTCCGCGTGAACTCGCGACTTCATCTCAACTGTTCACCCCAATTTCACCCCTTTGAATTAAAAGTAGCTATCCTATGTTTTGATAGCGACTGCAGCCTTTTTACTAATTTAAAGTTAATTTTAAGCCGTTCAGTTGTTTATGCGTGGTTGAGTGTCATTGAGGACATATACACACATGTGTGACAAAAATATAAGCGTAGGTACTTAGACAAGAACACAAGCGGAGACGAAGATACAATGCCATATTTCCTGTCCCGCACCGCGTATAGTTTTTTTTGTTTGTCACCAGTTGTCAAAAATTGTACCCAAATGACGTCACGGATATAACACGACTAAAGTATATGGCACATGAGATGTCAAGGATATCCTGAGTCTTCAGATCCTTCACAATTTAGTCAGGTGTGGGGCATTGGGTCTCCATCTATTAAATCCTATACCTGAGAGACAAACATTCAAACTGTCACATTTATAATTTAATAGCAAGAAAGCAGTGGAAAAGTGGCACAAGCCCCTTCCCTCCCCCCTCCCCCCTCCCAATATCCCTGCCTAGCCTATAGAGTCACTAGCCGCCAAGATTAGTTTCTTCTCCCATTTAGTCTTTAGAATAGAAGAATAGAACAGTTGCAACTTGAATCGCGAACTGAAAAATCAGTAGGAAAGTCAAAATTATAACAATAAATTAACATAAAGATCGCGTGACATGCGTCCACGCATGGTGTCACAACCGCCTTATGCTAATTCAACTCAATCAATGCGTCAGTCGCATAACGCACATACAAATTAAAAGGCGCGCTCCAAAAACAACAAACTCACTCCTAGTCAAATAAATAGTTCGCCAACCCACGACAAGAATGCCCCTCGCAACTGCAAAATTATGTTGGGAGAATCAAAACGCGCGCAAACTTATTTTTGTAAGCGGAGAAATTCGGAACTCATTTCTCCTCATATTGGTATAGTAACAAACTAGCGATGACAGCGCTTGCAGCGGCCCCAAGGTTAACTCTGTTTAGAACGCCCACAAAACGGTTACCTTTTTTTTAAGGATAAACGAAATCTGTTGACCCCATTGGGGTGAAATTAAATTATATTCATTTAGTAACTAATTTTGAGTTCCAATTTTAACGTGGGGTCGAGGTCATGAGGTGTCGATTGCGTGGAAATGTGCATAATTGTGCATTCAGAGAAATCAGAAGGGAATGACAAAAAGTCACAGAAACAGTTTATTTTTATCACCCTTATAAAATATTACATTATAACTACACGAAATTCCATCCAAATACACGCAGGTGAAAGAACTTTTGAAATCGTATTGAGCGGTCCCGGTGATTAGGTACATACAAACTTAAAAACGCACAAAAAGCTTTAATCTCACATTTTATAATTAGTATTTATAACCTTTTAGTATGTTTCTTAAGTGGAATGATGCCTCATCGTCAACCATTTTTTGCATGTTCATTTAAATTGGTGTATTTACCTATTTTTACATTTGGCCGGTTCGGATCTCTGGAGAGCAAAGGCTTTTGTAAATGTGTTTTTTTTTGCGTAGGAAATAGGTAAATGATATTCAACCGTCAATATAGTTTATAATCATGTCTTTAGCTTAGGAAACGAGTTATAAGCTGGTTTTGAATATGAATGATGCAAACTAAAGATAGAATGCGAGCTGCACGGCAATCACGCGACGGCGCGCGAGCTCTCTCGATTTTTCTCGCACTATCCGTCTCTCTCTTATTAGAACATAGAACAAGAGGTATAGTGTGGGAAAAATCGCATACTCTCGATTTTTCCCACACTATACCTCTTCGGACGCGGCCGTCCCTTGATGGACGTGCTGGTTAATTTCCATAGCCTTTTCGTTTCCCCAGAGCGATGCTGGGCCTTTGACAAAACAGTTGTATAACTTTGTAAAGCTTTGAATTCCCTCATCGCTTAGCTCGTGTGGCATCCGTATCCAGCGGACTCCAGCGACCTTTACCAGACCCCGTATCATGGTCGGCCTTATCACACGATAAGTGACAAGATAGAGCGTCCGTCACTGGCTGACACGTTCGATGGAACGAGACGGACGCTCTATCTTGTCACTTATCGCGTGACAAGGCCGACCATGATACGGGGCCAGGTCATCAGACCACCTTGTGACCTACCCACGCTAGATAACTTAACAAACATTTAGTAATAACATAATAAACTAGCTGATGCCCGCGGCTTCGTCCGCGTGGTTATAGGAAAATGTAACATATTGAAATTTTCCCGTGGGAATTAGATGTTTTCCCGCTGGAAAAAGTAGCCTATGCCACTCTCCAGTCTTCAGCCTCTAAACTATCTCCATACAAAAAAGCACATTAATACGACGCTCCGTTGCGACGTGAAAGAAGGACAAACAAACACGCACACACACTTTCGCATTTACAATATTAGTAAGGATAATTCATTTTAGATATTAATCCGTACAAATTGTTAACAAACATAATCAAATAAAATTAATTCAGTTTTAAAACTCGGTTAATATTTTTTAGTTAATGCTAAACTGTCATAATTCGATTGGAGAAGAATTTGAATGTAATGCAGTGCATACATAATAATTCACTATTATTATTACAAATTATACCTAAGCAACTGCTCAGCAGCACCTCATCTTCCTAAGCAACTGCTCAGCAACATCTCACTTCCTAAGCAACTGCTCAGCAACACCTCACTTCCTAAGCAACTGCTCAGCAAAACCTCACTTCCTAAGGAACTGCTCAGCAACACCTCACTTCCTAAGCAACTGCTCAGCAACATCTCACTTCCTAAGCAACTGCTCAGCAAAACCTCACTTCCTAAGCAACTGCTCAGCAACACCTCACTTCCTAAGCAACTGCTCAGCAAAACCTCACTTCCTAAGCAACTGCTCAGCAACACCTCACTTCCTAAGCAACTGCTCAGCAAAACCTCACTTCCTAAGTCGGTGGAATCGTACATACACAAAGTATAGTATTGAACAAACCATTCATGTTCTAATATCACAGTTCATTTAAAACTATTGTCGTCATTCAAGCATTGTAGAATGGATACCAGGTTCTAAAATAACCACTGAAGTAAGAAAAATAGTCCTACACAAGACGGAATATGAGCCATCAAATGTCCTTATCAACAGACTAGTCAGCGATGCGAAAACCGAGCTAAGCTAAGGAACTCGAATGTCGTATCTCCCCACAATAAGGCTGACAACCAGCCTTTATAAAGACAGACGGTACACTTCAAGTACCCAGGTTCTCAGGGCTATTGTTGACGAAAATAAATCAAAATTTACATTAAAAAAAACTGGTTTTGCGAGCAAAGGGTCCCATTGTCTGTCTGTCTGCGTTTCGCACAAGGCATACGGAAGTGCAAGGAGTTTGGGCAACAATATGACAATGGTGGAACTGACAATAGGTTCTAGAATGAGAGCAGCTATTGTTTGGTAGGCAGCTGATCTGAGATCGCCCGGGAAGGAATATTTGGAGTAACATTGAGTCAGGACCAGAATTGGTCAAACGGAACGATTGTAGAGTCATCCCAATTCGCGTTTTTTCACAGTCACTTTAGTGAAATGATTGTTTAACTAGCTTCCGCCCGCGGTTTCGTCTGCGTGAACCCGGGATAAAAAATATCCTTTGTTTTAATCCAGGCTATAAACTATATTAGTACCAAATTTCAGCCAAATCAGTCCAGCCGTTTAAGCGTGACTGAGTTACAAACATCTAAAGATATACAATCATCCCAATTTCGCATTTATAATATTACTAGCTTCGCGGGCGGAAGCTTCGTCTGCGTGGACCCGCGGAAAATCTATCATATATTTTAATCCAGGCTATAAACTATCTCCGTGACAAATTTTATACAAATCGGTTGAGACGTTTAAGCGTGATTGATTAACAAACCAAAACCTTAGAGTACGAGGCGAGTTGAAAATATGTCCGCGGGAAAAATAATAAAACATTTGTATAATTGGTTCTTTAGATGTAAAAGGTTACTTTGGTAACCTTTCATGACTCGACTCAGCTTAATAAAATTAACGCTTTTTAAGGATGGAAATTAATCGTGATGTCACTGTACTAGCAGATTTTTTCATTGACGTTTCATAATGCTGATTTCAGTATCAGTCAACGTTGTTGCTATCTATTTTTAACCGACTCCAAAAAAAAGGAGGAGGTTCTCAATTCGGTTGTATATATATATATATTTTTTCAATGTTTGTTACCTCAGAACTCCGTCATTGATGAGCCGATTCATATTTTTTTTAAAAGTATTTATTTAAGTATATGCTTCCAGGTGGGTCCCATTTTTTTGAAAATTCAATTGGATGATGTGATCCATGAGGAATTGAGGGAACTCCTCAATTATATTAGGCACGCGTGTAGTGATTTTGGTATTTTCTATTATAACTCGTGTATTTACATCCGGAAATCATAAATTGGTGGAGTGGAATTGATGATGAAGACCACACATGACTTATGGAATTCCTCAATTATGTACTTAAAAGTACAAAAGTATATCACAGATTCTGATAAAATTCCGTTGAAATAGCAACTAATGAACCTTCATTAGTTGCTATTTCAACGGAATTTTATCAGAATCTGTGATATACTTTTGTACTTTTAAGTACATAATAGGGGTTATCCTTGTGGAATTGACGGAAGTCCTCAAATATTATCGGGTCCCATACAGCGATTCGGTTTTTTTCTATAATAATCAACGCATCTGCTCTCGGAAATCAGTTCATGTGGTAAATTGGAAAAGAAATGTTCTCGTGGCTTGGCGGAGTACTAAATTGAAGTCGATTAAAACTTTGTTTTTAAAGTAAATTATATACATGTAAGGTGCTGATATTAGAGTAAGATTGGCCAGTGCCTGTTACACTCTAAAAAGTTTATCAAGAATGCTGAACTCTTCAGAGCTAAAAACAGTTTACTTTGCATATTTTGAAAGTTTAGCCTATTATATCTACGTACCTACAGATTGCACAACCAATCTACAGCTTGTCGCCCTTATAACATATTTTAGATCATCGCTTCACGACATGGACTATATGTACCTAGTATAAGTTATCTGATTGTTGCTACACGCTTCCAGGGTCCATGTAACTTAGTTTTAAGTACTTGGTTGCCGTTAACCTCAAAACGCAAGTGAACGTTTGGGCACGACTGAATTATTTTAGAACACAGCTTTTTCTTAATACTATACGGCGATGGCACACAAGCATGATATTAGACTTGAACATATTCACGTCGAATAGAAAATCGACCATTCGCCGCTTTTAAAGTTGTCGAACTGAAGAACGAACAGAGCTAAACATCGCTACGAGCATTTTCACGATCATTCTTTAAAGTAAACGCTCTAGGGAGGTGTGGGCGGAGATGGCCGCGGCGTAACGATAGCAAATTTTCCGAGCTCGGCAAAAAGCTCGAAGCAACTGTCATTTTGCTAGAACGCTCGCTAGGACGCTTACTAAAACGGTCCTATTTATTTTGTGTGTACTGTAATTCCCTAAAATGCTCATTACAAGCGAGTCCTCAAGTGTATCGGCACCTTTAGTCAAACATTGATTTTATGTCATCAAAAGTAATCGAACTGCAGTTTAGTAGTTATTTATTTTCCAGCAAGGGCTGGTCACTATTTTATTTTGTTACCTGTATGTATACAGTCATGTCGTAAAACCTGTCCAAATTCATTACATACCGACGTTAGTGTCACTATAAATCATTAGCTTCAACCAAACACACTTGATAATGCATTTTAAATAGATTTATACGTATTAATAAAACTACGTCGTCATTCCCAAGTCGTTATAAGCGCGCAAACTTAATTTTGCGTACCGTCAAATTAAAAATTACCCCGGCGGCGAGTACACTCTTTAAAAGTAACGTGCAGTTGCAGTGCGATCTCGACCGCAGATGTAAGCTTGTATCTAACCTTTGACAATTTTAAATATGCGGGCGGTGAAAATAGGAACTAGCCTCGTTACGTACTACTTAAACTCTGTGTTGTGGCGGTAGCGCAACGATCGACTGCGAGCGTAATTTTGTAAATGTTAAATATGGGGAAGATACCCCGCAGTAGGAGGTCAGAGGTTAAAGTAAGGTTGGTTTATACTCCATGAAACCGCTTTGACAGTGGAAACTGGTTTGAACTGGTTGTAACTGGAACTCGATTTTGTATGCTTTTCAAAATCACGGTGTAGTTCAGGGCGGCATTGTTAAATATAATAAAAATAATGGCAAACTAAATTATACTTGCACTTGGCAGAAATGTGTTTTATTTTGTCGATTCGACCTTTTCCCGTCCCAAACCAAGGAAGGCTTGGTACTAGATTACGAAATAAAGGCTGGGAAAATAAGAGCTTAAATATTTTTTTCTAATACTAAGTGGCTCTCTGAGTATTATTTTATTAATAAACATTGTAAAGCTGAATTGACAAATAAACTATATATCCTTATTGAACCAGAGGCTCTAGTATAAGTTTAAGCGAAACAAAACTTTACGATCGCGTTTGCGTTTTACCCTCAATTTGTATGGGATTTGACAGCTAAACGAAAACGCGGTCGTAACGTTTTGTTTCGGTAAAACTTATTAGAGCCTTGCTCACACTTTCACAAGAATCTATTGAGAAATGTGACCTGAGGCTCTAGTATAAGTTTTACCGAAACAAAACGTTACGACCGCGTCCGCGTTTAGCTGTCAAATCCCATACAAATTGAGGGTAAAACGCAAACGCGATCGTAAAGTTTTGTTTCGGTAATACTTATACTAGAGCCTCTGTAAGGAGGCCATACGACATACCTACGAAACCATTTTTCTTCGCTCGTTTTTGCTTCCCTCGCTCGTCAATAATATTATGAATGGTAAAATGTCGAACTTCATGACGGTGACTAGGTTTGCGAGTTTGTACTATCGACAACACAGCTAACTGACCATCATCGGTGCGCCTTAAGTGCATTGCAATAAGGTTGTATATAAACACAGGATGGTCAGTTAACAGTGTTGTCGTTTGTACCTAACCTTGTAACAAGTTTCTCTATGCTATACTTTTGTGCAGGTTTGAACCCAAGGAATGAAAAAGTATGTGTCATCTATAACGGAAGATATTTATTTGGAGCTTGAAATGTGCTTCACGACTTGAAATTATTTGAGTAAGCCGAGTTGAGCATCAAAGTAAGTATTCAAAACGCAAGTTTACCGTCCAATGTAGAAGGTTACAATTCAAATGACAGTTTTATAAAAAGTCGGCTACATTGAATAATCACAACGATATTTGCTTCTACACTCGCTAAGCAAACGTGTCCAAGAAGATGAAGTCCAAGTTGGCTCAGTTCGGGTTGCACAGAGCGGCTACACAAAACTTTGGCAGCTCAAATACCGCGAGCCATCCGGTTGCCTCTTGGACACTGCAACTACGCGTCAATTCTTTGAATATACATGGTCTTCAGTAAATTGCGATTTGGACGCGTAAGAGACAAATCTGCCGTTCTAAGCAAAAAGGAGGCATCTGACTATGAGACTCGTAGTCAGATGCGTCCTTTTTGCTTAGAACGGCAGAAATCTAATTGGGGCTAAGTCAAGCGCGAGATAGGAACAAGAACGCATGAATGTTTTATACAAGAGCAATGGTCGCGGAGACCCACATACGTATTGCCGTCGTATCGTTAATTATTTAGCGTTGGATTATTAGAGGAACGGGAGGTCTGTTTGACTTAACCTTTTGTTTATCACGTTAATATTTGTTAAAAAACTCAATTTAGCCGAGCGGTCAGCCAAGTGACTTTCAATCTGTCGGGGGTTCAAATGTCGGCTCGTATCAGCGGGTTTTTTTCAAAAAACTCATGTAGGTACGAGATATCAAATAATATTTTAACAGTTGCTTTAAAAAAAAAAGAAGTGATTGACCTGATGGTAAATGACAAGAGAGCCTAAAGATGAAGCTCACTGGATCAGTAATAGCCTATATTAACTCTTGTTTTGAAGGCACCTTGATCGTGGTTCTCAGGAAATACAGATGAAGGGAGCGAATTCCATTCCTTGGCAGTTCACAGTAAGAAAGACGAGGCAAAACGCTTCGTGCGAATAAGTGGTAAGTTGACAACATAAGGATGCATTCGCTCCCCACGCCTGCCCCCCTATTCTGTAACTTGTTTTAAGCTCACCTCAACGCTCACCCGCAAATATATCTTGACATCACTATGCGTAGTAACTAAATGTAGGTAGAGATCTAGTTTCGTGACGGGTGACCGGCGGGGTGAGTCGCATTAGCGCGTAGCGAATATCAGCCCTGGTCGTTCGGTGACGGAACGGGGAAGGTGGAATTAAGTTGTGCAGTTCCTGCGCACAGTCGCACACTCTCCAAAATGTAACCGATAAAACACCGACATACAGGCAAGTTACTCGCCGTTGGCGTTCGAGACTTTTCGGTAAAGGAACATCGCGAGGAAACGGGGCTGATTCCAATAAAGACTAATTTTTCCTACGGGTTGAAAGATCAGATGGCATTGGCTTGCGTAAAACTAGTACCGACGCCAAATCTTGGGATTAGGTTCCAAAGCGGATCCAGGCTTTGAGCGCTAACGGGAGAAACGCCAGGATGATGGTTAATATTTGTTCTGAGCACAAGCTCCGAGGGAGTTCAGAGAGGTAGGGCACAGCGGAATTTCACCTCGCTCATATTTGGAGCAGCTCAAATTCGAAAGTCACCTTACCGAAAACCACAGCCATTATAAAACACCATTAATTATGTTGTTTTCCTGGTGAGTGAGGTTGTCAGAGCTCCCGGGAATGGGCTTTGTTGAGAGTGAGGTACCTGCCCCCTTATTCTGTAACTTGTTTTAAGCTCACCTCTACGCTCACTCACAAATATATCTTGACACCGCGATGCATTAGTAGAGGTCTAGTTTCGTGTCGGGTGAGCCGCATTAGCGAGTAGCGAATAACAGCCCAGCATTTGTCTCAAGCTGTTGTCTCAACGAATACTCAAGTCAAAATAGGAATCTATTGGAAAAAAAAGGCTTTCTACTGTAGCAATGTAATTTTGGAACGGTGACACTGAAATTATATATTGTGTACTGTTTTAAAAAATATATATATAGCGAGCTTTTTTACGCTGGTTCTTCTAACAGCAGTGAATTTCTTTCCGTACGCGATTCGTAGAAAGAAACTAAGCGTAATTAGGGCTTCAGTTTCGTCAGGGGTGACGGTGACGGGGAGATGCATTAGCGCGTTCCAAATACCAGCCCAGCCCCGCTATACTGTAACTTGTTCGTTTTCGGCCCACCTCACCGTTCACCCACAAATATATCTTGACTCCGCGATGCGTAGTAACTAAGCGTAGGCCTCTGCCTCTAGTTTCGTTACACGTGACGGGTGAGGTGAGGCGCAATAGCGCGTTTCGAATAACAGTCAGACAGACCCCCAAGACGGTCACGTCACCCCATAGAATGTATAATTGGGTGAATCAACGTTCATATGTTAATAGTTGCCATGGCTCCGTCTCCAGGGTCACTTTTTGAAAATTGCGATTTTATGGGTTTAATTATGTGGTGCATCCACATGCGGGAGTGAGTTACTTGCCATTTTCGACCCCTTTTCGTATGGACCATCTTCTAAGGATGTTAGAAGTCCATATTGTAACAGTATTTCTATGAAACTGCCAAATTGTCTCCTGAATGTGGTTGTATGTGTTGGGGAATTCATGTCCCAATTTATTTTGTAGCATTTACGCATCATACTAGTGTACTGTGTTATTTTTCGTGCATTGTAACCTCAATGTGTAACTGTAAAGCTATTTACAAAAATAGCCCTTTTGATTATACTAAATTCGGTCCATAATGATGCTGCTTTGCTTTAACCTCGGCACGCTAGCTACCAAGCTATTTTTAGGATGTTTATAACGGCCCAGTGTACTAAAAATAGATCATTAAACTACTAGCTACAGCTCAAGAGGGAAGAATACCATTGAAGCAGCTAGCAGCTCGCGACTGACAATAGGTACTTTCTTCTTCGTCTTTAATGAAATTTCCATTTCGGAAGAAAACGTTTTCCACTAGCTAAACCTTAACAAATCACTTTGATTTTGACGTCGATCGCTTCTGTATTAACATATTCTAGGGTTATAGGAAACGTTTTTAAAAAAACATGGTTTGTGAGTTACTTAAAGTTTGAATTTATTGCAAATTAAAAAAAAAAGTTTTATTTATAAACTTATATTCTTTCATTGTGTCAATAATAACGTATTAAATAAGTTTCTGACAAAAATTTCATTTTTGGTACAAGGTTTTATTGCCGACTGTACTTTTCTGTATACCATCATCAACTGCTCATTGAGACGATTCTAACGAGCCCAAACTCGATGGGGTTATGTGGTTTTATTACGGAGTTCCTATGGCCTCCTTCTGTCTCTATCATCAGATCAGCTCGATGGTACCATAATATTGAATTGTCATCCAAACTATAGTCATACCCAACATTTCAGCTCAATCGGTCACCGGGAAGTGGGTCAAATTTAACTTGCAAGATTTGACGGACAACTTACTTACATAACATACTTTTATACTTACATACGAACAAGTCAAGTTAATATAAAGCTTGTAAAAACATTGAGATTGTACGTATCGGTACAGGAGGTCGAGCTCGATCTGTCACCCATAATTGTGATTATTTAATAAAACCACACAATCAGTTTACATTATTTTAATACATCAATACTATTCAAGATTAAATGTCTTGATTATCTTACGTAGTCACTAAATCACTAATTAGTCCGCATAACAATTATAACTTTATTTAACTATTCTAATAAATATTTAGAAGTGGAAAAACGTTTTCTCTTTTTGTATGGACGGGTACGTTGTATTCCAAAGGTATTATTCCCTCTTAAGCAAGCCTCTTGTTTGTGGAGATTATTGAATGTTGTCGACTTATTATAAAACTGTCAAAGGAATTGGAATCCTATACGTTGTACGGTATAGAGTTATTAATTATAAATAAATAAATATAAGGGGACAACAGTAATACAATAAGGCTTGTGTTACGGGTACTAGACGACGATATATTTAATAGATATAATACTTAAATACATAGAAAACATCCAAGACTCGGAAACAAATATTCATGCTCATCACACAAATATTTGTCCTTACCGCGATTCGAACCCAGGACCTTCAGGTTCGTAGGCAGCGTCACTACCCACTAGGCTAACCGGTCGTCGTAGTTGCTTTTTAAATGTAGCACTTTGATTCAGTTCGACCAACTTTAATGATCTCAAGTACTTACATGTATTATGTAGATAATTGTGAATGGTTCAAATATAGACAATACCTTGGTATTCGAATAGCCCACAACGAGACGCAAGAGGGCTTCACTTAAGTATTGCATCAATATCTATTTTGAATATTCAAGTCCAAAAATCATCCTCCTCCTACCGTTATTCCCGGTTGTGCCCCTAAAGGAGCCCGATGTCCGCTTTGACACCTAATCCCAAGATTTGGTATAGGCACTAGTTTTACGAAAGCGTGACCTTATTGTGATTAGACCCACTCAAGATTCAAGTCCCAAAATGGAGTTGTTTAAGAGTCCCATCGATGCACAATAGTATTGTACATCGATGAAGAGTCCGCAGTAAGCTCGATTCTCCATACAAACGTAGTTACGCTCTCATTTTAAAACTACGTGTTGGATTGTAACGAAACTTTGCATATACAATGACATGCGGTATATCTGTCTGTGATTAGTTTATGTAGCTTCAGATACCATAGTAAAAATAATACAGCGAATTTAAGTTTTCCATACAAACAATGTTTTTGCTGTATTTCGTTTGTTTTATAAACTGGAACCATATGAACTAATTACCGACATATATAGATATACCTCATGTCATTGTATATGCAAAGTGTCGTTAGAATACAACACGTAGTTTTAAAATGAGAGCGTAACTACGTTTGTATGGGAAGGTGAAATTCGGCCGAGCTTACTGCGGAATCTTAATTATAAAAGTTAAGGAGTCGCTGCCCTGAATACACTAATCCGCTGACAAAAGAGCGTTGGGACATATTTATGAGTAACTTGTATGCACCCATATTTTTACACTTAACTGAACCAGGGCCATAAGGCTCGCTGGTTCTACTGGGTACATTTCGGAGAGTGTGCGCTGGGATTACACGAATTAAACCCGCTCTTGCCATTTCGCCAATTTAGAACGGTGCGGATGTGGGTTGACCTTTTAGCTGTTGATTTTCTGATTTGCACGAAGCGCTTTGCTTGCAGTTTTCTCGCGAGGACAGGTAATGGACTTGCGGCAAACCTTTCCCCGGCTGCTTATAACTTGGATCTTTTTAAGACAATAGTGTATAGGCCTGTAACACTCTCGTCTTGACCTCATGGTCACTTACCATCAGCTCAACTAGGGGTCAAATGCGCACCTATATAACCATACTAATATTATAAATTCGAAAGTATGTTTGTCTGTTACCACTTCACGCTTAAACCGTTGAACAGATAGACTGGTAACGAGCTAGTTTGAGTCCCAGGGAAGAACCTATGTCCTTAAAACCTACGTGGGATTAAAACTATCATAGGATATCGGAAACCTAAGGAGTTGAAATGGGGGGTGAAACTTTGTATTTTGCTCCAAGATAAACGTACGTAATTAAAAAATAAGGCTTTACACAATGTCGTTAACTCTAGTAATTTCCTAGGTAGCTTAAAGGGCTAGAATGCGGACCACAAGGTGTGTCCTATCCGTTAGCAGATGTATTTTTAACAAGACGCGTGCCTGACCTTTAGGAGTTATTAAAAAAGCAACTAAGCTTTTAATTGAACGGCAAATGATATAGCCTTATACAGACAGCCGGTGTTCTGTAACAACGGTAACTTTTTTAATACAATGGTGGCAAAGAAAAAGCTACGGTAGCCTAGTGGTTCAGGCATGCGGCTGTCAAGCAGCGGCCGTGGGTTCGAATCCCGGCTCGTACCAATGAGTTTTGCGGGACCTATGTACTATTAAGTAGGAATATTTACCGTTAGCTTATCGAACATTGAACCTGATATCTTTTTAAGAGGGAAGAAATTTACTACTCGCTCAATACAGATGTGCTTTCCTGCCGCTGGTTTTGCGGGCGGTTTGACAGGATTACTCCACAACAGCTAAAATACCTTACCAGTTCGCTTGCGGTGACGGTGGCGAGACCTTACTTATGGAGCTCGCTGCACTTACGAACTGGCCGGAATTGTTTGCGCTGATGTTGTCCCCATACATTATGGGGGCAATCTTATTGCTCTGAAAAAAATATGGTGATATTCGCTCGATCGCAGTGGGGAGCACGTAACGTTATGTTGAGTACCTAGTCGATGACTGCAAAACACTACCATAAACTAGGAAAATACGGTTTCGGAAAACATGAATTTATAATAGCTTTTTTGCGAATTTATAATATCGTTATTCCAAGATGCTTCATTCAAGAATCCAACAAACTTTCCACTTGATTTATACATATAGAGCAAATGTAACTAAATGAAGTAAAATAAATATAAAAACATTTATTTATATTTTTTCTGACTTTTCAAAAGCTTTTGAGTTATAATTTTTTTGTTGGCTTTCGTCTCTAGGTTTTAACTATTTAATTGGTAATATATCCATTACATAGAAAAAAATATGATATGTGTGAAGATAAAGTACTGTACCTATGCAACTGAAGATTTTATAAAAATATAACATTAAGTACCGTAAAATGGGGTGAGTAGGGTGAAAACTTACATTCAAACCTCGATAACATTTTATTTTTACTTATACAAACTGAATGGTGTATATAATAAGTGTTCCGGACGTTTGTATTTTAGTTTTTATTTTATTTGGGTAGTTCCATTTCATAACTTTGACGATGAACAGAAAAACCCACCTCACCCCGTAGTCCCTCGTAATTGGGGTGAGATGGGTTTTCATACAAAGGTGATTTTGGAAGATTGTTGGATCGATTTTTTTTTATTATGAGTATTACTATAGCTCAATTTTAAATTGGAATACATTCTTTTTGTAGCATCTTAAATAACCATCTCACCCCCCTTTCATACCTTCTCTCCCCATTCATAACCCAACTCTCCCCGCGAACCCTACTCACCCCATTTTACGGTATGCACTGTATTTAAGAATGTTGCTACACCCTAGTAGGGTCCATTTCTGTACTGGTTAGACTTGAGAACACTGTAAATACCATGGTTGCAGCGAATAAATGAATATGAATATGAACTGTACATAATTAGGCCTTAAAACACTCGTGTGATCGTAACATGAAACTCGCGGACGCTCATTTCATAAATACACACTCGTGTTTTATGGCCTCTCATTATGTATCAGTTGCATAAAATACTATTTTCATACGAGTTGCAGTTCATTGACTGGACTACATAAGTGAATTTTTTGGCAGAAACATATTTATATAGTCAGAAATAAATGGGAGATCTCAAACTGCCTGGTTATAATATTAGGCAAAGCGTGAAATGAATTTCGACGGAGTTTAGAAGGTTCTAGACTAACAGCAGAATGGGTTATGATTTACACCCTACTTATACTTATTTACATAAATCATCGAAATAACTTCGATTACACAGCGGTTTAGTACACACCAAATAAAATTATAACAACGAAATTTATGACTACTAAAGCGATTATTGCATAATTATGCACATAAAATATATAGTTATATTTACCATATGAATGAAAGTTATAGGACACGTAAAAAATGAAGTTGTAAAGCCGTTTGACGTACTGCAGTAGGAATAAGCATGAAAATTGAGTGGCAAAATTACGTTAGTTGTCAATTTAAAGTTTATCGCTGGGGCGTTTTCTAAGATCAACTCTAACAAAAGATCTGCTCCTAATATAGGCAACTGTCATATTAATTCATTAAAAAAACTCACCCCTCCTTTATTTTTTTCAACAAAAAAACGTGGGTAAGTATAAGACACGTAGATAAAAAAGCAAAAGCATTCGCTTCGCTGAATTTCTTGTATGTGCGTTGTGATCAAGTACACAAAACTAGTTTTTAATTTATATCTTATTTTTTGCAACAGCTTTGCATTTGCGTTGCTTATAATGGCGGATTTTCTAGGTTGTGTTTGTGAAATGGCTTAGCTTGATTTCTAATCAAGTTAAGTTAGACGCGTGGGGCGACGACGTGGGTTCATAGATTGGACTCGATCATATGTATGATCTGCCGCTTGAACGCAATGAATTTCATTAATTAGTGCGAGAGTGACGGATTTCTTATCTACAGCGATTAAAGTGATAAAATGGCTACCATCCTACGTCCGCTGCAATGGGCATGTTGCGATTTTACGAGTTCGTGTAAACGCGGCCTAAGCGGTACATTGAGCCGTTTTTGTCTATGAAACCAGTAAGGCCGAGTTACATACCTTCGGGCGCCAGCGGAGGCCAGGACTAATAGCTTTCACGCTATTCTGCGTTAACGTGCGGCATCTGACGCGACGCGTGTGCGCCAGCCCCAACAGCCTCCTTACGCGTGGTGGCCGGCATCACAGGTTCCTGCTTCACAGGTGAAATTACCAAACACAGTGTCTAAATGTGTTCTGGCGTGGGAATTAACACGCGTTAGGAAAAATTGGAGAACACGATTGTATACCTAAGTGTGGATGGTAGGTAGATGTTCGCCTCTCTAAGGCGTTGTTAGAGGGGAATAGATTGAAGTATTTGATGACAGAGAATCCGTCTTGGTCACTAAATCCTGCCGATAGCTCAGTTGGGTAGTAGCGGGCCATCTTCGCCGGTTCAAATCCGCCTCTATCTACTTACATAGGGCAGAATTGGCCAAAATGTGTATTGAGTAGCTCTGTCTAAATGCCGAACAGACAATGTAATGTAATACTTAAGGTGGGTTGCACGAACTTACGAATTAAAGATCGACCAACGTCAAATATGACGCCTGCAGCTGTCATTCCGTGGAAACTTGTCAAACTCTCCATACAATTACAGGCGTCTTGGCGCATCCCAGTGTTAGTTACCTACTTCATATTATTGAACGAAAAACCATAGAATGCAAGCTCCTTACCAATTTCTACACGTGCCAAAAACGGCTGCCTGGCATCGTTGATACCCAGCCCCCATCCCCGCATAATGGCGATGGCACCCATTCCGTGGGGCCATTTTGCGCTGCTACTTAGACCACTATGGTTTTCATTTGCTACTTCATACAAGTTTATACATCCAAGAATTCGAAAATCAACCCTCAGCCTTTTGCCTCCGTGCGTGCCGAGCAACACTTTGAGAGCGCAAAAACCGACGTCTAAGGAATGTCAGCCATTTAAAAAAAAACGACGTAACTGTCCGGGGTCAACATGGTGTGTATGCCCTTTTTAGCTGGCATGGCTATGTAACGATCATGACCTTTGCGTAGGCACATTTCTAGTAATTAAGTATCTGTGGCGATTAAATTAGTTGCGAACGGTTAAGTTAGCTTCGTCCAATTGAAAATTGAAAAAAAATGCTCGAAGCTTTCTACCATTGTGTGGATGGTAGGTAGATGTTCGCCTCTCTAAGGCGTTGTAAGAGGGGAATAGATTGAAGTATTTAATGACGGAGAATCCGTCTTGGTCACCAAATCCTTCCGATACCTCAGTTGGGTAGTAGGGGCCATGTATGCATGTGGTCACCGGTTCAAGTTCAAACCCGTCTCGGTAATTTCATTTAAAAAAAAAGAAATTTATAAACGTCAGAAGACTACTGCTAAGTACATAGATAACTAATTAAGTTAAAAAAAAGTTTTCGGGCTGGATTCGAACCAGCAATCTTCTGGCAGCTGCCGCTCATCACAGCTATAACCAACGGAGCCATCGAAGCTGTTGCTTCTACGCGGGTCGTGCAAAACTTTTTCTACCATTGATTAATGCATTGGAAATTATCGCTTGCTTTGAAACGCCGTTCTGACTAGATTAAGAAACAATAAGGTCTGATTATCAGATATATGATGCTTGATTTAATCGACACATGATTGCCTAAAGTTTCCTCGATAGAAAATACCAAATTTGGGTCTTTATTTCCCTTTTTTACTCAGCCTACTCAAACAATACGTTATTTTACGACACAATCAAGTTAATACTATAGTATTTTATCAAAGTCGCTTCCCGCTGTCTGTCCCCATGTATGCTTAGATTTTTAAAACTACGCAACCGATTTTGATGCGGTTTTATTTAATAGATAGAGTGATTCAAGATGAGGGTTTATATATTTATATTATAGTACCTACCAGTGTGAAGCCGGGACAGGTCGATAGTAAAATATAAATAAAACTTCACTAAGTTAGGTATTTATTGAAATTCGTCCAAATAAGCCATTCCCGAAGAGAGTTGCACCTCTTTTTCTCGTGCGCGCAAGGCATAATGTGTCTATGTCAAGGAAGCGTGGTCGACTGGAATCAAGGCATCCCCTTAATAATAGTAAACTTACTTGAGATTATTGGCCGAACTATGCATCAAACTAGTTCATAGAAAAGTTGAAAAATCCCCGACATTTTCATTTCAAAATCCAATATTTCTAAAACGGCTGAACAGATTTTCATGAAATATAGCTAAGAACACTTGAAATAAAATTATCTTTGACACGAAAAAAATCGCTTTCAAATCGGTCCATCCGTTGGGGAGCTACGATACCACAGACATACACACAGATACACAGACACATTAAGCTTATAACACCCCTCTCTTTGCGTCGGGGGTTACACAGCAAATCTACCGTCAAAGGCAGAAAGTTCCAATTCCAATGACAACTTTATAAAAAGACGGCCACATAAAATAATCTCACCAATACCAACACGAGTAGAAGGACCACTGTTTAACAGAACCAAGTTAGGCCGAAGCGGGACGGGGCTGTCAGAACGCGTGAAACATTTAAGAGTCCCCAGTAAGCTCGGCCGAATTTCACCTTCCCATACAAACGGAGTTTCGTTCTCATTTTAATACTACGTGTTGGATTGTGACGAAACTTTGCATATACAATGACATGAGGTATATCTATGTCTGTAATTAGTTTATATATGGTTCCAGTTTATAAAACAAACTAAATTCAAGTTTTTTTATGAAAAACTTAAAGTCGCTGTATTTTTAGACTGGTATCTGAAGCTTATCTAGCTTAACTAATTACATACCTGGATATACCTCATGTCATTGTACATTCAAAGTTTCGTTACAATCTAACAAGTAGTTTTAAAATGAGAGCGTAACTACGTTTGTGTGGAGAATCGAGCTTACTGTTGACTCTTACGTTCTTATTCATAAAACTTAAAAAGCCTCTGCGAAATAAAATGTGCGTTGTCCCTTTCTTACGAACACAAATATGAAAGTGACAGATAAGGACAAACGAATATTAACGCCATTTTAGTTAAAATGGGCTTGTAGAACGTTTATGAATACGGCCGTTAATATGTTAACGTGAAACAGACACGAAAGCGATGAACCGAAATCAATTTCTACGAAGTTCAAAGTTGGTCATCTTCATCTATTCTGTTGGGTCCAATTGAAGTTTATACCTACAATATAATTTTGCATGAAACTTGAGGAAACCAATAACTTTCCAGACACTTCAATTACATGCTGATGTTCTACAACTTGTACGTAAGCAAAATAGTTCTGTTTTGTGCATAAGTTTTGGTTCGACACAAGCCAACCTGCCGACTGCAAATTGTATGAGCCATACAATCAGTTATTGTTTATAAAATCTTATTTTTATACTCGTCGACCTTAATGTTTGAATTAAGACTTCGTACACCAAACTTAAATCACATACTTTTGACTATGGCGCTCCCAACTCATAATTTCATAACTGTTGAGACAACTAAAATGAAATGGACCAATCACGTGGCGCATTTACTGAACTATAATTTATTTGACCAATAGGACGCCGTCATGAGAAAGTTAAAAGGTAAATAGACATCAACGCACAAAAAAGAAAAAGCCGTTGGTTGCACTTCGTTTTCAAGTTTGTTTAATTATTTCAGTTGACTCGTAGAAAAAGTATCGTATATAATAGTTATATAATTATCTTTTTAAGTCTCGTACCTTAATTAGGCCACTCAGCAAGCTTCGTGGCCTAAACGTGTTACTCGACTGAAAAAGCATACATTATATAACGATTGCATAAAATACTAATTCGTCATCCATCAGAAAATATACGAATAATAAAATACTTTGCTGGTAATGGTGAATACTCGTATCTGTCAGATAGAGTCAGCTTCATATAGTTAGTAGGTAGCAGGCAGCAGCCAGAGTAGCCAAATATTTCCTTTCGGCCGTCAAGGCAACTACGTTTTTCGTATAAAACACACACACACACACACATTATTCTTATATATATTTAACACACACTTATAGTATAACACACACTTATTTTTACAGTAATAAAGACGTGTACCAAAATATTTGGCTATACTATATGACGCTGACTGTACTTAGATATTCAAACCTAATATTATAAATGCGAAAGTGTGTCGGTCTCTCTGTTACCTTTCACGCTTAATCCGCTGAACCTATTTCGATGAAATTTGGTATACAGATATTTTGAGCCCTACAGGGATGAAATGAGGGGTGAAATTTCGTATGCAGCTTAGGATATAAACGAGTTCCACGCGGACGGAGTCGCGGGCAGAAGCTAGATTTTTTTTCTAAAAATCTGGTTTTCCCGATCCGAAAATAGATAATTAATAAAACACTCATCTGGGTATGGTATATGTATCAGATACGAGGTTTGTTCATTTCCCTATCTTTGACACCTCCCATAGGTACAGATTCCAAAGCTAAGTGTCACTATGGAAGCACACATAGCATATCTCTGGTGGATGATGACCCTAAACCATGCAAACTATGCTGTAATGCCCCAATGTGTACTGGACAATATAGCCTCAAGTATGAATCTATAAATACCTTGCGGGTAAAGGTGCAGGGACATGACAGTTTAGACAAAACTGACCCAACCATAGAAACTATCATGATATCCTGCTGGTAAGCTTCATAAGGTGATCCGTTGTATAAATAACCTAAATGCATAGTTTAGACAAAATAGCCTTAGGCGTAGAAACTAAACGCCCTGCTACACGCCACTACACTATTCGCAACTAGTTTTAGATCGTATCTTGACACCAGGCTTCGTAGTAACAACTCGTAATCACAGGTCGGACTACACTGGTTTCTGAGTCCTCAAAGCGTTGTGAAGCACTAGTCTATGAATGACAGTTTAGACAAAATATCCGGAGGCGACAACAGCGGGTGCCCCGTGGGTCCGCGGCGCACGCGCACGCGGTCATAATCATGACGCCAGTCGGAAAGGTTCTAAAGGTGCTGATCGACTTGAGAATTCACTTGTAATGAGCATTTTAACGGTTACATTACGGGTGAAAGCTAGCAACTTAAACAGGAGCGATTTAGCGAGCATTCTAGCGAAACGACAAAAACATAAAAATGCGACGAGCTTTTTGCCGAGCCGAGCAATTTGTTGTTTACTATAGCGTTTGCAAGAATGATCGTGAAAATTAAATTTGGTACAAAAAAAAATCGTATACCGGTTAGTGGCTGAAAAGTTAAATCAAATCATCAATGACGATTGACAACTTACTTATTTACATAGGTACCTATAAAAAATGAAATAAATGCTAAAAAAAATTCAAGACATAATTTATTAATTTATATATATATATTTTTATAAACGTGCGTTTTTGGTTTTGTATCTCCGAATCGTTTATACCATTGAGTGTGTTTTTACTTATATTGTCGAGACGTGAATCTCGGAAAGAAACAAATTACATAGTTAAATCTGGGACAATTTTTTTCTTGTATAAGGGTCCACAGTACCTATCATCGATTCTCCAATAAATATGAATAGAAAAAAAGTTCATGTACCTTTATGAAAATGCTCAATTACGAGAAGTTAACTCCACCACACGTCATCACAGAAATCTACCAACATGCGTCACTCATTACGTTTCACTTCATGCTCACGCGCAGTGCGACAATGGCCCCCGCTGCGCACAGTGGGCCGTCCACCCCCGACCGGACAAAGGGTTGATGCAAATAATTACACAAATAAAATCTCACCCAATTATCAACTATTACTTAAACATAATACGGTCCAAAGTTAGATGCGTCGTGCCAATTCGGACTATTGCGAATAAAATACGATTTTTATCGATTTCAAACTTTATTCCGATCACTTAAAAGAGGAATTTCGAACGGGTTGTTAAATGTCGAAAAAATTGGATATCGGGCGCGTGTTCATTAAAAGGTGGTGTTAATCATTTAATGATTTTTGATTGAATGGAAATGAAACTATTGTGCTGGTAACATATGCTCACGGAGGGTAGGCAGAGGCAGATACTGCTTAAAAATAAAAGATTTTATTATTTTCGTAAATGTTGTCTAAAAGATGCTATTTTTTTCTAACATTGACTTGGCCCCATAAAAACTAGTGGCTGAGAGCTGTAAAAATCGTAAGCATGTTTAAAAAAAAAGTTTTTTAACTTTAGCTGTAGTACTCGCGAGTGTGTCTTTTCTTTTGAGACCACGTTATTCGAAATCGACCTATATTTATTTTACATTCAATAATTAACAAAGAAATACTGAGGGTTTTGATGGGATATTGAGAAATGTTATAGTTAAATAATCGCCCTTGCTACTTTTACTAACGAAGACACGATATTTTAAACGTCTCTCGACCATATCATACCAAGAAAAAAGGGAAATGTCTGGTCTTATTTCGAGTCGTACATAAAGTAGGCGCAAAATTTACTCAAGTGAACAATGACAAAATATAGGCAATGATGTAAAGATATTTTTACGAACACTTGAAATAGGTATTTATATACAATTTATCTGGGAACTTGACTTGTGCGTCTCATTTTAGTAGGCAGATGGCCATACGGCCTCGCGCTGGACGGTTTGTAGCGATTATTTCATTTCGACAACAGTATTTTTCGCAAATTTAATACCAGTAACCAGATAATAATATAGTTTTAGGGAAAAAATATAGTAAGTGATGTGTTTAGATAAGCACTCAAACTATATTTTATGGTATTTTTACAATAAGCAATAATTATAATAATACTTATTTTTTTATTTAGGCAACAAACAGTCAAATACAGAGATAAAGTTTTACATAATGTTAAATAAAAGACCTTGAGTACCACATCCTAAAATTACTTAAACATTTTAACTTAATCCAGCTTAGGAGCGGTAAGAAGCAAATAAATCTTCAAAAAACATACGATACTCACAAAATGTCACGAGGATCGTTTGACAAATGCCGGTGGTAGAGAAGAATTGACGGCGGACATGTGAAAGAATTTTTCCGCGAGCCGAAACGGAGAAAACGGTCAAAAACCATAAAACGCTATTTTTTAAATACGAGCGATAGAAAATTGAAAAACGAGTGGTATTGACCACTCGTATTCAATTCTAGGAAATAATTCGGTAGAAAAAAATTACGCTTCACTTACTACCTATTTAGTTTTGGACTGCCTATTCATTTAAAAGATATTTAAACAAAATATATTGATTCGATGCTAAGTGATTGGCTGGTGTACGATTATATTTAATTTCTTGCCGAATTTTGTGGTTGAAAACCATATGGTAAGTCTATTGGCGGGAAAATAAGCGTTTCGTTTACTGTTACTCACTACTTACTTTTGTTTTTTTTCTGTTATGAAGCACATAATATATTTGAAATTAATAAAACTATATTATAGATACACAACTTCCAATAAAGTACTATTCTCTATACAAGGTATGTTGAAAATTCTAATTTGAAAAAGCGGTAATTATCTACTTTTTGCATACAACGAAACGCAAAAGTAGGTATACTAGCTTTCGGGTGATGATTTCAAACAAAGCTACTATTGGGTTCATACGAACACTATTATTGTCAAATTTCGTGTGCGAATATTTTCTAACGCTCGCTTTTGATTTCGAGCGCTCGAAAGTCAAAAATCGGTCCCCTCAGCTATATTCTCGACTTTAATGAAATAAAGCCAGGTTTAGACGAAGCGAGCACGGCTATCCCGCGACGGCGCGCGAGCTCTCGATTCTTCTCGCACTATCCGTCTCTCTCTTGTTAGAACACTTAGAATAAGAGGTATAGTGCGAGAAAAATCGAGAGTATTTCGCGGCCGTCCCATGATAGACGTGCTGGCTTGTTATTGTATTGCCAGCACTGGCTGCCAGTACTGGCGGGAATAGAGCGCCTGCTTGTTTTTACCTGACTGCCGAAGGAGAGGAGGGTTATTTTTTTCGAGCGTATGTATATGTACCTATGTGACCTTATTCTTTAGCACGCCCTGCACCTTAAACCGTTTGACGGATTTCGACATATGAGGTGTCGTTGGATTCCTCTTGATCCTGGGAGCAACATAGGCTTTGCAATATGCAAATTTGAAAAAAGCAGTTGGGTTTTTTGAAAAATCTTTTATATTCCCTTGTTCAAGCCAGTGAGCGTCCGTGGCTTCGTCTTAACCTAGCTTAAAGTTACTAGGTTCATTCACTCGATGTTTTGCTGTTTATAATTTGAGCTTGTGTATTTTAAAATATGGAACGTGTACGAATGGTCAACATCAAAGTTGTATTATTGTGAGTTTGTTACTCAAACACGCATAAATAGCTGAACGAGTTTCGAGTAGTGACTCCCTTAGCTGTAGAATAGGGGTAATAATTATAGACTCAATTTAGTCATCCGCCTAGCGTTGTTCCCGGTTGTGCCCCTAAAGGAGCCCGGGGTCCACTTTGACACCTAATCCCAAGATTTGGCATAGGCACTAGTTTTACGAAAGCGACTGTCATCTGACCTTCCAACCCAGACGGAAAACTAGACCTTATTGGGATTACACCGGTTTCCTCACGATGTTTTCCTTCACCGAAAAGCTGACGGTAAATATTCCGTGCATAAGTTCCGAAAAAGTCATTGGTACGAGCCGGGATTCGAACCCACGACCGCCGCTTAACAGCCGCATGCCTGAACCACTGGGCTACCTTAGCTCTTGCTCTTACTCTTGTCTTCTTTCTCTAGACTCAAAATTTAGTATTACTTCAAAAGGAAGTATGGAAAAATAATTTACTTTAAAAACAAAGTTTTAACCGACTTCATTTTAGTACTCCGCCGAGCCACGAGAATATTTCCACATTTCTTTTCCAATTTACCACATGCACTGATTTCCGAGAGCATTTGCGTTGATTATTAGAGAAAAAAACCCAATCGCTGTATGTGACCCGATAATATTTGAGGACTTCCGTCAATTCCACCAGGATCACCTTTGGCACTTCATTAGTTGCTATTTCAACGGAATCTTATCTGAATCTGTGACGTACATTTGTACTTTTAAATATATAATTGAGGAATTCCATAAGTCATCTGTGGTCTTCATTATCAATTCCACTCCACCAAATTTATGATTACCGGGTGTAAAATTACGAGTTAAAATAGAAAATACCAAAATCACTGCACGCGTGCCTAATATAATTGAAGAGTTCCCTCAATTCCTCATGGATCCCATCATCCAATTGTTTTTTTTTTTAAATGGGACCCAAGGGAGCTTATAATTACAAAAAAAAAACGAATCGGCTCATCAATGACGGAGTTCGGAGGTAACAAACATTGAAAAAAAAAGAAAAAAAAAACAACCCAATTGAGAACCTACTCCTTTTTTTTGAAGTCGGTTAAAAATATGCCTAACGACGAAAATCGCTATCGAATATTTTTAAAAATTACGAAGCTGCAACAGTTTTAATGTTGCTTGTTAGAATGAGAAAACGCTAGCAGATTGAGACGTCACGATCCTCGAGCGTTATGGTGGGTTTTGCGGAAAAGGCACAGAACATACCCCCTCTTAAAACTTTGGACACCTATAACTTTGTGATTAAATAAAAGAGGTTACCCTCTTGCGTTGCTTTTTTCTCCGTTTGACTACATTTTTAATCTTTTTTCAAGAAAATACATAATTATTGATTATTTTATTTAGTGTCTACCCCTATTGGCTAGTCTGTGTTTCTTTTAAAAAACCGGGCAAGTGCGAGTCTGACTCGCGCGCAGAGGGTTCCGTACATTGGATTCCCCCCCCCCCCCCCCCCCTTATCTGTAATTTTAGATAGATATTAAAAATATATATTTAACATTTTCATGTTCCATACACGTAGATTAACTTTCTTTAAAACTTAAACTTCAAATGGATAGCATTAGTAATTCCTGAGATTAACTTTACTTAACTTTGTGACAGACAGACAGACGGACAGACGCACCATGGTTCCGTTTTTACCTTATTGGTAAGGAACCCTAAAAAGATGGAAAAACTAAGTATATAAATAACTATCGAACCTGCTCACAAAATTTCACGGTACAGGAGAACAGCTAGACAGCCGGTCATACGAAAGAAATTTGGCCAAAAATGAAACAGAGACCTTTGCTTGCTCGTTCAATTAAATAGGGTAGGTTGATAACGTAATAGTGCTAAATATAAAGTAAACCTTCATATATGAACCTTGAAAGTTTAGATGCATCTTTTTTATATTGTCCAAGCCAAGAGTAAATTTAAAGCTGCCAATGGAATCCTTACGCTTTTATAGAAACCAAGTGGTGTGATAACTATGGCCCTAAAGGCAGTATTTCGCGACCGAAACAGCAATGTGCTTGATTTTCCATACAACGATTAGTATAAATTGCAGTGTGACGTCATACTTTTACGCCAATTAGTATGAAGCGTTCCGGCTGCCGCGAGTGAGGTCCTTCTTTAAATAATTTTTTTGGGTATTTTTGTTCTTTAAAATTGTATTTAGTTGCTCCCATACAAACATGTGTTCCTCTCCAAAAACAGGTTCGATTGGCATCGTAAATAAATCTAAGGTCACAAGGAGGAAGGAAGGTAACATTTGTGTGACGTGGGTAAATACGCACCTTGTTTTATTTAAAAAAAAAAAAAAAAATTACACTAAGGACTAAAGGACTTTTTATTGTACATCATGCGAGCAAGTCAGTTGGCAATAGTCATGTCAGTCTAAATCCGAATGTCACCGTCACGGTGCGCTAGCGCAGGTGGCCCCTAATTCGATTAATTAATGTCCACGTGAGAAATCGTCCAATTTACACTGGCAACTCAACACCTGTTCCAAATTTGGATCTGATCGTTACTGGCCCTGTGATGTTCAATTGGTTTTATAGTTTTTTTTTTATGGAAGCCCGTGCCGCGCCAAATTATACTCTATTTCAGATTGGAAAGAGTCCGGTGACAGCTTTCATGTCAGTACTATGTACGTTTATGTCATCAAACGTGCCAATTTAATTAAGATTGTGTAACGAAATAGTGGAGCATTCCACTTTAAGACGCGTATATGAATATCATGATAGTTTAATATAGTCCTAGCGGTACACCCCGAAATTCATTAAAAAGCTGCAAATGGTGTTAAAAGCATGAAAAAGGGAACGATTGATCTTTAGGCCATACGAGTCAATTTGACCTGTAGCACGAAAAAAAAAACAAAAAAGGATAGGAGTTACTCGTATACTTATCATCCTGAGTCTAAAATTGAACTTTGCAAATATTTTCAAAATTGCTTTCTTGGAGTTTGATATGAGGCTGTAACATATCATTTTAGGAATATTTTACAAATAATGATTCAACCGTATCATATCTGGAGGAGAGTATGTTAAGAAAATATATATTTTTAAATTTGAAACAAGTGACTAAAATATAATGATGTGATATTTCTAGAATCGGCTTTGTAAGCCCTTTCATGAAATACCACACACGGTTTCAGAAAAAATATTCTTTTCCTATACTAAAAAAGATGACGTTATAAGTTATAACGTCAGTCACTTATTGTTTCAAATAAAAAAATTAAAAAAACTTACCATACTCTCCTCCAGATATGAGATGATAAATACTATAATGCGAGAGAATTTTTCAATAATATTTATATTATTTATTAATATTAACATTTATTTTTATTAAAGATTTGTGTGATGAGCACGAATATAATTTGTTCCTGAGTCATGGATGTTTTCTATGTAATTAAGTATTTAATTATCTATGTATATAATCAGGTACGTTTATCGTCGTCTAGTCCCATAGTACAAGCTTTGCTTAGTTTGGGACTAGGTGTGTAAGATTGTTACCTAATATTTATTTATTTATTAAAAACATATAGTATGTTCATTTATTCAAGCAACCATAATTAAAAAAAACAAACATAAAACTTAAACTATAGGTAAACAATTTGGCATAAATCGCCGTCAACGGGCATGGTGCCCAGAAGGCTGGCCGTATTTCCTCGCTGTATAGCGATACTAACACGCTGTGCGAAATACTGGCCAGCCCTCTGGTCGCCCGAGGCTTCTATTAAGCGCGTCGCCAAATCTTTATAAAGCCGACGCGCACTTGGACCCCAAAGGGAATCAAGAATCTTTGACGTACTTTACATCAGTCTCCTGTCTCCATAGCAGTTCCACTTCACCAAAACATGCGATTTTCGAGGGTGAATACACGAGTTATAATCGCAAATACCAAAATCAATACACACACATGCCTATCGAAATTGAGGGTTGCCCCCAATTTCCTTGGGATCCCGCCGTCCTTAGGTGGCCCCGTTGTCACCAAGTAAGGATACTTGGTGACAACGGGGCCACCTAAGGAGTATATCCTTTCGATTATGAAAAGCAATCGGTTCACGATTAACAGAGAAATACGTGAACATACATGAGCGTTTCTCAAAAAAAATGCCACTATTATTAATTGTACTTCTAGGAATTTTTTGTTAACTATTTCCACTCATAATCGGGAGCTCTTTCGACCCTGGTAGGACAAAAAACTGTCCCCAAAGATATTTTTCCTATTGTGTTACCATTTACCATACACTTTGTATGGTGGTAACACAATAGGAAAGTTCAAAAATGTATGAACATTTTGGGACACTATTTTTCTCCTATTGGGATGGAAAGACATCGTGATTTTGAGTAGAAATAACATAAAAGTTGCAGAAAATCTCCGAAAAAATGTAGTGGCATTTTTTTTGAGAAACGCTCACATAAAAAATACATATAGTGGAACATAGAATCTCCGTTTTTGAAGTCGAATGCGGTACTGCACGCCTACCGCGCCGCGTCCGCCATATATAATGCTACTACTGCGCAAATGTATTACTGATACTGACATACTTGTACAATTACAAGCAAGGAAATCTGGGTGACATCAGTACGGTATCGGTAAAGTACAAAATACCGCCTAACGATTCAACCCGCCTAATGCGAAATCCTTGCATCACGTGTGCCACCAGGACTGACCCTTTTTAACTGACTACTCGAAGACGCCGGGACCAATTTGGATAGTGTACCACCCCCCTCTTCAAGCAAACCCGTCCCCTCAAAAATGGAAGCCTAAACTAAACTACCTAAGAACACCCTCACCGAATCTTGAGAACGCGGATATTTTGCAATAAGCTCTAAACACTAGATTACTGTAACTTGCTGTCTATTTACCTATTTATTAAACCTACTTTCGCTGCGTATTTTTATTACGAATACCTGAAGATATGGCCAGAATGTGATCGCTAGTGGTAGGACCCCGAAGTGTTGTGTACCGTAATAACCTAGGTTCTTTTATGAAAGCTTGACAGGTTTTGGACTCTTCATTACTATAATTAAAGCTAGATTATCTGTACGTAAAAGAACCTACCTGAACGCTTATTACTACTACTATTTTCTCATTTCTAATTATAATGCAGACCTAGAGTTTGGAAGTATAATTCATTTGCTGAAGTTATTTTTGTATTTCATCCTCTTCATTTATATAATTAAATCTAGCATATCCGTACATAAATGAACTTCTCTGAACGCTACATTCAACTACTATTTTCCTATTTCTAATTATAATGAAGACCTAAAGTTTTAAAGTATAATTCATTCGCTGAAGTTATTTTTGTATTTCATCCAATATTAGACTTTGATTATAAATATTATTATAAACATTTTTATTTTTGGGTAGAAAATCCCCTACCACCTATTACACGCTCGGTTGGACATGGAAGTAGCTTTTATAATTCATAAAACAACATGATTATTTATTTAAACCTATGATGAGCTAAAAGACTGCCCTAAATACTTGTATTTTGGAACAAAGTTCTATCGACGGGTCGTGCGGTAATCTTTTACTCACACATGCTACTTCTCATGTCTAGGATGAGGAATGAGCGTCCTAGCCAAGTTACCTTCCTAGCTATCTACGAGTTTAAGACTCAGCGAATGAAACTACCAGTGTCTCAAACCTAGCGGTCAGTTTCGAGAAGATACACCGAGACAAACTCGACTGACATCTTTTAGTATCATTAAATGCTTATGTTTATGACTTATATGGCCAAAATCCTAAGACCATCCTATACCGATAACCATAGAGGGTAATGCCAATGTGAACCGTACATTACATGTGAAATATTTTACCTAATCGTACCTTAAGTGAAGAGTGTTCACTTACAGCAATAAGTAGCCTTGGACGGAGAATATCCACTCATGACAATAAGATACTTTAGATGGATTTGATGAACTGCTCAGCCTGTCATCAATCCCAGAATTATTTCATCTTTCTGAAACAATCCTGATACCCCAATGTCATGAACAGAACTGTTACCTTTCGATGATATTGAATGATCGTTACCCTTTTGTAATATTTCACATGTATCCCACGGAAACTTGACACTCCTTTAATCCATTTACTACTATTAACGTGAGCTCAGATATCCACACTATATGACTTTCATGAAAGTCTTTTGGAATAATAACTAATTTTAGCTAACCAAACAATACCTTAGAATATCTTTTGTTGCAGTAGACATCGTTATAAGCCTATCACCCCATAACACGTAAATTTAGCCCTACATCTACCCCAGGTCCCTATTCTGCTTACTTCTAGAACCATACCTTAGTTCAGAAGCAAGAATGTATCCCTAGCTAAACTGTAAGTAGTTCAGTCGGCGAAACTGAGATAGCAACCCTAGCAGCCTGTGTAATTGCTTCCCCCCGCCGCGACCGTAGTCAAAAGGGAATACGGCGAGTAAAGCGACCTGTCTGGGAATATGACCGGTATATTTACATATATATAATGCTGAACGACCCCTCAGGCAACTTGACCGATTTCGACGAGCGGAGTATCCTCCTGTGCTCATCACATGAATGACCGAGCCACGTCTAGACCGCCAGCTGTTCTGAGAGACGTGAGGGCCCCGATTAAGGGGTTTCGTCTCCTATGTTGGTAAAAAGGTAGACGCCAGACCACACCTCAAATCTGGTACTAATGGACACGGATTCAATCCCAGTTGGCACCGGTAGGTAGGAATGACTCCGCAGGTAGACTGATCCTTGACAGTGTTCTGGCTGATTTAGGCAATTAGAATTAACCCCAACTAAATTCCGAAAACAATCATTCAAACATACCCAATCCCAGGGAGTACCCTGGCACATTAGATATATTTGGTTAACCACATAAACCTCCGGACGTACTCCGTTACGGAAAATATAGTTTTGATTGAGTTCCGAAACCACTTGTCAAACGTGCCCTATTCCAGAGAGTAGCTCTGGCGAATAAGACATGTTTGATATAGTCATATAAACCTTTCAGAATATTTCCGATAAGATAGATATAACTTAGGCCCTAACACCACTTTTGAATTTACAAATGACTATAAAACTAAGAAACGTAAAAGGCTCATAATTACGAAGAGAGTTTCCCCATAACGACGAGCCATTTACCACAATAAAGAAAACACACCAATAATTTCACAGCCTACAACCAGAGACCCTGCCAGTCCAAACGAAGAGAATTGAAAAAGCCCCTATACTAACCCGACAGCCCCTTTTATACCCCCTGTTATGAGAGACCACCGATTTTGTTAACCGTTTATCGGTCCTTGTATCGGTCTTATCCTGCAAATCTTAAATGACTTTTGTGTAAGATTATTATTATTTTATTGTAATTTACCGTTTGACATGTAAAAATGCCCTTGTGGCCTATTTACAGAATAAATAATTGCTCAATTGATTGATTGACAATAGTATCATCATTCTCCTTGAAACACCTACTCTTTAGTAATAAGGTTGCAAATCGGTCGTACGTTTTCACGCGCCAAAACCTGGTATGCAATAAACACGTGATAATATTATCCGTCCCACCCCCCGATAATGGTCGTATCGCCCATTTAATTTAGCTCCTTAATGCTCTAGCTATTAAGATTGAAATCCGTATGATCGCCCTACACTTCCAGAGAAGGCAAATATTGCCAGCGTAGAAATATTACTTTTTCCATATTCTGAATGATTATTATAATTCTAGTTTACACTGCACGCTTATAAACCCTTGTACCTATATATTACTTATATTCTTAAATGAAATAAGCTTCTGATGCTGACTATAAATTTACATGATTGAATGCCAGCCCAATTGATTTCCCTCTCCCCCTAATTTACTAAGTCAATTTTCCAACTTTGGGTATGAAATAAAAACTCATCATCCTCTCTCTCCCTCTACATCAATAATTATATAGTTTGATGCTTTACTTATACAGAACCACACCAACGAGTATGCCCATTCCGTTACAGCCGCCCCCAATGAATGCTTCGCAATGTATGACCTAGGTCTTGCATGTAGAAGCTTCATTCCTAGCCCTAGATTTGTCAGAGACAATCCCCCCTTGCTTAAACTCGTGGTGTGTCTTTAACCAGTACTAGTTGATTGTTAGTGACTCGATACGTAACTCAGTTCTTCGAACTTCAATAATGACCCATGAATACCCTTTACCCAGTTTTTTTTTCATTTGCGCGAAATATCAGGTTGTGAAGCTGATAGAACCTATTGCTCCGAGTTTGCGGTATCAAACTGAATCTTTGGATCTGGCTGGGCATCCTCCAATTCTACCCACATTGCCCGGGTGTGAAAGATCCCACAAAAACTTCCCACGCAAACCAGAAAAAACCTTTATGTAAGAACTCGGATGTTCACTATTCATTAATTAAAGTCTGAACCAAATTTCGCCTCGTCATCACTTTACAATCAAGTTTTCTTGGAGTGTGTCACACGTCTTATAAAATAAGCCAAACCCCATGATTTGTATAATTATTGTAGAAAAATAATTATGTATAAACCAAGTGTTTAATTGAAAAACCCAGTTCTTTGAACTTCAATAAGGATCCGTGAATACCCTTTACCCAACTTTTCCCATTTGCGCGAAATATCAGGTTGTGAAACTGATAGAACCTCCTGTTCCGAGTTTGCAGTATCAAACTGAATCTTTGGATCTGGCTGGGCATCCTCCAATTCTAACCCACATTTGCCCGGGTATGGAATGATCTCACAAAAACTTCCCACGCAAACCGGAAAAATCTTTATGTAAGATTTCAGATATTCACTATTCCCTAATTAAAATTCGATCCAGTCAACTAAATTGTTTGTTTCATTATGATTTATAGTAACCTCCTGCTCAGTTCTATTGCTTCGATTGTGATTGTCCCACAATTTTGACTTATTTTAACCGACATGCGGTGTGTATACCCTTGCGTAGAACATCGTGTGTAGTATAAGTCCCCAAACAATACTCTATATTAAGAGTCGAATCGCTTTTACGATTTTAACCTATTGATAAGAGTTTTGGGACTTATTGTTCGTTTCCCAACAAATCCAACAAATCTAGGTTATTTGATTACACTCCAGCTATTGTCACACTGTAGTAATCCATGTTTACAGAAAAAAAACTTCCTTCAAATCTTCACACACATTTCACTCTTCATCTACCATTCATCTCTTTGTAGTATATAGTTCAGTATATATGCACCCTTCCTCATTCGCTAGTTCGCTCGATTGCTACAGATAGCCAAAGCGTTTGACGTGGAATCGTTTCAAAACGGATTAGACTTATTGAACCTTAATTTGTACATTAAGTACATCATTATTCCCATGTTATAAGAATGATCATACTCGCCAATGACTTATCTACACTAGTAAATACTAAAATGAAGTATATTGGTTCACTTTTAAATACATACCCATAAATAGGCTACAATTGATATACTCGACCCTTCCAAAAGGTCAGATCCGCAATTTGAAACCCAATATTTACCCAAAATTCGAAAACTACGTCAGTAAATTAATTGAAGTCAAATACACCACCTTGAATTTAGAATTCAACCCAAAATCTAAAATTAGCATCAGCAAATTAGTCGAATTTGATATACATGTCGACTTTTCCCAAAAAGGTCAGATAGATCATATTGAATTTAAAATTCAACCCAAAATTTGAAATAAACCAACAAATTATTTGAATTTGACATTCATGTCGTCTTTTCCAAAAAGTCAGCCCATCTTGGATCCAAAAATAAACCCAAAATTTGAAACTAGCATCCAAAAGTTAGTTGAATTTGATACCCATAACCATTTTTTTTGTAAAATATACATTCTCTTTCTAAAATAAAACGAAACAAAAAGGTGAAAACGAATATTTCCCGCCAACTCAAAATATACCAAAATTTGCACTACTACGCATTACATTATTTATCATTGTCCGGTTATTCCGCAACCCGTTTCGTGCCCACCCCAACGCCCACTCACAAATACATCCTGACCCCGCGATGTTCAGCAACCAAACGCAAGCAGAGGCCCGGCTTCTCCAGAAGTGACGGTTATGGTGAGGCGCACCAGCGCGCTCCGTTTAACAGCTCAACTGACTAAAACCAACCCTGCCCAACGAAATCTCCCTTGTAATTTATAAATATCCACCTCCGTTCGCCTCACTACTTGAAGCCAGTATAACCGGATCCTTACGTTCTCATTATCAGTACCCAACCAGAGGTCAAGCTAGTTGTGACAATCTTATGCAGTAATTGCGATTATACCTAAAAGAACCCCACCACAAAGTACGTATTCGGTCGGTAACGCAAAAGTTTTATAATATGTATGGAATAATTTCGCAAGGAAAACTCATCCCAATAGTATAAAAAATTATAAAAATACAAAACTTAACACACTTGAGAAAAAAAATACAAAAAGGTAAATTCATCGAGAATCGAACTCAGGCCCTTAACTTGGAAAGCCAATGTTTTCCATCCGCGCCATTGTGACATTCAAAAATGCTCGAAATTTTGTATTAAGTTTTAGGATGCCTAATGCGTGCTCTTAATTTAGTGTACGTAATTTACACTCTCAAGCCACTTGGAGTAGCTCCGGCGTTCTATTATTATGTTTAGGACATAAAAGTGCGTCGCCGCAGCCTTCATCTTTCCATTTTCCGATATAGGTACATAGACTTGTATTTTAGGTATGTTACAACACTTACCCCGTTGTCTTTAATAAATAATCGCACACGATATACCATCACTATATTTTACTAGATATTTTTAGACCACAATACTCTCAACGAACACAAATACCTCACTTTAGCGAAACGAATTAACTGTTTCCCCATGTTCGCACTCACACTTGTTATCCATGCTATCACATGTTTTCGTTCCTGAACGATACTTTACTCGAAAATTAATAAACTAGTACGATTCTCCACTAATTTCGCCCAAACAAACTATTTGTAAAACAATTTCATCCCCTCAACCCCTCCTGACTTACTAGAACCTTCCCTGGGTAATCCGTTGCCCTCTTAACGCTTACGCCATCTGATGTATATCCTTGTAACGAAAATTAGCAAGAATGGGCCATGGCTCCATTTTTGCGACCTAGCTAACAACTCGACCCATACATTCATGCTGCAGCATCGTAAGTATAGAGAAGCCCCGAAAGAAACCTTTTATTACTATCTGAATCCTGATTCGCAAATCAATGATATTTTGTTGCGCTACTATAGGTGCCGCTACTGTGAAAGTTTTTATTGAGCGTGAAATAATTATCCACCTTCCATAAAACCTAGTACTAGTACGTATTATTTAAACCCTGCTACTGAATAGTGTTCTCCCTGATCACGTAGTACAACCCATATGTTTGACCTACCAATTTGCTACGCCAGTAAAAAGGTAAACATGTGTTTGGTATCACTTGTTTAACCACAACACACCACCGCAACAAGTCATCGGACATGTAAAATTGCTCTATGCCCATGAAACCTGCCAAATGTTTTTCACCGTCATGACAGATTGTCGCGACAAGTTTCCTAAGTATGAGAGTTCGAGCAGACGTTGCAATTAGTTGAACCTACCAATTTCCCATGGTCGAATATCTTAACCCCGAATCGCATATGCGTTGTTGTTTCATTTATTCCTAACCGCATCTTAATTATATATACCGGTAACTTACTACTAAATTAAATTATATCGCCACAATTTACCTTATTTAGGTTTTTTTTTATATTCCTGTTTAATCTGTGATCTACTCTTTCACTACCCTCCTTGCCTAGTCGCGACTACACTAGACATTAGGATTCAAAATCAAACACGCGCGTCGCCGTGACTTATCACATGCCTAAAAAGACTCTTTTCCCTCCTGTAAGTGCGGCAAATAATGAGTTCTTGCATAATTTCGTGACCTAAACCATGTTCCTTTACTCCACATTGTTTTACAATGCCACTGATCCAATAAGTACCTATACTTCTATTCTGACGCGAAATAACACTATCTAATGCATTTCCTGACGCAAAACTAATTTATCACGTCATTGTCTTAGGTATCTACCGATTTCGATTGTATTGAAAAACGTGAGGTATAGACGATGTTATAAACCCGGCAGTTTACGCGGTCACTAATCTAATTGGATAGCCTATCCTATACCTTAGTATCATCTCTTAGCTGAGATATATAGCTACGGCCTAATACCATAAATTCCTATATTGGAGAACCATGAAGACCCACAATGCTTCTAATGATTACCTAACCCTTTAAATTTAGGCATCAATAGTCAAATGCATCACCCATACGAGACCTCAGATCAAACATAGATTACCCACAATTTCAAACAATCCGCCCCCCCGGAATGTGAACTAAACCCCACGTATATAACTTTGATATCCTAACACTAAAACCTTTTAATGATCGAGTCCTAAACCATTATCTCACAACTAATGCCTCGGTGAACTGTAGAATACGCGAACAGTCTTTTGACATAATCTCTTTTATTCGAGAACCTACATCATTATAACATCTAAAATCCGCTCACAAAATTTCATGATTAAGAAACGCGACCTGCAGAGGAGAACCGGCGGACATCCGAAGTATCCGAACACACGATACAATCTTTGGCCAAGCTAAGTCCGAGAACCGTTCTCTCTGCTCGCTTGTTCAAATCAGTCGGACGGACGGACGGACAACCGGATATACGATACAATTTTGGGCCAAGCCAATTTGGAGACTTCTTACGCTTCGCTCGCTTGTTCAAATCAATCGGACGGACGGACGGACAACCGGATATACGATACAATTTTTGGCCAAGCCAATAGGGAGTACTTCTGTCGCTTCGCTCGCTTGTTCAAATCAATCGGACGGCACGGACGGAAAACCGGATATACGATACAATTTTTGGCCAAGTCATCACGGAGAACTTTTTTCGCTTCGCTCGCTTGTTCACATCAGTCGGACGGACGGACGGACAACCGGATATACGATACAATTTTTGGCCAAGCCAATACGGAGTACTTCCCTCGATTCGCTCGCTTGTTCAAACACTCCTCGTATTATAAATCCTACAAACACTAAATTAAACCTAAAATACCTAAATCATACTGCCACAAAATGTTCATGGAACCAACTTCTTAAAATTATATGCAGCCCAATTTTACCACAATGGTGGCAAACAAACACTCGGCCTGCCTAGCCCGTGATACACTAACAAACGTTATTGACTATGTCAATTCTTAGATAACTACTGGTATTTACATCTGCCCTATAAGCCGTATGGATACAATATTACTCTCTATGGTTAAAACCATTTGTTCTAAAATACGGAATTGCAACGCAAATACCTATGCTGAAAACCTGGAGTGGCGTGAGCGTGCGTGACCTCCATACGCCTCGTCTAAATACTACCTTCTAACCTACCTACCCTTCCAATACATGATATACGCAATAAATCCTTTCATTCATAATTATTGCACTAAAATTGCAAGAAAATAGCGAATAAATTTGGACTTGGCGCCTCGCTGTCTGGAATCAACCACGTCACCTTCGCCAACCGCCGCTAAATTCCATATTTTAAATTATTTTCATCGGCCGGATTACGTCATAAACCCCTATTCAAAAGCAACATTATCACCCAAATCATAAGATTCCAAATTCTATAACAGTTCTTCAACAGCCGACCACACCAAATAATTCTACCATACCTAGTTGAAATCTATAAACTTCAAAATTACGAGTATGAATAACGCACACGTTTCTAATCTTAGTCATTATGAATAAGTAAGTAAGCGAGAGGCTAGATAAATAAGATTTTATGATTTTAGATATTACTAACTTAGAACATGTAATTGTATAATAACTACGGAAATGGTCTGAAATAAATAATTTGAATTGTATCGAAAGTCCATGTTCAACCTTTGATCCTTAAACTCCCGTGTTCCGAAACGATAATCTTCCTTCCCTTTCTTTCTCTCTCTACCGTCTACCTGTTGTACATTCTTATAACATAATGAAATAGTAATATAGGCATCATAGATACGACTTGACCCATAAATGCTCATTGCAATAATATCGGGATAAAGGAATCTCAAAAGAAAACTCGAATAATCTTCGAATCCGATTTGCAAATCAATAAATTCCTAAAGTGGAACCATAACCGTCCCTACCGATACCGTAGTAAACCAATCTTTAATTCAATAAAATATATTACATCCCCGTATTATTTAAGTCCTAACTATAAGCACGAACTTCGAAAGTCGGAACCCGGGTATTCCTATCTCTATCGCTCTTGATACTCGAGTGAAAGGAATGCATGTATACGAACTTCGAGTTTGGATTCTCGTGATAGCGCCGTTAAATAATATTCCCACAGTCAAGGAAACCGTACTACAAGCGTTCCATCTCATTCTACCATATGCCATGCTAGAAAGAGATGTAACTTTGATATCTCATTCCTATCTACAACATATCACTGCAAAAAGTTGTCAGACGTGTGACGTCTGTTTCCTTGCTCTTAAGGCTTTCTCGTTTGTGGTACGAAACAAATTGCCGCGACAAATTGCCTATGTCCATGGAATCTCGCGTTTCAGCGTTTCGTTTTTGTATTATCGTATACAACTTGTCATACTAAAAGGACTTTAACATTACGTCTTTTTATTCAAACCATAAAATAATACTAGAGAAAAACATCGCGTTGCGTAAAAGAAATAAATATTATATGATAATTGTTATTATTACCGCACCTGACCTATGCAGTGAAGTATCAAAACGTATTGACACTCAGGACAGCATTGACAATGAGCTTTTCCGTTTGAAATTCTACCGTACTTTCCTAATAAGAATATAATCTCTGTAAGTTGAAACCCAGTGAATCGGACATAGTGATTTATATATTAAATTCACGGCTTATTAACGTACGTGCATTCCTACATATGCTGTATCTACAACGTTTCGCATCACAACCGGACCGGGGTTTCTACGCAAAAAACCCTGGAATTCCGAAAATTACTATAAATATAACAGAAAATACCCATTCAATGCCTGTTTGTGCCTACACAGAGAACATACGCTTGTTTCCCTATTAGGAATTACCTATATTTCCGGCTTTGATTGAGAACTGGTAAGCTAAACTTGTTCTTATTATGCATGAAAAATACCTCTAGTTATCCTAACATTCCCTACTTGCAATGACTAGGTACTCAGGCACCCGGCAAAGGCCATGTCATCTCTGTATGCAATTAAATTGTCATTCTAGAAATTTAGAACTCGGAAAGTTTTGCAACAAATTGGTGTTATTCTAACTTTTCTACCTACCCACTGGTCAAATATATGAATGGCCCGAGAGCTATTGATAAAATTATATTCAATTGAGGATACATCTATCTTCCCTACTGCTAACTTTATGGATTGTACGAGTGAAAAATTATTACATATTAATGATTTTTGTTTCAGATCATAAAAGAAGCACTTAGAAATAAAACCATTAGTGACTACCATTCCTAAAATACAAAGGATGTTATGTTTTGTCATTGAAAATAGTCAACAATTAAAAGAAATTTGATTTTCTTTGCCCATACATCACCGAGGTGAGATCATCTGAACGTTCACCAGCTTCACCGACATCTCAAGGTACATTTCAATATGAATTTAATATACTAGCAGTATTTTGTGTCATAACCTACTACTAAACCAGTTAAGTTTTTACTAAAATAATATTTATATCCTGCCTATCCATACCAACATTGCTTTGACCTAAACATCCTTAAAAATACTAGTTTTACTTAGCGACACACTGCAATGCCGTTTCGATTAGTAGGTATTTTCACATAAAATCTTATTCAACAGAATAATATCGCACCTACAACCCCCAACGTCTGTCTGTGTATCTATCTGTGGCATCGCAGCTCCCAACCCGATGAACCGATTTCTGTTTTGGATCATAGATAATTTTATCCCGAGTACTCTTAACCACGCTTCACGCAAATCCGTTCAGCCGTCCTTGAGATATGACCTCAAAATAAAAAAATGTTGGGGCTTTTACTTTTCTAAATTTTTATAAGGTATTTTTATGATACAAGAAAACTTAACGAAAACGACTTGAATTTGAACGGAAATATAAATGTACATAATAAGCCTGCGTTAAATGCAGGGGTACGCAACCATTGTTTATGGATCAGCGACGCGCGATAGTTGAGAACGTTAATTTAAAAAAATATTGATATTCTTTTATTTGTTATTAATGATTATGAACTGAATGACTTCCTAACTCCGTATTTTTTCGTAAATAGCTATCTTTAGTACATAAACAGAGACGAGACCTACTAAAAATTACGACAAGTGGCTACAAGCTTGTTACAAAACATCCCTAAAATCTAGTAAATAATACAATTCTAAGATAAGTACCTCCTATCCATTTACCTTAGATCCAGATATCATATCATATCATATCGTTTATTCAGTAATAATCATTCATTATCATTATCCTTACCTACCTACCTAATACTTAGCGTAATAGACCATAGTCCAGATCACTGTCTCAATTACCTAAAATTTCGACCTACAGAATTGTAGTCTATAGAAATGAAACATGAAAACATAGCTCTGGTTCAAAAACCTGATAGTAAAGCTTAATCTAAATAAATTCTAGATAAAATCTCCTTAAAGATTATGATACCTAACTACTAATCACCGAGCAATGAGACTGAACCATCATGAAAAGGTTGCGAACCTCTGATTCAAGTGGTAAACGCTTTGTGTTCTTTGAACGTAACAAATAATTGAATGAATAATAAGTGCAACATAAAATAATATTCGCTAAATGTAAACAAACTTTGCCTTCCCACAACCGTAAAACGTCTCCGGCGCGACGGAGCGAGCGCGGCGCGGCCTACCCTACCCTCTTTGTACAGATGAATCCCACCTATTCCCCGACTTCATACATTTTACGTAGGCACTAATCCTTCCCTATCATCAACGCGATTATGCACGCGGTCGCGAAGGGCGAATAAACCTTGTTTTGTTTTTACGTACTAGTGGTGAGGGCTCGCCCCCAAATAATAAAAATTCATAATTATTGCCGGAGTTCTTACTACAATGCCTACTTATTGCAAAATGCAATTCTTCTGTCAGTTATACTAAGCCTCTGTTCCTTTTCCCTTGGCATACCAACCTCATAATAACAATACTAGGCTTCATAAACATAATATCTAGTCTTGCGAACTACAACTTAGACTACTACTAGTATTTTTATTTTTCAAAATACTGAATACGCCCCCGCGTGTCCGTAATCTTAATTGTTTATATATAAAGACGCCCCCCAGAGTCTATGATTTTAATTATTTATGCCTTCTCGCCCCGCTTATATCTTAAAAAATGATACCTAAACCATGTGATATACCTATAATATAGTGATTATATTTATTTTCCTTTTATTTTCAGATGGAGTACTAAATTAGTAGCTGACCTAGCGGAGTCCCTATTCGATGATTTAAAGAAAATAATGAAGAGTCCAATTCCTGCCAAGCTGACCTCCAACTTCACGAGAACAAAATGTAGCCCGAAGGCTACTGAAGATCCCAAGGGAACGGCTCCAAAATGTACCACCCCCCTCTTCAAGCAAACCCGTCCCCTCAAAAATGGAAGCCTAAACTAAACTACCTAAGAACACCCTCACCGAATCTTGAGAACGCGGATATTTTGCAATAAGCTCTAAACACTAGATTACTGTAACTTGCTGTCTATTTACCTATTTATTAAACCTACTTTCGCTGCGTATTTTTATTACGAATACCTGAAGATATGGCCAGAATGTGATCGCTAGTGGTAGGACCCCGAAGTGTTGTGTACCGTAATAACCTAGGTTCTTTTATGAAAGCTTGACAGGTTTTGGACTCTTCATTACTATAATTAAAGCTAGATTATCTGTACGTAAAAGAACCTACCTGAACGCTTATTACTACTACTATTTTCTCATTTCTAATTATAATGCAGACCTAGAGTTTGGAAGTATAATTCATTTGCTGAAGTTATTTTTGTATTTCATCCTCTTCATTTATATAATTAAATCTAGCATATCCGTACATAAATGAACTTCTCTGAACGCTACATTCAACTACTATTTTCCTATTTCTAATTATAATGAAGACCTAAAGTTTTAAAGTATAATTCATTCGCTGAAGTTATTTTTGTATTTCATCCAATATTAGACTTTGATTATAAATATTATTATAAACATTTTTATTTTTGGGTAGAAAATCCCCTACCACCTATTACACGCTCGGTTGGACATGGAAGTAGCTTTTATAATTCATAAAACAACATGATTATTTATTTAAACCTATGATGAGCTAAAAGACTGCCCTAAATACTTGTATTTTGGAACAAAGTTCTATCGACGGGTCGTGCGGTAATCTTTTACTCACACATGCTACTTCTCATGTCTAGGATGAGGAATGAGCGTCCTAGCCAAGTTACCTTCCTAGCTATCTACGAGTTTAAGACTCAGCGAATGAAACTACCAGTGTCTCAAACCTAGCGGTCAGTTTCGAGAAGATACACCGAGACAAACTCGACTGACATCTTTTAGTATCATTAAATGCTTATGTTTATGACTTATATGGCCAAAATCCTAAGACCATCCTATACCGATAACCATAGAGGGTAATGCCAATGTGAACCGTACATTACATGTGAAATATTTTACCTAATCGTACCTTAAGTGAAGAGTGTTCACTTACAGCAATAAGTAGCCTTGGACGGAGAATATCCACTCATGACAATAAGATACTTTAGATGGATTTGATGAACTGCTCAGCCTGTCATCAATCCCAGAATTATTTCATCTTTCTGAAACAATCCTGATACCCCAATGTCATGAACAGAACTGTTACCTTTCGATGATATTGAATGATCGTTACCCTTTTGTAATATTTCACATGTATCCCACGGAAACTTGACACTCCTTTAATCCATTTACTACTATTAACGTGAGCTCAGATATCCACACTATATGACTTTCATGAAAGTCTTTTGGAATAATAACTAATTTTAGCTAACCAAACAATACCTTAGAATATCTTTTGTTGCAGTAGACATCGTTATAAGCCTATCACCCCATAACACGTAAATTTAGCCCTACATCTACCCCAGGTCCCTATTCTGCTTACTTCTAGAACCATACCTTAGTTCAGAAGCAAGAATGTATCCCTAGCTAAACTGTAAGTAGTTCAGTCGGCGAAACTGAGATAGCAACCCTAGCAGCCTGTGTAATTGCTTCCCCCCGCCGCGACCGTAGTCAAAAGGGAATACGGCGAGTAAAGCGACCTGTCTGGGAATATGACCGGTATATTTACATATATATAATGCTGAACGACCCCTCAGGCAACTTGACCGATTTCGACGAGCGGAGTATCCTCCTGTGCTCATCACATGAATGACCGAGCCACGTCTAGACCGCCAGCTGTTCTGAGAGACGTGAGGGCCCCGATTAAGGGGTTTCGTCTCCTATGTTGGTAAAAAGGTAGACGCCAGACCACACCTCAAATCTGGTACTAATGGACACGGATTCAATCCCAGTTGGCACCGGTAGGTAGGAATGACTCCGCAGGTAGACTGATCCTTGACAGTGTTCTGGCTGATTTAGGCAATTAGAATTAACCCCAACTAAATTCCGAAAACAATCATTCAAACATACCCAATCCCAGGGAGTACCCTGGCACATTAGATATATTTGGTTAACCACATAAACCTCCGGACGTACTCCGTTACGGAAAATATAGTTTTGATTGAGTTCCGAAACCACTTGTCAAACGTGCCCTATTCCAGAGAGTAGCTCTGGCGAATAAGACATCGCACCCTTAGAATTATAGTGACCTAATCCGAAAATTTTGGAATTTGAGTTTTAGTCATAAAAAGACTTTGAATGACGACCTTTGTCGAACGTTAGTACAAAAGCGACTCAGAGCAGCGTAGAAAAGGATAAACTTAGACTTCGGTCTCTTTTACCCCTTCCCCTAACTTCGCGTACAATCGGCTTGAGCGAGACGCAACCAGTAATGTGCCGCGAGTGCCCTGAGCAGGTCGTTACGTGTTCGTTTTTATGGCGACGTAAATCGAATTGAGTCTGTAAAACAACAAAAATAAGGTACGTAGACATTCCTATTTTTAATAAAGTGAAAACCTAATTCATATTGAGTTATTTTTTTAGCAAAATTTATTTACATCGATGTGACTTATTTGGCATTGAGTCAGTGCTTTTCTAAAAACTAATGCAATTTAAGGACCCAATACTCAATTCGTCCATGTCTTAATAAACATAACATTTATATAGAAAGTTATTTGAGATAGCGTCTTTCTTGTACTAAAAATGGGCATTTGCATACTGACTATTTAAGACGTGGGTCTCTGTAAAAATAATATTCATTACCTACACAATTTTAAATGGGTCATTTTATCACATCAGTTTCATTTACTAAATAAACCATTTTATATTTTATTTTCCTTTGTAGGTGTCTAACTCATAAAGCTACATGAAAAAGCATGCATTAGAAAATGAAGAGAAGAGCTGATTATATTTTAGACAAATTGAACTTAAGGGAAAGTAGGGTGAGTTTGTATATATTTTTTACATATTATATGTACACACATTTTAATCTAATCGTTGTTTTTATTAATCCAGGATAACGATGTTAGCAATAAAACAGAAATTATATCACGACGAGGACAAGAAACACCCGAAAAAAAAAATGAGACTCATATTATTTCGGTAAGTAATTTACTAATTTAGTTTTATAACGCTATCTTGTAATGTTTTTATGGCTATAATATATATAACTTAATTTTTTAGAGCACCGCGCATGATGCAAATCTACTGTTAGCAGATAATCCGACAAGGAGGTAAATATCAATTTTTAAACTATTCATGTATTTAATACTCTTATATTTATTTATTCCTGTTCAAATACATTGCTTCTAATGCATTTTAATTTTAGTTTTATGCTTACCTTTTTTAAACGAGTACTGTTTTGAAGTTATCTACTCAATTATATTTCAGAATCATCCAATAAATGTAAATAAATCATCAAATAACTCTTCAATAATAGAAGGCTCTCCTGATAGATCCGTTCCTCATTTTGACCCAAAGACGTTTCTTGCATGTTATGCTAATGAAGTAAGTTATTATAACTTTAGTTTACAAGGTCATTTAGTAACTTATGCTGTTCTATAACTAACCAGAATTTGGCACAACTAAATAGTACTGTCCGTGTTTCAGATAAATGTTCAGAGTAAATCGGATGAAAATGTTCAGGAACGCAAACAATCGGAGTCATCAACATTAGAGCAGGATGGTGTACCAACAATAACGGGAATGCAGTAATCTAAAACTATACGTAATACATCATCATCTAGTACCTCTAGTTCCTCCTCATCTTCGAGTAGGTCATCATCGACATCTTCCACATCCAGCAGTTCTTCTTTCAAAAATAATTCAAACGCCCCTTCCACCACAGATGGGCCTTCAACATCTAAAGGCACAGGTCAAAATACAAGCAGACCCATAAAACATTATCACCAATCACCTATTAATTCAGACGAAAGCGATGTTGACTTAAGTGACTCAGACCCGACTTATAATATCGATAGGTCTAATCAAAGAGGAAATTCACGTATATCAAACTCCAGCACAAGTTCATCGGCTGTTTCCTGCT